>CM053769.1:549222178-549354079 GCA_028658325.1 Potorous gilbertii
AGACTTCTGCCTGCCTCTTCTATGAGAGATAATTTATCCCATTCCATTTCACCCTCTCTCCTCCCACTTCATTTCTCTCTCACTGTTTACCTTGATTTCTTTTAAGATATGATCCCATCCTATTCAATTCACTCTGTGCTCAGTATTATTTTTGTATAAGTGTTTTCCTGGTTCTGCTCATTCCCTCTGTATCAATTTATAAAGTCTTCCTAGGTTACTCAGAAACCATCGCTTCTTCAAGCACAATCGTATTCAGTCACATTTATATGCCACATTTGTTTGGCCGTTTTGATGAATACCCCCTCAGATTCCTATTCTTTGACACCTCAAAAAGAATTATAAATACTTTTGTACATTCTTAGAATTTCTTTTGCTTGGGACTAACCTTTCCCTTAATTCTCCCTTCTCCCTATTCCGTCAATTTACCTGCTGAGTGAAACGTATTTCTGTACTCAATTGCATATGCCTGTGCATTCTCTCCTTTGACCAGATCAGACGAGAGGAGGATTTCAGCCACTCCCCTTGAAACCCTCTTCCTAGTTTGCGTAGTTTGCATAGACTTCTACTTGCATACCTGATTATGTGAAGTAATTTCCCCTAATCTTCCTTTTTCTTCCCCTCTAGTATATTCCTCTTACCCTTTCTTTCCATTCTTATTTTAACATCATTAAGACATAACAGAATCAACCCCAGGCTCTCTGTCTAATTAGATTCCCTTTATGATCCTGATGATGATAGGGTTCAAAGGGAAATAAATACCAGTGTGTCATCTCCCCATATTAGAATGTAAGCAGCTTATCCTTGTTTCTCATGAGTTTTCATATTTCTCATTTCTGTGTTTGCATGTACAAGTTCCTAACACAACTCCAGCTTTTTCATCAGGAATGTTCAGAAATTCTCTATTTCATTTAAGGTTCATTTTCCTACCTGTAACATTATATTTAGTTTTGCTAAGTGATTATTGACTGTAAATGTATATCCTTTGCCTTCTGGAATACCATAGTCTAAGCTCTCCACTCCTTGAGAGTGTTGATAGTTAAATCACATATTCCTCAGTAGGATTCCTCTGGTACTCGAATTCTTTCTTTGTAAATTCTCGCAACATTTTTTTCTTTGACTTGGAAGTTCTGCATTTTGACTTTCATATTCCTAGGCGTTCTCACTTTGGAATTTCTTTCAGGAGATGATTATTTCTATTTCTACTTTGTCTTCTAGTTGTGAGATCTGGGCAATTATCTGATTTCTTAAGATTTCTCCCCTTGCTCTGTTTTCCTGGTTGGTTGTTTTTTTTTTTTTGCTGAGATATTTTATATTTTCTTCTATTTTATTTATTCATTCATTTATTTTAGTGTTTGACTTTGTTTCAATATTTGTCATCTCATGAAATCATTGGCTTACATTTAGTCCATTGTAACTCCTAGGGGGTGTTGCTTAAGTATGGTTTTGTTCCTCCTGAGCTAAACTGTTAATTTCCTTTCCAATTCTTTCTTCCATAGCTCTCATTTCTTTTCCATCTTTTCATCTAGCACTCATTTCATTAAAAAAAATTATAAATCTTTGAGAAACTCTTCATCTCTTGTAGGAATTCTATTACTTTGAAGTTTTATTTGCTGATATTTTGGAGTCATTCCTTCCTCTAGGTTCATATCTTGAGCATCCCTGTCCATAACAGCTTTCATAGTGGGATTCTTTTTTTCTTTATTTATTCTTCCAGTCTACTTCCCAATTTCAGATTTTATCTCCATGTACTTCTGGACAGAGTGGGCTGGCCCTTGCTGTTTTCTTGAGACATTGAGTATTATGTTTTACCATGCTCTCAGGGACAGCTCATGATAAGGACTTGCAAATTTCAGTGCTCCCAAAAGGTCTGATAAGGGCAAAATATAACTGTTGCCCACCTAGTCTGGGTTCTGCAAGTTGCTGTCCTAGATTTGGGTTTTCACAAAAGGCTGGTGGGCTTACCTCCTTTGGAGTTCCAGTAGACTACTTCTCCCACTATAGTGGGCTCAGACTATCAGAGCCAGCTAGAAAGCTGTGCTGGTTCATAGTGACAGAACCATGAACCCTTTATTCTGGGATTTGCTCTGGTTATTCCTCTTCAGGCTTCAGATTGGGCTAGAAGTTGACACAGAGTCCCCACTCTTCTCTTGGGGCCAGAGCTACACAACCATTACATTCTTTTGAATTTGTTCCTTGCTCAGTTCACAGTCTAACCTATAACCACTCTTTAACCTGGAATGCCACACCTACGCACAGGTCCTCTCCTCACTTTGCCCTCCATCTGTGACCCAGAACTGCTTAATAAAGGACAAGGCTGACAGTTAACACATGTTCCTAAATCCTGCATGAGGTCCTGGTGCCCCAGTATGGGTTTGGGATTTCAGTCTTGACTTGGTGCATAGCCTTAGTTGTCCTTCAATCTCTGGATGCTGGAATCCTCCCCAGTTTCTGCAGACATAGCTATCTCTTCCTCTATGCTGACCTGGGTTGGAAAAATGACTTGCTGTGACTTTTCCTTGGATTTCCCCTTCAGGATCTGGTCTAGTGCATTAGATTTGTTTGGAGTTTTCTGGAGACATGGAAAGCTAGCTGTACTTCTTTCTCCTGCTCTGCCATCTTGGCTCCCTCTTAGGCTGGTTCTTGTTGAAGCTAACTGGCTCTCTGTCATCCAACTTTACTTCTGACAAATGGTTGACACATTTCAATTCAATTCAAACACATACTAAGGACCTTCTATATGCCAGGTGTTTGGGATACAAGGACTGAAAGGAAAATCTCTGCTCTCAAGGACCTTATATTCTGCAGGGGTCACTGGGCAGTAAAGTGGGACAGTGGATAGAGCACTGGCCTGGAGTCAGGAGGACGTGAGTTCTAATCTGATCTCAGACACTTAGCAGTTGTGTGACTTGGGGCAAATCTCAATCTCTTCCTGCCTCATTTTCCTCAATTATAAGATGGGGGTTTTAATAGCACCTACCTCCCAGAATTGTTGTGAGCATCAAATGAGATAAAGCACTTAGGTATGTTTCCTTTCTTTCTTCTGGGGTGAGGGACATGATTTACACATGTGACTACCCTGACTTTCACTGCTGTAGGCTAGGTTTATTATATTTCACACTGCCCCCCCACCCTTCCCCCTCAGGTTCTCAAGTACCCTTAAAGGGGCCTGGGAATATATAATCTCGGTCATTGGTTCAATTAGTTTTTACAAATGAATATTTACTTCACATTTATAGTAAGAACAAACATCCAAACATCCACCCCCAACACCGCAGGACACTTTATAAAGTCTTTGGGGAAGGGAAGGAAGGGTTCAAAACCTCAGTTCCTTTATAGCATAGTTCCACCAAGGTACAAGTTCAAAGGATTGCTACTCCTCCTTGGGCTGGGGTCCTAGGCACCTTGGTTTACCATGGTTTTCCTTCTGGGTTAACAGCAATGTTTGGCTTGGAATCTTGGTTCCAGAGTCACCAGAGTTTAAGTCTGGGGACTCCACCATGTTTGCCTAGAACTGAAAAGAAGAAACAAAACAAATCCAAAAACCAAGCTAGCTTCTCAGGGTCACAGGTCCTAAGAGGGGGAGGGAGAAGGTTCCACTTGTCCCACACCCAGCTCAGTGTATAGTGCTTATGATTTGGATGAACAGGACTTTTACCCCCTGGATGCTGCTGGGAAGAGAGACTGTTGTTCCAGTGAGATAAATGACTGTTCGAGAATACAAGATGGCTTCTCCAGAAGCAGATTCCTCCTGTCTCCCATATGGTGCCTCCCTCTTAGGTGATTTGAGCATGAGCAAGGCCTGGTTACACACAGATAAGTAAGTGTGAAATACAAGAAGCCTTCCTGACCCCACTAAGGTGAGGGCTTTTCTTCACAGATTATGTAAATTTATCCTTTCTGTATCTTGTTTACATGGCTGTTTTCATGTTGGTTCCCCCATTAGATAGTGAGCTCCTTGAAAGGCAGGACTAATCTTTGCCTTTGTATCCTCAATGCTCAGCACATTGCTGGCATGTAGTAGTGCTAAATGGATGCTTTATAACTTGTTATCTGGAGGCAAAGGGAGAGCACTAATAACTCGGGGGAATGATGAATGGCCACCTGTAGAAAGTGGTATTTGAGCTGAGCCTGGAGGAGAACTGAAGATTCTGAGAAGGGGAGGTGAGGTAGGATGGCATTACAGTCATTGGGATAGATGCAGAGACTGGACATGGAATGTCACAATACAGCAAGGAGGTGATTTTGGCTGAAATGTCACCTGCATGAGGAAGACCGGGAATCGTTCTGAAAGATAGGTTGGAGTAAGACTGAAAAAGGAAATGACCGAAGGAAGGTGTTTCTAGTTACCCTAGAGCACTAGCTCTTAACCTTGGTTTGTGTCACGGATCCCTTCTCAGAAGAGGTTTTTAAGTGCATAATCCAAAATACATAGCATTGCAAAGGAAACCAGAGTTTAGGGAAATGAAGATGGACTTCTTCTGCCAACGGTAAATAATAGGCTCTTCTAGAGGCCTATGTTTTAGGAACATCAATTTAGCCTTTGTGTGAAGGATTGGAAAGGGGAGACTGGAGACAGGGAGACCAACTGGGAGGTCACTGCAATAGTCCAGGTGAAAGGGATGAGTACCTGAGCTAGAGCCTCGGATATGTGAGTAGAAAGGGAAGGATGTGAGAGTTGATGGTTTACAATTGACAAAGTTTAGCAATTGTTTGGATACAGGGTGTGGAGAATGAAGAGTTGAGAACTCCTTGTTTCAAACTTGGGTGGTGGAATGGTGGTGCCCCGGACAGAAATAGGGAAATTAGGAAGAAGGGTGTACTTTGTGGGATAGATAATGAATTCTCTTTCAGACATTTTGAACTTGAGTTGTCTATGGGACACTCATGTGGAGAGGTGTTGAACAGGAATTTGGAAATGTGGGACCTGAGTTCAGGAGACAAATGAGGGCTGGGTATGTAGATTTGTGAGTCATCTGCCTAGAGATGAGAACTGAATACATGGGGAACAAGAGGGATTGAGGGTTACATAAGGAAGGAAGATTGAGAAGGAATGGCCAGACAGGTAGGGAAGAAAACCTGAAGAAAGCACCATCAGGAAAATTTGGGGAGGAGAGAATCCAAGAGGAGGGGGTGACCAACAGCATTAAATATGGCAGAGAGGTCAAGGATGAGGACTGAGGAGAGACCATTAGATTTTACAATTAAGAGATTAAGGAGTAACTTTGGAGAGTGGTGGGATTGGGACCTATATTGTAAGGAATAGAGAAGTGAATGAGATGTGAGGAAGTGGAAGTAATGAGTATACCTAGTGTGGCTGTGAAAGGGAGAAGGGATATGGGAATAGTTTGGTTTTTTTTTTAAAGAATGGGAGAGATGCAGGCAGTTTTAAGTGCTGGGAAAGAGATCAATGGATAAAGAAGCTTAAGACTCTTGAGACAGAAGGATGTTAGAAGGGACAAGCTCCTAGAGGAGATAGGAGTGGACAAGATGACCTTGACAAGTAGAAGGACCATCCCCTTCTTAGTTTGGAACAAAGGAGGAAAAAAAGAGGAATGGGGAGGGGATTTGAACTGTAGAATTGGGAGAGGCAGCTGACAAAAGATGGCTTCCACTTTCTTAGTAAATCATGAAAAAAAGTCTTTGCTGAGGGTGGTGTGGGAGGTTTAGGGAGAAAAGAGAAGTTTAGACACTGTAGGAACTGACATCAGCTGCAGAAGAGTAAAGGATCCCAGCAGTTGAGATTAAAGAAAAAATGGGGCTGGATCCCAGTCAAAATAGTTGACTTCTCCTAGCAATATTCAATAGCACATGAGGTGATGGAGATGGACATTCTGAACTTAAGACCATGGGAAAACTCAGATGGAGATATTGAGAAGGAATTTTGAGATGTGGGTCAAAGACATGGAGGGGATCCAAGGTTAAGGTTTGGAAGAGGAAAAGGTCACAAATGGGTAAGGGAGTAAGGCATTTTAGGGACTTACTTCGTTTCCAGTGATTAACAAGTGAACTGGTTGACTACAGTGTTAAGGTTTCAAAGGGAACAAATGAAGACCTGAGTATGAGACGACCAAGGAAGGCAGGGAGGGATGGAGTGACTGAAGGGCCCAGATAAACACAAAGAACAGGGTTAGAAGGGACAGGGAGACATGGAACAGTGGGAGGTTATAAGCAGGAGAGTTTCAGTTTTGGATTGTGGAGCTGGGATGATGATTCCTGTCTAGAGATGAGGTGGACTCAGACTTAGAGCTAGATTGCACCTGAGAGGCCATCCAAGCTAACCCTCTCAATTAACCAAGGAAGGGTGAGAGGTAAGATTTACACTTTGGTTTTCTGACTCCTAGTCCAATACTTTTTCTCTAGTATGCCACATTGTGGTTGTGGAACTGGGAAGCAATGGGTTTGAGGGGACACTGAGGGGTTCTGAGACAGGGCCTCTCCATGGCAATACTGTTCCTGAACAGAGGGAAACTTTGGACCGTATGCCCATGACCAGCCTTCTTGCTCCTGGGGAGAGGAGTTCTGGGGGGAGGGGGTCCCTCACTCCTCTTTGGACGAAGGGGAGAAACCAGAGGAAGAAGCTACAGATTCATCATTATTGGTGAACAATGAGCCATTAAAGCTCTAATTAAAGATGTAATTACAGCAAATAAATTCTGGGCTGGGAATGGATGATGAATGACTGGGAACTTAGCTTACATAGCAGAGAGAATGGGGAGAACACCACTACCCCCATCCCTAGAGAGATCACCCTTCATAAATTGCTCTCTTGACCCTCAGAGACCACCCTGTTCCTGGAAAATGCCAATCAATCAAGGGTACTGCAGGCCCTCCTCCTTTCCCTGACTGTGCTGAGAGCCTGAACAAGGGATGGTGGGTAGTAGAGGGGAAAGCACTCCAAATGTGGAGTCAGAAGATCCAATCAGAAGAAAACTATGTCTCAGTTTCCTTATCTGTTGCATGATGTGGTTCAATCAGCCCTGGGTCTATGATCCTTTTTACTTTCATGGCTTGCCTGGAAGTACAGGGGTATTTGTCCTCATAGGAAAGCTAGGGAGAGATGCCTTTTTAGAGAAAGGATGCAGGGAGGGAGACCGGTTTCTATCAGTCAATAGTAGTCAATCTGAGGTCCAAAGAGACCAGAGAAAGTAGCACTATGGTCAGAGATCCAAGGGTGGCCTCAGGGTGGACTGGTCAGAAAGAAGAACCCTTCAGGAAGCAGCCCTCCTCATCAATTCTAGGTCATTTCTAGGCCACTGAGCACCTATTCTTTTTTCCATTTCAAGCCCCACTTTATGTATTGTCTACAAGCTTCTTGGGGGCAAGAACTGTTTTGTCTTGTTCTTCATTTAACATAGTCCCTTCCCTTAGCTGATTATCTTCATTTTAAATGAGGAATTTAAGCCTTCTCTTGGTGACTCACCCAAAGTACCCTGCATTAGGGCCTGGTTCTGCTCCACATTCTACCTTTTTAATTATCACCTTTGACTTAAGAGGCTGGGAGAGAGCCTATGGTGAGGTCTCAGAGTTGGTGTGACCTTCTCTGTGTCAAATGTGTAGCCAAGAACAAGGGAGAGAGTGAAGTGTGTATGGCCATCCCACAACAGGATGGAAAATGAAGGACAACCTTCATTGCCTGGGGCAAGGTCTATGATTCAAATATTTTCCATTTGTGCCTTTTCCTCATACCTTCAGGATACTATGACCTTAGGGTTAGGAAGAACCTGGACCTCTTCCTCTTAAATCCTGAGCTTTGGAGGCTGGTATACCAGGATTATAACTCTAATGGCTTATCCTGTCATGGGGTGGAGGGACGTGTCCTATGACTGCCCAGGCTCAGTTTATCCACCAGAAACAGGAAGGTCAGACTCCTTCCCTCCTTATTCTGTACCTAAGCTCCGAGTACTTTACTACCCTTGGACTAGTATAGTGTCCCCCAATCTCTTCTATTTCATAGTGTTCCTTGGGGCTGAGGATCAGGCCTAAAGCAGTGGAGGAGATGAAGGGACCCTGGAAGTGGGGGACAGCTGAGGGTAGAGGGGAGGAAGGAGAGAGAAGGAGAGAGAGAGAGAGAGAGAGAGAGAGAGAGAGAGAGAGAGAGAGAGTGTGTGTGTGTGTGTGTGTGTGTGTGTGTGTGTGTGTGTGTAAGAGGGGTGGGGGGGGCACTGACAGCAGAACAAATGCCTGTAATTTTATAACCAATCTCTGTGTGTCCACGGGGGGCCGTTTGAGCCTCCGCTCAGGACCAATCAGTCTGACAGAGCTATGAGTCTGCCTGAGTGAATGTGAGCCTCTCCCCCCACACCACCACTCACAGCAACCTCATTACCACCCACCCATTCCTTCCTGCTTACCCCTGACTGCCCAGTTACCGAGGATCAGGCTCAGGCAGGGGGTCAAAAGTAGGCAGGGAGACACTGGGCTCCACAGATGCAGGGACTTAAACCTTCATAATAGTCTCCTGAGGCTGGCCCAGGCCACGGGGGCACATGAGGTAAGGCAAATGAGAACATGGTAGAGTCACTCAGACCCAGAGACTTACACTCTAAGCAAATTCATTAAAGAACTTTGAAGACTAGGCCAGCCCATCGGGAAGGAGGGACGGAGATACTGAGAGAGACTCAGATACATAGAGTGAACAACAAACGTATTGAGGACTGACTCTACCCTTGCACTCAAGAAATTTATAATGTAGTTCAAAGATTCTTAACCTGAGACCTATGAACTTGTTTTAAAACATTTTGATAACTGTATTTCAATATAATTATTTTCCCTTGTAATACGTGTATTTTGTTTTATGCATTTAAAAACATTATTGTGAGAATAGGCTTCACCATCCTGCCAAAGGCGATTGCAATGCAAAGAAAGTTAAGAACTCCTGATTTAGTTGCAGAGATAATGTGCTTATACATCCAAAGAACAAAGTATTTAGAGAAACACATACGTTCAGAGGAAGAGGGAGAAGACAGACATGGCTGCCTCTCTGCCCATCTCCTGTCAGCCAAACTGGGCTACTCTCTATCGCCTGTATATTCTATAGGCTTCCAGTCTCCCTGTCTTTGCTCAGGTAGCTCTCTGTCTACTGGGATACTTTCTTTCCTCCCTTGTTGAATTCCCACTAATTCTTTAAAACCAAATTTGAATACCACTTCCACCAGGAAGCCTTTCTTGTTGCCCCTCACCAACCTCAGTAAACACTTGGCTTGGATCATTTTTATGCATGCTAAATATCTTCCAGTATAGTCATATATGCCATATTCTCTACCAGACTCAGCTTCTGTAGTCCTTTTTCCCCAAAGTCAAAAACTGACCTGTAAAGCAGATGCTTAGGAAATGCTTACTGGATTGAGTTCTGGGTTGGCAAAGATGGGCGATGAAGAGATGGAAAAATGATAGATGGGGAAGAGAAAAAAAGTAAGAGGCCATGAGAAACTAGGAGAAGCGGGAGAAGACACCTATACCCAGGTATGTTAGAGTGAGAAGATGGAGTTAGAAGAGCCGGTGGGAGAAGCAGAAGGAAAGAACAGGAAAGGTGAAGGGGAGATGAGGTCTGTGGGAGGAAATGGGGGATTGGGCTGTACGGCAGAGTAAGGACAGACAGATGGGAGAGTTAAGATGAATAGAGGAGAGTGAGAACTTCAGAGACTATCTCGTTCAATGGTGTTATTTTGCAGATGAGGAAACCAAGGCTCAGGAAAGCTTAAATGACTTACCCAGAGTCACACAGGCAGAATCAAGAGGCAGGGTTGGGACCAAGCCAGTCCTCTTTCCACCATACCATGAGATACAGGGTGAGGTAGGGGATCAAAGCAAAGAGGAAATGGTGGAACAGTGACACTGATTGTGGAGCTGAGGCCCTGGTCATGCCAATTATGAGGCTCCAAGAAGGACATGTGTATGCATGTGTGCGTGTGTGTGTGTGTGTGTGTGTGTGTGTATGTGTTGGAGGGAAGGTGGCCTGTGTGGGGCTTTCTGCCTATGATCGGTGGTTATTAAAGGGCGGCCTTGCTGGGCTATCTGGCTCCGGGGACAGCCAAGCTCCCATTAGTCTCTCTAATTGTCAACAATCTAATTTAGTGTCTGCAGCCCAAGCCGGCTGCGGGTTAAACAGAGAGAGCTAGGCTTGGTCATAAATCTGTTCTCCCAGGCCAGCTCCCTGGTGCTAACTCTGCAGCTAAGTGGAGGTGGTGGAGGGTGGGGGAAGAGGGGGTTAGGGCTGTCCTCAAGGTGACCCTCAATTGTTGGTGTCAATGCTCTTGATCACAACTGATTCCTGACCCCCTCATGGAGTAGGACCCATAGGGGACTTCTTTGGGAGCATCCCCCAGCAGTCATCTCAGATCCTTAAAGGGACAGTCTTTAAGGGCAGAAAATGCAATCCTCCACACCTATTAAATCTTTACCTACGTCTCTGAGACTCTCTTGACCATTTCAGATCACTTTTTCTTCAAACGATTTCCAAATGATAAACATGATGAGAATACAGAGACAAGGAAGTTTAATTCAGTGTGAGGACAGTCACTACCCCGCTGAATAATAGGGAAGAGTTAAATAGTGTGACATGCTGTGGCTGACCGTGATGATGTAAATGACACTACCACGAACAATGTGATTTGGCGGAATGGTTGAACCCTAGTTGCGGCCTGGAGATGGGAGCCACTAATCCTCTTTGCCCATCCATTCATTATTCAGATTCTGTTCTGCTCCCCGATCAAACCATGGGAGAGTTGTAAGGGAGTACTGGGTTCCTGGCATGGGCAACGGAGAGTATTGATAGTCTAGATGAAGGGTCAATAGCAGAAACTTAGGAAAGAATATCTCCTCTCCATAGCAAGAAAATTCCTCCCCTAGATCTAATTGGGAACATCCTCTTACTCTCACCACATGGTCTAAAGTTTTAACTTTTTTTTTTTTTGCCTCTCTAGGGTCTCAAATAAAAAAAAAAAAAAGGTTTCCCAATCCTCCTAAGTCCACAAGGGCTTGGAAAGGGGGTAGGCTCAGACACTAATGACCTTGCTCCCCTGAGAGCTGCTAATTGAAAGCCAAGGGTTTGTTGGGTACAAGGAGAAGCTTCAGGACCGAGGGGGGTCCTAAGAGGCTAGGGTTGATGGGGGAAGGAAACCAATTTCTTTCAGTTGCAGCTCCATCAGCATTCAGACACCCACCCAGCCTCCCCTGCTGCTAACGAAGTGCCTTTAATTAGCAATCTAATAAAATGCTCTTAATTGGTAAGAGCCAATCAGGAAGAAGGGAGGTCTCCCCCCACTGCTGATGGCAGCAGCAGTTGTGAAGAGGGTTGCTGTCCCAGACCAGAGAATGATGAGAGTTTTGCAAAAGGCAGCTTTAGGGACTCCAGCCTTTTTGGGGTAAAAGGGGCTATCGATAGGATTGTTAAGAATGGAGTTCACTCTCTCCAAGTCTCAAGCTTTAACCAGGCCGGGAATCAGACTTGTAATGAAATACTTAGGTTTGTGTCTTAGTAAGGGCACCTGCTTCCTCCCTGTCCCTCTAGAGGGACAGTGATACTCTCCTATGGGAGCAGAGAGGTGGTCACCACCAGTAAGAGGAAGAAGAAAGCTGTTCTCCTTATGGAAAGGCTACAGAGGACCTTCTACCATGACTGAAGAGGCTTGAATAACATAAACCACAAACTCCTCACAAGGAAGGGGAAACAGAATATAGAAGGATCTTCTTATCAGATTCAATCTCACAGCATCAGAGAAGACAGGCACTATATGTGTCCATCAATCCTACACCGACCATGGGGGCTAATTCCTCTAGGAAAGAGGGAGAAGAGAAAAGGGAAGGGAGGGAGAAATATCTTATCTTTTGGGAAGGGATTCTCAGGAATCACATCATAACTGCCCATAGAATCACCAATATTTTTCCATTCTTCATAGCTTTCTTGCCTCAAGTAGTCTCTGTTAGAGCTCAGTATAGCCAAATGGCAAATCTCTTGGTAAGCTGACCAACTAAGATGCAGAGAAAATGTGTGTATGTATGAGAGAGAGAGAGAGAGAGAGAGAGAGAGAGAGAGAGAGAGAGAGAGAGAGAGAGAGAGAGAAATCAAGGGTACAAAATTGGGCAGCTTTTTTAACCAGTGAGATGTCCACCATGATTGATCTCAGGGTTTAGCTAAAGGTTCTCTGGCATTTTAGAGTTTTATTTTCATTTGTGAGTACCTTCTTATTTTATTGTTAATATTTAATAACTTGTCCTGCTTTCCAATTTTATTCTCCTTCCTTTGCTGGGTAAAGAGACAAGACACTTTGAAAATTCACAATTTAATCTTATATTTGTAATTTAAGTTACTTTTTTTTTGAACAGTTAAAAAAACACACTCTATTATCATGATCCTAGCTCTTGAACATATTAGTACATTAACTACACATCACAAAACATAATCACAAAAGTCAAAGCACTTGTTACTTGAGTCTAGAGAACAGAAAGTTAAACAAACCAAAATCTCCCAGGAAACCTCACATCTCTATGCTTCTAGCCCCACCCTCACAGTTCCAGTCTGTCTGAATACCCCTTTTCAACCACAGCTGAGGTTGGACTCACTTTTTTACCAATCTGGGAAAGCATTAAAGAAAGTTGTATTTTTCTGAGTACAAAGAGTCGAGGTGATTGCACAAGCCCACATCCTAGCAAACTATAGGTTCTTTTTGTGCCAAGAGTTGCCAAGTGCAGGGGTCAGGGGGAGTAGAGCAAAATAATACAATGACATTCATAGTCGGAGAGAAAAGCCCTACTACTCAAAGTAGCTGAGTCACCAGCTGCATTGGTCAGAAAACAATTTTCAGATGTCTTCTTTCTGGGAAGTCTCAGGTCACATGAGCTAAACTTTCAATAGTGAGGTTCCAGAACTTCACTTGGAAATCCAATACCCACACTCATGGATTTACCACTTTCTCTCCTTTGCACCCAGATTTCTGGTTACGAGCAATGAGCAAAGGTATGAAGGAATGCAATACTCAGCTCATGCTCCCTAAGATCTTCACATCTTATAGTATATATTATAGTGAAACTGGCTACAGGAAGAGAGGAAGGGAGCATGGATTCAGATATGCTAAGTGAAGCCTACAATGAGACTCTACATCTCTGTAACAATGGCATCCTTTGTCAAAAAGGAAAGGAGATAAATCTCATGTTTGAATAAGGGGAGACAGAAAGGTAGAAAGTAATTTTCTCAGGTCCTGGTAAGCCTGTTTACATAAGTCTGGTGTGTAAGGAGATCAAATATGTGGGGAGAAAAGTTATGAAGTGAAACTAAACTTGATCAGGAAATAAAGACTACAGTGAAGGTATGAGAAGTCAACTCTGGGAACGCCCCTTTCCATTGGTGAGCAACTCAGCTGCCATAGATTCAGATCTGTAGATTAGGTCCCCAAGGCCACATGACTTGGGTGTGGATCACTCTCACTTGAGGCAATGGGGCATTCCTTGTATGAAATCAAGTTCATTAAGGGTTAATCTCTAATATGTCC
Organism: Potorous gilbertii; assembly: GCA_028658325.1. Lineage (NCBI taxonomy): Eukaryota > Metazoa > Chordata > Mammalia > Diprotodontia > Potoroidae > Potorous > Potorous gilbertii. Next base: position 549,235,666 of record CM053769.1, read on the forward strand.
AATACAATCCCAGAAAAAAAAATCATTTAAACTCTTTCCAATTTTCCCTCCTGAAAAATCTCTTCCTTCCCTAAGACATGTTAAATCAGGTAACTGCTGACTACAGGTGTTCAGACCAATGAGAAATGGAGAGAGAAATGTATTTCTTTCACCTTCAGCTTCTGATTGTACCAAATCAAAAGATGAAATTTGTTTTGACACAAGGAGACCAATATGGAGTAGCCACAGCTTCTCTTCAGTAAGAGGTTAAAGGTTTTCATATTTATGACAATCATAGACATTAATGCATGTCACTGTTTCAGTTTAGAGTCTCTCAGAATGTTAGGATTTAACTAAAAGAACTTTGCCAAGGGACAGCTGCATAATAAGGTTTCCCTTTCACAATTCCTTCACATCCATTTTAAAATTGCATACTTGAAAATAAAAGTTCTAGCACTGAAAATATGCATGTTTGTAACAAAGTATATTATATGCCTTTGTAGTTCAGGGTGTGTTAAGAGAATCAATGTGCATGCACATGTGCACACGCCCACACACTTCCCTTTCAATGAGTCTCACCCCATTTTTAACAGAAGGAATTTTCTAAAATTTGGAATTTTATCAAGTAATTCCAGAATCCTACATTTTTATGAGAAGACACCTACAACGGAGGTATTTCATTCTACTTCAGCTACTTTCCCATCATTTCGTTTAACAGGTTAAGAGACTTCCTTTGTTCTTTTTAAAAAGGTCAGACCCTACGTTTATTCTAGCCCAGTTGGGGATCAGGGAAAATCAATTCCTGTTGAAATCATGCAGAGATGGTAAGTGGGGTTTACCTTCCCTGGAAATGAACTTCTACTTACCTGATTATTTCTTCTACAATGTACTGGCAAATGACCCCCAAAGCTCAGAAATGTGAGATTCAAGTTTTTCAGGCCACTTTACTTCATTCTCTTTTCCATCATCAGCAGAGAGGACAGTTCATGGAATGTATTCCTCTGAGTTAACAGCTCTGAAGTTGCCAAATCCATGCTCAATCTCATTAAAAGCTAGAAGCTTCTTTATGGTGTACACCAAATAGGCTTTGAAACAAGTCTTGAAAACAGCACACCTTTAAAAGGACCTGGGGTTAGAATCAAGTCTCCAGTACCAATTATGACCCATTATCTCCCTTGTATTAAAGAGCAGCATAGAGCAGAAGGCTAGTAGAGTTATGGCTATTGTATGCTACTTTTGCAATAGCTACAAGTCCATGTCCATTTATTTCAGTGTTTGAAATGTATGCATTTTGGAGCTCATACCTCTTTCACCTGCAGCAAAATCCTTAATTCAAGAATAAAGACCAATTAAGTGAAAAGTCATTAACAGACACCCCAACAAGGGACCCTAATAATGACTAGGAAATCAACCTTTGCAGCATTTGTGGGGGGAGGGGGTTGGTCACTGTGTTAGAAAATTATTTTTCTTCATATGACCTGGAATATAAATACTAAGTGTGATGTATATACTAATGAAGGGAAAAGCATATACACGTGTATCCAGTTCTTCCATCAACACATAACCACCAGAGTGTGTTCAAGCCACATTTTGGACACACTTCCAGAAGACATGCTAGATGCCCTTTTGTCTGACTGATGCTGGGTTCTAAGAGCCCTGGAATAGCATCCCAGTTCTGCCTGACTTTCAGGCTATTAGTGTTGCCTGAGAAGTTTTGCTTGGCCAGCTGTAATTAAAAATGGAAATGATGGATTTGCTTGCTAAGCTTCCATGAGAAACTTGAGGAGGAACACACATGATGGTAGGGCCTTGGCTATCCTGCTTGTTCTGAGCCCAGTTTGATGATGCATGCAAGTTCACATATTCCATGTTATGAGGGTCTGGGGACATGTACAGTAAACTTCTGTGATCCCCAGTGAGCTCACTAGGGACTGTGAGACATGGTCACCATGTGTGATCCAATAAGGATGCCTTCTAGGCAGCTATTTAATCTGGACACCAGTGAGGGTCATTCATCTACATTACCAACTAATTGCCTGAGAAATCTATGTGGGTTAGGGGTGGGGAGGGAAAGGAAAGGAAGAGTAGGGAAGAATGGCTAATATAATCCCAATCTCCTCCATTAGTTGAAATTTGTCTCCCAAATTTCAGCCTGATTCTCCTTGATGGAAGCTCAACCCTATAAATAACAATATGGTTTAGAAAAGAGAGCAGGCAGATTCTGCAATACAAAGTTAAAGTGATTAGATTTATTTGGGGGGGAAATGGTATTTACTCGCCCCAAAGCAATTTGATCATCTTCTCACTCTTGACTATTTCTTCAACTATTTGGTTGACAATTGCAGGAGAGATGTTACCACTTGAATGCTCAGCATCCTGATATGAGCACAAGTAGCTGTTATGCTGAATGCACCCAAGGGATTGGCCCTGGTCACTCTAAACCTTTTTTGTAGTCTGAGGGATTTTAGATGAAGTACAATTGCTTTTATTACACATCTAATTGTTAATGAGAGGAAATGTAATCAGTTCCCCCTTGCAATGCTCTACATGGAATCAGGGAGACTGCTGTGTCCAGAAAAAGAAAGGCAGACAAAGATAGGGGCTGGAAGAGAGTCCTGTTTTTTTGGTGGGGGAAGAGATGAGGAGTGACAGTTCCTATGTACCACTTTTACAGGCTCAGTATCCACTACAGACTCACCTACTGGGATAATCTGAAGCAAAATCTTGGCCTGGATGCTATCTGAACAATTTTTTAATCCTTTTGAGTGTGGTATGTTCTAGCGGATCTCCCTCAAGCATGCTGAGGACATTCATATATCTTCTAAGTGGTTAGAGAACTGGGAAGCAGGAGGAGAGAAAGAAAGTGAGAGAAAGGAGGAAACAAGAGATCCTGGATCAATGTACCAGATACGCCAGTGGTAATAAACCACAAAAATGCCACACACACATACACACACCCGTTCACTCAGGCAGCCCCAGAAGGCATTAGGAAATGTTTGCCTCTTCTTCATTAATGATGATTCTCAGTTAGGTGCTAGATGCTCCCAAAGCTTGAAAGTCTGCAAAGGGTACTGAGCAGTCTAGCTCAAAGAAGTATCTTCCTGTCCCTCAGGAGGGGTTTTTTCAGGGGCACTGGTTCTTCTGCTTAACAGCAAAGCAAGAGAGATTCTGGCAAAACACTAAATATATTTATAGGTCATCTGTGCCTGCAACCAAAGAGCGGGGAAACAGGTGCAATGGGGAAAGGAAGAAGGAGCAGGGAAAGGAGGGTGGTTTAAAAGTTCCAATCATTCACCAAAGATAAAAGACATCTTCTGATAGCAGCACTTTAGCAGTCAGCTGTGCTGAGCAGACCATCCTGGGTCGACTGCAGGCCAACTCTGTTCAAACATGAGTCTGAAAGCCCCACTTCTCAGCTAATCCTGGGTAACTGGATAGTTGTTGTTTTTGTTGTTGCTGTCCTGGCATTGGCAGATACATTAAATACCGCAACTTTAATGAGTCCTGTAAAAGGAGATAAAAGAGTTAGTTCTGTTTTCCAACATCTTCATCAAATACAAGAGTCAATGAACATTAACTGTATTTCTACTTGGGGTAGAGATCCCAAGAGCATCTCTAACCTCATATGCCAACTGAGCAGCTGCAACCATAGGTAAGAAACACTATTTTAAAAGGATGTATATAAAGTCAGGCACTTGATAATACTGCTGCTTTTTGAACTATCTAGTGAGACCCAGGACTGTGTCTAGTCTAGCGTAAAGCACTAATAGTAACAACTAATCCTGATCAATCAACCTTTCATTTATTAAAAATTTATTTAGGATCTACCATATATAGTAAGGTACTGTACTAGGCAATACAAAATCTAATCCAAGGACTTTCAGCCAAGAGGTCTGCCTGAATGAGAGACAGATGAATCCACGCCTACAACTTGCTTCAGTAAAACTCTGAAGTTTACACCAGACTGAATAATGGAAAATAAATCTGTAAGAAACCATAGGAAGTGACTACTCCCATTCCAGAACTGCACAAGAGGTCAGCCAGAAGCCAAGAGTAATAGGAAAAGGGCAACAGCAAAGTTAGCTCCACTCTCACCATTTACCACCTTTGCTCCTACACATGTGCCACAGAACAAGGGTGGAAAAAAATCATGCAACTGTTCTGACTGGGTCCACTAGAATTTATCTTACAAAACCTCAACTGGGTCCTTGCTGCTAGCAATCCTATTAAAACTCCCCTTATCAACTCTCCACAGTGGCTCTTTCAAACCTTCTCATCTCTCCTCAAATCTAGCATGATTTCCCCTTCTCGCTTTCTCATCTCCTATCACTCAAATGCCTTCTGCCACTCTCTCTTCCTTTATCCCCATCTCACATTATCAAGTGGCTTTAATCCTTTTCAAGGCTAAAACCTCTATCTCTTTAAGCAATCTTATTCCATCCCATCTCCTCCAAGAGAATGCCCCTTCTGTCATCCCACTCTATCACTTATTTTTTCTTTTTCATTTTAAAAAATATATCTAATATTTTATTTTCCTCAACTACATGTAAAAACAAATTTTAACATTCATTTTTTAAAATTCTGAGTTCCAAATTCTCTCCCTCCCTTCACCCCTCCTCAAGGCAAGCTGTTTGACATAGGTTATAGATGTGAAGTCATGTGAAACATATTTCCATATTAGTTATGTCTATCATTTATTTTCAATCTTTCCTTGTTTACTGTCTCATTTCCTACTGTCTACAAATATGTCTCTGTCTATCCCCATTCTCAAAAAAACCCCTCACTTGATCCTTCCATCTCTGCTAATTATTGTCCTATATCTCTTCTGACCTTTGTAGCTAAACTCCTCAAAAAGGCATTCTATAGCAGGGGCCTCCACTTTCTCTCCTCTCACTTGCTTCTTAACCTCTTACAATATGACTTCTAACCTCATCCTCCCTTCATATTCAGCTCACTCTGTGCACTGTGTGTGTATACATATATACATATACATACACATATAGCTATACACATGTAGTATACACATACATACACACAAATTATATGTGTGTGTGTACACCCTCTAACTACCATAATACTGAGAAAGGTTTCATGAGTTACAAATATCATCTTTCCATGTAGGAATGTAATCAGTTCAACTTTAATGAGTCCCTTATGGTTTATCTTTCCTGTTTGCCTTTTCATGCTTCTCTTGATTCTTGTATTTGAAAAGTCAAATGTTCCATTCAGCTCTAGTCTTTTTATCAAGAATGCTTGGAAGTCTTCTATTTCATTGAAATTCCATTTTTTCCCTCTGAATTATTAAACCTCAATTTTGCTGGGTAGGTGATTCTTGGCTGCAATCCATTGAACTCTGGAATATCACATTCCAGATTCCTTAGTTGTAGAAGTTGCTAACTCCTGTGTTATCTTGATTGTGTTTCCACAATACTTGAATTGTTTCTTTCTGGCTTCTTGTAATATTTTCTCCTTGACCTAGGAATGCTGGAATTTGGTTACAATATTCCTAGGAGTTTTCCTTTTTAGATCTCTTTCAGGAGGTGATTGGTGAATTCTTTCCATTTCTATTTTACTGTCTGATTCTAGAACATCAGGGCAGTTTTCTTTGGTAATTTCTTGGAAGATGATGTCTAGGCTCTTTTTTTGATCATAATTTTGAGGTAGATCAATAATTTTTAAATTCTCTCTCCTGGATCTATTTTCCAGGGTCAATTGTTTTTCCAATGAGATATTTCACATTGTCTTTTATTTTTTCATTCTTCTGGTTTTGTTTTATAATTTCTTGATTTCTAATAAAGTCATTAGCTTCCATTTGCTCCATTCTAATTTTTAAAGAATTATTGTTTTCAGTGAGCTTTTGAACCTGCTTTTCCATTTGACCAGTTCTGCTTTTTAAAGCATTCTTTTCCTCACTGATTTTTTTGGACCTCTTTTGCCATTTGGGTTAGGCTATTTTTAAAGGTGTTATTTTCTTCAGCATTTTTTGAGGTCTCCTTTAGCTAGCTGTTGACTGGTTTTTCATGATTGTCTTGTATTGCTCTCTCATTTCTCTTCCCATTTTTTCCTCTACTTCTCTTACTTGATTTTCACAATCCTTTTTGAGCTCTTCCATGATCTGAGACCATTTCATATTTTTCTTGGAGACTTTGGATGCAGCAGCCTTGACCTTGCTGTCTTCTTCTGATTGTATGCTTTGATCTTCCTCATCATAAGAAAATACTTTTTTTCACCAAGAAAGCAACCGTCTATAGTCTTAATCTTTTTCCCCCTTTTTGCTCATTTTTCCAGCCAGTTACTTTTGACTTCTTTGTTAGTGGAGGGTGTACTGTCCCAAGTTTCACAGGTTTTGTAAAGCTGTTTTCAGAGATATCTCTAGGGACCTGTAAATTCTCAGTTCCTCAAAAGTGTTATGATCAATGGAGAGGTTTAATCCTCTCCTGGCCTGCACTCGGGTCTGTGAGCAACTACAAGCACTCTTTTCTGCCCTGGAACTGCAAGTAAGATTCCCTCTCTACAAGTGCCACCAGCACTGCCACAATAGTGCTCCTCCTTGCCCCAGGACTGTCACTCAGGACTGAGACCCAGATCAGTTGCTTGATTTCCCCACAGTCTGTAGGCCAAAAGCTCCAGAAACAGCCACTACAGCAGCAGTGGTTGCTGCCACCCTGGGGCTGGGGCGAGACCACATTCCTCTCTCACCCAGGTAAGAGAGCTTTCCCACTGACTTTTGAAGCTGTCTTTGGTATTTGTGGGTTGAGAAGTCTGTAAACCAGTTGCAGCTGCCAGTGATTCAGAGCCTTAAGACCTGCTCCAGTCCTGTCTGTGCTTGTATGGCCCATATTGGGTTGTGTTTCACTCCAGGCTGCATTCCACTTCAAACCAGTGCAATAGACCCTTCCTGGAGACCTTCTAGATTGTCTTGAACTAGAAATCTGTTTCACTCTGTCATTTTGTGGCTTCTGTTGCTCTAGAATTTGTTTAGTCATTTTTTTAACAGGTATTTTTAGGGGTTTGGGGGGTGAACTCAGGCAAGTGCCTGCTTTTACTCTGCCATTTTTGCTCTGCCTTCCTCTAGTCCTTATACCTTACTTCTTCTCACATACTCTTTGATCTAATGGCATTGGCTTCTCTGTTATTCCATGAAAAAGACACTTCATCTCTCAGTTCTGGGATTCTCTCTGGCTGTGCCCCAGCTCATGCTTGCCCTCTTTATTTCCATCTGCTGACTTCTCAGGTTTCCTTTAAGTCCCAACTAAAAGTCCACCCTTTACAGGAAGCCTTCCCCAACCCCATTTAATTCTGGTGCCTTTCCTTTGTTAATTACTTCCTATTCATCCTGTATAAAGTTTGCTGTGCATATATTTGTCTGCATATTGATAGCAGGGTCTGTCTTTTGCCCCTTTCGGTATATCCCCGTGCTCAGTACAGTACCTGGTGTTAATAAATGTTTATTGACTGATTTACTGAAAACTGCCCAAACCTATTAGAAGCAAAGGGCAAAGTAAAGATACAAGGTATTAACTCATAGCATCCTGAAAGTAATCATAAAAGGAAAGGTTCCAGAAATGTCATAGCTGAAATTAGAGCTCACAAGGTACTGTAAGCCACCAAAAAGAAATTTTTAAAATAAAGGAACTACAATTAGTAACAGTAATATCTACTATAAATGAGATAAGATCTTGAAATGTAATATTCTAAAAAGCAAAAGGTATAAACTTACAACTGACTATACAGGGAAAAAAAGAGGATCTTTAAAGGAATAGAGGATACCAAGCAATCCTGATGAAAAGACAAGAGCTGAGTGAAATAAATGAATCAAAAGAAACTTGGAAAGGTAAATTTATCTGACCAACTGGAAGAAGTTTTATGATAATGTAGTGTTAACATTCTAATTGGAGGGAGAAGAAAATAAATGTCTTTCCATTAAGAAAATAATGTCTTTAAAGGGACCTGACAGAATTACACAAGAAAAACAGAGGTCCCTGGAGGTGAACAGGTTCTGTTCTGAGTGTTTGAGAAGGGGGGGGGTAAAAGGAATACGCTAGTGTACAAAAGAAGAAAAAGGAGATGAAACTTGCTATTCCTCAAAATTGGGATTTATGAGAAGAGTGAGCAAAAGTGAAGGGAAAGGGGCATCAGATGAACTTCAGTCTTGCCTGAAATGGACAAAGGAGGGCTGAACACAAACATACAAAATCTGGTGCAGAAATGATGCAAATTGAAAGGAAGATAAGTGGGAATGGGGAAAGGGATAAAGAGGGAGAATAATACTGGAAAGGAATAGTCACAAGTCAAACAAAATTCCTGGTCCTAAAGTAGGGATAAAAAAGGAGGACAATAAAAGAAAAGAAAATGACAACAATCTAAGGGGAGGGGGTGCTTTAGATGGCTTCTTAGACAACAGGGAACAGCTGAACTAATGGTGGCATATGAATGTAAGAGAAGATCAGTTTTAGAAATGACAAAGGTGACTACTGCAGAGAATCTTGAGTAGTAGGAAATGATACAAATTGAAGTGAGTAGAATTAGAATATTATCTATAAGAAAGGTAACATTGTAAAGAAAAACAACTTTGAAAGACTTAACAACTCTGATCAATGCAATGACGAAGCATCCTACCCATCTTCTGATAGGGAGGACAAAAAGTATAGAAAAGGACATATGAGGACATAAAGTATAGGAAGAGACATATACTTTTGGGCACAGTCACTGTGTAGATCCACTTTGCTTCATTATGTTTTTTTTTTTTTTAAACAAATCTTTCTTTTTTTCTCTCTCTTTTTTAAATTGTGGGGGTGGGGGGGCAAGGAGCAGTGATAATATCCAAAAAAGACCACTGAAATGTTTTTAAAATGCATAGAAGGGGAGGCAGAGCCAAGATGGTGGTATAGCAGGAAGTACAACAAACTTTCCCCAAAATTTCTCTTGTACTAGACTGAATCTTGATGGGAAAATTTAAGAAAAAAAGGTCACAGTGAGTCATTTTTCCAGCTGAGGTCAGCATAAAGACACAGAGAAGGCTGGGAATAACAGGGATAGGGTCTGGTCAGGAGATACCATGTGGAATACTCTAGCATGTAGGGAGAAAATGGTCACCAGGGCTGGAGGTGACCTAGATCCATACTGGGATATTGTGACAGAACATGGGCCATCTTGTAGCTTGGGTGTCCACGCCCCAGTGGGGCAGACTGCAGAGGGGACCCGTCCCCAGAGGTGGCATGTCAGGGTAAGGGGCAATTTGCAATGTAGCTCTGATTCCAAGAGCAGAGTGAAGGTCTCAGTCCTAGCTTTCAGTCTTAAGCCTGCAGAGGAATAACCAGTGTAGAAACCAGGGTGGTATATTCTTGCTCAGACATGAACCCAGGTCAGGAATGTACAGAGTTCATACCAGGTGGCAGCAATCAGACCGCCCTGGAACAGACCACTTTTGGGAACACTGAAAACTTGTAGGTCCCCAACCTGCGCTGTCCCTAAGGTTTTGGAATAATACAACATTCAACACCTCCAGAAAGCACTAACAGGAGTAGCCCTTCCATCCAGAAACAAAGTCTGAAGTCAGGAAATAGGCTGAAAGAATAAGCAAACAAACAAACAAAAAGAAACTTGTGACAGATGCTCAAGATACAAACCCAAATGGAATGACTCCAGAATATCTATAAGCAATGTCTCAGAGGAAAACACAACTTGGGCACAAATTCAACTAGAATGGCAGAGAGATGAAGCAAGAATTAAAATAAAAAGTTACGTGTTTTTATAAATGAAATGAAAGCACTAGAAGAAAGAATTAGAAAAGAAATGAGTTGTGGAAGAAATTGGAAAGATAATTAGCAACTTGGTAAAAGAGTTACAAACCTTGCCCAAGCAATAAACTCCTGACAGAGGGGCAAAGTGTAAACAGAAGGAATCTAACAGAGACCCATTGAAAGAAACCACCAAACAAGAACTTCTAGAAACATTATAGACCAAATCTGGAAATTCCAAGTCAAAGAAAAAAATACAGCAGCCAGAAGGAAAGAACTCAAATATGGAGGAGCAACTGTCAGGGCACATGTGATTTAAGCAGGTACCACCATAAAAGAGTGGAGAGCTTAGAATACAATATCCCAGAAAGCAAAGTATATAGGTTTACAGCCAAGCCTAACTTATTTTGCAAATCCAAGTATAATGCTACAGTGAAAAAAATGGATCTTTAATGAAGTAGAAGACCTCTAAGCAATCTTGATGAAAAAAAAAAAACAGAACTGAGTAGAAACTTTGCAATTCAAACAGAGAAGTTAAGAAATACATAAAAAAGGTAAACATGAATAAACAATTGTCAGAAATTAATATGGATAAACTGTTCACATTCAAATATGGGGAGATGATACATTTGTCCCCTCTGAACTCTATTATCATTACAGAAAGTCTAATTAGATAAGGTGAGAAGAAGAATACTCAGGGTAAAGGGAGTGGGGGATACAGGCAGGGCAGGGGATTAAAGGAAGGTTAAAAAAGATTATCTTAGATTATTGGGGTGTATAAGCGGACATGTATACAAATGATGAGAGTATCAGTGGGAGTGGATGATATTGATCCTCACTCTCATATAAACTGGTCAAGAATATAAATACACACACACACACACACACACACACACACACACAGAGCCAAGTACAAAAGGTATTTCACTCAACTGAAAAATAATGGGGCAAGGGGAAAGGAAGAAGCGGGAATCAGAAGGAGGGCAAATCAAGGGAGGGATTTGTCCTAAGCAAAACAAACTCTAATTAAGAAGGTACAAAAATAAAGTTCTTTGTTGAGGGGGCAACAGATTAGAAACTAAGGGGATGTCCATCAAGTTGAGAATGGCTGAACAAGTTATGGTATATAAATGTGATGAAATCTTCATTGTGCTGTAATAAATGATGAAAAGGAGGGTTTCAGAAAAACTCAAGAAGACTTGTAGAGTAAAGTGAAAAGAACCAGTAGGACAATTAATACAATGACAACAAAACAGTAAAGACTATATTGACCTTATTGAGAAATATTCTTTTTTTAGAAGCCAAATTGCAAAGGATTGAGAAATTTGTGAGAAAAAGGGAAATAAAGACAACAGGGTAGGCCACTTTTTCTAGGAGTTTGGTTGTGAAATGAAACAGAGATGTAGGAAGATAGCTTGGGGAGATGGTAAGAGTCCAGTGATGGTCTTTTCAAGATGGGGAAGATTAGAGTGTGTTTGCATGAAGTAAGGAAAACCAGTATACAGGGAGACATTGAAGATCAGAGAAAGAAAGGGAATGATTGTGGAGTGGATAGGATAGAAAAGGTGTGATCAAAGGTACATGTGGAGGGGTGACTTTGGAGAAAAGGGTCACCTCTTCAGCAGAGGAAAGAGGAAAGGTGAGAAGAATGAGGGATACTATCAACAGGTTTTGAAATGTAGAGAAGGAAGGAGAGAAAATAGAGTTAATGGTGAATAATCTTTATTTTCCTAGTAAGATATAAGTCAGGGTCCCTCAGTTGTGAGGGAGGGATGAGGGCATAGTGTGGGAGGCTTGAGGAGAGAAGTAAAATTTTAGAACAGTCTCTGTGGGGAGTGCAAAAGAGAAATAAAATTATTTTCTTGTGGCGAGGGAGCAGATGATATTAGGTAACAAATTTGTAGTGTCCTTGGTTTGGTTGTATGATTTCCTCCAGCTTCAAAGTTGGAGCACAAGGAGGAGTAAAAAAGGCAGATGATCTGATTAATCCAGGGTTGGGGTCTGGTTAAGGTGTGGGTAGATAGGACAGGAAAGCAAGGGATTAAGAAGCAGAGGATAGTATGGAAGTGAAGTGGTTAACTATAACAGTAACATCAAAACTCAAATAGAAAGGAATCCCTGTAGAATGTATGCTCAGAAAACCAAAATTAACCTCATTTATGGTTTACTGTCTTTAATCTATTTTGCTAAACATTTATCAATGACATTTTAATCTGAGTTCCTGTGCTCTTGCTGGCTGCTTTGATGCATGTGAACTGAATTTAAGAAGCAAGAGAAGTAAAGTTGGATAAGGGGTGATGACTTGAGAAAAGTACTCAGATATGGAGAAGTCAGAGGTCTTGATGATGATGGAGAATAGTTTTAGGAAGGAGAGGAATAAGGGGTGATGAAATGATAGATTATGATGTGATAAAAGAATTTTGGAGTTTCTGATGGCTGAACAAAACAATTTTGGATATGACTTTCCTTGTATGTTGAAGATGTAGAGGGCTAGGTTTTGAGAGTTAAGGAGAGTTTGTATAACTGAAGGGACTGGTGAGGTATATGGCCTTTTATCATTTATTCAGAAGGCAGTACTTGACATGGGACAATCTCAAATATTTGAATGAACTCATCTGGATCTACAGTGATTTTGAGAACCTATCTCATGACCTCTTAATACCTGAGAGAGGCTGGAAATGACTGATGATGGGTCTTCCTTAACTCTCTCCAACATGCAATTTCAAAGTACTAAGGCCTGGCCCTAATTTGAAGGTGGATTAGGGGAGAGAAGGAGCCTTGGAACCTAGCTTTTGTAATCAAATGGTATTGCTAAAGTGGGATCTTAGATCATGGGAACCAAATAAATATGGCTAGACTATACATGTTATAATTTCAAGGGAGTTATGTCTCTATGATAAGTGATATATCCTTCGTTAAAAGAGTTTCTGTTGTCATAATGGAAGATTTAAACTAAGCAATACAAAAAGAGCCAAAGTCAATACCTTAGGTCTTTTAGTTCCCAAGGTATTTCAAAATCAAAATTGTATTTTCTTTTTAGAGTTCAATAGGTTTGTAGTAGGCGACTGAATCAGTTTCTAGACTGTTCAGTGTATAGATGCCAAAGTCAACTAATATCAGCAGGAAAGGTCTGTTGGACCTGGGTCACAGTGGATAGCAGTTTAGTACGGACCATGTCAGCACAGCCCCAGCCCCAGGAAGCCAGGAACAGGTATTGGGAGTGACTGAATCAGCAGTGGCAGTGGCAGTGGCTGATTGGAGAGTCTCAGCCCACAAATGGTAAGGGAGTTGGATAAATTGTAAATTACAGAGGTCACTTTCTGAGCACTTGGGCAGGACTCTGTTGCTTTGCCCATACTTGGATCCTGATCCTGGGTGGCAGTCCCAGGGCAAGGAGGAATATTAGCACAGCAGAGATTGCAGAAGCAATGGAATGGGGACCCTGCTCACAGTTCCAGGACAGAAAATGCCTGCTCATAGATTAAAGCACAGGCAGAAGAGGAGTAAACACCTCTCCTTAGATCATACCACCTTAGAAAACTTACAGGTTCCTGTAAGTATCTCTGAAAATAGCTGCATAAAATCCCTGAAGCTTGGCACAGTGCACCTCCACCCTGAAACTGGAACCCTACCTTAACAAAGAGTTAAAAAGTTAAGTAATAGGCAGGGAAAATTAGCAAACAATGGGAAAAACTCTGATTACAGAAACTTACTTTGGTGACAAGGAAGATAAATACACACTTGGAAGAAGACAACAAAGTCAAACCTCCTATATCCAAGTCTCCAAGAAAAATATGAATTGGTCTCAGTCCATGGGAGAGGATTTGAAAGGATTTTGAAAGGCAAGTAAGAGAAATACAGGGGAAAATGGGAAGAGAAATGAGAGTGATCCAAGAAAATCATGAAAAAAGAATAAACAGCTTGCTAAAGCAGGCACAATACTGAAGAAACTAACACCTTAAAAACAGACTAGACCAAATGGTAAAAGAGGTCCAAAGAGTCAATGATGAGAAGAATGCCTTAAAAAGCAGAACTAGTCAAATGAAAAAGGAGGCCCAAAAGCTCACTGAAGAATATAATTCCTTAAAAATTAGAATGGAGAAGAATAATTATTGGGGGTGAACCAAGATGGCAGAGTTGAAGGATGGACCTTAGAAACTCCCCCAGACCATTAAGTACCAGTAAAAAAAATGACTCTAAACAAATTCTGGAGGAGCAGAAGTCACAAAATGAAGGAGTGAAACAGATTTTCAGCCCAAGACAGCCTGGAAGGCTGAAAGGAAAAGTCTATCACACCAGGCTGGAGTGGTGGGCCACGCAGCATTGACAGGGTTGGAACAGGCTTCAGGGTGCAGAATCATGGGTAGCTGCTAAGGTTCCCAGATTTCTTAATCCAAAAATGCCAAAAACAGCTCCAGAGGTCAGTAAGAAAGCTCTTTCACCTGGGCGAGAGGGGAGTGAGATCAGCCCCTGCCCCAGGGCAGCAGCAGCCACTGCAGTAGCAGTGTCCATTTTTGGAATCCTGGCCTAAAGATCCTGGGGGAATCGAGTAGCTGATCTGGGTCTCAGTTCTGAGTGGCAGTCCTGGGGTGAAGAAGAGCATTGGAATGGTGGAGCTTGTTGTGGCAGTGGAGAGGGAATCCCTACTTGCAGTTCCAGGGCAGAAAAGAGTGCTTGTGGTTGCTTACAGCCCAGAGCCCAGCCCAGGAGGAGTAAACTTCTCTCCCTTGATTGTGCCACCTTGGAGGAACTAAGAACTTACAGGTCCCTAGAGATATTTCAGAGAACAGCTGCACAAAACCTCTGAAGCCCAGAGTAGTATACCCTCCACTTGACAAAGGATTCAAAAGTCAAGTAACTGGCTGGGAAAATGCCCAAAAAGGGGAAAAAAAATAAGACTATAGAAGGTTACTTTCTTGGTTAAAAGGTATTTTCTTCCATTCTTTTGGATGAGGAAGAGCAAAGCATACCATCAGAGGAAGATATCAAAGTTAAGGTATCTACATTCAAAACCTCTAAAAAAAATTGCAATGGTCTTAGGGCATGAAAGAACTCAAAAAGGGTTTTGAAAAATCAGGTAAAAGAGGTGGAGGAAAAATTGGGAAGAAAAACGAGAGTGATGCAAGAAAATCATGAAAAACCAGTCAACAGCTTGCTAAAGGAGACCCCCAAAATGCTGAAGAAAATAATACCTTTACAAATAGACTAACCCAAATGGCAAAAGAGGTCCACAAAAATCAATGAGGAGAAGAATGCTTTAAAAAGCAGAACTGGCCAAATGGAGTTCAAAAGTTCAATGAAGAAAATAGTTCTTTACAATGGAACAAATGAAAGCTAATGACTTTATGAGAAATCAAGAGATTATAAAACAAAACAATGAAAAAATAGAAGACAATGTGAAATATCTCACTGAAAAAACAACTAACCTGGAAAACAGATTCAGGAGGGTTAATTTAAAAATTATTGGTCTACCTAAAACTTAGATCAAAAAAAGAGTCTGGACATCCTCTTCCAAGAAATTATCAAGGAAAATTGCCCTGATGTTCTAGAACCAGGGGGTAAAATAGAAATGGAAAGAATTCACCAATCACCTCCTGAAGAGATCCCAAAAGGAAAACTCCTAGGAATATTGTAGCCAAATTCTAGCATTCCTAAGTCAAGGAGAAAATATTACAAGCAGTCAGAAAGAAAAAAATCAAGTATTGTGAAAATATAATCAGGATAACACAGGATTTAGTAGCTTCTACAACTAAGGGATCCAAGGGCTTGTAATATGATATTCCAGAGGTCAAAGGAGACAGAATTAAAACCAAGAATCACCTACCCAGGAAAAGTGAGTAGAATACTTCAGGGGAAAAGAAATAGAATTTCAATGAAATAGAGGATATCCAAGCATTTTTACTGAAAAGACCAGAGCTGAATGGAAAATTTGACTTCAAATACAAGAATCAAGAGAAACATGAAAAGGTAAACAGGAAAGAGAAGCCTTAAAGAATTCATTTACATTCCTACATGGAAAGTTACATTATGTATGTGTAGGTATGTACATGCACATGGGTGTATGTGTGTATGTATATATGTGTGTGTGTGTATCTATATCTATATATATAGAGTCCATAGGCTGAGCTGAATATGGAGAATACCTAAAAACAATAAAATTTACTCTTGAGCACAATGTACTAGGAGTAAGAGAAAGGGAGAGGTAGAATGCAGCAAATCATCTCACATAAAAGAGGGAAGAAAGAACTTTTACAATGGAGGGGAAGAGGGAGGAGATGAAAGGAAAGTGAACCTTACTCTCATGAGATTTGGTTTAAGGAGTGAATAACACACACTCAACTGAATATGGAAATCTATTTTACCTTGCAGGAAGGCAAGTAGAAAGTGGACAGGAGAGGGAAGATAATAGAAGGGACAGCAAACTGGGGAAAGGAATAATCAGAAGCAAACACTATTGTGGGAGGATAGGTCAAGGGAGAGAATGGAATAAATGGAGGGGAGGATAGGATAGAGGGAAATGTGTTTAGTCTTTTACAACATTATGGAAGTATTTGGCGTTGTTACATATGTATGACCTATATTGAATTGCTTGTTTTCTCAATGAGGGTGAGTGGGGAGGGAGGAAGGGAGAGAATATGGAACTCAAAGCTTTGATGTTAAAAATTAAATGTTAATGTTAAAAATTAAAAATGTTAAAAATTGTTTTAGAATGCAACTAAAAATTAAGATATACAGGCAATGGAGTACAGAAATCTATTTTGCCCTAAGGAAAATAGAGGAGAAGGGGGAATAGAATAAGGGTAGGTAGGAAGGCTGAGTGGAGGAAGGGATGGATGGGGTGCATGCTGTCCTGGGGAGGTGGTGGGGAGAGAAAATTTTGAATTCAAATTATTGTGGAAGTGAATGTTGAGAACTGAAAATAAATAAATTATGTAAAATTAAAAGTAAAAAAATTTAGAATGGAGCATAATGACATTATGCAAAATCAAGAAAGTTTAAAACAAAACCAAAAGAATAAAAAAATAGAAGACAATGTGAAATATCTCACTGGAAAAACAACTGACCTGGAAAACAGATCCAGGAGAGATAATTTAAAAATTATTGGACTACTTGAGAGCCGTAATCAAAAAAAGAGCTTAGACATCATCTTTTAGAAAATTATCAAGGAAAATTGCCCTGACATTCTAGAACCAGAGGGTAAAATAGAAATGGAAAGAATCCATCGATTACTTCGTGAAAGAGTTCCCCAAAGGAAAACTAGGAATATTGTAGCCAAATTCCAGAGTTCCCAGGTCAAGGACAAAATATTACAAGCAGCCACAATTTAGTTTCAAATATCATGGAGCCACAATCAGGATAACACAAGATTTAGCAATTTCTACATTAAAGAAGTTGGAAGGTTTGGAATATGATATTCAGAAGGGCAAAGGAGCTAGGATTATAACCAAGAATCACCTATCCAGCAAAACAGTATAATCTATGAGGAAAAAATATGGACATTCAATGAGAGAGAAGAATTTCAAGCATTCTTGAGAAAAGATTAGAGCTAAATAGAAAATTTGACTTTCACATATAAGACTCAAGAGATGCATAGAAAGGTAAACGAGAAAGAAATAAAAAAAGACTTATTACAATCCTACTGAAAAGATGATATTTGTAACTCATAAAACCTTTCCCATTATTAGGGTAGTTAGAGGGAGTATATATTGACAGAGGGCACAGGTATGCACAGGTGTGAATATGAAGGGATGATAGCCAAAAATAAAATTAAGGGGTGAGAGAGGGGAATGTACTGGGAGAAGGAGAAAGGAAAGATATAACGAGGTAAATTTTCTCACATAAAAGAGGAAAGAAAAAGCTTTTACAGTGGAGGGGAAGAGGTGTAGCAGGTGAAGGAGAATGAGTGAACCTTACTCTCACCAGAATTGTCTCAAAGAGGGAATAATATACATACTCAATTGAGTACAGGAATCTATCTTACCCTACAGGAAAGTAGGGGGCAATGGGATAAGAGAAGGGGAGGTGTGATGGAGAAGCAAAACACTTCTGAGGAGAGACAGGGTGAAAGGAGAGAGAGAGAATAGAATAAATGAGGGGGAATAGGATGGAGGAGGTAAAAACAATTAGTCTTTCACAACATGACTGTTATGGAAGTGCTTTGCATGACTACACATGTGTAACCTATATAGAACTGCTTACTTTCTCAATGGGGGATGGGGTGGGGAGGGAAGAAGGGAGAGAATTTGGAACTCAAAGTATTGGCTTGTATCTTGAAGCCCGGAGATGTTAAAAAGATTCTCGAGGTTACAAAGTTCATTAGTAGTGGAACTTGAACCAGACATTACCCAGTTCTACTTACTCTGAAACCAACACATTTGCTCAAGTCTTCCAAATCATCTGATCAGTGTAAAGGGAGTTCTCCTAGAATGGCTGCCAATTTACAATATGGAGTAGATCGAAATCACTGGTATAAAAATGAAAGGATCCTTATCCCATTACCTTTACCATTTTCCTCCACATTTTTCACTATTCCTTAAGACATTATTTAGCTGTCACCACAGCTATAAACTTTTCATTCTAGTCATCTAGAAATCATTACAAGCTTACTTACTCTACACCAAAGTGGGGTTTCCATTTTAAATGTAGTAAAAGGGGAGACATCATTGGTTTAAAGATGGCAGAATATATCTCAAACCCTATTCAGGATACAAAACAAAACAGACTTATTTTGGGGAAAAGAAAAATTCTTCCAGAATCATCAGGAACAAAAACTTCATTAACCAAAGGTAATACTAGATAAGGCAGCCCCAAATCTTTGTTACTTAGGAAAGAGGTGTGATTTGCCTGTACTTCCTGACCATTTAACAAAAACATGCAGAAGTAGATACGCAACCATTTTTCCTACCTGTGCAAGTGTGAGGTCAATGTATAATTATTTATCTAGAGACGTAGGTGTATGTGCGAGAAGGGGATCGAGGTGGTTCAGCTGGGGCAGCTGGGTCATTTAGGAAGTCCCAGATGAGGATTGTGTCATCATGTGAACTACTGACGATCTGGAATTCATCGAACTGGAGTCGGAAAACTCTTCCTGAATGTTCCTAAACAGGCAGAAAAAAAGTCTACATTGTTTAAGTTCTTTAGGGATTCAGGCAGTAGTAGACTTCTCTATTTTTTCAACAAGATAATCCCTGATCCCTTTTGAACAGGCAGCAATGGAGAATAACCAAGAAACAGAAAAATGCTTGAACTGGTCCAGACTAATGGGATAGAAATGCAGTATGAAAATGCTACAATATGTCCAAAGTCAGCTGCCAAGAATGATTCTTCACTGAGCAGTTCTAAGGACATGCACAAAAATGGATTTAATTGGGATTTAAGGCAGGTGAAAACAGTATGAAGATTTGGCAGTAATAAGCCTGGATCAGAATAATATTCTAGAGTTCAAGCAATAAAAGTATTATATTATTTTTTTTATCCATTTTCTATTCAATAAACATTTATTAAGCATCTACTGAGTGGAGAACACTGGATTTTAGTTATTATGGGAAATATAAAATTTAGATAAAATATAGTACATGCCCTCCTAATGCCTCTTTCTTTCCTTCCTTCCTATGTATAAGTTTACTGTAGCTTTATTTAACTATAAATTTAAATATCATGTGTGAACTGAAATAGAGCTCAGCACTTCTACAGACTTGCTTCTTCTCTTGTAAAATACATGTAGGAAGCACCACCTACAGATTGAGTGCTGGTGAAACTAAGTACCAAGAGCATTTTTCCCCTTGTTCTTGGATGGAGATAATAATCAAGACTTCCACTATCAAAAAGGAGAGCCAAAAAAAAAAAACTCACTTCTCCATGAAAAACTATACTATTCTATTCCAGTTTCAGAAGTTGCTATAAACTCGTGGAGTGACTTTTCTGTCTGGGGAGGGAAAAATATAAAGGGAACTGGCCTGCAGAGAGCATTTGTTATCTGTGGACTTGCTCCTACTGTTTGAAAATTGAACACAAACAGTAGGAGGTTTTCTATCTTCAGTATGAGCTGGGTTTGATTCTGGAGGCTATGTGAAACAAAAAGGGAGGGATAAATGGACTGAAGGTTGCCCTTTAGTTAGAGTTATTGACAATTCTGAAAACCATGCTCTGTCCCACTCCATCATAACTGCCCGGGCCTGGCAAATTTTTTTCGTGCCCAGTTTCCTCCTGCTACTGCTTTTTCACTGGACACTAATGTTGTTGTTCTTAAAAATGATAACAAAGTTTATCAGAAGATCAATTTTGTTTAGCACCTTCAAAAAGTCACCACTGAGAGGACTCCTTCAATGCTTGAATTTTAACAGGCCAGGAAGGAAAGCTACCCTGTCACAGGGAATTTCCTGAATCTGAGATAAGAACAGTAAATTCCCAGACAGTATCTGGATGTCTGTTTTCAGAGTCTTCCTCTCTTTCCTTCCCCTCCCTTTGTGGTCTGAGTGGGGAAAAGAGAACTATTTGAAGTTCATCCACATTACTACCAATCCACAATTTCTCATGCTTAGAGGGCTGAGTCAAATTGAAATCCAGCAGATAACTAATTTACTTTGTTCATTAAATGTACTGTGACCCAAATGGATTTTAAGTTACGGCCAAGAAAAAGGACAAGATGGTGTCTTGGGCTCCAAAAGGGAAGAACAAGCTTTGAACTTCTAAAGGGATTCTTTTTGGAATCTAATGGGTGCTACAGTCCTGAAAATCTTCACAAATTTCTTTCTTTCCTAGGACATTATGACTCTATATTTATAAAGGATCTCTACCAAACAGACACAAACAAGCTTTAAAGTATCTCCTCTTTGCACTTATATGACCTATATCACTTTCTATTGGAACACTTTCTCATTTCAACCTACATACTCTTCTTTTTTCTCCCTCATTGACCTGCCTGATCTAGGAGATATATATTGCAATATGGGACATAGGCCTTACTTAGTATCTTTTCTGTGGACCTTTGTTTTCTAAGGAAGGTGATGAATTTAAAAATGTAGATCCAAAGTGTATGTTTTAAAGCAAATGGATTACTATGTTTCCAAGGAATCACAGTTTCATAAACAGTATGTATGGAGAGACAAATAGCCACACTAGACAAATGTAAACCTTGAAGTATCTACACACCATCTTACAATATAAGATATTATTAGGGGACAATTATTTCAAAAATCATTTGGTTACCTTTTAAAATGTGTATCTTGCGTGTGTGGAGGGCTCCTGTTTTGTTTTTCTAAAATAAGATATTGCTGAATGTTATATGGTTAAGCTCAATTAAAATGAGATGACAGAAATAAATTTCATTTGTAAGGGCTAAAGCACAGGAAAAATTTAGAGGGAAGTTTTTGCTAAATGATGCCAAAATAATGTGCAGATAACAGAATCATAAGATCAAAGATTTGAGTTGGAAGGGGACTCAGGGACCACTGAGTCCAACACCTTCATTTTATGAAGAAACCAAGAGACAGAGAGGACAAGTGATTTGCCTGGGAGTCACATATCTAACAAGCGTTTGAAGTAGGCCATACACCCAGGTTTTCCTGAAAACTAAGTTTACTACTGAGGGTTAATAATTTTACAAAGCATGAATAAAAAATATACAGGCATGCAAGTAGGTGATATTGCTGATATGGAGAGAATGGACTTTAAGCACCCAAAAAAGGCAGGTCCTGAGACAAAGTGTTCAGACAGAACTCAGAATACCACATTCTGGGTTCTTGCTTTTCCAAGTTGTTAAAACTTGGAAAGAGTCTTCACTCCCTCTCTTAGCCTAAGAGGAGAAGCTTTCAGACTAAGGCCATTAACATTTTCCCAATACAAGCACCTGCCAAACAATAGAATGGAAAGCTAGTGATTTTGGAAGGTGAGGCTCTTCCTTCTCAGTGCTTTTCAAAACTCCCCAAATGCAATGCTATGACATAGGGGTTTGAAAATCTCAGAGACATGAGAAGGGAGTGTATGTTGCCAGAGGCACCATCTCTTCAACAAGACGTATAACCAAGAAGGGGTGACCAGTGTGTGTGTGTGTGTGTGTGTGTGTATGAGGGGCCTGGGGAAAGTGGTCATTTTAATTCCCATGGCACTTTGTATTGGAGCAGGTGTGCTGGTCCTCCACACTGGATACATTCCAACATGGGTAATTATATTCTCTTTCCCTAAGTACCCCCTGCAGTTTCTAGTGGATACAGAATTCTTATTCACTTCCTGTATTAAACTGTTGTGTTTAGTTGCTGTGCAGCTGTTAAACAGCTGCCGCATTCCACTCCATGCACTTTTGGATGACAGGCACTACATAAAAATATTTTATTGTCATGTATATGCTGCCTTCTCATTTGCTCCTAGGTTTTGTGAAGTTCAGCTATTAAATCCAACCCAAGGATCCACAGTAGAGGGACATCTCCATTTTTAACTTGTTTCCTAATTATTGACCCCAAATGAAGTTCTTACCACAAGGGTTCGCAAACAGAGAGTTCCTGCAGGAGCACGGGGGTCCAGAGCAGCTATAAGATCCCATACTTTAATTTTCCTATGAATCAAAAAAAGAAACCACCACAAAAATCTTTTGTTAAAAGCAAAATTTAAGGAGCAGGGAAAAGGAACAGCAGAAATTCACAAAAACAAACATGTACAGTGAACAGAGCTTATATGATAAATTTAGCTTGCAGGAATACATATAAACCTTTTTGTTCTTAAGACATGACTTTGCATTGACTCTTGGGTAGACTTAATGGGGAAAAAATATGTGGTTAACATAAAAATGAGAAACAGCTGAGCTTCACTAAACAGGACATGGACAGATGGAAAGCTTATACCAAATCTAGAGAGGGTAAAAAAGAGATATTTGACATCAGGCATCTTGTGATACAAGAACTTAATTATAACCCAAGAACTTCTACTTTTGGTTTCTCTCTTTGCTGGTTGATTCATAGAACAGCATTAATTACATGTGCTAGGGAATAGGTGATCACTTAAAAGCCCTGCAGTTTACATTTGTATACTCTCCAATTCTGATTTAACTATGAAAAGTCTAATAATTTCATTAATCAGCCAAAAGATACTGCTTCACATAAAGGGAATCTCTAATGAATATACAAGGCAAGTACTGGACAAAATCAAAAGAATAGTGGTTGGCAATGGGAGGTGGTGAAACAAGAATGAACAGTCTTAGATTTTAACATCTGGAATTTACCATCCTAAAATTATTGAACAATTTCTGAGAGGGGTAACAGTGATGACTGACATAGAGGGATAAGCAACTATTACATTAGCAAATGGATGGATTCAGTGTAAGCAACTAAAGATCTAAGGAAATGCTGCTAATTATTTTATGGATATTTAAAAAGGTGTCTTTAAGACTAAGAGCTTTTTTAAGTTAGACAACTTAAATAGAAATAACAAGAGTCCCTTTAAAAGCCTAATTAATCAAATATTTACTGGGTACATTTAACTAGCAATCTATCTATGTGACATGAGTGGGTACTGTACTTACAGAAATCAGATTGAAGAACCTGGGTATTAGTGAAATAGTTTCTACTGAAATAATTGGACAAATAAGTTAAAATGAATGAAAACAGTGATTGAAGAAGGCTAAATGCTAATTTTACAACTACTGATGCCTTCTATGTTTCAGGCTTGGCAGGGGACTGCTCTTTTCATTAATCTTTATTCATACAACGGCTATTTTACTTACTAGCCCTTTTCTATATTTGCTATTAAGGCTTTCATTTTCAACATAAATTACATACATGGCTATGATAAGTAACCAAAATAACTGGGAGACAGAACAAGCTTTGGACACAGGGTCCCATAAAGGTTGGGACTAATTATTATGATGAAGATGCTAAGCCGGAGATACCCTACAATGGAAGCAGCAAGTCACTGCTATCAAAGAGAGTAACTCTACCTTTAATATCTTAAGGTAGGGGGATAGAGGGAGGCAGATTTTCTGAATCTTGTTGAAAACCTCACCCATCATAGGCCCCACTGACTATCCTCTTGTTATCAAATCGAATACAGCGCACCAGTTCCTCATGGCCCTCCAGCACTCGTAAACATGCTCCACATTCTATGTCCCATAACCTGAAGAAGGAGAGTAAAGGAAGAAATCCAAGTGTACTTCAGAGAACATGGATTACAATCGTAAAAATTCAACCACCCTAACCATAAATAAGGCTTAAAAGCGAGTATTAGAGCAGAGATAGCACTGAAGGGCAAGAGAGATCATCTTTTAAACAATAATGATAACCCAGAATAGCTCAGAACCTACTTACATCTGGTTATCTGAGAAGTTCCCACGAAGCTACTTCAACTTTATTTTAAAGCAGAGCACATTAGAAAATTTTATTCTATGAAATGTAAAAGCCAGTTTGGAGAGAGTTGATACATAATCTTACTTTATAAAAAAAGGATGAGTGGGAAACATTTACAAAACACTTGGAAGGTTTAAAAAAATCACAAATGAAATCAGCAATTTCATATGCGTTTACCCATCATCTCTGAATACTATATTGACTTATTATTACCAAGGAATTAATATTTACATAGGTATTGAAATTAACCTAGGTGAGTTTTGCTGCTTTAAAAATACACCACAGTGATAACTTAGAACACTTTGGATTTACAATTTAAGACCATTCTAGAAAAGCTAATGTTTGCTTTCGAGGAAACGAGAATCCTTTTCCCACAGTCATCCTCCAGTGCCAAAAACACTGCACAGTTTGATTTACCTTTATTTAATGATAAAATTAATCTCTTCTACATATGTATGAACTATTTTGATATTCAGTAGTTCCAAAAGCAACTCCCTCTACCCCCAAATTTAAGGCTAGTCTAATATTATAGGTATTTTCTTGCCCTTAAAAAACAACATTCCCCTCCTCTCCCTCAAACCAAACCCTACAGTATTGACCCTTAACAATGAATGAAAATATTTTTTCATGCTGTTAATAAGATATAGTTTCTTTTGGTCTGACTATGGTAGGTAGAAAAGTTATTCTCAGCTCAAGCATAGCATGTATTTCCAGTTACTCTATAGTATGTAATCTCACAATTAGCATAAACTGGTCAAATGTGTATAAGGTTGCCTGGAAAGTGAACGAATCAGTCCAGCAAGTAGTCTTTGCAAAGTATCTTTAGTATACATCCACACAATTTGGTTTAATTATATATAGAGACTGACTTTTTGTTGTTATTGTTGTTTCTCTTTGGTGTAGTCTAAGAAGGAAAGTCTTTACATCTAATTAAATTAGAAAGGAACTTCTTAGAGACACATACAGGTATGTATATATGGTTAAGTACTAAAATTAAATTACTGTATGCTTTAATCTATCAAATTATATTCAGACAGGAAGATTATATTTGGTGCTGAATAAGGGACACTTTTATCTCACATCTTCCCCCAGGAGTGAAAGGAATGGAAGAATCTTCCAAAACCTCAGTCATATTTGTATCAACATCTTGATGAAGTGAAAACATCAAATGAATATTTAACTCATTGGATTCTTTGTAAGTGTCAATATATATATCTTCAGCAACAGAAGGAGAAATGAAATTGCCATTGTTTGGATGACATGTTCTTTGTATGAATTCTTTAGGGGGAAGAGAAATCTTTTTGAAGCAGAGGTAGAGAGAAAGAACTGTTGGCTCCTTGGTTTGTACTTCTCTTTTCTCTATATATTGCCCAGACTGGAAGTACAACTGCCTCTTAGGGGCCTATTCCCACTATTGTTTGGCATGGCAGCTTTGATTGGCTGTGTTTCCAGGCTGAGTTGGTTTGCTTCTCCTTAGGTAACCTAATCCTCCTCCACCTCAGTAGCAGAGATTACAGGTATATATAGACTACCATGTTTGGCTTTGGTTGGCACTTTCCACCACATGCAGAGGTAATTTTAGAGAAAGAAAAATCTCATTTTTAAAGGACTCCCAACTTCTATCTAGCTATCTGAAGTCCACTGTCTTTTTTTTCTTTTATCTAAGCTATATATTCTGTAAATAGGGTTATCGTTTAGCTGCTAGAAAAGAGATCATCAACAAAAACATTACTTCCCTGACTTTGCTCAGGAATACTCTATATCCTGCAAGGAACTAAAGAAAATCTTTAACAATTCGTTTTACTTTTAAATTGTTGTAAAGAGAATAAAATGAAAACATGATGCCATCATTAAAACTTGGGTAACCTGTGGATCCAAGAAACAATAGGGATAAGCAAATGGGAATGGGCTATAACTTTTCTGAAAGGGTTATCTGTTACTCACCTGATAGTATTGTCAGATGAGCCGCTCACTACTAGCCTATCTCTGTATTGCAGACAGGCAATGCCTCGCTTGTGGCCATTTAAGGTCCTAACAAATTCACAAGTACTCGTGTTCCATACCTGAGACAAAAAAATAGTATTTGGTAGTTCATTTGGGGCTTTTTAGTGGCAAGCTCCAGGTGTAGTATAGCCCAAGTCCTGTGCCATTAGGACAGTTAATTTTGTAAGCAAAGTCATCTTTTTAATATGGGTGGTATGTTTTTGATTCAGAATAACCTAAAACTTATTTGCATATGTTTTTTATGGCTTGAGATGTTTCCAAATAAATGCAGCCTGTGAAGGCCAATTCAATCTTACAGATGTTTTCTTGAACTTAAAACTTACACCTGTCTTTCCCATACTCAGCAACATCATAGCAATGAAGCATCTAATGGTAATGAAGATCTATCTAATCTTTAAACTCCTTACTCTTTAAGTCTAAGTCAATCCCTACAGTAGCTGGAAGCTACTGTCATCTTGAAGTGACATTTAAACATAAACTTGTCTTTGATAAAGTTTTCAGGTTAATTCCTCTTATTCTAAGTTGAGGAACAGTTGGCAAAGGCCTGGTCTGCAGGCTAACAGTACTTAAGAATTTCTTACCTTTATAGTCCTGTCTCCTGATGCAGAAACGATGTACTTGTCATCAAAGTCCACAACATTAACAGCAGCTCGATGTCCTACGAGCACCCTTCGCAGGGTGATATCAGTGGGGGAGGCCATATCCCATACAGCAATGGAACGGTCTTTGGAGCATGTTACCATCATTCCATTATTGAAACGCAAATGAAGAACTGCTTCACAATGGTGAATCAATGTGTTCAACATTTCGCCTATATTTACATCCCACACTCTAGAAAGAAAAAAGTGAATTGGGCAGGTGAATTGGGATGGAAAAAAATTTCATGCTAAAACTCAATTCAACAATATACCAATATAATATGTTCATAAGATTTTGTGGTGAAGAGTTAGTGTAGTCTTCATTTAAAGCCTTGAGATTGACTTCAGAAAAGGGGTTCTAATGAACAATGGGAGCTAGGGGTGTACACGTGTGCATCCATGTCTGCTTACTTGCACTAGTGCCTGTGTGTGCTGTTGGTAAAGAACTGCCCTCCATGAATCCAACTGTATGAAAGGCTATTTAAGTTTACAGAAAACAGTTAGTCCACTTTTCTCCCCTTTGCCATTCCCATAACAAACAGGTTTCTTTCCCTTATCCTTTGAATGACATAGTCCTTAAAAGCATCTCATCCTACGGGTGCTCAATAAATGCTGGATGTTGATGACAATGAGGATAAGGTAGTGTGGGTCTTTAAGTCAATAGACCAGAAATAGCAGTAGCTTATTGTCTTCTCAGAGGATAACTTGCTGTAGTAAACATTTAACTTAAGCGAGTCTAACAGTGTAGATGGCTGGTTTTTTTTTTCCCATGTTAAAAGAAGTTACTTTTGATGCATTTATGTTTGCTAAGTCCTTTAGCTTAAGGCAAAATTCCTTACAGAGGTTTCCTGCAGTGCTGTCGGTACCCAGAACTCAAACTACACTGGACTCCAGCAGCATAATGGCTATGTCATCAAATCACTACCGCCTCTGGAAATGGAGTGCCCCCTCCCTTAGTGAAGCTTGCAATTAAAAACGGCAGGGATGGCAGGGGAGGGGCTAGCAAGAAGAGAGTATCACTCACCTATACAAACTTAAACTGCGGTGTTGTGCTGCTATACTATGGTTGTCACCACCTGAAACCGATGCTTCGTCATATGGACATGTAATTCCTGTGAGGTATTTTTCTAGGGGAATGTACAAGTTTGCCATAAAGATGATAAGTTAAATACCACTTAGCCGGAGTGGAAAGGTTATTATTTTATGGTATAAATAGTAATTATATAACTTAGACTGTGTATTTTTAAATGGGTAAAAATGCAAAATGATATGGTTTTGGGAAAGAGCTTTCTAGTTCTAGAATTTATATCATGATTTTATATTGTTCCTTAGATGTAGTTTAAGAAACATGTTCCTCAAGATATATGCAAAATTACTAAATCTCAATGACAGCAAGAAAACAAAAGAGGAGTGGAAGGGAAAGGTTTCAGAGCCCCAACAAGCTGTCTTTGGTCCCTTATACCTGACGGTGGAATCGGAAGACCCGGTTATGATCACCCTCTCATCGTACTGGAGGCACAAGACTGATCCTGTGTGTCCTGTGAGGATTCGCTTGCACTCCAATGTGTTCTTATCCCAGATCTAGGAAGGCAAACAAGGAGTACAGACCCTTGTGATCACTGTGGTAGTGGGCTATGTTGCAATGACTTAATGGTTTTTGTTATAGTAGAGCTTAGTTTACCATTAAGCTAAAACTGATGCGGGAGTATGCAGTGTATTTTTTTCCTATAGGTAGAGCTGTTCATAAACACTTTTGCTACCTGTTGTTTTGTTATGTAACAGATTTTATCTGTTTCAGTGAGGATCAAAGGTAGTATGCAATTACTGCAGGACCAGTCATACTATAAGGAAAGCCCATCTTATGCAGAAGCAGAACGCATCAACCTGGATTTGATAAATTTATGCAAGTTTTTCTGGTAAATGCATGCACTTATAACGAAAACACTTTAGGTTCTAGGGTGAGAGGAAAACCCTAAAAATTCTCCTCTGCCTTTTAAAGTTATTATCATTGGTGTTCTGAATTACTTTGGGCGATGGCTGTCCTTTCTAACAACTTCCCTTAACTGAGCTATGGAAGCCTCACCTTGATAGTGTTGTCTCGAAGGCCACTTACTATCTTCTGATCATCATATTGTAAACAGTAAACTCCTTTGCTAGTTTCACTCCGGCAATGGATTCTCTGTAAACTGTGTCTTCCACAACGCCAGTTAGATTCTATTGTCTGTGAGGGATGGATGACAAAGTGGCAGCAATTAGGTCAATCAAAATCACTCCATTTCCTTCTCCTGATGTGATAAAAGCAAAAGAGTCAAGACAAGGCAAGGCAGGTGATGCACACTTCATGCTTATCAATAGGTTCCTCAGAATTAGAGACAAATTGGAAATTTGTTTTCTAGGCAATATGCCTCTATTTTCAGAAGTTGACTTAACAGCACTTCTTCATCTGCTATCGTTCTAGAGATTAAATTTTCGAGGACTTTAGAAACTGACTCTGCCAAAGGAGGTCACACATTAATCAGCCTCATATGTTCAACCTTCTATCTGAATATAGATTGACTATATCTGATGAGATAATATTGTCTGAATTTAACTTTCAATTATCTTTCAGGGGCACTCACCGGATCCCAACATTATATGAGATAAAAGCATCAAGCACCATCAGAAGGCTAACTGACAGGCAGTGATGGAAAGATTAAAGATCTGGCTCATGATTTTCTAGAATGCAAGAACCTTAATCATTCATTAAGAAAATGACCTTTTAACTCAAATTAATGAATTTTGTATTCCTTGTATTCCTTGGCTCAAGTACATGGCACAAGATCATTCCTGTAGCAAACCAACAGTTTTTGTTAAAATTTTACAAAACCCATACAGAATCCACACTGATTCTTACCTCAATGTCCTGTATAATTTTAGGATAAAGTGCTCTGTAAAAAGAGTTTGGAGGGGCAACCCCATCAGGAGGCTTGTTTTTGAATAAATACTGTCCCCTAAAAGGCAAGAAATGATTTATTAATGATAATTTACTAATGATAATTTCACCTTTTATATATACTGCTTTGTACTTTTTCAAAGTACTTGCATATCCAAATGTAATTTGATCTTCAAGATGACCCATTAAGGTATGAATGTAATCTTGATTCCAGAAGTTTTAAGCCAAGAAGTATATTATTCTGAGACAGTGTTGACTCTCTGTTTCACATTATTTACAGAGACCAATTAGCAGCTATTTGCTTTCTAATAAAACAAGATTACTTCCAGACAAGAATAACACATAAATAAAACATACTTTGCTTAGTTCTAGGCTTCTGGGGCCCTAGATTGTGTAAATCTTGAGTTATATTTGTAGTAACACTTATTTATTACTTTCATAGATGACTGGCTACAAGTATTTTTAATGCAAGACTAGAGCATAACTGCACAATGTCAAAAGATAAAGTTAACACTGGTAGTGTTCACATGCTACTCTACTTATTCCAATGAGTGAATATTACATTGGATCTCACTTTTGAAAACGATGCTTTCATTGGTGAATATATCATGTGGATACAACTGAGAATCAAAATGCATGGCCAACAGTCCTTACTATATTAGGTAAAGCTGACATCAAGATCAATGGATCCCAGTTCTGGGTATAGCTTAATATAAGATCTGGAGGATACCTTTTTTAGATCTTTATCCATGTGGGCTTAGTTGCCTTGGCTGCTCAGTTACCTACATGTTACTGGACAATGTGGCAATATTTTAAAAGTGAAAACTCGGTTTCCTCTAATAGAAAACAATTGGAATATCTAGCAGGCGGAAGGCAAGCTGAAGAGAAATGCTTTCAAGTCTTAAGGCAGAAATCAACCTTCACAGGTGTATTTCTAGCTATCCATATACACATGTGTTTTCCTGCTTTTGCTTGATTCCTAGTAAGCAACATTTGTTAGCATCTCCTTCCTTATGACAGTACATCTCTGCAATACTCATATCCCAAGCTAGATCTTTGCTACAAAAAAATTCAGTAAATGGCAATCACTTCCTGCTGTGTAAAAAATTTAATTCCTCATCCTGAAGTTAAGGACCCACCAAACACGGTGTGGAAGCTAGTAAACCCCACTATGGGTGTACTAACTGCTGTTATGACTGGCACAGTGCCTTGCAAAGTGAAGACAGGCAGAAATGCCTCTGAGTGTAATCCTGGCACTAGAGAAATGCTGTTTTCTCTGGGCCAGTCATCCACTTCTCCCTCCACAGCTCCATTACAATATAATTAATTGTTCAATGTCTCCAGGAGTATTTCTCCCCTGCCCTCTCCTTATTATACACCTTGAAAATTAGTTGAGAAAATTTCCTATTAGGAAGATAGCTAGCTCTGTTGTCTATGCGGATACAGAATACTAAACTGGCAAGGAAGAGGCCAAAATGCTTTTATTTTTTGGGGGGAAAGGTAGCAGAGAGGGCATATATTTACAAAAAAAAAGGCATAAAAGGAACATGTTTAAGGGCAAAATGGTTGAAAATGTGCCTCCTTTAAAAGTTATCCTATCAGTATGTTGAAGGGGAATGGATTGCTGCCTTATAATAGAAATCAATCACAGTTTTGAAACACGAGCTTATAATAGTGGTAAATGCCCACCACATCTCAAACAAGCTCCTGTCTTCCTTTTCATTTCCTAGCACCTAGCACGGACGCATGCCTCAGGAGAACCTGCATGTGCCATGACACTATTCCAGGTATGTCAAGGAAAGAGGACACTTGCACACCTGCATCTGTTTGCACCAATAGCTTGGGTACTAAAACTTCAAGTCATAAGCTGAGAAAAGAGCCAACCTATACAGGACATAGGGAATATACTGCTACAAAATGCTTAAAGTTAGTGCTGTCATTTTTTCTACTGCATTTCCTGAGGCAGCTGGCTCAACACAATGAGAAGGCATCTTTTCTTTATTGAGTTGACAATGAATTCATCCTATGTGTAAGGTGTCAAGCTAGAGGATGCTTGATTGCCCTACAATGATCCTGGAACATACATAGATAACTCATTATCTTCATTTCTTCTTAAAAAACTAACTTCTCATCTAGCATCTGAACAGCCACCAAACAGAAGTGCTGGAGAAAAGGGCACCTGAATGTCAAAAAACCTAGGTGTGCATGCCACTTTGCTGGTGTCTCTGTATCACATATGCAATTCTTTCAAGAAGTTAAGTTCTTTGACAGTAGGGACCACTTCTATCTATGTAAAATGCTAGTACCTATGAGAGTGTGGATACTTGATAAATGTTAAATATTAAGAGCAAAGTGTTATCATAAAATGTGACCTGCTGATTAAGAAAATGGGGCTTTTCCCAAGTGGTCTTTTATTGTACTTTAAGATTTATCATTATCAAACACAGACAGCGTACTCAGCACTGTACAAGACAGAAAAATGACAGAGTTCACGCCTTGGGGGGTGGGGGTACAATTTAAAGCAGACCAACAAATCCATTTGGATATAAAATACAACTGCTGTGAGGAAGCTAAATCTTAAAGCCTAAAGCTTCGCTGGTAGTTTGTATTTATTTTTTTGGATGGTGGAATTTGAGAAAAGCTTCAAACATAGAGTAAAGGCAAAGGTATATCACTGAAAAGCTTCGATGGAATGGTGAGCTTTTTGGAATATATTTAAAAGGAAGAAGGGAGTGACTGATGGAAGAGATGAGGAAACTACTGCAGTTGTTCAAGGAAGCTTGAATAAAGCACAAGGAAGGAAAAGTGATAAGGAAAGAGATAAACATCAATCATAAGAAGGAGAAAGGGAATATGAGGAAATGGAAGCAGCATTGATAAAAGTGATTTTATGTTACTAGTAATAGTATGCAGAGTCTTGATGTGATGATCAAAATAGTTTTAATTTCATGGGGATACATCAAGTTAGGAGAGATCTAGCAGATTAGATGTAGCAAGATGTTGCAGAAGTAGAAGGAATCAGATTAGAACCCTAAAAGACAAAAAGAGCAGGAATAGATTTAATCTTTTGTAGAAAGTCTGTAGGAATAGCAGCCATATATCTGGTATTAAACTTTGGTTGATTTGGATTTCATTATCTTGGAAAAGGCATGAAATATATTTTCCAGGGAGCATGCTTGGCTGCAACTATATATATAAACAGTTTTATTTGGGAGCAGGCCTGAACACAATTACTAATTATGTGAAATCTGCTTTTGGTGTTTCTTACTTCTCTTAGTGACCTATTTACTCTAAGCTTTTTCTCCTCCTTATCCTAATGAAAACTTAGATATTCACACTGAAATGTCAATAACTTAAAAATTAAGTTTTAAAGTGTTACTGCCTTCAGTGTTATTAACCTAAAAGAATGGGAATGGATTTCTAGCTGTGAAATGTTTAGTATTGGCAGTATCACTACACTGAAAGCAACCAGCTTTGGTTGCTGTTGTTCAGTTGTGTATGACTCTTTTGTTATCCTATGGACCAACTGTCCATGAGGTTTTCTACAGACTATCAGCTAAAAGGGCAAGCTGACTCTTTGTTCTTACTTGCAAGATTACATTAGCTCTGCTTTACATAATTTAAAGAGCACTCCCTTCCTATTTTTGTTACAAGCAAAAATAATGGGAGTCGTTTGTCATTTCCTTCTCCAGTTTTAGTCAAAGTTTAAGTGATTTGACCAGGGTCACACAGCTAGTAAGCATTTGAGATCACATATGAACTCTGGTCTTTCTGACTCCAGGCTCAGTGTTCTATCCACTTCACCACCTAGCTGCCCCTAAGCAACCTACTACACTATGCCCAAAGAACTGAGGGCAGGGATGATTTCATTTTTGGCT
Source organism: Potorous gilbertii (assembly GCA_028658325.1). Taxonomy (NCBI): domain Eukaryota; kingdom Metazoa; phylum Chordata; class Mammalia; order Diprotodontia; family Potoroidae; genus Potorous; species Potorous gilbertii. The sequence goes on from CM053769.1 coordinate 549,269,170, forward strand.
TTCCAATCCAAGGGTCTAGCGCAGTAAGTACCTTGTAAATAGTAGATCGCTTAATAAGTAACTACTGAATGGAATTCTTTTGATAGATTGATCCTGGTGGTACTGATGACATCTCTGTAAAAGTATTATATAATTTTGTTTTCATTTGTGTTGTCTTATGCAATATTCAAATAATTTCCATGATAGAGTGTTACTTATGAAAACAAAAGCCTTGTAAGAGTCACATTATGGTAGCAAATAAAAATCTCAATAGAAGTTAACATACCTTTGGTTAATGTAATTTTTATTTTTTAAAAATGCCTAGAAATATGCCCTGGGTAACTGGTTTTATTAGAAATTTTCCTGACAAAGAGAATGAAAGAACCCTTTGAAATACTAGCCTGTTTAATGTGTTTAAATAGTTTAAATAATAATCACAAAAGTACCTACATATTTCAGAAATATTCTTGGATGAGTCTTTATTTTTAAAAGCATTCCTCATAATCAATAATTTTTCATCTTTTTGTGCCACAAAATGAACCGATAATGATGCTAATTTGGAGTCATGAGAACACACATATTTACACCATTTTTTTATAGTTGCTAAAATGCATGAGGTTTCATTTTTATCATTTATGAAATATTCATATCTGGCTTTCTTGCAGTCAATATCCTAGAGATACCCTGGAACAAAAAATTATATATAGATGATTTTTCCCAAAGCAAGGAAGTTTTAAGAAAAAGCCAGTCTTCTGTTAACAGAGCAGCCTGAAGTTTTGGTGACACTCCCTTTGTTTGAAGTCTCTGAGCCCATAATCCCCCCAAAACAGTATTTTGGAATTAAATTATGAAATATCCTGAGAAGACCAGAATCAGCAGACCTGGCTCTAAATCCAGCATCTGTCACTCTGTCACCTATGTGACCTTGGCCAAGTAACTTAATCTCTTTGGGCTCAATTTTCTTATCTGTAGAATAAGAAGGTTAGATTAAATCACCTTAGATATAAATGTATGTTGAGACTACAGAATATCAGCTAAAAGGGCAAGTTGACTCTTTGTTCTTATTAGAACTTGCATTAGCTCCACTTTACATAATTTAAAGAGCACTAAATTGAATGGGAAAAAACTATTTCCCTTCCTATTTTTGTCACAAGCAAACTGGGCCACTGGGCCATGTATTAAGAGGCACCACCTGGCTTCCAATGACTATAGATGTCCAGTACCTGAAGTTCTGTAGTAGCAGAAAAGTTGAAAAAGCTCACCATCCTCTCCGCTCTGCCAGGCCTCTCCACAGAGAGTCTGTCCTGACCATTCTCTCGATGAGTTTCTTCCATAACATTCCATCTGATGTCACTCGATACCACTCCTTGCACACAAGTTCAGCGGCACATAGTGATTTGGCATCCAGGTATGATAAAATATTCTCAGCAATGTGATCTAAACCTCGAGCTGTGAAAAAACACAGCAACAATGGGAATATGAAGTGATTCCCCCCTCCCCCATTCAAAAGGTCCTTTAAAGACAAAACAGCATTGAGTCTACTGTAAGGACATATCATTGCCCCTAGTGTGATCCCGTTTCTCTCTGAAACACAGAGTTGGATAAAATGAGTGTTAATATTTTTTTCTATAAGGTTACAAAAATAAACAGAATTTTCCACCTTTCTTTGGATAAGGGAGTTAAAGTTAACAACCGCCCAAATCTCCAAGACATTAAAAATAAAAAGGAATCCAGAAAGCAATACACATCCATCTATATGGATTTCAGCACTAAGGGATGGGAATGTTCTATGGATGGCATCTCAAACTCTGTGATACAGATCCCCAAAATCTTTATATTAGGGTCATTTCTCATTTCTTTTTATAGTAGTTCAAAAGCTCTTTTGTAAAACATTAATATTTAAAATGTGCTAGGGACAGGGGCTGCATATTTGGAGAGAAGGGTTAGTATGCTTTGTATTTGGGTATTTGGGATAACATGGAAGTGGTAAGAGGTGGGAAGACAGCAAATACTGATGCAAATTAAAGATGCCCTTTTTAAGAAGCATAGGTACAGTCAGGGGTACAGTTGACAAGACACAGCACTTCCATCACTGGAGACCAATTTTAGTGGAGGGAAGGAAGAGGAAAAAAAGTTCAAGGAATTTGTAGATATTTTTTAGTACATGCAGAAAAGCAGTTTCTTTGTGTTTTAATAATACCACTATAAAAAAAAAAAGAGAAACAAATGCCTAAAATGAAAGGACAATGGATTACTCCCCTCTTCTTGCATACTTTCCACCCTGAATTTCTATCTCTAATACTCCCCTCCTCAAACATCCCATGACTCTCTGTCCCTCTATCTTTTCAGCTTGAAAATCTTAATTTTCCTTTCATGGAAAAAAACTGAGACCATTAGCTGAGAGATCCCTCTTCTCCTCTGTTCTTCACCTTACATTATCATTATGGTTTTCTGTCACCATATTCTCTTCACTTCCCTTTCACGTGAAGAGAACATGTACAAGTGATCCCATTCCACTCCACCTTCTCCTGTAGATTGCTCCCTCTACCATCCCTACTCTTTTACTTATGTTCAATCTGTCGCTGTTTACTGGTTGCTTTACAAACATGCCCACGTCTCTCTCTTATTCTTAGAAAATCTTCACTTGATCCAGTACTCCCTGTTAGCTACTGTCCCATATCTTGCTTTCCTTCATTGGTTAAACTTGAGAATGTCATCTTTCATTTCCTTTCCTTTCATACCCTTCTTAATTTTCTACAATCCATCTTCCAACCTTATCATTCAACCAAAACTTCTTTCTCCAAAGGTACCAATGATATCAGTCCTCTGCTTCTTGACCCTCTCTGCAATCATCTCTGTCTCCCTGATACTGTCTACTGTGATACTACTTTCTCTTAGAGTAGAAAACCTCCAAGGAGGTTGTCCTCCTAGTTGTCTGACCTGCTCCTTTTCAATCTTTGTCACTGAATCTTCATTTAAGTCATCCTTGCTAAAGGTGGATGACACCCAGGGCTCTGGCCTGGGCCCTCTTCTCCCCTTCCTTTATATTATTTCACTTGATCTAACTATTATTTCTATGCTGAGGTTTCTTAGATCTACTTTATCTGGCCACAATCTCTATCATAAACCTCCCAATACACATTTCCAATTGTCTGCACATCTCACATTGGATGTCATAGATGTCTTAAACCCAACATGACCAAATCTGAACTCATTATCTTTCCTTCCAAACCTCTTGACTTTTAAATTTATCTCCTACTGTTGAGGGCAGCACCATCGTCCCAGTTACCCAGGCTCCCAATCTAGGTGCCATCCTCTATTCTTCACCCTCTCTCACCCCCATGGCCATTCTGCTTCAGAGTCCTATGGACTTTGCCTTTATAACATCTCTCTTTGACACTGTTAGCAACCTGGTGCAGGTCCTCATCACCCCACACTTGAACCACTGCAATGGACTTTTTGTTGGTCTCTTGGCCTCAAGTCTCTCACCCACTCCTCCATTTAGCTGTGAAGTTAATTTTCTGACCATATCATTCTCCTTTTAATATTATAGCTTATACAAAATGTAAGATCCCCATTTCCAATCATAAAACATTTCTCCTACCATAGGAGCATTCTTCAATTTTCAATGAAACTATATTTCCTCCTTTTTTCCCTCTCCCTTTGCCTCCTCACCCATTCTCCTGTAGGACTCCTTCTTCCTGAGAAACTACAGGAGTTATTTTCCTTTTATTGTTTAACCTTTGACTTGATTAGGGTACAATATATATTTGTCCTATATACTTCCTCCCATTCTGCAGTTTAGTTTTGTAAAAAACACTAATTCACCTATAGGCTGGTGTTGAGAGGTTTAGACCATGATGTTTCAAGGCCTGGTTCTGTACCATCACTTCTACTTGATTTCCACTTTTACCCTTGTCTCCTAGTCTACTTTTAGAAAGAAATCTCTTAATGGTCTTCTCTGATATTATTTAATTGTTCTTGTTAACCCCATAGTTGTCTTCTCTTTTTTTTATTTTTTTCTTCCTTTTTTATTCCTGGGGTAATTTATTTTGTAGAGTGCGCTTTCATTGGTTGTTCTGCATTTACCTTGTATTTCTGTTGTCTGGGGTGTCTGAAAAGCAAACAGTCTGCTCAGGTCTGGTTTTCTTTGTTGGAATGCTTCAAATGCCTCTTTTACTGAACATCTACATATTTTTTTCATTGATGATTAGACTCAGGTTTCATGAATCTCACCACAATACTGAATAAACTTCAGTAGCTTCCTAACACCTCCAGGATCAAATGCAAAATCTTGTTTGTCATTCAAAGCCCTTTATAAATTAGTCATCTGTTTCCATGTTTCTTCTCCCCCACCCCCATCCCCTAGTCTCCCCATACTCTTTTATCCATTGACATTGGTTTCCTTGCTGTTTCATGAAACAATGCACTCCATCTCAGCTCTGGAAATTTTTCTGGCTGTCTACCAGGAATGTTCCCCCTCCTCATCTGTCTCCTGACCTCCTTCCTTCCTAGCCCAACTAAAATCCCACTCTCTCCAGGAAGCTTTTCCCCAATCTCTTTTAATTTTAATACCTTCAAATCAAAGCTATCCATGGTCATATGAAAAAATGCTCTAAATCACCATTGATTAGAGAAATGAAAATTAAAACAGTTCTAAGGTACTACCTCACATTCATCAGATTGAATAATATGATAGAAAAGGAAAATGACAAATGTTAGAAAAGATGTGGGAAATCTGGGACACTAATGCATTGCTGGTGGAACTGTGAACTGATCCAACTACTCAGGGGAGAAATCTGCAACTATGTTCAAAGTGCAATCAAACCTTTGACTCAGCAATCCCACTAGTAGGTCTCTATCCCAAAGAGATCTTTTTTTTAAAAGGGAAAGGACCTACATATACAAAAATATTTATAACAACTCTTTTTTTGGTGGCAAAGAATTGGAAATTGAGGGGATACTCATCAACTGGGGAATGGCTGAATAAGATGTAACATATAAATGCATTGTAATACTACTGTGCTGTAAGAAATGATGAGCAGACAGGTTTCAGAAAAAACCTGGAAAGACTTATACAAACTGATGCTAAGTAAAGTGAGCAGAACCAGAACACTGTATGTGGGAACAGTAATATTGTGTGATGATTAGCTATGACTGACAATGATCCAAGCTGATTTCAAGAGACTCATGATGGAAAATACTATATACATCCAGAGCAAGAATTGATGGGAGTCTGAATTCAACTGAAGCTTATTATTTCAACTTTTTTAAAGATGTTAAGTTTTCTTGTTTTTTTTCCCTTTTGTTCTGTTTCTTCTTTTACAACATCACTAATGTGGAAATATGTTTTATATGACTGCACATATATAACACATCAAATTGCTTGTTGTCTTGGGAAAGGGGCTGGGAAGGGAGGGAGAAAATGTGGAACTCAAAATTTCAAAAAATGAATGTTGAAAATTGTATTTTCATGTAACTGGAAAAAATAAAATACTACTAAATTGAAAAATAAAATTAGAAGAGAAAATAATTTAATGCCTTCCTTCTGTTAATTATTTTGTACCTATCTTCTGTACAGTGTGTCTCTATTTGTTCGCTTGTTGTCTTCAACATTAGATTATCAACTCCTGAGAGCAGGGACCATCTTTTGCCTCTCCTATCCTTAGCACAGTGTCTGTCCTATAGTAGACATTTAATACATGTTTACTGACTGGCTTGGGCTATATCGTGAGCTCCTTTGCTTTCTGGAACACATTATTCCATTCCTTCTTGTGGTTTCGGATGGGTTACTTGGATTTCCTTTCCTTTATATTTGAAGGTCTTTTTTGGGTTGCTTATAAAATTTGTTGCTTGTCATTGAAATTATTCAATCTAACCATATGTCTTGGATTTTGAAGCACAGCATTTCTTCCCCCCACCTCAGAGAGAATCTGTGAACTCCTGCAATCGGCACTTTGCTCTTTTTGTTGCTCAGTTATTTGCAGTCACATCTGACTCTTCATGACCCTATTTGGGGTTTTCTTGACAAACATATTTCCTTTTCCAGTTCATTTTACAGATGAGGAAACTGAGGCAAACATGCCTAGGGTCCTATAGCTACTTTGACCCCAGATTTGAACTCAGGAAAACAAGTGTTTATTACTCCAGGTCCAGTACTCCATCCACTGCATCTAACTGTGCAACGCTTTGTTCTGGGACACCTATAATCCTTTAATTGTCTTTTTGCACCCAGTTCTCGAGATCAATATATTTTGCTTTGACAGAGATCTTTTCTTTTAATACTGTTGGCATGCTTCTCTTCTCCAGATTGTCCTTTATTTAAGGGCATGTGGAATTCAAATTATCCTCTTTTTTATCCTTTTTGGTGAGGTTTGTCACTGTAGATTCAAGTTTTTCTATTCTGCCATTACTACTGCTGTATAGGTCATAAATTCTCTTCTCACAATTCGCATTTTTCTCAAACTATTTGGGAACATCCTGCTATAGTTCTATGCACTCTTAGGAATCCACAGGGTTCTCTGCCTCATCAAGTGTTGGTTCATTTTCCTTTGTTTTGCAATATTTATTATAGGATGTCTGAATTTGATTAGATGATCTGGAGATCATTTTCTCTTTTTGTTATTAAAATCTTCCATATTTCAATATCTACTCATGCTCAATGTCTTTAACAAAGTGTTATCCTGAGATCTTTGTCAATCTTTTTCCTTAGTGCTCACTTTCTTACCTCTTCCCCACTTTGATGGCATTTTCCTCAGGGGTTAGACCTTGAGCTATCTCAGATGAGCTTATTATATTGGGGGGAATTCAAATTTTGCCCGCCTTGAAATCTGCCCCAGATGTCTTCTGGGGCAGGAGAAGAAAGAAATGGTTACAGGTGGATGCCAGTCTTCCCCTTCCCCTTTATTCCCCAGGCCTGGTGGAGCTTCATATATGCTGCCCGATTCCTCTTTTCTGGCTGAATGATGATGAAGCACAACGTGCTGCCATACTGCAGTTCCAGCCAGAAAAGGTTACTGACTTTTGGTTTCCCAAGTAAAAAAGATGGGAGGGTGGAAAGAAGAGATAAGTTCTGTTATAAGCCCATGAGTTGGTTTGTACAGCCCTGCCAGAGCACGGTGGCCAGTGGGAGGAAGATACTGACAACTCATTAAGGATTAGCCTTCTCTGCTGTTACCTTCTTAAGGTTCTTGGTGTCTTAGACCACTGGAGTCAAACTCAAATAGAAACAAGGGCCATTATATATTAACATTGTCTGTTTTACTGTTGTATTATATATATGTATGTATAAAATATATTTTGTTAAATATTTCCTAATTACATTTTAATCTTGTTTGGGCCGTAATTGTAAGTGTTGTAGGTTGCCTGTGGTCTGTGTGATGTGTGTTTGAAATCTCTTGCTTAGATTATGGACACAGCTGAATTTGCCTTATCTCCACATAATTCCTATTTTGGAAAGGTCTGAGAAGTTGTGAGAATTGGAGAAAATGTGTCCAATCTAGTTCCTCATCTTATTGGTGCTATGATCTGGAAATCTCCTCCATGTTCAATTAGTTGCTATAACTTATGTATTTGATCCATCCCCTTCTCCCTACTCATTAAGTCCCTTTCCCTGGTTTACATCCTATCTGGACCACTACAACTGCCTCCTAACTAGTTGCCTTACCTCCAGTCTCTCTCCTCTCTAATCCTTTCTTCCTATAGCTGCTAACTGATATTACCAACAGCACAGGTCTGGTCATGTCATTCCCCTTTTCAAGAAGCTTCAGTGGCCTACTGCCTATAGGATAAAAGGAGACTTCTCTGGTGTTTGAAGCCTCTTATAATCCTGCTCCAACCTATCTTTCAGATTGACGTCCCATCACTCTGCCATACATGCTCTTCACTGCAGCCAAACCACTCTGCCTGCTCATTCCCTCTTTGTACCAGCTGGTCCTCCTGTTTGGAATAGTCCCCTCCTTTGCTCTGGCTTTTGGCATCCCTAGTACCTTTCAAGGCTCTGCATGAATGCCACATGCTTTGAGGCCTCTCTTGAGTCCCATGATTAGTTAGCATCATTGCTGTTGTTACCCTTTACTAGAACATAAGCTTCTTGAGAGTAGACTGTAGCATTTTTCCTCTGTATCCTTGGTACTTGGCCCATAAAAGGTATTTAATAAATGTCTGTTTTCAAGCTGGCCAATGGTTTTGGCAGCATCTTAGTGACTATATTATAGGTGTTAAGTGTGAGAATATTCTGTATGTGTATATGTTTAAGGTCATTCTGATTTTTTAAAAACTAGATAGGCCTTGCCATTAAAATTTTTTTTACCACCCATTTAATCCTAATCTGTACTGAGGCTTCTGAAGAATAGTTGCCTATAAAAAAGTATGGTTGCACTAATAAACCTTTTCTTGCCTGCTGTTCTAATTCACAAGTGAGACAGAGACATTCAAAGTTATTTCTCTTTACAGGTCACATAAGAAGCTTTCTGCAGACTCAAAATTCAGAAGAGCCTCTTTTCCCAATTTCCTCAGGCACAATCTTTTACTAAGTAAGAGAAAGAGAACACTAAGTTTCATTTTGTGTATTTTTCCCCCTCTGGTTATAAGTGCAAGCATGCATAATTATGCTCAAGATCAACCGCCAATCAAATATGTTTAATACTTCTAATTCTGGAAGTCAGTAAGTAAGAACCTATTTTCTATTCAATGAGAGATAAATTTATAAATTCAGCACTAAAATGTTTATTTTCAAGATATGATTAAAATATATTTGATGGAATTTAACTTTTGGGGTTGAAAAATATCTTTATGTATGATAGATTCTTCAGGATAATTAATTTTATAACGTAGTTGAAATTTATTCAGTCTTTTCAATAGAAGGTTCTCTTTAAGAACTGATTTTAATGTAGTCACAATCCTTATATTTACCTGAGAAGCATTTCCCAAAGTAATAATGGCTTTCTGGTGTACTAGATTACTACATTAAGCCCTTAGCACAAAAGGAAAAAAAAAGATTTCTAAGTCTCTCACAGCCAAATTCTACATATTTATATAGTTTTTCAATAGCTATTTGGTTACTAAGCACACTGAGGCTGTAAAACCTAGAGTTTACATATTTAACTTCACAACAAGGCTCCTGAGGTACCTTTCTAATATTCTCAATTAAAAATGTTTCCTATTCAATCCTAGAATTTATACTGGTTGCTTATCAAATTTAACAAAAATAAATTACTAATATACAACAAATACAACTCAAAACCAAGAATGCTTATAGATATTCCAGACGAGAACTTTCCTAAGAAAAGGTTCTATTTGAGTATAAAGGGTGACTGTGGTAAATGATAAGGGCACAAAGATGTCGAAGAGGATGAAAGAAACGTTATTTTAAAAAATTTTTTCTATTACATATTATAGCTTATATTTATAAATATATATTATATAAATTGCTATTTTAAAAACATTTCTTTATTATACTTTTGCTTTGAGGTGACTCAAATAAAAGGGACAAGTTTAAAAAATAAGGTTAATATATTAAAGAGAGGAAATGTTCAGATAAGAACAGATGTTATCAATGTTATCAAAACTCTTCTTTAAGAAGAGCCAATAGAGCCAATCGCGTAGAAAAATTTATGGTTTGCAAAAACTAGTTGACCTACCTGGCAAGGCAGTTATGAAATCTCTCTGTAGCATGGGTTTGAGGTACGAGTTTATGTGTCCATGCTGGTAGTGACACATCTGGGATATGAGATGTTCCACAAATTCCACCTGGTCAGACTCTGACCACTGTTCAAAATATTTGACACACAGTTCCTTCTCCTTCTCATAACTTGCTGAGAGTTTTCTTTGCTTGGGTACAATCATGCTGGAGGTGCCATTGGCAAGTTTTGTCTAAAGAAGGAAAATAAAAAGAAATATAGGACAAATTAGTAAGTATAACTCAGAAGAAAATTTACATTTTGGAAGACATATACTAGGCAGATGCCAAAATGATACATCTAATCATACCATGCTCTTATATTACTACACATTATCATTGTCTAGAAGGGCATGAGAAAGATCACACCTAAATATGAAATTGCCTTTATTGCTATATGCAGCAAGCCAAGAGAAACCATGTTAAAACAGGTCATAGAAAAGAAACATATTTGGAAAGTATAATTTTGTTTTTATCTTTGTGTCCTTAGGACACAAGAGAGACTTCTTGTACACAGTAAGTGTTCAACAGATGTTTGCTGAATTGAGTTGAAAACACTCTAATACTTGTTTTCTTAGTGGTATATACCAGCAAGAAAACCACTGGGTAAACAAGGACCAATCTATATACAAGGCTGTGCTGAAATTCCTAGTAATTTTATAAAAACTCAAATCCTAACCCGTAAGTTATCAGACAAAAAAGCCTCATTATTACTTTTACAAAAACTCCATTTCTATACTTTAAAAGTTCTACAATTTTGTCAACGTGAGGATTTTTTCTACTGATTTAAACTACAACCCCTATGAACTTTAGCAGACAGTTTTATGTTTGCTGCAGCTAAAACAGATGATCATCTAGAGGTCTTCTGGTGATGAGTCTCTCTGAGTTGCTCCTCAGACAACAGATCCATTCTGTTCCTACACTGTGTATCTAAATGCTTTCAAACTTTATCACAATGCTTGATAGCAAAAAGAGGTGACTGTAGGTTCTCATAGGCTATGATGTAAGCTACTTCAAGCTGTGGCTGATCCTTCCATTAACATCACATAAAGTATTTTAAAAATTTTTTATTAGTTTTGTTAGACATATTTATTAGAATTAGTATGTGGAAATTATCTTATAATGTACCTTCAACATAGGTTATTTTTGAAGAAAGCTTTCCTTTCTTTAGCTCATACCTGCACAATCTGGCAGTAGGTAGGGGCCAAATAAAATAGGCTAAACTTTTTTGGGTTGCAGATAGGTTTTTAGCTGCTCACTTTCCAAGTTAAGGTATAATTAATGATTAAACTATTTTGCAAATAAACCATATTTTTAAAAAAGGGAAATTTCAATTAATATCAATTAATTACAACATTTATTACTAAATATTATTTATCACAAAATTATATTAATGTTAAAAATTACTTTGCTAAACGGTATAAGTTTTAATACATTTTTCAGATTTTCTTACTGTTTACATTCAGTAATGACTGAAAACAACAAAAAGATACAAACCTTGCTCCTCATAGACTGACGATGGTTGGCTGCCACGGGTCACGTGACGAACAGGAAAGAGTAGGGGCAACCCACCTGCCAAGTTCCGTGATGGGCCCAATGGTAACTAGTGGAAGGTCAATTACTTGGGGCATGGACAAAGCACTTGCTACATCTTTACATTCCTTTTGATCCCCTACATTTTTAGTAGGCTGCCCTAAATTCCTTGGTGGGTCGCAAGTGGCTTGCGACAACAATATATGTTGTGTAGGCCTGCTTTAGAGCATTAATATTATCAAGCAACTTTTCAAAGTTATTTTGTTAGTTCTTTGCCATAATGCTGAAGGCAACCCTAATTTTAGGGTTTAGAGGAGATACGCGCTAAAGTATAGCTCACCTAGCCACAGAAAGTAAGCAAAGCCAAGAAAATAACATACCCAATGGCTAAAACAATGTAAATAGAAAGACCACCAAACAACGAAAAGTGAATGTTGCAAAATTACAAAGAATAAGTAAGTATGCCTTCAAGGCAGCTGGTAGCTTAGTGGATAAAGCCCAGGGCCTAGAATCAAGAAGATCAGAATTCAAAACTAACTTTTAGTTGTATGACCATCACTTAACCTCTGTTTGCTTTAGTTTCCTCATCTGTAAAATAGAGATTATAATAAGTATCCATCTCCCAGGGATATTGTGAAGACCAAATGAGTTAATATTTATAAAATGCTTAGCACAGTGCCTGGCATATAGTAGGCAATATATAACTACTTATTTGCTTCTTGCCCCACCTCCCTTCCCCCAAAGAGAGCTAAACCTTCTCCAATTCCTCTGCAGAGGCAGGAGGTTCAGGAATGTGGAAAATTGCATATTTTCAGATTTTTTTTTCAACGCATTGATTGGCTTTGCTGATTTTTTTCTTTTTTTTTTTTCTTTCTTTTCTTGAAAAATATATTTCTTGTTATATGGGATAGTTCTTTGAAAGGAGTGAGGGGAAGGATACTAGAAGAAATTTAGGTGATGTAAAAACAAAAGATATCAATAAAAACTTTTTTACAAGGATGTTTGCATCTCAGACCATAAGTTCCATGAAAGTAGGGACTATGACCTATCTAAACTTTTTGTCTTTTTCACATCTAGTAGTGGGATACACATATAGTAGGCATTTAAAAAGTGATTGCTGAATGAAAGGGAAAATGAAAAGGGAAAACCTGAGAAACATTAGATTAAGATTTACACCTAACAAATATGGTAATTATATAATTCTGATCATATATCAATTTTTCCTTAACAACTCAAACTTCTTACTCTACCTCCCTTTACATATACGTTGTCTGTTCTTTTAAAAGAGAGAATGGATATGATTGCTCTTTGGTACAATCTATAATTCACAACTGCTTGATCAAATCCAGTTCAGAATAGGGAATGTAAGTAACAAATTGCCAATTTAAGAATTATGCTGTTTACATGTCAAACTCAGTATTTCTTTACCTATGGGGTTATACCTTGGTTACCAGCCATCGATATCACTAACAAATGAAACTGCTTTGGGATTTTAAAAGATTGCATGAATGTAGCAATAGGGAAAGAAACTCAGGCTATACACTCACTTGTGATGAACAAAGCTAACGCATGACACTTAAACAAATGAACAATTAGTTTCTGAAAATGAATTAACTCAAGGAGAAGTTATTAATTTCCTAACAATTCCTTTCAATCTACCTAGCACTGGATGTTTAGTGATCCCATCCTCAGGATTGGATATATGCCCTGTGAGATGACATGATGTGCGTTATCTTAGGTCTAAAACCTACTGACCATTGCAAATCAATCAGTTCTAGACATGATCAAGCCAGTAAAAAAGCAGACAGGCTATATTTTTTGAATACTGATTCCTCATTACTCATTGTATAACATGCCATGTTTTTTATTTATATCTAACAAGAATGGATTAGCTTTATTTCATTTTCAACTAGAAGTTGTATTTTATTATACAGATTTCTGGTAGTGAAAGGCCTATAATATTTCTCTGCACAGTTTTTCTTACATACATAAAGCAAATGTAGCAAAAAAGCTATGTTCTACAGTTAAAAAATAAAATCCTCAAATTTCAATTTGAGGACTTTTGAAAACCCACCAGGGCAAAATGAAAAAGTTCAGTTATTAAGAAACCAACAGGCTGTATATTAGATTGTGTGTGTGAGAGGGTAATGGTTACCAGAGGTGGTGGAATTGATTTGGCTTCCCCAGAAAAAGCTTGATGACTCAACCACTTGTGTGGAAGTCCCCAGGAAAGCTGACAAACTGCCTCCGCTTAATGGTAACAGTAACTATCTGCTCTGGCTGTCAACCCTTCCTCCCTTCCACTATGTATCTCTTCCTCCTCTTTTCTTAAAATCAATATGTAGCTTCATAAAGAAAACAACAACACAGCTGTCAGATGGAATAAACAAACTGGAAGTTAAATATTTATATAGCTGTCCTCCAGATCAGGGTTTGGCAAACGCCAGAGGGCCAAATCCCACCAGCAGTCTGTTTTTGTACAGTCTGTAAACTAAGAATGATTTTTATGTTTTAAAATACAATGAAACTTTATTTGAAAATGTAAAAATCATTTTTAGCTCACTGGTCCACAAAAACAGCCTGTATTTGACCACCTGGCCATAGTTTGCTGATTCCTGTTCTGGACAATGCAGTATTCAAGGATTAAAATACTATTACATACACACATTCAAAATGATCATAGTTTCTTTTAGTTGCAGCCCCGTGACTGTGAGAAGAAGAGACTGGTTTGGACTGCAACTTACAGTAGTCTTCCACCACTGTTAAAGTAGTGTGCTGATTTTGTGAATTTACAGTAACATACAATTTGGAACAAGAAGGGATTTTAATATTTATTAAATCCCAAGCCTGTTTGACAGATTAGGAAACCAAGGTCCCACAAGGTTAAGTGACTTACTCAAGGTCAAATGCATAGGAAATAAAAGAACCATGATGGGGCAGTCAGGGCTGACTAAAATGTCATTCAATCATTTAAACACATATTGACCAACATATACAGGCAAAGCTCAGAAGGAGTGAAAGGGATAAAAGAATAATTAAGGCATAATCTTGTGTCCAAACTCTTAATTTAATGCAGGATCCTATGATATAATAGCTTGCAATAGTGGAGTAATAGAAATACAAATAGGTAATGGTACCTTTCACAGAACAGAACCCATTCAAGATTTGTTAAATTTCAAATGAATAATATTTTGCATTCATAAATCAGTATTTTATAGTTTATGAAGTACTTTTCTAGCAAAGAATCACAATTGTGGAATTTAAAGGGGCTTCAGATGCCATCTGCGCCAATCAGTGGCTGAACAAGTACCTTTTCTGATCATTTAGTTTTTGCCTGAAAATCTAAAATAAGGGGGAATTTATTACTTCTCCAACACATTTTTGGATACCTCTCTGAGTATTGGGAATTTTTTTCTTAAATTTAACCTCAGTTTGCCTCTTGGAAACATCCATGCACAGATCTTATTGCAGACTACTGAGGTCAAGGAAAACAATTCTTATTTTTCTTCCATTTAACAACCCTATTATATTCTGGATTTCAGTCTCTGCATCTGCAAAATTGGGGGTGGGGTGGACTAGATGACTTTCAAGATCCCTTCTAGATATATGATTCTGTGCCCTTCCCCTAAGTCTTTTCTTTTTTGGGAGAAATGTTTTCAATTCCTTTAACCCATCTTTATATAGCATGATCCTGACACAGTTTATTATCCTCATCACTTTCTGTAAGATACAATTCAGCTTATCAATGTCCTTCTGGTCTGAATAGCATAAAGTAAAGCAGGACCATTACCTGCCTGGTGTTGGACAAAACGCCTTTTAATGTAGACCAAGAACAAGTTAGCTTTTCTTGATAACCCTGTCAATCTAACTCTTGATACTGAGCTTCTATTCTACTATAATCACAAGATTTTTTAAAGATGGACTATCTTATAGTCATGACTCCTTTATTTGGTATTTATGAAGTGGATTTTAAAATACAAGTTTAAGATTTTACATTTGCTCCTATTAAATATCATCTTACTGGATTTAGCCCAACACTGAAGTCTGTTCAGATATTTTTGGACCTTGCTGTCCAAAATAATAGCTTTCTCTCTTGGCTTTGGCTCTCCTACAGTTTTGATAAAGATGTCTTAGGAGTTAAACAAAGGCTTACTGATTGACTCATGGACTATTCCTTTTTCTAAGTCATTACTGGCAAAATTATAAAGAGCACAGAGCCAAACATAATATCCTTGGAGCAGTCTACTACCAACTTCTAGTAACACTTTGAAAAAAATTAATTAGTCTTTCAAGACAAATAGTTTGAACACTACTTCCTCTCCCAGATGTTCACTAACCATTAATGATACTTTCCAAAATTCTACCAGAAATTGAAGTCAATTTCAATGGCCAATACTCTGCAGACTTCAGTCTCCATCTTTTTGAAACTAAGAACAATACTTACTATTCTCCGGTTCTCTGGTATCTCTCAATCTCTATGATCTTTCAAAAAATGAGTAACAATAGAGATGCAGCCCAGCTGAGTAGACAGAAAGCTGACCTCAGAAGACCGAGGTTCAAGTGTTGCTTGATACATGTGATTTGTGGTTTGAGTTTGGGCAAGTTACTTATCCTCTCAGTTTCCCAGACAACTCTCTCAAAGTTTCAGAACAGATGTTGATCTCCACTGATAGAGTAAATTTCCTCCCTAGGAGTTCTCTACACGTGTGGAAAAACACAGGTCCAGATGTGGACTGAAAAACCAACTGAAAATAATGATAATGGTTCAGTAATCACAACTCTGCTGGTTCTTTCAGCACAAAGTGGACAGAAAGTGAGAACTGAAAAAGAGCCAAGCTTCATAAAGTAAGTATGGCATGCTTATCAGATTGGTAAATGACATAAATCTAGGAGAGACAACTACTACACCAGATGACAAAGTCAGGATATAAAAAGATAGGAACAGGCTACAACTGAGCTCAATCTAATTAGATGCAATTTAATAAAGGTAAGTGTAAAATTTTACACTTTGGGCTAAAAAATCAAATTCACAAATATAAAACAGTGGAGGCACTGACTAGACACCAGTTTATCTTAAAAAACATCTTGAGATTTTAGTGGAATATAAGCTCCTAGGCTATCCCCTCACAAGATCTATAAAGAAAGACTGGAAGGCCAAGGCAAAAGACTGACTTAGACTGGATGTGAAGAAGACAATGACCTAAAAGTGGGTTTACACCCTTTGATATTCACAATTTTCAGTTATTAAAAATTAGAATCTAAAGAGAATCTAAAGGAATAGGTTAATTATTCTTTTCCCACTCAGGTAGAAAAAATAGCAGTTGTTAGAGAAGAGATATGCTGAAGAAAGTGGTATAGGTTTTCAGAGACATGTACACATCAGTTTTCTCTGTGAGGTCACTGTATTACTATTTTAACAGCTCCAGCTGATTATGTATTAGGTGAACTCATAAGCATGTCAAATCTGATTAGTAAGTGTAGAAGACAGAGAGGCATCAGAAAAAGGAATGTTCACATTAAATTAACATCTTGAGTAATTTTCAGTAATCAATCAGGAAATAAAGTTTGACTTTTTCCTATTTTCCAAAAACAAAAAAAAAATAAGGAAACTAACATACAACTTCCCTAATATAGATGGAGTTAAAGACGATAAATACCAGGAAAGTGCCAAATAATCTTATTCCTGATGACTCATTATAAGTTAAACCTTAGAAGATTAAAAAAATTAAAACAATGCCATCATTTGGATTCTTTACTAGATTTTGTGATATCCAAAGGGACAGGATAGGCATGTAAAATTTTAAGTTTCAAAGGAAAGGCAACTGTTTCTTTCGTGGGTTCTCTCATGCAACTTTATAGCTTCCAGGGTGATAGGTTCTTTTGTTCTAAACTAAGAAACTCACAGTGGTTTAATTTACTGCTGCATTATTATAGCTACTAACTACTCACACCTCCAAGGCTGGTAAACTCACTGATCTAGACAGTGCTACCTTAAAAGGATTTTTGGATAGGTCCTGGTGAAAGGAGAGAAAAAAAGGACATAATGTTTAATTATAAGAAATGATTGAAATAGGCACAGGCATACCCCGGGTGCCTCTGCACTGCAGCAAGCTCTAAACTTGTTATCGTTAATGGTTTAAATTTCACTGTGCTAATCATTTCAGGACACAAGCCTTTCTTGATAATCTAATGAATTATTCCAACATCCTTCAGCAAAAAAAAAAATCCTCCATGACAGCACTAATTACAAGACGTTTTCCCAGTGCTTATGTAAAATATGACAGAGCAGCAGCTTAGGGAATTGCAGAAAACTGCTTCTAATTTCCACTGAGAAACTGACAAACACCTCTCTTTCATCTCTCCCAGCTCTCAAGTAAGATTTAACTTTCTCATTTAGTTAATTACCGAGTGAGGATCATCATTTCCCCGGATCGGAGCGGCACAGAGCCTTTATCGTGTTAACTTGTGAACTTGATCGATGGCTGCTGCTAAAACTTAATAACTTCACCCCCTGGCAAATTGTAAGATAAATATAATAGGAGAAACTCTGACAGTAAAAACCTGCCAGAAATGAGCGCTGTGTTTATGTTTCTTTGCAGGCAGCAAAAAAAACAACCGACAGCTTATTACTGGGTGCGTGTTACTTATATTTAAAAGACTCCAGGCAGTTAACTTTCTGCGTACTGTTCAAACTTTGCTCACAAGAAGAAAAAAAAACATGGAAAGCCTCAGTAAAATGTAGAGAAATAGGAAAGCAAAAATTGAGAGAAAAGTAACAAATTACTAAATCACGATTAGGTGTGAACCCTTAAAATGCTTTGGTTTGGCATACAAAATACTCTAGCAGGCAATAAAATTAGGAGATAAACTCCTTAAAAAAAAAAAAAAGATCCTGAACTTTTAAGGCCTTGTAAGAGCTATCACTGGGGCCAATGCAGGAGAGAATTTTGCAGCACTGAAATTTTGCAAAGACCATGAGCCCATGTTTGAAGAATTCAATTAACTGCAGTATTCCTAGATCTCTGGCATCTCAAAAAAGCCCCAGGGTTAGAACATCATTCACTGACTACACTATTTAACCCTTTCAGTGCCCTTCTCTATTGTGAAAAGTATCATGCAGTCAAAAATACTTACTCTAAAATTCTGTTTCCCTTTTCCTATCCAAATTATCCACTTGAGATGGTTGTAACTGTAGTCTTTTTGTTAAATGTGTATGTAGATGCAGGAGTTTAAAATTTAATTGAGGTAGAACTGGTATCCCTGGCCTGGTATCCATCTATATAACATTCTTACTAGGAAACTTAAGTTTTATGCTTTCCATGGTGAATGGCTAACAAGGACAGAAGATATAATAGTCACTATAAACAAATAAGTTCAACCTTAGTAGAAATGAAAAACAGGAAAGAGTGCTTTGCTTAACAAAGACCCTCTATGGCTATTTATAGAATATAATAGACTTAAAACAACTTTGCTGATAAGTCTTTAAATGTTCAGCTTGCTTACCCTAACGATCCAAAAGGAATCTAAATATTAAATCTAAGAGCTGTCTCTAAGGTTACCAGACTAGAAAAAAGTAACCTGGATGTTTGCAAAAGGCAGAAGTATAAGGATTCTAGAGCCTATCTTGCTAGATAATATACCATGTAGGTTGAAATGACTTAATACCTAAGATAGGTATTCTGATACCTAAGAACTACATAATTGACCTTAGTGGGCCACATTCTGTTAACTTATAGGTCAGAGAAGGGTAAACTGGGCATTCCTTTGCATTCTACATTTAGATTCACTTACCTAAGGGATTAATCTGTCGATTTATTTTGTTTCTCTTTATCTTCTAGGAGGACTAAGACAATTATTTCATAGACATTAGTCAAACTGTGTCTTAGGAAGTTAGTACCATATCTCAAACTATACTATGAAACCATAAAAATGAAAATGATTTGATATTTGCAAAAAAAAAAAGAGAGATGAATTAATAGAACCAATTAAGTAAACAAAATGTAGAAGCAAACAGATGTAAGTAGCATAGTGTTTGATAAACCCAAGGACCTTTGATAAACCTTGATAGGGGAAGGGCTCACCCTTTTGGGAGGAGGAGAATTAAAAGGATTTTCTCTTAAGTATGCCAAGGTAGCAACACATTGACAGAATGATCACTGGAAATCAGCAATGGCTGATTTTACAGCTTTTACAGGTAGCTTCAAGACAATTTAGATAGGTACACCTCAACAAAAGAGGCTGGGATAAAGATCTCAGTTCTTCCCCAAGATAGCAAGAATGTGGTAATTTGTAGGTAGGGATACATGACAAAAAGTAGGTGATACCAAAACTGCAGACTTGCACCACCAGAGCCTTCCTCAAAACTGATAAGCAGGGTTGGGAAAAACGGGTTAACTAAGTCAATATAACTTTCAACATGATACATATACCATTACTATTCTTTTTTTTCCCAAATGATTTGAGTATCTTACATTTTTTTCCAATTACATGTAAAGAAAACTTTCAACATTCATTTTTTTTGAAAGATTAGAGCTCTAAATTTTTCTCCTTCGCTCCTTCCTAAGATGGGAAGCAATGTGATATAGACTAAAAACATGCTGAGAAAGCTGGACAGCAGTCTGGCAGAAATTAGGTTTAGACCAACACTTCATACTATTCACCAAGAAAAGCTCCAAACAAATACATGACATATAATCATCATAGAGAAGCAAGGTTAAACATTACCTTTCAGATCAATGGATAAGGGAAGAGTTTATGAGCAAATAAGTGACAGAAGATCAAAATAAAATGGAAAATTGTGATTATATAAAATTAAAGGTCTTTTTTTTTGTTGCAAAAATTTAATTTAAAATTAGAAGGCAAACAAGTAACTGGGGGGAGGAGGGACTGGGAAGGAGAAATCTTTGCAACAAGTTTCACCGATAAAGATTTCATTTCCAAAGTTTGTAAGAGGCATTCCCCAAAGACAAATGGTTAAAAGAAATATATGAATGGGCAATTTTCCAAGGAAGAAATTCAAGCTATTAAAAGTTCTATGAAAATGTGCTCAAAATTACTAATAATTTGAGAAATACACATGAAAATAACTTTGAGGCCCCACTCCCATACCTATCAGACTGGCAAAAATGACAAAAGAAGAAAATAACAAATGTTGGAGGGCTGTTGGAAAACATGTATACTAGTGCACTATTAGTAAAACTATAAATTGGTTCAGTCGTTCTGGAAAGTAATTTGAAACTATGCTCAGAGAATTACCAAACTGTGCATACTTTGAATCAACTACACCACTATAACATTATGAGGCCTAAATGCCCCCTCCTGCCCCACTCCCACCAAATCAGAGAAAATAAAGGATCTACACATATGAAAAAATTTATAACAACTCTTTTCATGGTAGATAAAAACTGGAAACTAGTATGGGTGTTATATTGTGAAATGGCTAACAAACTATTATTATGATGAAATTCATAGAAAAAGGCAAGAAGATCTTTATGAATTGATATAGAGCAATGTGAGCAGAATTAGGAGAACAGTTTATGCAATGATAACATTATAGAGAAAAAACAACTTTGAAAGACTTAAGGATTCTGGTCAATTTAATGGTAAATCAGAAGACCAAAAGAATGAAGATGAATGTTACTCAACTCCTGATTGAAAAGTGATGAACTTAAAAATGCATTAAGGGGTGTGTATGTGGCTAATGTAGGGACTTCTTTTGTTGGACTATGTAGTTATGTAGTATGGAATTTGTTTTTCAGGTATTTAAAAAATTTTGCTCATATTTCTTTGAGAAAAAAAAAACTGGGGTAAGGGTAGTGAGACAGATTTAAAAATTACTTGGTACTGAAAAATTAAAGTAAAAAACTATAGAGAAAGAGAGAGAGAGAGAGAGAGAGAGAGAGAGAGAGAGAGAGAGAGAGACAGAGAGAGAGAGAGAGAGAGAGAAAGCAACCTGGATGATCCAGGACCACTACTGGAATATAGTACCCTGACCGGTGAAAGCTACAGTGAGATGAAGTCTTAGCTTTCTTAGCCAGCAAGTATACTACAGCAGTCCCCATGATTACCTAATTCACTAGTGAATCATGAATCACACAGTGACTACAGAAGCAAACAATATGGCAGTTAAATCAACACATCAAAGCTAAAGCACTTTATCTTGTTACTGTCAAATGAATGTCACATCTTAGGCAAAAAAGGTCTAAATTCAGTTTGATTGGGTATGACCCAAAGTTACTGACAAAAAGAAAGAATATAAAAATGACTAACTTTCCTCTTATTTAGGTTCCTCCTCCAATGTAATTGAATTCGTTATAGCTGACAAAATTATGGACAATTCTTGTAGAAAAACCTAAGAAAAAGAGTCAGAAGCTTGTTTTGGAGAGTCAGAATTACATGCTAATGTGACTGTACCTAGAGTGTATGACAAGTCTGGGTCCTTAGAGGGTAAGAGGACAAAAAACATGAGTATATAAGGGACTAAATGCTACTAAGATCACCTTATTTAAGTGGAACAGCAGTAATGCTTGTTGGACAAACAGTTCCTCTCCCACACTGCTAAACAATAAACATCAAAAGGGAGAGGAAATGAAAAACTATTTTCTTAAACCACCACTTAATGTTTCAGGCAGGCTAATAAAGTTTAATTGTCCAGAATCTGGTTGCTCTTTCTGTATAACTTTCTCTGATAGAGGTTGCTCATCTGGATGTTAAATGATGTTAATATTGCCAAAATAAAATTTCTGTGATGGGAGAAAGTTTAAACTAAGAGTTCTGTCTCCCCCATCATATCCTCCCCTTTTCTTAACTTTATGAAGTTTACTTCGATAAATAGTGAAGGAACCTTTGGTTGCCAGAGGAAAAGTACAAAAGCCTTTTTGGACTATAATACATATGAAATTTTGAAAATAAGATTTATGAACAGTGAAAAAAAGAAAGCTCTTCTTCCTTCTAGCACTGCTGATTCTCATTAGTAACAACAACAAAATAACTGTTAAAGAAGTTTAACACTTAGGTAGAACTTGCTCATTGAAGAAAACTTTGGAAAGTGCACCTAAAACCAGGATTAGGAAAGAAAAGATTTGGATTGGTGTTTCAAGAAGCCAACTCAGCTTTCTACAAGAAATTCAGCTCTTTCCAAATGCTTGTTAATGCATGTTAAATGCGGCAAGAAATAATCCTTTGAGGCAGGCGGCACAGGACTCTCCGAGCTGCACTGAATGAAGTAAATGACTTGTGACTTCTGAAGTCTTGGTTATCTGCAGGTAAAACTTTAATAACCCTTGGAACATCAAGGGACTGAAGTCATTTCTCTCTGGAGTTCTTGGGTAATTGTTTTCTTAATTTATCCAGGAAAAACTTGGTTTGGATACAGCACTTTTTTAGAAGTAGAGATCAAAATAACTTACTCAAATTCACACAAGTTAGTATGGCTAGGAATAAAACCCCCAATATACTCAATGCTACTGACTTTACAGATTTTTTGGAATAACGCATGGTGTTTTTCTATTCATCAAGTTAATGAGTAGAATATAGTATAGATGTTCAATGACTAAAACCTTTACTGAAAAGTTTAAAAGATCCCCATAAGCACAAATACTACAATACAAGATTAGCACCATATTGAAGATAATATTAAATGTTAGCCCAAAAGCTATGTCATAACTTATCACAGAATCTTAGAGTAGCAAATGATTTCAGAAGCCAGCTAGTTGGACCACTGTGAAGGAGTTAAGGTATTCCCTCCACAATAATCCACGCTACAATATTATCCACAAATGTTAACCCAGCCTTTACCTGCAGGTATTTAGTGAGAAGGAGTCCAGGACTTCCCTCTAATAGTGAGAATTTCCTTCATATCAAACTTAAGTCTTCCTTTCTTAAATTTCTGCCCATGGTTCCTATAGTTGTGCCTTCAGAGACTAACTAGAACAAGTCTACTATTTCTTCTACAAAATGGTCTTTGAAATAATTGAAGACAGCTATCAGAGTTCTTCTGAAGTTCTCTTCTCTAAGATAAACTTCCCCAGCTCATTCCTATGACCCTCATGTATAGCACCTTCTCAAGGAATTTCACCACTCTCATCACTGTCCTAGAGGACACTACAGTTTATCAGTGTCCATTCTTAATAAATACTTCTCAAAGCTAACATAATATTCCACATGTGGTCTGACTAGCACATAAAACAACAAGCCAATTAGTCCTGAACATGATACCTCTCTTAATGCAGACTAAGAATAAGCTTTCTTGGCAGTTGACTCATATTTAGCTTGTAGTCCACTGAAACCTCCAGATTTTTTCAGGCAAAATGGTGGCTAGATACATGTCCTTCATTTTGTGTTCATGAAGTCAGTTTTTTGAACCCAAGCACAAAATTTTACATTTATCCCTTTTAAAAAGAATCTTAATGGATTCAATGTGTTAGCTAGCTCTCCCAGTTTTGTCTCATTTGCAGATGTGTTAAGCATACTATTTTTTTTGCTGTTTAGTTGTTTTCAGTCATGTCTGACTCTTTGTGACCCTTTTAGGGTTTTCTTGGCAAAGATATTGGAGTGGTTTGCCACTTTCTTTTCCAGCTTATTTTACAGATGAGGAAACTGAGGAAAAGAGGGTTAAAGGACTTGTCCGGGATCACACAGCATACTGTCTAATAGTAATTAGTAAATAGTAATTAGTCTAATAGTAGTAGTAGTAATTAGTCTAATAGTAACTAGTAAATAGTCTAATGGTAAAAATATTAAACACCACAGGGTCAAGCATGGATCCCTGGAATATTCTATTGGTGATCTTCCAAGATGATAGTTAATCATTAATAATACTCTCTAGGTCTGGACATTTAATAAAGTTTTTATTTCCCTTACTATTGCCTAATTCACATCTTTTCATATTTTCTGCAATAATAGCATTAGAGACGGTCAAATGATTTGCCAAAATGAAGAAAAACTGTTATCTACAGCTCTCACTGGTCTAGCAATCTACCAATAGTGTCAAAAAAAAAAAAAAAGAAATGAAATTAGTTTATCATGATCTGTTCTTGAAACCAGGTTGGATATCTGTGATCCTTGTTTCCTTTTCTAGATCTAAATAATCATCTTTTATAAATAATTTTGCTAGAAATTGAAATCAAGCTCAGTGGTCTATAGTTTATATATTTTGTTCTCTTGCCATTTTGAAAACCATGACATTTGCCCTTCTTCAAGCACATTCTCCATGATCTTTCCAAGAGAAATGATAGTGGTTTGCCAATCATACCTGGTAGTTCTTGTGGTACCCTGAAATCAGTTTAACTGAGTCTTGTGACTTGAACTCTTCCAGGGATGGTCAATTAACCAGTAAGTCCATAAAAATTTCCTAAGCTCCTACTATATGCCAGGCACTGTGCTAAGAAATGAAGATACAAAGAAAGGGGAAAAGAGAGTCCCTGGCCTAGAAGAGCTGACAATATAATGGGGAAAGATAACTCATAAAAAGAAACTGAAAAGCAGGATGTTGGGGAGTGGAGAGAAGAAGGGTACCTGGCATGGAGGCTTAATGAAGATCTGCAGCCAAGTGGGAAATGATGAGGTGGCTGCAATGGGCTTCCTCCTTTAAAGGAGGATCTGAGTGGAGATCTCTGATGTCTCCAAGAGACAGGCAGTACTGAGAGGGTATGAGTTTCGGAGTTGATGAAATCTTGCAGAAAGATAACTTAGGGGAAACAATGATGAAGTCCAGGAGTTAAGCCCAGTGCTACATATTCTCAAAATAATTTCCTACTTCTATGAATATGAACTCCCAATTAGCCACTTCTGTTCAATCTGTTTCAATCCAAAGACTATTTACCTTGGAAGAGGAAAAAGAAGCAGTACAAGAGTTGAGCAGCTCTACCTTCTCTCCGGTTACCTGTTCTCACCCCTTTACCCTCCCCAAACAATGTCCTGTCCCCTTTCTGATCCTCTTTCCCACAAATTAATGTCTTTTGTGATCCTTAGTTTTCCTTGCCTGAGTTGATTCTGAACATTATACTCCTGAAACGATTTTACCAGGACTACATCATGCTTCTGTGAACTTTTCTGCCCTTGTTTCCAACTTATGTGTCTTAAAAAAAATTGGGTGGATTGATGAGGAGAGTTCTCTGGTCCCCACCCTGATCTCTTTAGACAACTACTTCTACTCCTTATTAGAACTGTTTTTGTGACTTCAGAATGTTGTTCTAGAGCTTCTATCTCCACTACATCTTACATCCATACTCTTCTTTCCACTCACAAAGCCACTGACCAAGTCCCTCCTCTTTCATCTTTCATCTAGACTACTGCAGTAGCTTTCTAATTGTTCCTCTTGCTTCCAGTCTCTCCCTTCTCCAATCTATCTTACACATGGACACCAAAGTGATTTCAGAAAAGTACAACTCTGATCAGATTATTTATCTACCTGTACTCTAATAGCTCTTGATTGATTCTAGGATCAAATATAAACTTCCTTATTTGGCTAGCAAAGTCCTTAACAATCTGGACCCAACTTATTGCCTTTCCAACCTTATATATCATTCCCTCTCCTACAATCCAAATAACTAAACTGGCTTTCTTGTTGTTTCTCACACACAATACTCTCTCTCCTCCCTGTGCCTTTGTACTTGCTATCCCTCATGCCTAGAATTCATTACCTCAACCCCACCTGTTAAAATTCCTGATTTTCCTCAAAAATCTATTAAACACTATTTTCAAGGTGATTATTTTTCTGTCAATTGACATGCCCTCCCTCTCAAAAAAAAATTACCTTATATGTATCTTGTATTCATTTTACATGTACTTATTTGTGTTCAGGCTGTCACCCTGAAAGAATGTAAGCTTCTTTTTTTGGGATATCACCCCATCAAAGTCAACTCACACCCACACACTCTGTGTATGTATACTACTTCTAACTGTCCTAATAGTGATACAGCTCTTAAGAGTATCAACTTGTCATGTAGGGATGTAAATAGTTTAACTTTATTGAATCCCTTATGTTTTCTCTTTCTTGTTTACCTTTTTATACTTTTCTTCGAGTCTTGTATTTGAAAATGAGAATTTCTGTTCAGCTCTAGTCTTTTCATCAGGAATTCTTGGAAGTTCTTTAATTTATTAAATGTAAATTTTTCCCTCTGAAAGATTTCCAGTTGCATTGGGTAGGTAATTCTTGGTTTTACTCCTACTTTCTTTGTGTTCTTGAATATCACATTGCAAACCCTCTGATACTTTAATGTAGAAGCTGCTAAATCCTGTATAATTCTGATTGTGTTTTCATGCTATTTGAATTGTTTCTTTCTGACTGCTTGCAGTATCTCCTTGATATCAGAGTTCTGGAATTCTATAATATTCATGGGAATTTTCATGTTGGGATCTCTTTCAGGAAGTGATTGGTGGGTTCTCTCAATTTCCATTTTACCTTCTGGTTCTAGGATATCAGAGCAGTTTTTCTTGATAATTTCTTGAAAAATGATGTGCAGGTTCTTTTTTTTGATCATGGCTTTTCAGACATTATTAAATGACCTCTCTTGAATCTAATTTCCAGATTGTTTTTTCAATATTTGACATTTTCTTCTATTTTCTCATTCTTTTGATTTTGTTTGATTGATTCTTGATGTCTCATAGAATCATTAGCTTCTGCTTGCCCAATTCCGATTTTTAAAAAATAATTATTTTATTTGTTTTCAGTGTTCTACAATCACTTCCATATATCTTCAATCTTTCCCCTCCTTCCTCCTCCTTCTTCTCTCCCTCCCTGAGATGGCATGCAATCTTATATAGGTCCTATACATACATTTCTATGAAATACAATTTTCATTTTAGTCATGTTCAATAGAAGAATTAAAATTAATGGGAGAAACCATAAAACATAACACAAAAGAAAATGGTCTGCTTCATTCTGTGATCCAATTCCATAATTCTTTCTCTGGATGTGGAATGTGTTTTGCCTCAAAAGTCCATTGGGAATTTTTTAGGTCCTTGCCTTGCTATGAAGGACTAAGTCTACCAGAAAAATTCTTTGCACACTGTGGTTGTTGCTGTGTACAAAGTTCTCCTGGTTCTGCTCTTTTCATTCAGCATCAGTTCATATAAGTCTTTCCAGGCCTCTCTGAAGTGTTCCTGTTCATCATTTCTTATAGCACAATAGTGGGTTTTTGTAACACCGTTTCTATTTGGCCAATTCTACTTTTTAGAAGATTGTTTTCTTTAGTGATTTCTGTACATCATTTTCCATTTTTTGGTGTGCTTCTTTTGCCTTTAAGTTGTTGACTCTTTCTTCATGATTCTCTTGTATGCTCTCATTTCTTTTCCCATTTTTTCTTCTGACTCTTTTATTTGATTTTTAAAATCCTTTTTGAGAGCTTCCAGGAGTTCTTTTTGGGCCTGAGACAATTCACATTTTTCATTGAGGCTTCAAATGTAGGTGTTTTGACATTAAGACATCAGCAACATTTGAGTTTGTGTTTTGATCTTCCCGGTCACCATAGTAACTTTCTATTCTTTTTTTCTTTTAGGCTCATTTTTTCCAATCTATTTCATGACTTTTAAAGTTGAATGCTGCTCCGGAGGGAGGGGCACTGTCCCAAGATCCTTGTGCAGGGGCCCTGGGCACCCACCTGCTATGCTGGGGGCTAGAAGTCTTACAGATTGCTTGCTGTGCTGCTGGCCTGGGGCCTCGGTTGCTGACCTGCCCTGGGGCTCAGGGACTCCTGCTGGCTTGCCCAGATACTACCTGCACCGGACTGAACTCTTCTTCTACCCAAGTGACACAGACCTTACCTTCTGACCTTCTAAGTTGTTTTGGGCTTTAAAATTGTTTCACCCTGTCTTCTGCTGGTTGTGCCACCCAAGAATTAATTTTGAGGCATTGTTTTATAGTTGTCTGGAGGTGAATTTGGGAGAGTTCAGGCGAATTCCTGCCTTATTCCACTATCTTGGCTCCACCTCTGAGAATGTAAGCTTCTTGAGGGCAGTGACTGTGGCATTTTTATCTTTTTATCTTCTGGTAGGTACTTATTGATTGATCCCTCCTGGGTTGACTTTCCCTGTAGATTTCAGTCCATGAGATGCTACCTATATTTTTTTGAGTCCTTTGAAATGTGCTGTCTTAAAATTTAGACTACAAATCAGACAATGCCCTATTTTCATCTTTTTCTCACAAATCCTAAACTGAAGTTACTTCTCCCCAAGGTTCCCATCATTTCCAGAACTGATATTAATTTGTTAGTTTGACTACCTTTAGAAGGATGAAATTAAGGGGAGCCAATAATTTGTTAGCTATTGTGGAGGGGGGAAAGTAAGGATGGAGGAAAGGAGGGAGAAGGAGGGAAAGGGAGATTGAGAAAGTGAAAGGGAGAGAGTATGCTCTTTTGAGATGTGTAATTAAAGTCCTTCATTACTACTATATTATGCCTTTGTGTTATACTTGTGATGTTCCTCAAACTTATCTAATTCCTTTTTATTTCAAGATAATCTTGGTATAGCTTAATAATCTGTAATTTATTTTAATGATCACATATATCATTTATATTTCTACCTCTGGGCTTCATTCAAATGGCCTCTACCACATGGCCTCCTTTCCCCACCCCTCACCCCCAATTCACCTGCTTCCTAGATTTCTTCACATGAATATATCTGCTTAATATATAATATTGTTCATCCCATCCCTGTTCCTCTTTCTCTCATCCTTTTACAGACTCTATTCCTTTTGAATAAGACATGGCTTGATAATATTAAGTCCTGAAACACAGTAGAGCATTCTAAATGTGATCTATAATCAATCTAACCATCTATGAATGCAAAACCAAGTGGATGAAGAATGTCTACTGAATGAACTATGAGATAGTAATCGTATGGGTAACTCATAGAGCTGATCCATCTGTAAATATATTTTGGACAGACATTGCAAGTGGACAATGATAAGGGTCCAGAAATCAAGAGGAGAAAGAGAATGCTTTGTATTGCCTTTGGGTAATTGAGCAGTAAGTTTAATGTCTCTAAGCTGTCTTTGAAACAAAAATCCATTTTATTAATATTCTTTCAGTGATGTGGTATGGCTGTACCTGTATTTAGAACTGACACTGTGGTCTAGTGAAAAAGCAAGAAAAATGTGCATGATGGAGGAAGTGGTACAAAAGTTGCCACCAGAGTGCTATAGGATTAGAAAAAAGGTTGGTCACATGGGGAAACTGAGGGATACCCAAAAGACAGCCAACATGTTTTAAGAGTATCCATGCAATGTCTAGAGATGGTCCTTAGCCTCCTGGATGGACTCTGGAGGCCTAAATAAGAGCCTTGAATGAAAAGACAAGAGTTTGTAATCTGCATCACTGGGAAGAGAACATAAAACACTATTACACACCTACTGATATGTCCAAGTAGAACCTTTCAAAAGCACATTTTGGTTATGGCTCCCATCCTCCTACTTTGCTTTCTTTGTATTAGGATCACCAAGTAACCTCGCTTGTTACCTGGACTTTTGTACATGTTTATGTGAACCTCTAAGGAAACTGGTTTTATTATTTCTTCTTTTTTTAGATTTTATTTCTTGCCTATTAATTTCTGGATCTCTCCACTGCAGTTTTTTCCTACACTGTAGATATTCTTTATAGCTTATAGTCTTTAACATATGCTATTTGTATCATATATTTGTCATTTGTTGAAATTCAGTTTAGCATCTTACTAAATACAGTTTCATATGATGTTTCAAAATACTATAATAAGCTCCTCAAGGGCTTCAAATACTTCATATTTTTTCATTCAAAATATCTGCTGAATTGATTTTCAACCTGAAGGGTCAAAGTGATGATAAAATACTTGCTTATGGGATTACAGGAAGAAAAGTACTTAGTGGCAGAAATGCAATTTGTTCATCTCCATCCTCACACTCAATCTGGGAACAAAGTAGTTCTGTACTTTGTTTGTACTTGCCATATCTTTAGCCAATCTACCTGAACATCGTGACATAACAGAGTTGCATTAAATTTTGCTGTACATAAAATTTAAACAAAAAAGATATTTCCCAAAACACATAATAAAGAGTAATGGGTTAGAAATTTCTTTATATAGAACTAAAGAGGAAACAAAAGGGGAAAATATTCAAAATGTGATTCCCTCAATATGTATCAATGATGTACACAGCTTTCTCTCACTCAAAAAAACAAAGTCAAGTGCAAGTCATGTCATTATTTCTCTGATGGTATGGTTTTCTTTGGCAATGAAGGATGAACACACACATCAATATGTAGCAGGGACGTTTGCACCTCAGTATTTTTAGACAAATTTTTAAAGCTAATGTGAAAACACATTCCTGCACATCCAAACTAACTAGGAGGCAGGGAAGAAAAAAAAGAAAGATGACCTAATGATATTTAGGACATTGCTCTAATTTTCTACATAAACCTTACTTGATTTTACTAGGAAAGCAAACTTCCTATAGGCTACTGAGAGCACTTTGCTTCCTTCCAAATTTCTGTTATTTTAGGAATCAGCAAAGGAGCAAAGGCAGAAATCAGATGAATTCCAGCTGTCATCAGCACCCCTCTTTCAAAAATTGGCAGAAAAACTCTGCTACCTTGTAATTTTGCCTGAAGGTTACTTACATTTTCTCCACATGGGCATCATTTTTATGGGATTTCATGAAACCAAAGACTGCAGATCTGGGCCTTTTTGAGAAAAGACGCTGAATTCTGAGAAATACGGGATTTATTTCAATTTTTTTTTCATAATAGGACAAAATCCCACCAATGATACTGAGGAGATGGAGAAAAGGAAGGAAAATAGGGAATCAGAGAAAGATGTGAAAATTGAGAATCACTTTAATGTTTCTGCTGTTGCTTAGAGAAGTATATTATGCCCTTCTCTACAGACGTTACCATTTCTCAAAGCCTGAAATGACTTTTGTGAAGGTAGCTTCTTCTTAACTATGCTACTTTCTGCCTCACCAGCATGTGGGGCTTCCTTAGGACTGTAGTTGCTATGGCACTTTTCAACTAAAAACTGTTCTACAAATTCTCTTCTGTCAGCACAATGCACAACAGTCCCTTTGTTTTGTAGTGATGAATATAAATTGATGAAGCCCCTTTTCCCCACCCCCCAACAAAACAGCTTATAACAGGTTCTTAGAGGTTCTTTCTTGTTCAAAGAAGGACAAAAGGAAGAGTCAACATCACAGGACCAGAAGATCAGAGAACTGGAGTTCAGGGGCCCTGCTTGTTTCTAACCTTAGACATTTTATTGGGCAAGTCACTTCACCTATAACTATGTCAGCTTCCTCTACTATAAAAAATTGGGATAATAACAGCATCTACCTCAAAAGTTTGCTATGAAAATTAAATGAAATAATATTTGTAAAGTGTTTAGCATAGTATTTGGAATACAGTAGGCACTTAAACATTTTCTTCTATTTCTCTTCTTTCCTTCTGTCATTAACTGGCTTATGATGACTTTGGGTAGGTCAATTAACCTCTTTTTACATAAAATGACAGGGCAGACTCAAATTATCTCTACAGTTCCTTCTACCTCTAAAGTTTCACGATTTTATGATTCAAAAAAAATGCTATAGAATAGTTGTTGATCTGCATTGGTAGAGTAGGATTTTTCACTGAGGATTTCCTACACCAATTAAATCTCAGGTTTGGACAAAACCAAAATCCCAAAGAACACTCAGACTGTCTGTAACACTAGACAGCATCTGTGCTTCCTTCTTGCTTCCTCCCCCCATCCCTCTGATTTTCAGTGACAATGGGAGTTAAAGCCCCAAGAAGGATATGGGCCAATCTAGTTCATCTGTCTACTGATGCTGTACCTCTTTTCTTCCTACTCTTATCTTTTCTCATGACCAATTCCTTCTTCACTACTGTGTTAGAGCATGTAGCATATTTGAAAAGTCTCTGTTTTTTCCTTTTAGCTCTTCAGATAAAAGACTGTTCTAGAAATTCAACATGAAAATGAATGTTGCCCTCTCTTTAGGACTTTATTTTCCATTTCTTTTTTGTTAATTCCATATAAGGGATCAAGTAAGAACAGTATTTCCAAGAGTAGCTTACAGGTACAATGAAACTACTGGGATGCTTCCATCATTTGGTCAAAGGCCAGGGCTATGGATCATAAGACTGCTTCTGTCTGCCATACTTGACTGTGGATCTTAGAGACCTCAAAGGATGTCTAGTGTCCTCTGGAACATAATGTTTTGTTAGCAGTAGGAGTATATGAAATTGATTTGATAGACAATAGATAAAACACAAGACAGTGATGGCACAGCACTTTGTAAAATTTAACATGTCAATTATTATTCACAGAACTAGGCTTACATTTTGGCTGAGAGGATTTAAACTAAAATTTCTTCAGAGCTTAACATCAAATGGAACAGAACTTGGTGGTCTTTTAAAATAAGATGTTTTCTTGTTCTATTATTTTATGTACATAAACATATGTAATATTTGTAAACACACACACACACACACCACACTCCTCGAGACCTACTAGATATTTGTAATGTTAACATTAAAGTAGAGTGTGGTATAGATAATCTAAGAAGAAGGGGAAAGAGTCTTTCCTAAGTGTCCAGAAACCATTACCACATTAGTTTAGGGCAAATCAGGTTTGTCCATAGAACCTAGGCACTCTTCTCTAAGGACAAATCCATCTTTTCCTATGTTTAAAGTCTGCATACATATTAAAACTGGATGTTAAGCTCACAAAGTGAAATTAGTGAATAGAAAAGATTTTTTAAAATGCTACTACGTATGGCCAACATGCATTCCATATATCCAGGTAAACTGGTATCATCCAGAATAATGAAGAAAATTGGGTTCTTGTAGAGGAAGTGTGGTTTCAGAAAGAATAAAGGACCCACGACTTGCTGATCAAGGCTGTAGGCTCAGCTCAAGGGAGCTGAGTTGGTTCTGGACCTAGAACAGAAATAAAATTAGTCAGGAAATTTCTGTATGATACCAGTTGAGTCAGATTTCAGGTGGCTCTGAGGATAGCATTTTTAAGCTGAAGTCAAGTGTGTGGACTTAAGACTGAGACAGAAAAGGATGGGAGAAAAACAGAGAAAGACAGGAGAGATAGAAAAAACACAGACAGAATAGGGGGGAGGGAGGGAGGGAAAGGGAAGAGAGAGAGAGAGAAAGACAGACAGACAAAGAGAGCACTCAACTTAGGCCTAAGGATTAATAGTCAAGTACTACTTAGCACAGTAAGAAAGGCTAGTGACCTCAAGGGCTAAGAGCAGAGAAGAAGCCAGTTGTTGAGTGAAGAACACTTGGACAAGACTCATCAATACTGTAAAGCTGGGTCAAACTCATTGAATAATATGAGGTTGTAATTGCAATTTGCCAAATCTGCACATAACTTGTACCTTAGAATTCATGGCTGTTGTAAGAAGGCTATATATTTCACAATGGCTGATTTTTATATTTCAATGGAATATATCACTCAGATATGATATATTTCAGGAACACTAATAAGGAACTATGCTATTAATGAAGACAGAAGGGAGAAAAGGTCATCTATCAATCTCTAGGGGCAAAGTTTTGGCAAAAAAAAAATCCCTCTCTATTCTCCCACAGCAGTGGCAACAGAAAGAAATCAGCTAGGGGAGCCTCTTGTTTGGAGGTTGCTGGTTTCATTGTACTCCTTTCTGACTATAAAGGAATCAACAAGGCTTGTTATATTGGTTGAAAAGGTATAATTAAGAGATAGTGAAGAAACCTGACTCATTAAAAGAATATGCTGACCATTCGGCTTTCTGAATTTAGTATTACTCCATTGCCCACCTTTATACCTCTGCACGATCTTGAACTATATCCCTTATAATGTACTCTACTCTCACCTAGGATCTAAAGAATAACAAGCTTCCTTCAAGACTCAGCTCATATGCCACCTACTACAGGAAACTCTTCCTGATGCTCTTAGTTGTTAGTATTCTCTCCCTCCATCTCAAACTTTCATCTATATATTTATCTGCTGACACTCTGCATACTCCCAGTAGAAGACAAGCTCCCTGAGGCAGAAACAGTTTAGAAAACTTTTGTCTTTATATTTCTAGCATGTAGCCTGGTGCCTTCTACATAGTAGGGAACTTAATAATGCCTGTTGCATTAGACTCGCTCCTTAAAGGTCAAATTTCTTCATGAAGTTTCTTAGTACCCTCTGTTGAAAATATCTTATCTTTCCTCTGAATACTCATATCATGTTCCCCATTTCTGTTGAGAATACCACTATCCTTCCATTCAATCAATTAATCAACATACATTTATTATTCATCCCTTATATAACAGGTATTGTGCTAGACATGAGATACAAGAATTTTAATAATACAAGCCCTACTCCCAAGAAACTTACATTCTAACATGGAAACAAGTACACATACAATTGGATACAGAATAAATACAAATAATTACAAGGCAGTTAGGGAGGGAGAATACTAGCAGTAGTTCAAGGATTGGGGAAATCATGAAATGTTTCATGTTGAAAGTGGTATTTGAGATGTATATTGAAATAAAGAGAATCTATGAGGGCAAGTGGAGGACACCTTTCCAGGGATAGGGAAAGGGGAAGTGCAGAGGCATGGAGATGGGAGATATTGCTAATGGTAAAGGAACAGAGGGAAAGTTAGTTTAGCTAAACTGCAGAGCACAGGTGAGGGAGTAACATCCAACGAAACTGAAAAGACAGGTTGGAGCTAAGTTGCGTAGTTTTAAAAACTAAAAGGTTTATACTTTAACCTTGAGGCAACAGAGAGCATTAGCATTTATTATAACAGAGGACTGCCATGGTTAGTTCAACATTTAAGGAAAACCAGCTTGGCAGCTATGTGGAAGACAGACTAGAGGAGCGAGAGATTTGAGGCACAGAGATCAGTTAATCCAGGTGATGAGGGCCTGAACTGATGTGGTTGCTGTATGAGTGGAGGTGAAGGGTTGAATGTTTCCTGCCTCGGCGTTATCCTTGACTTTTCCCTTCTCTCCCATCTCAATCTATCTCCAAGTCGTATGGACTCTATCACTACGCCGTCCCTCACGTGTCCCCTTTTCGTTTCTCTCACAGTCTCCACCACCAACTCAGACCCTTGTTTTACACCCACCTGACTTTTAACAGTCTTCTTCCTCTCCGATTCACCTTTTATAAAATCATCAAACTGTTATTGTCAGACACATCTCACAATGTCATCCTTCTGTTCAAAATGCTTTAATAGCTTTCCACTACCTTTAGGATTAAAAACCTCATCCTGGAATTTAAGGCCCTTCACAGTTTTGCTTTTGCTTCCTTCTCTACCTCCTGTCTCTAGCGTTATTTCATAATACTTTCTTTGCAGCACTCCATTCTAGTCTAACTAGCTGTTCCTTCGACATCTTTTTACAAGTGGTCCCCATCCCTGAAATGCACACCCTCTCGACTTCCACATCTTGGAACCCCTCATTTCCTCAAGGGACCAATTCCTACAAGAGGCCTTTTCTGAGCCTCCCCATTTTAAAAAACAGTTTCTTCTTGAGACTACTTTGTGATATTTTGAATATACTTTACAGTTACATATTTGTGCACATGCTGCATTCCTCCTTGTAATCTCCTTGTAATGTAATCCCTTTGAAGGCAAGGATTGTTTCACTTTTGTTTTTAGATCACCAGCATACTGTACAGTGCCTTGTATAAAGTAGGCACTTAAATTATTAGCTGAATTGAACTGAGTTACTGTTTGAAAGAGGGCCTATAATCTTGAAAGGGAAGCCAAGGTTGGTGAGGGTGGGAGTGGGGCTGTGTGTGTCAATGAAGAAGTTAGGTCAAAGGATAAAACTTTTGATCTGCACCTATGGAAGGATGAAACAAATTTATCAATTTAACAAGGACCTACCTATGCCTAGGCACTGTGCTGGAACACCATTATATTCAAGGTGGAAATATAGATAGAGACAACTGAACTGTCTGGTTGCCAGTAGATGGCTGCAGACTATGTTTCCTCAAATATCAGAAACAGGGATTTCTCATATACGAAACCCGTTTGTACTGTGGCAGAGCTTCAGCTTCCCTTTTTTCAGTAGTGGCTCTGTGGCCAGAAACAAACACTGGGCAATTGGTCCCTTATGCTATTCCTTTGAAGAGGGTTAGAGCTCCCTCTAGCACCTTTAACTAAAGAAACACCACAGCTCCTTACAGAGCTGACACCGTTTGGTGTTGCCCACAGTTAACTGCAATATGGAGATTTTTATTTTTAATTTGCTTTAATTGTTGCTATGATATGAATAATTAATAGGGCTTCCTAAGCCAGTTTTGTAAAGTTCACAATATGCAAAGCCAGGAGAGAAATATCTACTTAAAAAAGGAACTTAAAAATGGTTATAACTGTTACAATATTACAGAATTCGAAATATTTATTCATGATTTGTTACAACATTACACCCTACCAACAAAGGAACATACTGCCAAATGCTTCCTACTAAAAGATGCTACGAGTCTTCCTCATTTATTCTTCTCTTCATGGTCGCAAAAATCACTGCACCTATAGCATTGTACAGGAGTAAAGTAGGTCAGTATTAGGAGAACCTTGTTCTTCAGTGGGGGGGAATGGAAAGGTATGTCTGTAAACACTTAACCTAGTTCTATCCATTCTGCTGGAAGTATTTATAGGCATTATATACACCCCTGGACAATAGAAGACTATTCAAATTGAAAGCTATATTCTTCTAATATACTTGTAGACCTCTTCCACAGGGACCTTGAACCAATGGGATTGATATTGTCACTGAGCATGACTCCACTCTAAATGCTTATATTTCACTAACTTTAAATTCAAGAAAATCTATCATTAAAAAATGATGTAGTAATCTAGAAAGATCATGATCACCACTTGAGAAGCCTCCAAGACTGCAATTAGTTTAAAGGTTACAGCACAATCACTCTGGCACTGCAGCTCCAAATTGAAAAGTACTTTATTTTTCATTGGTGAATTTCAGATCTGTTCCTTTTTGAAGGCACTGCATTCCAACAGCCTTCTTAAAATCAATACAAATATGAAAGCGGCTAATAAATTCCTTGAATCAAAGGGGAAAAATAGAAGTATGCAGAGATTAGTCCTGTAGAGAGTTATATCTTAGGAGATCTCTTTATGAAACTCTCCAATAGCATGCATTCTAAAAATTAGAAACATTAGGTAAAATATGAAAAAATATATAAAACCCTAGTTGTTTAGCTCACCATGCAGATACTGTTAAAAGCTGCCTCTATCACAAACCAAACAGTGTTTGTTTCTAGGGCATATTTTTTTCACATTTCTCCCTGCAGTACTTATGTACCTAATAGATTGAGTTCCTTTTGTCTTAAGCCTTAGATACATACACTAAGTCTCTGTCAAAGAACAATTTCAAAAGACTGAATTCCCTAACCCTAACCTCAGCTCTCATTTCCCACTGCAGGAATCAATGCCAATGGGCAAAATAATACAATTTTTGGTTTTATATTTTCCCCTTGGGGTATTATAACACTATCATGCTCTTTTGATGGGAAGCACAAGGGAGAAGAGGAACTGTTTGAAAACTGTGATTCATTAACCTACTAAAACGCCCAATCATGTTTCTTAAGACAGGACTGACTGCTATACTTTTCTTGAAATCCATTTGATATATGTTTGAAGCTGTAATTCGTGATCTAGAACAAGAATGACAAACCTAAATTAACATTGATAAAAAAGTGATTTGATTTTGTCTCTTGGCTCTTTCACTTCATTCAATTTGGTGAAATCCAAAGGCTTCAGAACACTGGCATTAATTAAGCAACAGTTTTATTACACGCAATCAAAGCCTTAAAAGGAGAGCATAACAGACAGTTCCTCTTAGAAATTACAAGGTTCAATTAACAGTTTTACTTTTTTGTGTTTGCTAATTAAGGTATTTTTAATTTTTATGATCACTTAAGTGAATGCTAAAAGGGAACATACTATCAGTGCAAGAGAATAAAAACAAACAAAAAATTAGTGTTGAGATTTAAGTAGCTACATGTACTTAAATATTTTCTAAATGTGGCTCACAGTTTAACAAGTTACAGCACTAAATAGGAATTAATT
Organism: Potorous gilbertii; assembly: GCA_028658325.1. Lineage (NCBI taxonomy): Eukaryota > Metazoa > Chordata > Mammalia > Diprotodontia > Potoroidae > Potorous > Potorous gilbertii. The sequence continues at coordinate 549,307,407 of CM053769.1, forward strand.
TCCTGATTACCATACTCTGTGGTCTGCAGAGGCTTGTCAGGTTCAACATAAATGGCTGCTGCTTTTTAAATCTAGTTGTTATAGACATAAACACACAGACATGTTTTTTTAATTTTAATTTAGGGACAACTAATCTTATGCAACTTCATTTTCCATTTAAACTGACTTTTTTTAAAGTTACTATATTTCAGCAAGACCCATGTGTTGAGAAACGTTGGTAGGGTGATATATATTTTCTCTATTTTATTTTTAATTTCAGAATATTATTTACTAGTTCTTAGTGAATAAATTTTTGGTGAATTTAGGTTTTTTTTTTTTCCCATGCAAGATATTTAGGAAGCACACTGAATCTCTTGACTTTTAAATGAAATGTACTTGGGAAGATTCAGTAATAGAAAAAGAGATAACTATTTCTAATTTAGAATTTCAAAAGCAAACATAAACCTTCAAAATTCATTAAAGAAATTGACTATGCAAAACCTTAGTCAAATAATCATTTATTCACACATATTCTAATACTGGGTATTATATTCAGTTTGGATACAATTAAATATGTACTGTTCCAATCTTGTCTTTGAAAATCATAAATTTTGCTTCAGTTTCATAAAACTGTATCTTCTCAAAAGTAACTTACTGTAATTCAGACACCATAAAATCTCTACCTTTCATTCTTTCCCTTTTCCCTTTTTTATATAAAATGCAATAAATTACTGTTTCAAGGCCTCCTAACCTAACAAATTATCTCAGAAATTCCCATCCTCTAAAGAATTGCAAAAGAAAGTTATCCAGAGAACAAAACTCCTTTTTCAACCTATAAAAAGCAAAGCACAAAAATGTAGCCATTAAGTTCTACAAAAACTAATAGAAAACTGAATCTGAAAAAATTAATTTAAAAAAAACCCTCACTGCTTTAACCCACTAGGACTATGAATATGTTAATCCAAATATATAACCTTAAAAAAAGAGGGAAAAAATTCCCATAAACTGCAAATAAACCCCACACAGATGTAAATAAAGCCACTCTTTAGGTTGCCCATTAATCCACAAGTGGCATATTCATCTTATTTACAGTATTATACCCCCTGCTATGATATTCCATTAGAGTCACGCTACAGACTCCATAGTTAACACTGTAGGAACCATTTCTTTCTAAACCTGGCTTTCTTCCTTTCTCTTTTGTCTCCCCTTTCACATACCCTTTGCCCCCAGTAGAAATATTTTCAGTTTAAATTTTTCATTCTTTTAGGTGTTACTGATAAACATGGAGAAAAGTAAGAAATCAGTAATTGAGTTATAAAGCTCAAGATAAAAGAGAACACTTAAATTTAGGTTCATTGCATGAGCACTTTTTAAAAATTCCAGCTTAATATAATGGTCTTAGTTCTTCACATGAACGAGTGCATATGACATGTTTCTATGTGGTTGGGCGTGAAATTTGTTAATCTTAACAGTTTTCTATTCTTTCCAATACAGATTATTCAATGTACTTAAAATGAACATTAGAATAACATCTGTGAGCATTTGCTTTATGAAAATGATTTGATGGACCTATGTTGTATCACTCATTCTTCTACCCAGATCCCCTATGTGGAAGAGGTAGAGGCCTTGAAGTACAACTATACTTCTAATGTCATCATTTCTACTCAATCACTCAATCATCCAGAGGCAAAGATTCTTTCCTTTAAAAAATGTTGTGTCTGATGCATATGCTAAGGAGGTTTAGCAATATATATTTAAAAATAAATGACCATATTTGAGCTAAGGAGTCTTTTGGACAGGAAGGGAAAGGGTTCCCCCAGAATTCTAGCTTTGTCAAAGGCAATGGAAAAGGAATTGAAATCCCAAATAATTCTCTAATGCTAACTATTGTGAAGGAATCCATAACAGTTACCATCATGCACAACTCATATTCTAACATAGCAGATATTTTATATACAGAACAATGGAGAAAAGAGAGTAGTCAAAATCAAACTTTAAAGAACTGAAGACTAAGTTTACAAGATGGGTAATTATTATATGCTAAGCAGTTAAAGTCAAATAATGGAATTCCTGGACAAATAATTCCAAAGCTTCATACTAAAAATACAGTACAATATTCAAGAAGGGGAAACAGAATTAAATTGCTTATGTTCTAAGGCAAAGATGTAGAAAACATGTTGAGAATAGGTCCTTCTTAGTGTGGGATCAAATACTAAGTTTAAGGAAAATATGCACGGTCTCCAACACTTTTCTTTTTCTTTCTGGGGGATGGCAAAAGTCAGGGAAATGATTATAAATCATTCTGAAGGTGGATGAATAATGAAATGGACAATCATCAAATTAGTTGTATTCTTTTAAACATGTCTCAAAACCAAAAACTGATGAGGAAGGAAAACAAAATTCTCTTAGAAGAGTAGAATGTGGAATCATCTTAATGGGATTTGAGTAGTTCCATTTTCAGCACTCGTAAGCCACATTCTAAGGTACTTATGGTGAACTTATGGGTGAAAATTCTTCTAAGGCTAAACCTAACAGATGAAATCTGGAAGGAAGGGCTCTTAAGATGACTATGTAACTATAGCTCAGTTAGGGAATAAAAAGGAGTTATGTAGTTACACAGCAATTGGATATGCTTCTAGGAATGGCTTGACCTAATTATTATAAACTTCAAAAGGTACCCCTCAAAAAGATACACCTTTTAACACTGCAATTGAGAATAAGTCTCACTGGGAGAAGAGTCCATAACAGTGGGAACAAACATAGGTAGGATAAATGAATCAAATGGAACTCTAGCATCATTGAAGAAAGAAAAAGATCACTTCAGTCATATGAAAACCTGATATAGAAGAAAAGTTATTAGTCTAAATGTCATGTACCCTATGAGATCAAGTCACTGTTACCAAGAATAAAATTTTACTTGTTCACTAATATTGAAAAATTCAAAAGGAGGGCTCAGGTTTCACCAACTTTGTAGGAGATCTATTTATTGCCAGAGAGTTTACATGCATTGAGCTTTTGAAATTGATAGATAATGAGTTGAAGATGCTTATCTCTATAAATAGTCATTAAAAGCTAAAAAAGCAGTATATGAACTATAAAGAATTAAATCTGTAATTCAAATTTAGGCATGTAAATAAGTAGTAAGCAAAACATTAAGCAGACTTGAACTTTTTTTGTGTGCGTGCTATGTACAGTTATGCCTTATGAACAAAAAGACAGTATTTGATACTACTAATAGTAATATTTTAAAGAGAGTATTACTTCTCATGATGTGAATCCTAAAACACTGGAACAGACTGAGGATGTATTTCCAAGAAGAGCTCACTGTGGCCCACAGAATTTGGGCTTCAGCTCTGACATCATTCCAGGAACAATAATAACTAGGAATGGGCTGTTTGGCTAGGGGGCAGTGAAGTACTTTCTATTCTACTGAGCCTTCCCATGGAACTGAAATATTGTAAATTTAGTCTCTGTAATTTACTATATTAAGAGATACAAGATTGAACATGATTCCACAACTTCCTTTGATAGCAACTACTATTAGGAAAGTCCTATAACTAACTTGAGTAGTTCATATTACCCCCTTAACCCATCATTTCCCGTTTTGTCCTCAGTAGAGACAGGCTTCATCAGGGATTACTCTTTACATACTAACATTCTTATCATTTACTTGCCTTCATTTGATGATTATAGGTACACAAGAGAAAGAAACCCCACCATTTGGTCTCCTTTGTATATCTATGTTTTGTTACTTTACATAACACAACTACTGTGTGTTAAATGTTACTTGAAGTATGTAGTTTCATATGTAGAGGAGCATTAAGATCACAGCTCAACAGCATTTGACAGTAAAGGTCTGCAAACGGTATGCTGTTCACAGTGGTAATCTTGGATTTAGACATTTTGACCACTAATATTGCGTTAAAGGAATTGAGTTCTTAAATTATATTGCTGCTTTAAGTAATAATTTTCAATATTAGAAGGACTATTAAATGAGCAATAAGGGGGCAAAGCAGGCATTTATTTTTAAAGACTACAGTGTATTTTTAAAAAATCTTCCTATAAATATATATGATTTTATATTGCAATATTTACTTTATATCAAGTGATAAAAATATCAAATACCTTGTCATTCAGTATTCGAAAATCAGAAAATTAGTAGATGCAGAAGAAAAACAGTTTTCAAATAAAAATAAAAAGAACTCAACTAAAATATTTTATAGCTTGATAACTAAATTCTACTTCTATTATAACAACTAGAAGCAGGAGCACCCATGTACAAAGCTGAAGCACTCAGATATCACCTAAATGAGAACAGCATTGGTAGCTGCTAAAAGGGGAAAAAACAAAACAAAACAAAAACCAGCAGCTTTGTCAGAACTTAATTTACTGCCTTTCATCTGATTTTTAAAGGAGTAAAACATTAAATCCAAAGTACAAACCAAAACGATTTTGGTGGTATTCAAAACATTCCTAAATGAAACTCCCAAGGAAAGAACTGATTAGCAGTGGCCATCTATGGGATATTAAATTAGAGAGTAAGCAGCATTTCTTGAAAGTCTGTAAACAGATTTAGAATGGAGACACACTGCTTATATACAAGAGACACAGAAAAGATAATTTAAAACCTATGGATTTTTTCCCCTTTTTTCTTTTCAGAAACTGTGTCTGGTATTGTGCAGCTGTGCTGCTGTCTTCATCACTCCCTCTGTCTCCAGTCTTGCTAATTAAAAGGTTGATCACAGAACAATGCTCTTCTCATTAATTTCAGTGTTCCGATTGGGCAAGATCCCCGCTTACCCCACCTGATCTTTTCACACTGCTGAAGTTAATGTGACAGGAGCCCGAAGATGGATTACCTGCTGCCATATTGCCCATCGCCTCCAATCAGGAGCTATCTGTGTAAACTGATTGTTCTAATTTGCTCTCATTATTTTTACAATATCAGGAGAAAATAACGCACACAGCTCACTGTCAAAGCCATGAAAATCAGCCATTAGTTAAACCCAGACACTGAGTGGCTTTATTAGGGGCACTGCAGTTTATTGATGTAGCTCGAGTCAAACAAGGCATTTGCTCCAACAGAAAAAAAATGGTTATGCTGAAAGTAAATATTTATTGTAATAATACAGCAACAACAAGATGTTTGAAGTATCCTGCTCTTATCTTAGAAGCTTGGCTTTTGACACAAAATTAACAGCAATGGAGGCACCAGAAAACAGAACATGTAATGTGCACTCAATAGCTGAAAATCTAGCCTATTAACCTTAAATCTAAGAGCATTTGTACCTCTTAGATCTCATATAAATGAACCCTATTCTGTGATTAGGAAAATTAATCAATCAATAAAAATGATTTTATTTTGTGCTTTGCACACTGTAGGAGCACAGTAAACAACTACTGGCTTGAATTTTACTCTAAACACCACACTTTCTCCAAACAGTACAATATAGCTCAGGAACAAAAATTGTTTCTGTGGTGATAACTCAGATACTACTTCAAACTAACAAAGTCTTAATTTTTCTGTTATATTTTCAGCAAGGATGACTACAAGCTTTGTTACTAATCTGTCTAATATTCTAGAGAAACAAAAGATAGGGAATAGTGAAAAGCAGACTAACCAAACTATAGACTAGACTTCAACGCTCTCAGCAATAGATTATTTAAAACAGAAAGCAAAACAGAGTTGACAGGCTTGGAATTTTGGTAAGAATTTTTTACAAAATCTGTCTTCCCCGTCCAATCCCCAAACATCAAGGCATACTAAAGAAAATATTTTTTCATGCTGTGATATAAAAGCTAATACTCATAATGAAAAAAATAGTTAAGTCCAAATTTCTACACATGCACATGAGCATTTTGCTATTAGACTTGTCAAGATGTTTACTAAGATATTGAACGAATGTTGCCAAAATAGTAATTTTTTTTCCATTTTGGGAGGGGAGTAGAGGAGTAGTAAAGGGGATACAATGAATAGAAAAGGTCTCCTTTAAAAAAAATAAAAGGTATTTAAAGGATTTTCCACTCTTCTAACTTGGTATCAGAAGGAAGTGTGGCTTCCTCTCATTTGTTTTCTACATAAAGGGCAAGGGCGCCCTTCTTGGCTGTTCCCCTTTTAATGGCCACTTTTCTTTTTCTGAGAAATGTGTGCCATGCTTTTCTCCTTAAAATTCCTGCACTAAAAGACTGCACCATACTGCACTCCGCAAAACGTGCTGATGGCGCCAATTACAAGCCCCCAGCCGAACGCTCCAGCCCCCACCATTCGGGTAGATTTATGCGGGCTCTTGCCGACGTTATTACAAGTCAGAGTTTATTGGGAAATTGTTACATTATGCGGAGTGTCTAACAAATTGCTTATGCTGCTATAATTGGATTACAACAGCCGCTTGCTCCCACCGGTAAGATTAGGCAAGTAGGACTCCTGCCGATCTCTGAGCGTTAGCAGTAATTTTATTTGCCTTGCCTCTCTCTTTCCTAACAACATGCCTCTCTCCCTGCCAGCTGTCTGCTGAAAAGGCACAGGCTTGTTCCTTGGCCCTAACAATGCAATTACAGCCCCGCAGATCGCACTGTTTGTGCATTAAGTACAGAGCCAAAACGAGGCGAATTGATCGTTTGACTTTTGGAAGAGCCATGTGATCTCTCCGTGCGGGTGATCCAACATGCATCAATGAGCAATGCTGCAGTAAATTCTTGATGAAGAACTTTCCTGTTTCAGCCCCTTCTCTTTACCTCTCCTTTTTTCTCTGAGGAAGATATTGAGATCCATCATAAGCTAATCTAGATCAATCCACATACAGGCTTGATCTTATTAGCTTCTTGGTTAGATTTAAATCTGGACTAATTTTAGCATCTTCAGATATTTCAATCAGATATGCCAGTTGTTCCTCACTCATCAAAGTACTGCTGCTACTAAAAAGGTTCACAAAGAGTTCATTTCAAAGTACTGAAAGTTGTAGATTTTGACAAATAAAACTGCTTTTGAATGCCTCTGTCCATATTCCCAAGCAATCAGTACTGAAATCGGAGTTCTCCTTTTTTCTGAAGAACTGTTCTGCTGGAGGATTAGCAGTGATGCTGGCCAGTATGGCAACAAGAAGAATCAATACTGCTGGACTTGGGGCACTGAGACGGCCAGACTGATCGCTGCTCTGGGCAAAGTTTTTAACATCTTTCACTGACAGCTTTCAGCTTCTTGTTTCTTTTTTGTTTTATGTTTAACAATGAGTGCTGGTAGCTAAGAGAATTACTATGATTCAAGGGTACCACTCCTATAGCCTCTAGGGTTTGGTATACTCCTTGGTTTGAGATAGACCTCTAACCAATTCTGCCATTTTCAGCATTTTCCCAAACAAAAAATACAGTGTATGGCTGGATTTCCTCAATGACACATACAAGAATGCATTGATGTTTTTTCATTTTTATATGCTGTTATTCCTAGTGATACCATCCATCCAATTTATTCAACACATTAAATATCAACTTGTGCACAACACTTTGTTAACTGCTGGAGATAATACAAAGTTTAGCTAAGACATGATCCCTGTCATCAAGTATGCTATATGGTACCAACAGAGTTGTACTATACATAGGTAGAGGTGGACATATATGTACATCTATTCTTACTTAGAATGAGTTTGCATACAAACTCATGACTACTAGAGAAGAGTCCTTGGTTGAATTATCAATTCAATGCCAAAGTCACAACCTCTGTGCCCGTTTTCTCATTCGCAAAAGTTAATAACACATTAACTTTATGCAATTCAAAAGGCATTAAAAATGGCTTTTCTAAAGTTTCATTCATGCTTTTTTATAATATTGAAAAGTGATAGCTAAGAGTCATTAAAATCCAGAGCACTTTAGAAAAGGGACATTCAGCATGATATGATTAAATCCTATTACATTAACAACAAAGTTAACATTTAAACCTGTCAGTGTCTATGTGCAGAAAGGACCACCTGACATACTACTTGTGGAAAAGCAGGTTAAAGAAGCCTGTTAACATGTAGTTTAAAACTCAAAAGAAACTCTGAACAGCTGAAATGCCTTATAAATAGCTCAGACCCAGAGGAAGTGCAAACGTCTGCATTGTGAATTGTAGATCTTAATTACCGACAATGGCTGGTACAGCAAGTAGCACGAAAAAAAGTGAAACAGTTGCACTGTTCATGGTTGGCAATAATTCTTCAGGAAAATATTTACTATCAATCAGTTATGAGAAAAGGGACTCTGTGCTCGTAAAACAGCACGTTGCTTCTCATACCAGGACCATTTTGCTTCAGCATAATCTGAATTTAAACAGCTTGTTTCCTGCGGATATAATTTTGGAAATAAATAAAACAAGTCTTCTATCAAAATCTGGAGTGAGTGGAAAGGAACATCACATTTTTCTGTCTCAGTCAGTTGCAAACAGATTATCAGACTAAGGAAAAAAAATGCTTACAAACCATTGCTGAAGGTTTATCTCAAACTCATAAAGAGGCAAAGAATTCTGTACTGAGGCCAGAAATCCAGGCAAGACATGTGACAGCTAAATTCAATATGCTTTGTATATATATGTTTAGGTAGAGTAAGGCAAAGACAGAAACCAAAATTTTCAGCAACATTTTGCTGAAACTGCTTGAATGACAATTTTAACAAAGAAATTGGTAGTTTTCATTTTTCTTTACTAATAAAAAAAATCATGAAGGTTGACACACTAGTCATGCTACAATTATGGATTTTAAAGACTAAGGTGACAGTCAATAATGGCCACCTAATTAAAGCCACAATAATTTCATCACTCATCTCATGTACCAAAATAAATACTGCCTTCGTGAACTATAATGCTATAATTAGTAAGAGGGAAAAGTTTTGTAGCAAATAAAAGAATTTCAATATCCTCAAATCCAATTGATACTAATAAGCTAAGTCTGCCCCCTTCCTGAGTTTTACATCTTTTTTTAGGTTACCTTCACCATCTTTAATAACAAAGATATCATTGTTAGTTTGAAGTGACATTTATAATCCTCTGCTTCAGTTTTCTTCATATTCTAACTAGATAAGAAGACTCTTCAAAAGTTGAATGGAACGTTAAGATGTTGTTAGTAAAGAAATCTTAGATGCAATATTCTATAACTTCATAGAGATATAATAGTACTGTTGCTAAAGGCATTAATCATAGATTCTGCACTGAAACAAATTTGTAGCTTCTATAGACATTACACACACAAAAAAAGAAGGCTAAAGTAGTCAACAAAGGCTTTGAGCCACGTTTAAGGCAACAATGTTGTTCACATCACAGCTGAACCACCCTGTACTAGCTTTTGTGATAAAAATTGCTAACACCAAGATACTGAAAGTGTTGCAAGGGAAACTGATGGAAGAAAGTAAAGATAACAAAGTAAAATAGCTTAAGAAACATATTTAAGGCACTTTGGAGCACAATTTGAATCAATATTAGTATCTAACCAAGTACACAACAGCAGAACCATCAACGGCAGCAGATCTTATGACAAAATAGCATCAAACTAGAAAATAGTGTCTATACATCCTACAAGGGGGTGGGAAATCATCTTTTGTTCAAAGATTATGCTATTAATAATGTAAGTAGAATTAATAACACTGACTTCAGCTACATCTATTCTACATTAGCTCTTCCAAAGGAATGTGAGATAACCTGCAAATAAAATGAGGAAATATTTTCAATATTCCTGTACTCTTTGAACTCTTTGTAAAGAAGAAGTTGGTTTTAACCACATACATTTGCTTGCCAAGGAACATTCAGGCATTGGTTAAAAGGGGAACAATGAATAAGAATAGATGTTCAGGGCCAAGAGGAGGTACAAGTAAGTTAGATAAGCACCAATAGGAAAAGGTTAAGAGAGATAATCGGAAGATGTCTATGGAATCCAGAGCAAATCTATTGGAACTAGTATACCTCTACTGAATGTTAATTAACATCTACTAGATGTTAATCTAGTCAACACTAAGAACTACATTTAAACTTGAACATTTAATGGAAGTACCAAATGAAATCTATGGCAGGATAAGATTAAAATGGGCAAGAATGGGATGAGAAGGTCACCATCTGGGAGTGAGTCAGAAAGCTGAGCATCAATGAGAAAACTTATTTCTACACTTAAGAGCTTAACAGAAATTATGCCATTGTACCAGATGCCAAAATATTTCTAACCATGCACCACTGAAGGAGAGGGTGGGAAAAAAACCACACTATACAGACACACACCAACATAACTAGCTAGCTTGGAGATCCTGGCTTACAAAGTATGGAGTAAACAAAAGGAACAGATGCTCACTTGGCCAGCTCTCAATAAAACTCATTAAAATTGTCACCCTGTCCTTGGATCTGTGCTCACGCTAAGATTTTACCTTGTTTAGCCAGAAGTCACCCACTTGTGATGAGACCCTAAGTGCAACATAATCTAGAAATTAAAAACAAAATCCTCCTAAAACATAGCAACATACAATCAAATTGAGCAGGGAGTATGGAATAGGGTGTTACAGAATACAATTTTTTAGTTCTAAATAACTGATTTTAAGTAAAGTATTTATAATTTATAAAAGTCATACATGTCACACATTTTAAAAGAAATCATTCAGACACCTTGATATTTGAGAGATCTAACTGGTGAACCTTTAGGAAAGTTCCCTGACATTTTCCTTGGGCAGTCTTTTAATTGCTAATCTGAATATAAATACTGGATCTTCATTTGGTAATCCTGCCCACAGACTTCTGGATAATTTGAAGAAATAATATCAGTAAAAACAAATAAAATATCTCTGCCTTCGGATTTTGAAGCATAAGACTACAACTACATGACATCAGTTCTATTTCTAATAATAATAGTAATTCAGCTGAGGGCCTGGATATAAAATACAATAAAGTAGTTAAAGTTACAAGTGTTATAACAGCAATAGATCCTTAAATGGCTATAAAGGCAATAATTTTACAGAAACTCCATATTAAAAAGTCAGCTAAACAAACAAAAATACTAAAATATTGTTTCAATTTCTAAAAGAGATACTTGAATTTACTTAACTTTGGAATATCCAACATAACCAAATTCAGGTCAAACAGCTAGCTAAAGGAAACTCCTGAACACATCATGGATCACAATGTAAACCTAAGTAGTAATAGACAGAAAAACCTCAACTCTTTATAGCTTGTATCTAAGGATCACCTCAGTGTCTATTCCATGGACAGCTCAGCTCATACATATACACTTCAGAGCAAAGGCTTTTAAAGTACAATTACGGCAGATAGGAAGAAACTACAATAAGAAAGTTAGAGTAAATGAATTTCAACATAGGGTGAGAATATAGGTTTCAATATAGCAAATAGATTCATGTAGAATTTAGAAAAACTATCACGTATGACATAACTATTCTAAATTACACAGTAGAAAGAAGTAGCTTATATGCATGGTTAAACATGCTTGTCTACACAGACCCAAAGCATCAAACACAATGTTCTTTCAGCAGGTGCTCAACAAATAGTAATAGATAGTGGGGTAATGATTAATAATTTTTTCTCTCAGGTTTCATTTTCCCTGTAAACATATGCTTAACTTATTCATGTATTAAAACCTTAAATTAATTTGTAAAATGACAGTATATGGTATTTTACCCACTTTGGCTACATCTTAATTTTGTGATTATTGAGAACTACTATCCAGGCAACAAATGAGAGTTCATCTGAAACAAATCTTGACATAAAACACTTACAACATATTCTACTGCAATTGAAGCAAGGGAAAGCCCAATTTCTTGTACCTAATTAGCTGTAATTCTTCAAAAAACAAAACGACAAAGAAGTAACATACAGCTATATCATTGCTAAAATAGGCAACCCTAAAGTAACTTTTGTTTACAGTCACACTGGATGAAAAAAATTCTCCTGGATAACAATTGGCATACTATTGATTCTCAATATTACTTACTTTGGCCACACAATTTTCAGTCTTCATAGCAGTACTTGCTAGACATACGGTTTCTTGGTTTAAGCAGAGTCTGGCACAGCTATTGTAAGTCTGTGAAAAGATTTTTTTAGAAAAATCTTCAATACAGAAACACAACTCACCTTGTAAATCTTCACATTTTGGTACAAGGGAAATAATTCTATAATTCTGCCTTTACTTTATGGCCCCACATACAATGAACCAATACTTGTACCTGTAAACCACAATTATTAGTCAAGCTCAAAAATTAATGGGGGTATATGGGGAAGATCTATTTTTTTGAAAGCTTCAGAGGAAACTGCCAAACATCCCACTTTGATGAAGTTGTGAGCTCAATGCCATGGGTTATTTATCCAACTATATCTCAAGTCACCCATGCATTTTCATCCTGGGCAACTTTGGTCCATGATGATATTCTGCACACCCCTCCCACTTGAGATCTATGATCCCATGATCCTCTAAAGTGGTCCATCGAACATAGTGACAAACTTCCTCTAAAGGTGGCATCACATGGATACAAAGGGAGAATATGAGTTGTCCATTGATTATCCCTAAGTCAGTCTGCTTCTTTTTCTGGTAATATATCTCTCTGATGATGTAGTTTGCGTTGCTTCTCCTTCACTAGGAAAGAGGCAGGTTGGTTCAGTACAAAAGGTACCAGCTCTGGACTTAGAGGACCTGGGTTTGAATTACACGTCTGAAGCTTATTATCTGCGTGACCTTGGGCAAATCACTTAACCTCTTTGAGCCTTAGTTTCCCCATATGTAAAATAAGGTTTGCTGGATGGACTCTGAGGTCCCTTCTAGTTCTATATCTATGGCTCTAAGATAAAATTTTGCAGATCAGAGAGGTGAAATTCAACCTCAAAATTCCATTAGATTAAAATGTAACTTGGCAACCACTTAACAAAATAAAAATACAACATAGATAAAACTAATTGGTGGTTTTCTAAGTCAATATGCATCCCAAAGGGATCACATTCTGAGTTTGATACCATTTTTGTAGCCTATGCATGCCCACCATAGGCTCTTCCATTGCCCTCTGGAGGACTAAAAACTTTAATTTCTCAGAGACTCTAATGGTCCAGGATATTCAACATTAGAATGTGATGACTAAAGAATTTGATTCTCAGAGCAAAACAATTCTATAGAACCTCTTCTACCACACAATATCCCTTATGTTTATGTCAAAATCATACAAGATTTCTTGAAAGATTTGACAAACGACTTTGTTTGACAATTATTATTGATTAGGGCATAAAATTAGAGGGACCTATTTTTGCCAAAGGTATCTGGTGCCATCTTGGAGACTGTTCAGCACAGAATCTAATGAAGAAAGATTCCTTATAGATAGTGAGGTCCTCCAAATATTCCTCTTTGCAGACGTGATTTTGCTGATGGTATACTGCAATGTTCCTAAGTAAGGTCTATAACCACTCAAGAATTCAGTCTAACTAGACAAAGAGGAGAAGCCAAGAGGATGAAGAATGTATATTGTCTAGACTAAGATATAAATCTGAATGCTCATGAAGTTTATTTATCAGACTATAGCTCTTAGCTAGACATTGCAAATGGACAATGAACAGGAACCTGAATTGAATAGGAAGAGAGTAGGTCAAATTGCCTCTGGGAAATTAAGCAGTGCTTTTAATAACCTCAAGCTCTCCACAAAACAAAGAACCATCTTTTAAATTCTTCCATTAATCTTGAATCTCTAAGTTTAAAAAAATTCTAATTCACAATCTTTTCTTTGGGTTTATATTAAAAAAAGAACAACTTCTAACCTGGACAGATGAACAAACTGTTGATTTCTAGCTAAGGGCAATGTGGTACAGTAGAAGAACATCAGACAAGGACTTGGGAGAAACCTGGAGATGGAGCCCCTTCCTACCACTGACTGCATGATCATGATACAGTTATAACAGCCCCTCTATATCTCAGTGTCTTCATCTTGGCATTGATAATGCCAATAGTACCTACTTTTCAGGGTTGATGAAGGGATCAAATGAGATACTGTGTGTAAAGGGCTTTGCAAGCCTTAAAGTGTTACATAAATGCCAGTTGTTATTATTATTCCATCTCCCTTTTAAAATCCAAGGCCTAAAATGAGGAAGAAATAAACTTATGGTTCAGGAAAACAAGAGAGAACATTTCTAACAAACTTTAATATTACTATTCCTGAGAAAAAGACAAATAAACAGGTCATGAAATCTTCCAAGGGATAATATGATATATGCTAAGCCTTCAATTCTGTTAGAAAAGGATAGGATCGAAATTAAAATAGGGAAAAGAAAATAATTTGATAGGTTAATTTTAGTCCTTAATGATTATGTCAGTATATTAAAATCAGCAGTTAAACATGACTGATGTTGTTATACAGGATATATATCATAACTGCAGTATGGTAAATGAAGATGAAACATTAATACCATGAGGCAAGTTTGCACACTAGTTATTACAACTCTGACCAATGCCAGAACAGTTCTACAGTATCTGAAGATGATGAGGATACAATTATTTTTGTGTTTAAAATAATGCTAGATAGAAATGAAGAAATTCAGATAATTCATCTTATAGATCACATTAAGGTTGAGTGGACTTTTTCTTTTACATTAATTCATTTTTTCAGGAATTAAGTTAAGGAAAGCTCTCGGGAAGAGAGAAGATATGTAGCTATTTTTACTATGCCATCATTACCAAGTTTATTTTCAGTTTAGCCAAGTTAATATTTTCTGAATTTACTCACCTATCAATCCAATTGTTTTATTAAGCATGTAATTTTAAATATAGTTATTGCATAATAAATATTTTTAAAGTTCTAACATTTGAACACTTACGTTTTCTGCTCATGGTTCTTCAACTGTTCACAACAAACGTTTACTGCACCATAAAAAGTACAAGCCGCAAAGATCCCTGGATTATTTTAAGGCATCTGAGAGGTCATTAACACTTTGTAAAGAACTGAAATTGAAACTGAAGTCATAGCTAGTAGAAAGTTGTTAAAGGCTATTTTGTTTTCCTCCAAAACTGTGACTTTTTGGAAAGGTAACACTGCAGTTTGAACACTGGACAGAATCAGGATTTCTTTGTTTTGCATGTGGAGGCTTTACCAAAGTGAAGCTAGAGGCAAATTACTTGACTATTTTATCACTATTTGTTCCTTCTGTAAAATGGGGTGTACTGCTCCTATCTGTTCATAAGAATCAATGAATTAAAAACTTGCTGGAAGCCCTTTGATCTCAGTAAAGAAAAGGAGGTAAATTCAATGTCTTACTACTACAACAACACTTCTAGGGTAGAACGCAAATCAGTCAATACTCAAAATAGCCAAAGGCGAGATATGTTTCTGCACTATTGCAATGTTTGAAAAGGTGGCATCATTTCTAAACCAGAGGCAGAGAATTCTGCGTTGGAGTGCTTTAATAAGGTTTTATATTGCATATAAAGCATGCAAGCATAAACCGGTGAGATGCCTGCTTGCTGAAAACTACCTTCTCTGTGAAAGCAGGCTGTAATTCTGAACAAGTTTTCAATTTTCCCACTGCTGCTAGGGTAAAACATTTTAAAGAGTTTAATTTTTTACAATGGATTCAATGACATAGGATTATCTAACAAAGTAATGGCTAATCAATAGAAGGTTTAGTTGTCAGGTGAAACATATAACACACTAAAAGGGATTGATTGCCAGACTTCTCCTTATTTACTAGAAGGTATATATTTAAAATGACACAAACTTGTTACTAGGCTGCATTCTTTTAACCTTGCAAAGAGCTGCTTCAGAAGTCTATTCAGCAACCCTACAGCAAAACAAGATACAGTATAATGAAAATGGGTGAGAGATAGGGGTGGGGGAACCTTACAGTCAGGAGCAAGAATGTGATGTAGAAAAAGTAAGTGCACAAGGCTACATTTTAGTCAAGCAAGAACTGGTCTTTAAAAATACCACACAGATGCTACCAAATCTGGTTCGGTAAATGCAGAGCTATAGTTGATCTCATTCTGTATTGCTTTTAAAGTAAGTTCTTTTAGGACTTGTGCAGCTAGGCACAACAGTCTTTAAAAAAATGCTGTGTCCAGATTAAGTGTTGAATACAAAACAGAATTAGGTCCATATGGATTTTGACAAGCATAAATACTATTTCCTATATAATTTATACACAGTAGCTCAAGCTTCTGTATGAAAATATACTTTTTATGGTCATTGCAACCCAGGAGTTCAATAATATTTTTCCCTACTAAGTCTGTGATTACACAATTTATCAAAGAATGGTTACACTGAAATAAAAATAAAACAAAAATACCAACCCCCTATATAGTCTTCCTTCCTCCAAGTAATTTTAAGAAAGCTGGTTATTAAATTGCTTCTTTTGAAGAGGTTTTGTAGCTAGGCACAAATTGCCAGCCATATTTTTTTTTAAGTTATTAGACTCTAAAGAATACAGTAGAAGCGGGAAGTTACATAAACAAATCACTTCATCAGACTTGGGAAGATCATCACTTTTGTCTCACTTAGGAGACCTGCATTAATTACCTTTAAGGTCTTTTACATGGACTATTTAAAACAAATGCAATTTATTTATTTATTTCAAATGAGGTGCTTCTGCCAAAGTATTAAATAATGTCTACAAATACAAAAGCATTTTTATAAATAGGTAATTAAAATAGATGACTAAAATTAAGTCAAGCTGCAAAACATTACCCAGAATGCACTATGGATTTTTTTAAATAAACATTTCAGGCATTTTTTCCCCCTCTATCAGAAGTCCAATGCACTTTAAAAAAAAACCCCGCAAGTTTTTAAAGAAAAAAATATAATGAAATAATGCCAAAATCCAAACTAAAGTATTTACAGGAGAGTCCCTTAAGCATAGTTTGTCATATTGCAATTACACCTTGCTTAGTGCCAAGCCAAAGTCCTTAATATTACCACTAGAGGGAGAAAGTGTTTTAACACAAAGCCATGGTAGATAGGATAGGGAATGGGTTTTTCTTGAGCAATTATCATAACAAAGCTCCCTTGGCTGTGTGTACCTTCTAATTACTCAACGCAATTAAAATGACTAACCTAAAACAAATAGGAAAAGAATCTTCCTGCCTGATATCAAAGACTTCATTAAATTCTTGGAGTTTTTTCATCAATCAAATCAGAAAGAAGGGAATGCTATCATATCCAAGCACTACAGCTATTAAATGAAGTAAATGCTGCTAGAATTTTTTTTTTTAAGGAAGAACTGGATTTCTCGCAAAAAAAGAAATGTCGTGGTATTTACCCATCTGGATGCTGCTTGAAAACAAATTGTCCTCCAAAGAGCAGAAATACAGTATGTTTTCTTTCAGTTCACTGGCTTAAGAATTTGACTTTTTTTTGTTGTTGTTTTGTTAATACACACTATAATGTCATTTTGTGTGCTGGTGATGTGCTACTTTTCCCTTTTACTCATCCAACTGTGTAAAGCAGCTATGCCCGCTGCACTGCCATGCTTACACTAGGCTATTTAAACTCATGTAACTTGCTTGTTGCTGCTTCTATGGAATCATTGCAAAGCACTGATTACTTGGAACAAGCCAGGATTTAAAATTTTTAATGAGGGTGAGGGGAAAAGAGCAGGGAAAACAACTACTTGCTGTTTCTAAGAGGTTTAAATCCTTCCTTTTACAGGGTCCTGTCATTAACAGAAGATGACAACCAAGTCATTTTTCTTTCTGCTGACAATTGTGACATTTTTCCAGCAGCGTGCAAGGTGTTGAAAACCTGGCAGCTGTTACCTCCTGGGATGAAGCTACTTTTTTATCCTCCCTTGACAGTTTAACTCAGTGGGTCAGCACCTTTAAAGACTGCAAAGTATCCTTGAAGAGGATGGAGGCTTGAATTACTGCTCCCTCCCTAATCAATGTAAACCCTCACTGCAGGTGAACTCTCCATCTATAGAGGTGCACGGGGGAGGAAAATGTAATGCCCTGAGCCAGATGGTTTTTATCTTGTTTTTAAAGAATAAAGGAACTAGCTAACAAGGGGGACAGCTACTTTGTTAGCATCTTGGCCTCTCTCATGGCTTTGCATCCCCAGGGTTCCAGTCATACAAGAGAAAGAATACAGAAAAACGTAAACACTTAAAAGAAATATAACTAGAGGGCTGGCATCATGCTGCTTTCAAAGAGTTTAGAGAACTCTGATGAATGCTTTATTTATCACTGCCCACGTTCTCAGGATGGTAAGTGGACACATGCACAAAGGGCAGGGGGAGTGGAGGAAGGATTAGACAGCGGTCACAATTTACTCAATTACAGAGAAAGGCTGAGCTGACAGATCTTATTAGCACTAATACAGAAGCAAAGGAAGAACTGGTATATTTTAAGATTGTATTTTCATAATGTAACTTGTACTTTAATATATCTTCCCCAGACTTTTTCCCTGCTTACATATAGGATAGAAAACTAAGAAAGCAGTAAATACATTTTCTTGACTTAACACCTTAAAGGGAAAAAAGTAGAAAGAAAACTCTGGCCACTTCAGATGTCAGTCAAATTGTAATATACTTTTAGAATCAAATGGAAAGCTAAAGTTTATAAAAGGACATTAACTTTCCACTAAAAGGGTATGTTTTTTCTTTTTCCCTCATTCCCTGCTGTTAGAAATGAAACAAGAAATCAAGCAGACAAAATGCCTTGTCTGGATAAAAAAGGCAGTAGTGTCTCTGGGCTACTACTTTCAGTATTCAAATACTTAAGCTAATACTGTCACAGCGGTAATGGCCTTTTCTCAAGGACCTTAAAAGATTTCAAATAATCTTTGAAAACTGTAAGTTTAGTTTAAAATGGTATTAAATTGGTTACAATGCAACTATGCTCAGATATTGCAAAAGGGAAAGAGAAAACTTTCTTAAAATATGAAAGAAGAGGTTCTTGAAATTCTATCAGAATGCTCTAGATCAACAATACCAAGTTAGGGGCCTGACCTGAAGTACAGCTTACATAATACTAACCCACAAGGCACAGAGCCTGTCTGTTGAACAAACCAGTAACAGCAAATGGCACTTTATTATTACTCCATTCAAGAGAGGGAAGGGGGAGTTTAAACAACCCACACTATGCCTTATCTTTAAAAACAAAACAAAACCAAACCCACAAAATTGGGGTAATCAAGTTCAGGGCAGTCCTGGACAGCTGCCCTGTGACCTGCTTATGTTGACCCCTGCTATTCATCACTCATCCCTAAGATTGGAAGGGCATGCTCCTAGTGAGTGACCACCACAATAGACAGCTACAAGCCAACAGTAATCTGGTTGGAGCAAAAAACCAGATGGCACTGCAATAAATTTACAAATCTACATTCATGGGGCTGTTAAAACACCCAGGAGCTAAAAGGCTCAGAGATTCCCCAGGAGGATCTCTTACTTTCCTGTTTCTAAAGGCCATTTCTCTTTCAGAGAACACCGAGTTCATGCTCTTCGTAAAGAGAATAGAGATAAAAACCCTTGACAAAGGAGGGAGGAGGGAAAGGCGTCATGACCTAATTAATCTCTAGTGCTTGGATCTTGACACTGAGTGATAGGTATTAGAAAAGTCATTTGGAAAGGGTGGGCAAGGAAGTTGTTGAATTAAATGGGGGGAGGAGGGAAAAACTGCTAAAAAAAAAAAAGTACAGAAAAAATTCAATCCCTTTTAAATACTGCATACAACACAACTTGCAACTGTAAAATAATTCAATAACTCATGCATTTATTTTTTAAATGAATCAGATTAGTCCCATGTGTGACCTGCTGGTCCATCTGTATGTGCTGGACTTAATGGGCACGATTTTCTCTTTTGCTTCAGTTTGAAGTCTGAGAGAGATAAATTTAGTTTAATTTTCAACAGATCAGCCTATCCATTTTCCAAATGGACCATCTGGACCAGCCTATTAAAATTAATTTATAACTTTGCAGAGTGAAAATTCGTTTGTTAGCTTAAATAAAGTTGCCAAAACTTTTTTTCTCATGTCATTGTTAACTGACAGTTGTTTCTGTATAATAGTTACAGTGTTCCCACCTCTAATTTTATCTAACTCAATAAAGTACTTCTATTCAGATCTATAGGTTAAACAGCTTTTCACCTTCAAGTGATCAAGATACAATCTAACTATCTCAACATTACTGATACTTAGTTAAAACAAACAACACTTCAAAATTACTACTAAAATCCACCAACTCCAAAATGGCAATTTGTTTACAAAATGGATCTCAGTACTTATTGAAAAAGAATTTAAATATACAGTAGATAAAAAATATAGATATGACTTTAAGTATATACTCCTGAAATTACCAGTGTGTATATATATATATGTATGTTTGTATCTATATATAGACATATTGATATGTAAACTAGAGCCCAGAATAAAAAAAAACCTGACAAAATGCCATGACATCATATAAGTTGAAATTGCTGTTTCTGAGGATTATATAATTTGTTTATCAAACCTGACAGACTAAAAATGAAACTAACCTCTTTTTAGTTATGAATGGTGTTTTTTCTCCTCTCCATTTGTGAGAAAGACAGACAGACAAAAAGACTTACTCGGAGAGACAGAGACATATAGAGAAGAGACAGATTGAAAGAGAGGGACATTCAAGAGAGTTGGCTATTGATGCCCTTTGGTCATTGCTGGCCCCCTTGAAAACCATCTTCAGTGGAAGTGTTATATAATGAAAATGAAGATGACCACCCAGGTGGGTAAGAATCTAAGTTAAAATCACAGAAGCTTGCTTTTGGAAGCAATATATTTGTGTATTCATTTGGTACCAAGGAAAGATGGTACGAAACAGTTGTAATAGAGAGAAAAGCATTTCTTTCCACCCTAGGGATGTTCTCATGATCATGCTGATTTTTTTCTGCTGTTTTCAGAATTTCTTCTGTAAAAAAAAAAAAAAGACACCACAAAACTAAACTTTCATTGGTAAAATGTGCATGCCTTTGAAGCAAACTGGAAAAGATGGAGAATCAATGATGTCCCAACACATATATACAATTTAATTTTGTCTTTTTCCATCTCTGTCTCTGTCTGTCTGTCTCACTGGGAAAAATAAGATGGAGAGAAGAAAAGCACCCATAAGTAAAAAGAAATTAGTTTCCACTTTAGGTCTGTCAGGCTTGGTAAATTATATAAATGACTTTTCTTTATAATTAAGCCAAATATTGACTATGCCCAAGAAAAAAATCAAGTTTTTTTTCCTGCACAAGGAATCTTACTTTCATTATGATTTATTATATGTATGAAATTGACTGTCATGTACTTGTTCACCACAGATACTGTTAAGCAATTTTTTTAAAAGGCTAGGGAAAATATTATATATATGTATTTATATGTATATATGTATTTATATAAGCATATAGCCAGTCTAAGTTCTAAGTACTCACTCCAGAGCAGATAATGGAAAGCTGAGGATTGTTGTATGTTTTGTTTTGCTACTGGAATGTGTGTGTGTGTGTGTGTGTGTGTGTGTGTATTTAAAGTTTGACTGAATTTCATACCTGTCTAAGTGAATTCTTCTCTGGTATTATCTTCCTAGGGGGCTCGTCATTACTACAGTCTTCTCTCTCTGAGGAATTCTGTGAAAGAAAGTAAGCTTTAATTCAGTTCTCATCATCTCCAACATTATTCTGTGGGAGGAAACTGAATAACAACAACTATCATTCTTCAAGCTAAAATATTATGTATCTGTGTGCTTAATTATTTGTATGTATATATACATACATATATACACACATACAATCCAATACATGCAGGGATATACACACACACATTATTAAAAACACAAGTATATGTTGTGGGGTGGTTTTTTTGAGGGGGGTGCTTCACAAATGTTTTAGGCACTGTATAGTGACTAATACATATTCTAGGCCAAGTTTATCTCCCTCTAAGGCAGTGGGTGCTAGAAGCAAATTGGTACAAGTCTAAGTCCCTTTGAGGACCATGATCAAAATATTCTCTATTATTCCATTTCAAATGAGTGATTTTCAACTATGCTAGATGATAAGTATGGTTTTTTTAAAAAAAAGTCACTGGAAATTTTAATAGTTGGCTTTATATATTTTTCTAAGTCTGAGTCTCAGCAGAGCAGGGATTAGGAAGAAGCAAAAGAGGAAACCAGCTAACTAGACACTGGTGGTGAGGGTACTTCTGAATATTATTTTTAGAAGGGGTATTTTTAAATATTTTTAATACATATTTTTATTGTCAGAAAATTTAGCTTTCTGTGCCATAGAGGTATTTATTTTGTGAAAAGTCAAGTCTTTAGTGTCAAGACCCCTGTGTTATAAGCAAGGTTCAATGCTTCCAGAGAATAGTAACTCACCAGAGGAGCAATTTTCAATCTTAGCCAAATTATACTGATGCCTTGTTCTGGCTCTTCTGGGCCCTCAAAACTGGGTCTACTTTCTTAGCTCTTTTCCCTATCTTTCCTAGAGGACTTGTGCCAGAAAGTCAATATTCATTACATAATTAATTCATTAATTCAAATATGAATAGGATTGATTTATAAAAACTGTTGGGTTCTGTCATTACCAAATAAAAGAGATAACAAAGGGTTTTCATATACTTAGAAAAAAACATAGCTAAATAAAATTTCCTTTAAAGCAAAGCTCATAAGTAACAACAGTAATACTAAGTTATTCAGGCTAAGTAAGTTTTATAAACTAGAAAACAGGTAAAATTCCAACAACTTTAGCATCTACATTTATAAACACTAAAATTTGAACTATTCTTGTTCTGAGATAGTATCATTTGTTCAATTCTAACTGGAAACTATTTTGTTTCCAGAATTGAAAACCAATTGTAATTGTTAAATGACTATGAAAGTTTTCATATAAGTTTCAAATCAAGCATCTGTCCTTATTCTACAGCAGAGGTTCTTAACATTTTTTTGTCACAGACCCCTTCTCAGAATACTGTTTTGAAATAGATAAAATAAAATACATGGGATCATAAAAGAAGCCACATGCATTGAAAGAGTTATTAAAATATTTTTAATAACAAGGTTACGTATCTTAAGTTAAGAGCTCTTATTTGAAGAGTATTTGAGTTCTTAAGGTTGATAGAAATTGGACTAAATTGGACATGGTTCTCTACAATAGCTCTAGAGATCCACTGCTTCTTTTGAAAGATACAAAAACTCCTATACCTTAAATGGAGGCTAATTTTGTGATATTTAAAATTTAAGATGTCCTCAATAAGATGATGGCTCTTAAAAATGTCAGCATTAGAAAAAGAAAAACCACATATTATCATAAGCATTGGAAAGAAAACCAAGAACTTTTGAGATTTTTGTTTTTCTCCATATCAAGTGACGGAATGATTAGGGACTACTTTTAAAAGGGTAATAAAGATTGCTTATTACTTGTAGAGTGCTAAATGATAAAACTTCCCACAAGTTACAGGTGTACAAAAGGAAAAGTCAAGTTCAGACCTATCATTTATGAATATATCTTTGAAAAGAATATACAGTTTAATTTTTAAAAATCTAAGTAAACTAACCTATACAATAAACATTTTTGCTAAGTTCTGTAACATTTAATTTATTAGCAATTATTTCCAAACTCACAAGCTGTTCTACTGTCATTTTTGATCAGATAATTCAAATCTGGCTGAATGAATACCAAGTCTTTTGTAATTACAAATTAATAAAGTTTCAGTGTATTGAATACTGCAAAATCCTGTTATAACAAATGGAAATGGCAAGATCCTTTGTTTTTAAGGAAATTCAGTTATAATAAAAACAGTTAAAAAGCTATAGGTGCTCAATATAAAAGAAAATTTATGCCAAGCTTCTCTACACTATGTGAAAAGCAGCATTCTGAATCAAACAGGAACAAGCGAGAGATGTTACAAACACACACACACACAACTATTTTCTTCCTCCAAATTTCTAACATTTTGTACACTCTGTTGGTAGGTTTTAGTGGGTAGGAATTAGTTCCTGTCAAGAAAGACTGGAAGATAACCGAGGTATAAAAGGTAACAAGAGAACAGAAAAACTGAAGGGATAGCTCAACTAATCTTCCCTACTAGAATACAAAGAGCATACAAGTACTTTTTGTGTAAAGAAGGGGTATTTGTATAAAAAGGGGTCAGAAAAAATGATGTTAGAGTAAATTATTTATAATCAAACACTTTTCCTATGGGTCAACCAACAATACATAAAAATTACATGAAAAACGATGATTTGTAATGCTTTTTGACATGATAAGATTTTATTCCTACATTTTATAGTGGGCCAAATTTGGCTATTTCTAAGTCAAAATGCCAAAAGGATACAAAAGTTGACAGCTCATTTTATGGCACTTCACCTAAATAATTATGCTATTTTATCTTACTTCAGTGAAACTAGGACAGCCTTCTGGAGTGGCTCTGGACTCTTCCCGCTCTCACCCCTCCCCTTCCCCATTTCCTGGTGGCAAAGAAATAGCAACAAAGCAATGCAGACATAAAAGCTGAAAAGTCAAAAATTGCACCTTACGAGAGAAAACCAGTCAATTCCTCCCCAAGAAGGAAAGGAGTCCTCAAATAAGTTTGCTAATGTCTCCATTACCAAAAGAAAGCCAAGCTTCTCACACAAAGGCAGAGAAATGTATAGAAATGAGAGGGCACTGAAGAAAAAGGAAAAAAAAAAGTGGAAAAAATAAGAAAGGAAAGAGAGATGGAAATCTGTAATGCTGGCAATTATTAGTTGCAATGGGTGAGATAAGCAGTAGATACTCTGATAGAGTAATAAGCCAGTGATGAAAAGAGAAAAGACAGACTAGCTTTGCAATTTGGGAGGGCTAACAACAACTTGCAGAGAAGTACTGTAGTCTTTGAAGGGATGGGACATCTTTTAGTGTATGTGGAACACATATATCACCTATATTTCAATACCACTAACCCTGAAATACGTAGACCATTTTTCACATATTTGCATACACCAAAAGCCACCTGTAATTGATCCTGAAGACATCAACTACCCATAAAAAGTCACCTGAACCACATCTAAAAAGCCACATCTTCAATGTTTCCATGTATCCCTCTGGAAATATGCCAACTAAAACATTTCAGTTAATTTATAGGAGAGATGTGAGGGAAAACAAAGGATCTGTCTTTTATTTGCACCTATGGCACATCACAGTAACCGATTTTTGAATGATGACCCTGAGGTCAAGAAAAGACTAAATTATACTCTATTTAGGAAGGCAAGTATATGCATCGTGCATTTTAGAAAGATTTCTATATAAGAATAAAATTTAAAAATTTTGGAATTAAGGTGAAGCAAAAACCTCTATAGTAAACTATACAAGAGGAGTTCTGTGGGACTTCTAAAATGATAGCTTACTTCAGTAATTTAAATATCTGGTTTCCCTAGTGCGAATACTCTCTCCACTGGGGGGCAGCTAGGTGGTGCAGTGAATAGAGCACCAGTGCAGGAGTCATGAGGACCTGAGTTCAAATCTCACCCCAGACACTTGACACTCACTAGTTGTGTGACCCTGGGCAAGTCATTTAACCCCAACTGACTCATCCTGGGTCATCTCTAGTCATCCTGATGAACATCTGGTCACTGGATTCAGATGGCTCTGGAGGAGAAGTGAGGCTGGTGACCTGCACAGCCCTCCCTCACTCAAAAAAAAAAAAACCAAACCAAACCCCCCCCCCTCAAAAAAATCCAACAAAGTCAAGTGCAAGTCATGTCATTATTTCTCTGATGGCATGGTCTTTGGCAATGAAGGACGAACATACACTCTCTTCACTGATGCAGATCACACACAATTCTTCAACTTAGGAGATGGTGCTACAAGAACTGTATGTGAAGTAAAGATAAAAGGCATCAGTAAAATGTAATTAAAAGAAGATTTCCTGTGGCTGAAAAATCCTACAGTCAATAGTGATTAGCTACTCTGACCTTAACTAGCCTGTTCTCAGAAGAGAGACAGAAAGCCATCATCAGGCCCATTCTCAAAGCTTTTCCAGCTTGGTTCAACTTGCCACAACTCTGTACTCTCATATCAGAAACCAGGGTCACCTCCAAACTATATTTGAGATATCAAGATAACTAACATTTTAGGACTTAAGCACAGTTAAAAAAGTTTCTGGAGGAAAAACTGATATAACTAGCTATACCTTTCATAAAACAATGTTCTTTTGTTAATCCACTTACTTTCTAGTGTAACAGTATCAATAAACCTGGCAAAGTGACAGAACCAAATATTTCAATTACAACTTTAGAGTCAACTTAAAACTTTTAATTTGTTCAGGCCTATAATAATGTTAACATTCTTGACACTCTCAAGGTCTCTCTTAAGAACTCTGGGATTATGTGACATGGGAGACACTGGCAGAGGACTTCTAAGCCTGGCATGCCCAGATCAGAGAAGGGGCTGAGCAAAGTAGAACTGAAACAACTCAAAAGAAACACGCAATGTGCAAATTTAGAGTATCACCCCAAAGGTTCACATAGACTATTTGTGCCTGACCTGTAGTAGAGCATTCTGAGCTCGTATTGTCTGATCAGCCACAGTCAGACACACTGAAATTTGATTCTAACATGGTGATGTCATTTTAGTTCTCTTCCAGAACAAAGGGCAACAACCAGTGTTGATATTGTTGTTGAAGTTTGAGAAGTCAAGGGGAAACACATACCATTTGCAGCAATACAATACAACATCAGATCTAAAGACTACATTTTAAAATGTTTCCTGTGTAGCAAGAATTTGATGCTAATGCTTGTTCAATGAATATCAGAAAGCAAGGAGGGAGGAATGCTGAATAAAAGAAAGAGTTGGACTAAAGGTTCAGGAAACAAATCAAAATCATTTCAAAATCAACATGCACAAAACTCCTTTTCCTTTCTCTCCCAATTTCCCTGTCACTCATCAGTGCTGCCAACCATTTCCCCAGTCATTCATCCTTGAAAGCTTGAGATAATTACTGACTCATTCCTCTTTTTCACCAATGAAATTTCGTCAGTTGCCAGGGTATATCAATTTTTCCTTCAGAATCTTGCATATCTATATATCCTTCCCCATACATGTAATCCTACTGTTACTATTACCCCAGTTTAAAACTATCAACACCTTTTGCCTGGATTAGGTGAAAGCCTACTAGCTAGTCTCCCTAACTTGAGGCCTTGCCCTTCCTCTCTTTTCTGCCAATTACCCACTTAAAAGTGCCAAAATAAATACTTCCTTAAATATTGTTATTCTGATATTCATCTGCTCAAAAACCTTCAAAGGTTCCGTTTCCTACTAAATACAATATAAACTACTCAGCCTGGTTTTAAAGGCCATCCATTATCTGTTGCCAGTTTCTATGCAACTTTATACTCCACCACTACTTAATTGATAAACTCTGTTCTAGTCAGGCACTCAAGAAATGTTTGTTGAATTTCTTCAGTGAGTGTCCCACTAATACTATGTTTCTCCCTAACTGTCTCTCCAGGCATTTCCATTAGCTGGAATGCCTTGTCTTTCTATGGCCTCAATCAAAATCCTACAATCTTTCAAAGTACAAGTCAAGTTCTATCTTTTCCATGAAACATTTCCTTGTCTAGAAATCTAGCTCCCACAAATTTTCTCCTCTAAAGTGTGAGGTCCCTTATAGACTATATCATACAACTATACATTTAACAGAATTGTTGCAGTCTACCCCCTACCTTCACAAGAGGAAGGTCCAATATGAGTCTATGTTAAATAACAATCCAAGAGAAATATAACCAAAGTTAATTTCATTGGACTTTCCAGAGAAATGGTTCAGGGTCCTTAAAAAGAAAACCTTAATCACTATCAGAGAAAATGATCATTTCCATATATGAAGTAGGATAGAAAAAGGATTTATATGTGAAATTTCAAATCTGGTGTTATGCAGAATTTGCTTTTCCTTCTAAATATATAAAAGAAATCAACAAAAGCTGGCCTTCACTCTGTTCTAGTATTCTGATCAGTATGCCCTTTGCCTCCATCAAAGGATTTTTCTTGGTACCTTGATTCCTGAGGCATATTCATATCAGTAATATGTCAGGCTTAGTAAACTGGCACCGTATTATTCCCAAAATACTATCTTGTATTGTTTTTTACTCGTTTTTATGTCTATGTCCCCAAACAGACTACAAGCTCCCTGAAGACATGCGATGTCATTTTTTTTCTATTATTTTAAAGAACTCAGTACATAGGATGATAAATCTAGAGCAGAAAGAGACCTGAAGGATAATTTATTCCAACTCCCTTATTTTACAAATAAGGAACCTGAGGCTTAGAGAACTCAAGATCACATAGGTAGTAAGCATCAGATACAGAATTTGAACCCAGATTTTTTTATTCCAGAATTAGAATTATTTCTCTTATACTATATAGCTTCCTGATAAAAAGTGAGAACAGGACATATCAGAAATGGGTTGCAAACCTATGCTTCCCTGCACAGATGAGACTAGCGCATTAGACCACTCAGCTCTCCTGACATCAGTGATTCTGCCATCGCGCTCAATGAATCTCCAGTCCATCTTTCACAATGCCACCAAAGTGATTTCCATTAAGCACATGTCTGACCTCATCCTCTTCTCAAATTTTAGTGGCTCCTTATTGTCTCTTGGATAAACTACAAACTATGTAGCTTTGAAGGTCCTTTATACCTTGACCCCACACTTACAGATTACTCTCCTCCTGTGATCTACAATTCTGTCAAACTGGTTTTCTCTGTTTCTCACATAACACTTCATCTCCAGTCTCAGTACCTTTGCACTGGATCACTACAGACCCAGAATGTGCTCAGAATTTTCTCATTCCCACACATGCCAGTGTCCTCCCCCTCCCACACTACCTTATATTTCTTCTATTTCATTACTTTTTATTCATTTGTATCTATTTTCATTAAACTTATTCTGAATATTTTATGTATGTTGTTTCTTCTCCCATTATAGGGTAATCTCTGAATCTGTTTCTCTAGCACTGAGCAGTGTCTGGCTCATCGGTAGATCCTTAGTAAATGCTTACTGATTAATTGGATGGTTGATTGATAAAACAATGCAATAACTTCACTACTTAGCTAGTACATGAATAAATAAATCCATAACTGAGAGTCCATCAGTTCTTTCATCAAAGAAAGAGTCTTTCAGGAGGAAAACAAAACCACCTTTGGCCACTAGGAGAGAGACAGTTCTCTTAAGGGTAACTAGACATTAACTAGAACACTTGATGGTTTAAGATTGTAGCCACATTCCATAGAGTCTACTGAACAGGCTATCTAATACGTTGAGTTCTCTAAAAGCAGGCTTCCCTGCTGTTATCATTTAAAAAAAATTTCTTTAACAACAGCATGGAAAGGATATTCAGATAAAATGCAGTATTGGTTCAGCGGGACATAACTTCCCTTTCTCTACATTTACCATGGTGCATGTCTGGTCAGGATTGTGACAAACCAAAGGAGCCTCTAACTGCTCTTATATTGGCTTTTGTACTTAGAAAACAAGGAAGTTGTACTAACAGCTTATACCTTAGTTCTTTGACTAAGTCTTTAATACTATTTCATCATCTTTTAGGGAAAAAAATATCCTAACCTGTGTAGCAAGGACCTTTGTACATGTTGCTTCTACCATAAATGACTCCATTCTTGATCTTCTGCTATATCTGATCCCATTTACACACATATATATATATATATATACACACACAAATACACATATACATATATATGTACATACACATATATTTATTTTAATCAGGCAAAATTCACCTCACCCTCCCATCCCAATAGTCACTCTCATCTCCAATTGAGAATACAAGAAAAACTAATTACATTATAAACACATATAGTCAACCAAAACAATTTTCTGGATTGGCCATATCCAAAAATATATTCCTCCCATCTCTTCCTTGTTTGGATAGATTTCTACTTGTTCACCCTGATTATGTGAAATAATTTTCTCCAACCTTCCTTTCTTTTCTGTCTCAGTGCATTCTTTCCCTCTCTTTCCATTCTTAAGCTCATCAAGACAGAAGCACTTCCAAGCTAATTGTATTCCCTCTCTGACCCCTGCTGATGATGGTGAGGATATATTATTATCTCCTCATATTTGAATATAAGCAGTTTATCCTTTACCATCTTTCATTCATGTTTACCTTTTTTAATGTTTCTCTTCAACCTTGAACTTCAAAGTTTCTATGCTATTATGATGTTTTCATCAGGAATGTTTGGAAATTCTCTATTTCATTAAAAATCTATTTCCCCCTTTCGAAATACACTTACTTTTGCTGGGTAAGTTAGTCTTGGTTTACTCAACATACTTCCTTCGCTTTCTGAAAAAGTGTATTCCAAGTTCTCCAGTCCTTGAAAGTGGTGGCTGTTATATCACATGTGATGCTAACTGTAGTTTTTGAGTCCTTGAATTCTTTCTTTCTGCCTGCTTTTCTTTGACCTGGAATCTCAGGATTTTGGTTATGATTTTTCTGGGAGTTTTCATTTTGAGGTTTCTTTCAGGAGGGGACAGGCAGGTTCTTTCTATTTTTACTCTGCCCTTTGGTTCTAAAAGATCTGGGAAATTTTCTTTTAAGATTTCTCAAAATATGATGTTTAGGCTCTTTTTTTGGGGGGAGGAGGGTCATGGCACTGAGATAGTCCCATGATTCTCAATTTTTTTCTTCTCAATCTGTTTTCCAGGTCAGTTTTTACTAAGAGGCTCCTCACACTTTCCTCTATTCTTTTAGCCTTTTGATTTTGTTTGATTACATATTGTTCTTTATGGGAGTCATTGGCTCTATTTGGTCCATCCTAATTTTCAGTGAGTTTGTTGTTTGGGCAAGGTTTTATACCTCTTGTGATAAGCTGTCAAGTCCCTTTCCAATTCTTTCTTCCATGGCTCTCATTTCTTTTCCAATTTCCCCCCCAATTATACTCATTCCAATTATAAAAATAATTTTAAATTATTTTTTAAACTCTTGCTTCATATCTTCTGGGAATTCTACTTGAGTTTGTGCCCAATCTGCATTTTGCTCTAAAGCTTTGCTCATAAATGTTCTAGAGTCATTCTCTTCTTCTGTGTTTGTCTTAAGTTTCTTTGTTGCCATAACTGCTCTTTACGGTGAATTTTTTTTTATTTGTTCATTCTTGCAGCCTACTTCCTGAAGTTTGGCTTAATGTTAGGGCTAGGACCTATGGTACTTCTAAAAGAAGGTCTGGGCTAGTTTTATTGCTACTTTCTTGGAGTAGTGAATAACGTATGAGTCTAGGATCTCAGAAAGGCTGGGGACTTGCAAGCTTTCAGTGCTCTTACAGTGCCCTGATCCAGAGCAAAGTCTATTTGTTACCCATTTAGTCCCCCAGTGTTAACTCTGCAAGTTCCTGACATGGGTTTGGGTCTGACTGCTATTAGACTCAATCCTTATCAGCCAGCTAGAAAACTGTTGGTTCAAAGTGGCAGAACTACAAACTCCCCTGGTCTAGGGTATGGGTTAGGGTTAAGTGCTGGCTATTCCTCTGAAGGCTGAGATAGAAGCTAAAAATGAGACTGCTTTGTGCCTAGTGAACCACACACTGCTGGCTTCTAAATTTCCATTCTTAGTATACTGCCTGGAATCTCCCTATCTGGAAAGCTAATACTGTGTGCAGATCCCCTTTTCAATCTGCCCTGGATCTATAACCTAGGAATGAGTAGTGAGTAACAAAGTTGCCAACTGGCACCTGTCTCCTTAATAGTTCTTAATACTTTCCTTGTATGGAACTCTGGAACCTCCCCTTGATATACAGCTTCTCCTCGAGTGCTGGGCTGCTCCATATGTAGTGTGCTTCTGGCCTAACCCAGTCCTCTGCAGACCTCCCTTTCTCTCTTACTATGCTGAGCTGGGCTGGATAAATGACTCACTGTGACATTTTCTGAGTTTTCCCATCAGAATTTGGTCTGGTGCATTTTCTAAAGTTTGGAGTAATACTTGGAGGAGAATTCACTGCACTGCTCCCTACCACTCAGCCATCTTGGCTCCATCCATGTTTTTCCATGGACCATTCTAAATGGACTATATGATAGAAAGGTAAATTGGACTGACCCACTTATATGGAGTTTTATTCTACTTTGATTCTTCCTTGCACACATAGTAGCTGCTCCAAACCTTATTTTTTTTCAAGCCTTTACGCCATCAAGTACATGAGTGGGAAAATATTATCCGTGCTCTACCTCAAAGTCCTTCTACATTAGACCCCATTCTCTTCTCCTTTGCTCTAGGATTCTGAATAAGAAATGGTCCTTCTTTTCTCCCAGGCCAGCCCTCTGGACCCCTGCATCTTCCTTTCCAGATTCTGTGAGGGCTTCTCCCTCCAATCACTGTCATTCTCTTCCATCTTTAATCTCTCCTTATCAACTGGCCCTTTCCCTGCCACCTACAAACAAGTCTAAGACTCCCACATCTTAAAACAAAAATAAAATCTTACTTTATTCTGCTTTTCCCATTAGTTATCATCTATACCTTTCCCTCACTCTCACAGCCAAAGACTTAGAAAAGGCTGTCTATTTCACTCACTTGGGATCTTACTTCCAACCCTACCGGCTTCACACTCTACTGAAATTGCTCTTTTCAATGTTAACAAAGATAACTTAATAAATTTCACAGCCTTTACTCAGATCTTATCCTTCAATTACTAGTGCTACTGACTACCTCTCCCTCTTCAGTTTTTATGACATTGCTCTCTTCCCCTGTTCTTCTGTTCTGACCATTACATTTCTTGGTAGATCTTCACTTCTGTTTCATTCTTTAATAGTGGATTGTTCATTCTTGGTACGCTCATTAACTCTCATGAGTTCAATTATGATCTCTCTGCAATTTATTCTCAAACTGACATGCATAATCCTAATCTCCTTTGAGTTCTAACTCCAAATCATCACTGGATATCTCTACCTCTATGTCCCACAGACATTTCAAAAACAGAGCTTTTATTAAGGGTACCATCATCCTCCCAGTCACCAATGTTTGAAACTTCAGTGTCATCTTCTTGTTGCTCACACCTCTTCCACATATCCAATCCATTTTTACATCCTGTTATTTTTTCCTTCACAACCTCTCTCATATATATCTCCATTTTTCTACTCACACTTAGTTCAGACCTTCATCACCTACCTCTATCCTGGACTACTGCAATAACTTTCTTGTTGGTCTCCCTCCATCAAGTCTCTCCTTTCCAAACCTTCCTCCACTCAGTGGCCAAAGTGATTTTCCTAAAGCACAGGCCTGATGTCACCCATCAATCAACTCCAGGGGCTCTCTATTATCTCCAAGACTAAATATAAAATAATTAAGTCTTCAAAGACCCTGTCCAACCTGATCCCTTGCTACTGAGTTTCTAGTTTTCTTATACTTTTCTCTCCTTCATATATTCTACCATACAACTATACCAACCTTCTTGTTCCATCTCCTGACTACTTGCTTTGTCAAAGACTGTTCCCTATACCTGGCATGCCCTCCCTTCTCACCTCTACCATCTGGCTTCCTTAGCTTTCTTAAAGACTCAGTTCATATTCCATCTTCTATAGGAGGCATTTCCCAGTGCTCCTACATTACTATTAGTACCTTTCCTCTGAGATTACTTTCTGTTTACACTGTATATATCCTATATGTACAAAGTTATTTACATGTTTCTCCCCCACTAGAATGTGAGCTTCCTCAGGGCAAGGACTGTGTTTGTTTCTGCCTTTCTTTGTATCCTACAGATTTAACAGGGTCTGGAACAGAATGAGTGCATAGTAAATTCTTATTTATTATCATCCTTCCCAAACTATCCTTCCTTCAAACTTCATTATTTCTGTTCAAAGTACCACTTTCAGTCACCAGAACAGCAATCATATAGTGATCCTCAACTCACTCACTCAATAAACATTTATTAAGCACCTACTATGTATCAGGCTAAGAGGGAAAAGATAGTCCCTGCCTTCAAGGAGCTTACAATCTAATGGGGGAGACAACAATGCAAGCTACATGGAGGTGTGGGGAAGAAATAATTAACAGAAAGAAGGCACTAGGATTAAGAAGGATTGGGGAAGACTTTTAGTAAAAGAAGGTATTTTAATTGGTACTTAAAGCAAGCTGGAGAGGTCAGTGCAGAGTAGGGACAGCATTCCAGGCACTATCTTAAGAGAAAATGCCTGGAGCTAAAATGGGTAGCGCTTCCTAAATGGATAGCTAGGAGACCACTGTCTTTGAATCTTTTCATATCCTCCCCTAGTATCTTTACAATATTTCTAACATCTATTTCCTTTGTCTCCACTCATATAGCCATCTACCCCAATTCAGGTCCCTCTTGCCTAGATTATTGTTATAGTCTTCTAACAGGATTCCTAACTTTCAATTTCTCCCTTTTCCAAACTCTCCTCTGTACAGTTGTCAAAAAAAAAAAAAAGAGCCTATGTTACTCAATAATTTGGGGGGGCTCCCATTTGACACTAGGATAAAATACAAACTCCTTAGCATTTAAAGCTCTTTACAATCTCTACTTGTTTTAAGATCCAGTGACAATGGCCTCCTTGCTGTTCCTTCCACTAACCACTCTATCTCCTGACTCAGGGTACTTTTCACTAGTTGTCTTCTATTCAAGTCTCAGTTAAAATCTCACTTTTCTATCATATACATGTATATATGTGTGCATGCGCATATACATATACACACATGTACATCTATATCTTGTTTGTACATGGTTTCTTGAGGGTGGGAACTATTTTTGTCTTTGTATCCCTGATGCTTAAGACAGTGCTTGGCACATAGTAGGCATTTCATACATGCTTACTGATTTGCTTGACTTGACTATCTGATTTTGTTTACTTTTCTGGATTAGTTTCCCATTGTTTCCTTTTATGCATTCTCCCTTCTAAAGAAATAGGCCTACTCATTCTATGATTTTAGCATTATCATCTTTTGCCTTTATGCTTTGAAGAGCTTTCCTCATGCTTGAAATACTCTATTTTACCTCAGCTTCATAAAATCCCTCACTTCCTTCAAGGCATGGCTTATATGCCACTTCCTACAGGAAGACTGTCCTGATCCCCTAGTTTTTAGCCCTCACTCTTTTCTCAAATTATCTTTTACTCATTTGTCTGTTAGTTTCCTGGAGGGAAGGGATTATTTTTAATTTGTCTTTATATTTCCAGGACCTAGCACAATACAATGCCTTGCACAAAATAGGTACTTAATAAATGCTTGTTGAACTGAATAAATATGAAAAGACAAATCTTCATCTTTAACTTACAGTACTCCATAAAGTAAACATCTTGATCAAGGTAGAAGAATTTAACTTGGAGTATGTATTTGGATGCCTAGGCAATTGTTACAAATAAAATTAAATAGCATCATTATCATAAGGCAGTAATAACTTGTCATTTATGTTATATTCACTGAAGGAGTTCTAAGTTCTTGATAAACCTTAATTTTTTTTACCACAACGGCAAAGTTGGTTAAACTTCAGTGTAGTGTGATTATGAACAAATAAATCATCATTTAAGAAGGCATTAAATTCAGGAAAATTATAGGATTTAATTATCTAGATAGTTTGGGAAATTGACAGATGATACTTTGCCCCCTATCACTTTGTAATTTTGAGTCAATTATAATAATTTCTAAATCATTCTCTAATCTACAAAATGAAAAGAATTCATTTCAAGGTTAAAAGGGTTAACATACTCCTCAAAGGAAAGCTACCTATTCAACCAATACTGACACACAAGGCACTGTGGTGCATGTTTTAAAAAATATTTAAAATAATGCATTTACATTTTAACAGTTATACAATTAGTTCTATTTTTTAAAAGACCAAAAGCTGACTGAATAACCCTAACTGGGATTTAGTTTTAAGAAGATATTGAAGTATCTCATAAGGTACCATTCTTTCATATGTTTTCCCATACAATATTTGACTGATATGTTTATCATCCTACATACTCTCTAAGTCACAATCACATCAAAGTCTATCTATATTTCTAATCTTTAATAAGAGTGTTAAATTAAAGTTTTTATGGAATGACAATATTTTTGATTATATATGTCCAATCCAAATAAAATGCAAGGAACCAGATATAAAAAAGTACTCTCTTTGGTGACCACATGGACAGGGCTTCCATCAGTATTACCGTATTCCCCAAAGAGAAAACAAAAAATTCTGCCTAGTAGGTTTTCCCCCTGCTATGTTGTCCAATACTAATTATAAAATAGTACAGATGTAGCCCTTCTCAAAATGCAAAGGGACTGTGCATATATGCAAAGAACAACTATTTTTTATGCTTCCAAATTCTTAATCCTGTTTGGAGCTGTCAGTGGGGGTTAATGGAAGCCTTGGATAGGAGAATTCCAATCTGGTTGGCAGATGGATAGGTTGGTTATAGCTGCATAACTATGTCTTGCCTGCAGGCACAATTCAGAACACTGTTAAAGCAATATAAAGTCTCTGTCAAGCTGAACCATTTGGATCAGTAGCAAGGAGAAATAATAATAAAAAAAAGAAGTTCATTTCTGGGCCTTGTGCATTTATGCTAGTATGCAGAAACTGATTAATTGTCATAGTGTGGTGGTCTTCTATACCTCAGATTTCTACTTCTGAAGTAGATTTTGCATGCTAATATAATCATTCTCCCTCTTGAGACATTAGCAAATAATCAAATGAAAAACAGGATCATAATTTACCGAGATTCGAGCAATTCTCTATGCAAATTTGACTTGTTATTGCTGCTGCCTCGTTAATCTGAATGCCTTTGACAAACTCCTTTGATTTATGAACTCATGACAACTCCAATGTGTATATATTTTGCTAGATTGACATTATCATTAAGAGTGGGTGGACTGAGCTCACATGAATGGCTGATTTTATTCGCTGGTGTCTGCTGCTCAACAGCTGAGCATCTCCTTCTCACAAAGCCCCTGAGCGGCAGGCTCTTCCCATCTACCCATCCATTCATCATCTCGATGTTAATTGGCCCAGGCTTTAAGCAAATTTTCAACACGATTTAAAGGCACGATGACACTGATTACTGACCCTCTGCCATACGGTGCCTATTGATTAACCTGACAGAGATGATGAGCTTGAGGGAAACTAGGTGTGTGGGGACCTCAGGGGAAAAAATATATTGTCTATGCAGGCAAACACTTGTCATTACCTCACAAGCCAGAATTTGCACAGCATACATCCTTAAAACACACTATTGCTTTAACACCTATAGCTAATGCAGGAAGTGCTTTCTGTTCTGTAATATCAGTTCACTGATATTACAAATATGTCATGTCATAGCACATGACACATTCAGTATTTAGAAGAATTCCCCAGATAGATAGATGGCTGCCTATCAACCAATTATGCCTGTGCTGGCTGATATATGCATGTATTTTAGCACAAATGTGAAGCAAATGGTAGGTGGCCTGTTTGTTAGTGCTGCAAATGTACCACAGTAAAGAAGAATGACGTGAAGACTCACCTATGTCTTTCAAATTTTTAAAAATTATGCAACTTACAGGGTTATCCTACCACTATATCATTAGAGATAAGAGAAATACAATGATATTATTTTATAAATATTATATTCAATTGTTAATTTTTTTTCTACAAGATTCCTCAATGGCTGGACAAGTTCCTGGCATAGAAAAAGTTAACAATGGAATTGTTTTCCATAAAAACAAATTAATATTTAAGACTAAAAAACACAGCTCAATCTCTTCAGACAATTCCAGTAACTATTTTATTTAGGAAAGTAGTACAAGCTTGGGCTTTTTAAATAGTTAAAATATAAATAATTCAATTTTAAAAGAAGACTAAATGCTTAGTTTTTATCTAAACTAATACTAAGGAATTTTTTTTAAAGAGTTCATGGTTTGTTATCAGAGTTGGGCACACACTGTAATAAAACTGAAACCTTTACTATTTCTAGATCAACAAAAGCACAGAAACAAACAAGATAAAACCTAAGTGATTTTTAGATAGAGGATTCTTAGTTTATTTAAAAACAAAACTAACAAAATATACTCTTGAGATTATAACTGCTGGCCACACGATCTTCTTGTTTACTTACGGATCCTGGGGGATGACCAATATACAATTTTATGGCCAGAGATTTTGGTACAGTACTAACAGTTATTTCAAAGCTAAAATAATAAACTGTGAGCAGCCACAACTGTAAGCCCCTATTACAGTGACATGGACTGTTAATGTAAGAGATCAAATGTTTCTCAAGTCAAACAGTGCTGGTGCCTATTACACTGGAACATGTAGCTCAGTCCCTAAAAGCCTGTCCCCTGTTCTTTCAAGAAAAACAAGTTCTTCTAAAGCTCTGGGGTGCTTTGCTAGGAAGGACAGAAGTGGGGAGGTCATGAGGCAATGATGAGTAATGGGCAAAGATGAGATTCTTCTCTAAAACTTTCAGGTAAAAGAATTTATCAATACAATATACTTTAATATTTCACCAAGAAGGCATAGGAATAAGTGACATTCTAACTATGCTATAAGGATGTCAGGGAAAGATAAAGCCTTTCCTGTTGTTATGTTTATTACACAACTGTCTGAGTAAATTCAACTTTGTGACTTCTTAGTTAAAGACCTGAACATCAATTTAGCAATGACTATGAAGCTAAACATAAAATCCAACCTGCAATGAGCTCACTAGGCTTCACTTCATATGTAATTAGTCAAACTGAAACTCTTTCTTTTCCTTAAAAAACCAAAATTACACCACAACACACAAAAATTTCCCTACCAAGTGCTTTACATTTTATTCTGCCTAACATTCCAAAGCAGTCACTGAATTAAGGCATAGTAATGTGGCTTAATGTCATATAAACCTGAAGAGGTTTGCAGGGGAGGCATTTTTAAAACACTTTTTTTAAAAAAAACATAAGACTAGGGATACTAGTATAACTTTTAAAAGGTTAGCATTTATTTTGTATTGTTTAAAATCTGTAGCTGATGTACAGTAGCCTAAATTACTCAATAATGTTAAAGCAAATACAATTTCACTAAAGATCTGGAGTGTATGTGAGTGTGAAGACTACTAGAAAATAGAATGACAGTGATCAAGAAAACAGTTAATCTGATTAACCTCTCACTTTTAAATCCATGCAATTATTTTAGCGATTTTAAAAATATATATTGAAGAGTATAACATTATGATTTGTTTTTCTTTAGCACATTCCCTTTGTTTCCTAATTTTTGTTGTTGCCATATTTACACAAAAATTTCATCCAGAAATCCTTTAAGTATAGGTTTATGTGGATGAAGAGGCAAACATTTGCTTCTGTTAATAAGGACATCTGGTTATTTTGTAACTCAAAGACATCTGCATTATGCAGAACTGCTTGATTCCTCATAACGGGGTAGAAAACTATAGAACCCTTAGGATGTATGTTGAAATCCTTTTTATCTCTGCAGCATCATTATTTATGTTGTCAGCCTTGTTTCTGAATATCTTTTCTGCTAAATGATCAACCAATTGACCACCTTGGCTATTTTCCCTGATTTGCTGTTTACAGTTACCTTTGAGCAGTGGCTCAAACAATCCTAAGATTTTTCCCCCAATTAGAAAATTGTATTCCTCCAGGTGCACTCAAATTTTGGAATGATGAGTAAATCATACCAACTACGTAAGTGAACATCTAAAAACCTAACTGGCCTAAGACTTGAATTTAGATGTGTGGTTCTGTTGTGCTATTGTACCTCGTTCAATCACTCTCTTTCAATTTGTCTTTTATTCTGTGTACTTGCTCTTGTCCTGACTTTTGCTTTTCCCACTCATCACACTATCAGTGATTTTTCTATTCTCTCAAATTTCAACTACCCTTTCTTCTCAATGGTTTCCATCCAAGCTTTTTTTTTTTGTCCCTAAGATTGGAAAACATAGTCCAACACAATTCTCAAAGTTATATTTTATAGGAACAGTGGTGTATTCATTAGAAATCAAACACTCGATTTTGTTCTCTTCTTGGCTGTCCTCTTTTTACTTGTAATAGTATGAAGAGTTAAAAAAAAAGGAGTGGCTAGAAGCTTTACATCAATTTAAAATGGACTCCCCCAATGCCAAAGAGATCCATTCCATTCTTTTGGGGGAGCTGTACTCTAGTCTTTTAATTGGTACTATGTTTATTTTTACTATAATATAAACTTTGCAATTTTTAAAATTTTAATTTCAGAAATACAAAAACAACCCCCCTAGGAAACAGGATAACTTTAATACCCTGTATATTGTGTGTAATTCACTGAGGGAAACCACACTTAATTCTTTGGTTGCTTGTAAGCTATCTAATACAGAATGAAGTCCCTGACTAAGGATTTTAAATTTCAGTGATGATTCTCCATTTAAAAGTTGCAATAGCCAACAGGGCAGAGATCAAACACTATCACTTTTACTATATTTCCCTCATTAATATTTTCTATCAATAGATTAATTTGGATTTCCATCATACTTCATCATCAGTACTTTTAAAAGATTATTTGAGAGGCTGGCTAATTTCATTATGAATTTCCAAACCCTTAATAAAAAAAGTATTTATAAGTTATTTGCATCATGAAAAAGGTTTTTTAAATCATCCTCTGCTTAGGTACTGGGGATTGTTCCTTTTTATGCTGATACAAATGAGTTTTGCTTAGAAGTAAAAATATGGATGGATGGAGAGATATAATTGCAATAATAAACTAAAGATCTTAAATGTATTTCAATTCACATTTATACAGTAAAAATATCTTATATACACAACCTCTTTTGAGTTTCATTAAAAACCTTCTAAGGCAGATTTTTTTTATCACCATTTTACTGATGAGGAAACTGAAGCTCCAAGGTATTAAGAGATTTGCCCAGAGTCACACAGCTAGTTAAGTCTGTGAGGCTGGATTTGAACCCAAGTCCTCATAACTCAAAGTCTACTACTTTATTCATTATTTATTCACTGTCTCTTCAAAGTATGCTATAACATGTTTGCATACTTTAAGTTTCTTGCTATTGAACAGCATTTTTCTACTATTGGAACACAGTATTGTCTTCTACTGCCCAAATGGAAGGA
Source organism: Potorous gilbertii (assembly GCA_028658325.1). Classification (NCBI taxonomy): domain Eukaryota; kingdom Metazoa; phylum Chordata; class Mammalia; order Diprotodontia; family Potoroidae; genus Potorous; species Potorous gilbertii. Next base: position 549,348,347 of record CM053769.1, read on the forward strand.
AATTCTTAGTTACACATTATCATCTTACACAAGATAACAATTTCTCTGTCAAGTTAAACATCATCATAAAACATCTAATCTGTTTTTTAAAGTCTCTTAAAACAAAACAACCTTAAGTGACTATGGCAATTATAAATAACAAAACATCCTTGTCATTTTCAGCAGGTATCCGAACCGTATAGATGCTAGCTAGTTAAATATGAAACGGAAGACTAGAATTGTAGCCTGATTTCTTAGAAAATACCATACCTGATTAACGAATAAAAGGAGTCCAAATATTCAAGAATTCTCCTGTCTTTGGTTTGAATTTCAACTTTTTAAAGGCAGCTTTTATTTACTGGTTTTTCTTTTTTTTTTCCCTTTTTTTAAATTTAATTTTATTTTATTTATTTATACATGTTCTACAATCACTTCCTTAAAATTAAGATTTTATACCCCCATACCTTCCCCCCCTACCCCCCTCCCTCCCCATGACAGCATACAATTCTGTATAGGTTCGACATATACTTTCCTATTGAGCATATTTTCACTACAGTGACGTTATGTAGTCACATTGACATAAGTGGATGGTTTTTCTTAAATAATAATTTTAATTGTACTTAACAGTACTTAAGTATATACTTAATACTTTTGATGGGACTGATTTTAATATGAGCTGCATGTAAAGTGAACTTTTATCTATAATATCATTTGTGCTGTTATTTATATTAACCATTGTCAAGTGTTATTTTTATGTTACATCACGAAAAAGGGTTGCCTTACAAACTGCCAAGTTTGATAATGACTGATTGATTTGACAGATATCAAACAACATTAATTTCAATGCTATCATACTTGTGCTTGCAGCAGAGGACCTATGAAAACAGAACTAGCCAGTTTTGGTTTAGTTATTGCCCCTGTTCTCAAGGGAATAGTTGACTTCAAAAACAGTTGCACAAAGGACTTTATTCTGAGTAGTGGTTGGTAAGTAAAGTATAGCCATTTCTAAATGCCAGTGGTTCCCAACATCCATGTTCCTCCTGTGTAGAATGAAGTCTGAGAGCGCTGACTGGAGGGTCATTTGACCCACAAGGGCCTGGAAAGGTTTCTAGAATAACAGAGGTCATGTAATTGCCAAAAGAGCATTAGACAGTCAATCACAATGGATAATTAAATGACCTACATGATTCCTGAAACGGCTCCTCTATATATGGTCTATTACTTGCATCCCTCAAGATAGGCTACTCCTTTGATATGACCTGACCTATAAGCCCAACCTGAGCCTCCATACTAGCTGCTTGCTTCTATTGCTTTGTAAATGACCCCCAACAGCAGACATGTCCCAGACCATACTTTCAAGTATACACACACATAAAAATCAATCATGTATCCTCTTCCTACCATGTAAGAAAAGCAATGGGGGAGGGGGGAGTAAATTCCTACACTAGATTTTTTTCTAGATTGGAAGAAAAAGAGATATAAGAATTACAAGAGCAAAAAGTTACAAGAAGCCTTTATTCTCAAGTTTCTACCTCAATATACCACTGAAAGAATGGGAGAATTGTGAAACACTAGTAGAATTGGCCAGTGAAGACTAAGTTAAGAAATTGAAACTTGCTTGGACAGTTTTTGATACTACTAAAAGGATTTATCTTAGCCTAGTTCTTTAATCCACACAAAAGAAAAGCTAACTCTAAACAAATAAAAATGTACAAGGAATCAACTATTTGCTTGATACAGGAGCAAAAGAAGCAAAACCCTCATGCTTTAAGTCTTTTCATCTATATTTTATGTGTCACTGTAACACTTGGTCAGAAATGCTATCTAACAGAAGCCAGCCACATAAAATGGCAATAACATGATTGAGGAGAATTTGCCTTTTAAGAGAAGAAAGGTCTGGCTGGCGGTGGCCCTAGAGGCAGCTGCACATCTAGCAAGCATTACAAAAAAAGGCAAGAGATCAAGTAACTAAAGACAATCCCACAATGATGCCAAGAGAGAATGGGTAAAGGGGACAAAGAGCTCACAATCAGAGTACCTCAGGGCTAGTAGGATTTTCCGATTTCCACAGGAAATTATACAGCTTCAGGCTGCTGGCTACTGAAATACACCATTCCTGATCTCTTACTAGGATATCAATGGCTTATTAAACCTAGAACATATCTATTTTAGTTAACTTCTGGGTGGGGAGGGGACGGGAGGTGAGGGAAAGAACAAAATGTACTTAAATGCTGAATTTTTTCTCCAGGCTGAATGCCTTTCATCCAATAAGACATTCAAAGCAGTGACCCAGCAAATGGATTGAAAAAGCAATCTTCCGTCTCAGTGCCACATTATCATTCCTATTCAGTATTCTCCATGAGATATCTCAATCAGCTGTGTGTAAGTGACAACGCAGCCCATTGCTGGGTTAATTAAACATTTGACTTTAACACCCTCCCCTTCATTAAGCAAATAAAAACAGATAATTCAAACTACACTTCATCCTCAGGGTACACAACACACATGTCAAAATTAAGAGAGTCCAAGGCCTCTGGGTATTTCTGTTGGGACCATAATCAGTTTAAATCTTATCTGGTTTATCAATTATTCTATTGATTAAAGCAAAGTGATTATACACAACTCCTTTTGCACATGGGATTTATATCAGCAAAGCAAGAAAACAACTCCAGGAGGCTCCAAACTGATTTAAAAGCAGACAGACCAATAATAGTCAATTATTACATACCAGTGATCCATATACAGATTCTTAGTTTCAGATGGGTTAAGTGAACCCATTCCAATCACTATGGCCCTATGATATACCTTATGTTGGCTACGAGAAAATGTATGTATTGGAAGACAAACACATTTTCTAGTATTTTAAACAGTGGCCAGTATACTCAAGATTTGAAATACATTGTATAAGTCCTAGATTTAAAATATGGCTGAGCTGCTCTCAAGCAGAGAAAACAAATTGCACACTAATAATATTCTTGCCCAGCTATATAAAAACAACAGAAGATGATTTGTAGGATCATTCTTAGGATCCTACTTTTCCAAAAGTTATTTGGCACCAGTTTACCAACACTATGCTCAAGAAAAAATAAAAACTGAAAAAATCAGAAAGCTTTACAGAATTAGAATTATGGCTCATTTTTCTTTAATTCTAGGGGCAAGTCTTCAAAGATTTATCTCACTGAAAATCTGAACCTAATTTCTTAAAAAGATTAATGTAGGAACCTTATAATGCCACTGAATACCTCCTCGAAATTTTACTAACATTTGAACTATAAACACAACTTAAGACACCTGCCCCCAAAATGTTCTGCATGATTTTCTACAAAAATCCAAAATCTTCATATCTTAAGGCCATGTCCTACCGCATATAAGAAAAGAGCTAATAAAATCCAAGGAAAAAAATCAGAGTTAAATTTGTGCACTCATAGCTGTGTCTTCATAAACCAAATTTCTTCACCACTTTGTTGGACCACATGAGCACTCAACCATAGTTTAACTTATCTCCTTCAGATTTTCCTTTTTCAGGCAGACTAAGAAACCTGCATTAGCATGCTGTATTTTACTCTCACCACTAGAAATACTGAGGGTGCTATTTGTAATTGTATTCTTTTTAAGAGGTTTGTTCTCTGCAGCTGTTTTCTGCTTGCAGTGTATTTTGTGTAATCAGCACATCATCATAAATACATTGGCTGTTCCCCTGAGGGTAGCTGTCAGTGTTTAATTTACAGAACAACCTGGCCAATGTGAATTTTAACACTACAGCACTATGGCAAGGAGTTACCACACTCTGTGAAAAACAGGTTTCTATGAATTTTTATATCAGGAGCTGGTCCCAGGACAATTTAGGTCCTAGAAATAGATTGTTTAAAGAAGCACTTCATACCTTGTATGCAATGGATTCTTTCCTATTTATAGTCTTGTAAAGAAGCCCTGAGCTAACTACTAAACCACAAGTGGGCACAATCAATTGCTGAGACAACAAAGATTAAAAATCCATGAATTACCGGAAGGAGGCAGTATAAGAGATGCTAGCTTTGTCTTCTAGTTTGTAATTGATTTTTAGGGCTGCAAGTGACCTTAGAGATCATCAAAGTTAATTCTCTAATCTTTACAGATTAGAAAGAAGTGGTATACAGGATTAGATGTCTCCTGACTCCTAGTCCAGAGCTTCTTCCACTATACCACAGTACTTAATTAACTACCAAAACTGTAAGCATGAAACAAAATGCCATTTCTCACATGCATCGAGTGGAAGGGGAAATGCCTTGGACTGGGATATATGATGAGACATAAATTATGTCACCACAAATTTGTCACTGGTCTATGTTAATTAATTACCTTAATAGATAATGAAATACCTTTATCTTACTAAATGAAAACAGTATTTTCAACTAAAGGCCATTGATGATTCCATTTCAAAATATACAAAACAATGTTGTACTTAGGTGGGTTACTCAGTGAAACTTAAGCCCTTAATATGATATCAAAATACACAAAATAAAATTAAGGGAATACTCTTATAAGCTCTCAGAAGCAGGAAATCTTTCATAAATTTTAATGGCTTCCTAGATAACATATTTGGACAAAAATCTTTGAAAGTCCAACGTTACATTGAAAAGCAGGGATTGCTTCAAAACAATTGTGTTCAGGAAAATATGCATGATTAATAGTGAAGACTGTATGAAAAAGAATATTGAACTTTCTATAATTAATATAGTCTTGACTTAGGACATTTTAAACAATAAATTTAAATAATTTGAAAGGTAAACAAAGAAAGGGGTTTTGCTAACACCAGTGTTGCTGGGATTAATTAGTTTTTCAGTTATAAAGGTCTTTTTTCCAAATTAAGATGCTTAAGAGTTAAAACTGATTTTTAAAATGAATATTGCTAGTTTGTTTTAAAAATATTTCAGAATTACATATTCATAATATGTTACATGTGAATTGTGGTTAATATTCTACTTAAAGTACAGAATGAGAAAGATTTGCTAGACTAGAATGCTTCAGATTTCCCCAGGTTTCTGATAAAACTAAATCCTGTACTCTTAGGAGGATCAATAAGATTTTTGGCACCTTACCTGATCCCATACAAAATAAAGTTTTAAGTATTTTCTAGCTGGTTCTTGAATAACATGTATAGAATGTCTCTAAACTAACTGCTATTTCTTGTATTCAGAAACAAACCAAAAAAATCTTTTCTATTTAATATTTAAAAATCAAGTCTAAAAATAAAGCCTTATTTTCCATCACTTTCTTTCCTTCACTTCTGCATAGTTGGTTATGGCTGTATAAAAATACAAAACCAGAAAAATGTTCACCAGAAGCATTAAAATAATTAGAAGTACCTCTATAGAAAGTTTACTTGCTCTTTTTTAAACAACGAAAATGAAACTAAGGGTAAGAAAGAAGTACAACAAGAAAGTTGGTCCAAAACATAAATTCTCTTCTACAATCAATTTTAAACACACCATAATTTTTAAAAGGAAAAATTATTCATGATTTCTCATCTGAACATTAGAATTACAAAAAGTCATTTTGGGGCCCTCTGAACCAAAGTGGATGAAGTTAGCCTTAGGGTCAGTCATATTGAAGAGTGAATTACTGAATTGCACCTTCCCTGGAGACCCTGTAGTTCCATATACTGCCATTAGATAGCAGCACAGTACACATCATCAGTCATGTCTGCCACAATCTTCTCTTCCCTTAAGGCTAGAGTTCTGCTTATTCCATACCCTCCTCGTGGGGGGGGGGGGG
>CM053769.1:549364100-549384269 GCA_028658325.1 Potorous gilbertii
ATGGCCTACATTGAATTGCCTGCATTCCCAAAGGGAATGGGTGGGGAGGGAGGAATGGGGAGAAGTTGGAACTCAAAGTTTTAGGAACAACTGTTGAGTATTGTTCTTGCTACTAGGAAATAAGAAATACAGGTAAAGGGGAACAGAAAGTTATCTGGCCCTACAGGACAAAAAAAAAGATGGGGTAAGGGAAGGGAGAGCTGAAAGAAGAGAGGGCAGATTGGTGATATGGGTAATTAGAATGCTCAGTGTATTGGGGAGGGGAGAGGGGACAAATGGGGAGAAAATTTTGGAACCCAAAATCTTGTGAAAATGAATGTAAAAAGTTAAATAAATAAATTTATAAAAAAAAAAGAATTTTGAATTCCATTTTTTATCTCTTCCTTAATTTCATCTGAATATTCATAGTTCTTCTGGAAAATCCATTTTTTTCCTTTAGTCTTTGCTTGGAGTTGTTATGGAATTATCTCTCTTTTTGGGGCATCTCTGCTTCTACAACTTTATGTTGGCCAGAGGTTTTTTTTTTGCTTCTGGTTTTTACTTCTCTCTCTAGCTTTGGTTCCTTAATTGGGACTTTTCACTTTGCTTTGCTTTTAGGTGGGAATAGAAGGGGTCACCTCTGCTTATGGTCAACCTGGGTAATTTGGATTCCTGGGTTAGGTCCCCCAGGATCTTTGAGATTCAGAGCGCTGGATCCTCAAGGTGTTTTGTGGCATTTCAGCACAGAGTAAGTGCTGAGAGCCCTTGGGCTAGAGTATCCTGGGGTGGTCATTCCCTTCCCCCTCCCCCATGCCCAATGTCCCTCATCTGGGTCTTTTTGACTACTCTAGCGATTTCCAGAGAAGCTCTCCACTCCCAATGCTGTTGGACACAAGGCCTTGACAGGTTACACATCTCTGAACCACTTCTGGTTGGATTGTGAGGCTGTGGGCTTGTTTGCCTGCACTGGCACTATTTTGGCTCACAATCCCACTTCCCATTACCTATGGGCCTCAGGCTAACTTTTTATACAGCTCAGCAGTGGAAGAAGAAATTTTCTGCATTTTCTCACTGAATTTCTTAATCATTATTTAGTCCAGTGGGAACATCAGGGTTTTATATGTATAAGGTGAGTATATGGGAGTTGAGTGTTTTTCCTCCCATTCAGGTAGCCATCTCATCTGGAAGCTTCCCTTCTCTCTTCTTTTAGCTTAAGTTCTACTTTCTATGAACCCTTCCTTGATTCCCCACCTTCTAGTGCTCACCCCTCTTAAAGTTAGTTTGTATTTATTTTGTATATGTTCTGTATATGTATATATTTATATACATAACTGTCCTAGGAGAATGTGAGCTCCTTGAGGGCAGGAACTGTTTCATTTTTACTTGATTAATTCCCAATTCCTTGCATAGTACTTAGTACACAGGAGGTGTTTAATAAATGCTTGTTGATTAACTACTACAATAACTTGACTGTTCCTGTCTCATACTCAAATCCAGGTGATATGTTAGATTAATTAATCTTTACAATGTTTAGTTCAGTCATGTTACTACTACATTCAAAATACCTTCAACAAATCCCCATTATCAACCGAATCAAATTCATGCTCTGTGGAATGACAAATAATATTCAATGTTCTCCACATTTCAGCCCCAGTCTGCCATTTCAACCTTCTCCCCAACTACTCCTCTTACATTACATTCTAGTCAACAATGACTCCTTGTGGTTCCCTAAATCTACCTCATGGCTTCCTGTCTCTGTGCCTCTTCTAGTCATCCAATTCTTACACAAACTTCAAGACCAATTAAGTGTCATCCCCTCTATGAAGCTTTCTCTGAAATTCCCAGATGAATTTCATCATTCTCCTTTAAACTAACATAGCATTTTGTATCTTCTCACTGTACTTTCAAGTTATCCCCTAGAGTTATTTATGTCTATATCTCATTTTTCCTACTAGAAAGTAAGCTTCAATGAAAACAGGAATTATATCCCATCAATCTTTTTATCCTTCTATAGTACCTAATCACAGTGGATGTTACATAAGTATTTGCTGAATGAACGCTAAATGAAGAAATGATCTATAGTTACCCGGCTGGGATCAAAGAGATGAACAACTTCTATGGCAAGTGCTGGGGCATTTGAAGCAGAACAAAAATGTGGTAAAAAGAAGGTGCTCAGATAAACTGCATGACATCTCAGTTCTAGAGAGTCATCTTACAATGCATACAAGTGGTCACAGAGGAAAAGGGCAAGACAATGTGGCCATTTCAAAAATAACTAGTACCACTATTAGAAAAAAAAAAGAACTTGTGTATTTTCTAATAGTTAAAATTACATAACAACTTGGGATTTATGGAGTGTATTCTTCACAGCCATCCTTTAATGCAGTGGTGTAAGCACTACTATATATTATTATAAAAGTAAACTGAGATTCTGAGAAAGTAAGTGACTTGCCCAGGGTTACATATTTAGTAAAATGTCAAAGTCAGGATATAGACACCAAGGCCAGCACACTTTCTACTGTACCATATTAACTGTCCACTAACAGATATCTCAAAAAATAAGAATATGCCAAAGTAGGTGGCCCAAGATATAGATCACTGAGAAAACAGCACTAGTGGTTGGAAATATACTCACTGTCTCAGCAGCACTGGTTAGAAATACAATTCTCTTACAGGATGGCAAAAGGGCAAGAAAGAACACTCTAACAACTGTCCTTTTACCAGAACACTAGAGACATCTTATAATGTCATATTTTCATCTATAAAACTATAGTTGATATTCATAGGTTTTAAAATGTATATGCTGCTTAAATATATATTTTCTCATTTAATTCTCAAAGCAATTCTGTAAAGTCAATCTTCAAGCATTTATTAAACACCTACATGTGCTGACCATTGTGTTAAAACCTGAGGACAAAAAGAAAGGCAAAAACACAATCCAGCCCTGCCTTCCAGGAGTTCACATTATAACAGGAGAGACAACATATCAAGACATGTGACAGTATAAATGGAAAGTAATTTCACAGGAAAAGTTCTAGTAGTGTTGAGGCTCTGAGAAAGGTCTCCTGCAGAAGGCAGAATATGAATTAAGTCTTGAAATAATCTAAGGAAACCAGGAGGTAGATGTGAAACCAGGAGGTAGAGGTGAGGAGGGAGAACATCCCAGGCATAGGAAAAAGATAGTGAAAGGGAAGTGGACTCAGGAGATGGAACATCCTATGTGATTAATTGGAAAAGGGCAGCATAGTAAGATGCTTCGTGTCGTCTGACCTTTGTTTCCTAAGGGACCAATGACATCAAGGGGGACATTGTGACAAGTGCATGAATGGGATAGAAGTGAGGCAGAGTTGTACAAAATTGTCAGCCTTACTCTCTCTTCCAGAGTCATCAAAGTCCAGTGGCAGGGCAAAAGTCAAGATGACTGACAATGGCCCAGGATGCAGAGGATGACCATGGTATCTTCAATGCCTGACCAAGTTCTAAGCTTGTTCTTATTTGCCCATTCTGCCAGGGGAAGTCTTTACATGCTTGGGTAGACACCCCTCTAACTCAATGACAGACTTGGGGCCTGTAAGTTACTCTCAACCTGGGTTAGCCTATCTGCTGAGCCTATTTACTGGGAGGTGTGGTCACTGCCCATGCTACAACTTCTTGGAGACACACAACCTGACATCTTCTTCCCTTTCTAGTTTTTCTATACTTTACTTCCTTCCACATACTCTGCTGTCTTACAGGCATGGATGACGTGTTCGGAAGGACTAGAACCTCAGTGTGAGAGCTTGCTGAGCCCTTTTCAGGACTGCTCATCCACCTTTGGTGTCTCCAGTGTGTCCCAGCTCTCACAAGTGGCTCCAAGCATAGGCAGCAGTCACACCCTCAATAAATAGTCACAAAGCCCCAAGGCTGGAGGCAGAATTGTATCCCTGGATCTTCAGATACCAAAGGCTGAGGGCTCTTTCCACTGTTTTCAGTTACCCAGACTCTACCCCTCCTAACTTCCACAACACTTCAGAGGATTGAATCTCAAATAAATCAAGAAATCCAAGATCACAAATCAAGAATAAGATTTTCTTTCCAGTATATGCTTTCTTTTAGACTCAATATCAGCTAACAATCAGGGTAATTTTCAGTTATAGGATGCAATGTTATGTAGCAAATACATATATGTATTAATGAATGAAGGAAATCAACTGTTATTAGTAAAGTTGAATTAATTTGACCACTTACTTCGCTAAAAACAAATGAAAAGATAAATTAACCTAAATAATTTGGCGATGTCCTTCCATATACATATATAATTTCCAAATTTTGGTCAATATCTGGATACAGTGAATAAACCATGGAATAACTCAATCTCATAAGTTTCTCTCCCATTCATGTCAATTTACAACTATGGGAACAGTATTTCATAATCATGATCTCTATGGGAGAATAGACATTTGCACATATATGCAAAATGCCATTAGCATTTTTTCCCCCACTGGTTTGTTTGGGTGTGTGTCAACAAATTTGAGGCTTTGAAGTGAGGCTGATATAAACTCTGCCCAAAAACCTTCAGTGTTTCTCTACTGCTTCGAAGATAAAATATAAACAAACTCCTCAGTCTGGTGTTTTAAATTCTTCTATAATCTGATTCCCATCTACTTTTCTAGATTTATTTAATATTATTCCTTTTTCCATACTCTGTTATCAAAGGTGTATACTCAGACATACTTCTGAGTGCAGTAGCCCAAAAGGAAATTAAAACATAATTGAGAAATATTCAACAAAATAAACAAAAATACAAGAGAATATAGATAATGTCAATGTGTGGTTTTTTAAGACAATATGTGGCCACAGGGGACTTTGCCTAAAGAGACTACAAATACGGGAAAAATTCCAACAAACTCCATGGAACTGAACAACATTACTTTGTTGTGTTGAAAGTCCATTATATTGATTATGATCAAGCTATGCTTAGTAAATCTTTTTGTCAAAATAATTTTCACTATAACAGTACAATAGTATTTGAGTCTTACCTTAATAACCACTCTGTCACAAATCTATTCCCAAACAATAAAAATTCTAAAATTACTTCTCAGTATTTTTATGTTCATGTTCCTTGATCTCAAGCATAACAATGCTAAATTTGTACAGCATTGCTGTTTTAATGTTTCATTTCATGTTGAGCAAGATCGTATATGTTTACCAGCATTTTTAAATAGGCTGTCTCTTCTGAATTCATTCCTTCTCTCACAATTCTGACCTTTGTTGTATGACTGAAGCTAATTCAAAGGCAGCAAATGTTTCCCATAGTTCAAGATTCTATTCAATGCCATTTCATGCTACCTAAAATATCCTATCTATTTATATCCTTAGTATTACAATCAAATTCCTCTGGAATTCCATCTTCCAAGGAAAAAACATTTCTTTTTAATTCCTCAGCTGTTCCACCACTTCCAGCTGCTTACTTTCTAATGCTTAACTACTGTCTAATACTCTATATGATGAAATCACCATCATTTGCTGGGGAAATGAAAACAATCCTCCAATATACAATGTGAAACAAGAAATAAAGCATAAGTGTTGCATATAATATTTTTTCATAAAAGAGAAAATGAAAGCATTCCTAAATTTGACCCAACCATATAACTTCAGGTTATTTTTTAGATTTTTCAATAAATTTCATTAGTTCAGCAATTAAACCAACTTAGCATCCTGATTTTGTCATTCCTGTCTGAGTTTCTGGATATTATCAGACAAACTAACAACGACTAAACAGTCTCCCAAATTTCTACTGTCTCAAGTTAAAGAATTTTAAAAATCTCAGGAGTTCCCTACTTCCAAAAAGAAGGAAAATGAATGCAAAAAGATTGTCCTGTTATGAAACTTTTAGACACTAGCCTTGGATGTCTATATTGTATATTTTTAGGAGTTTAAATTAGCATCTCAAACATATTTTTCCATTTCTCCCATCTATAATTCATTAACACCAAAAGAAAAAAAACATTCGTGGTACAAAGAGTTTTATGACAATATCATCCAACATGAAAGTAAGCAGCATTTATTGAAAAGAAATGCATCAAATTAACACTTTTTATTAAACACCCACTATGCATAAGGCACTATATATACACAGACTGCAATTTTATCAGACCAGAAACACCAAGAAAAGTTGTCCAAAGTTCCATTTTGCCTATAAGATTCTATCTCTTGCTATATACCTCAAGCAGTAAGTACCCTGCTCCATTCAAACTGGACTTCTTATGAAGTCTTCCTTGACTTGGGTGGGGGGGAGGATTCATTCTTCAACTTGCCTGCACAGTCTCTAAACCAACTTTTCCTCACAAAGTATTTAGTAATTGTAGTAATTTCACATTTTTGTGCTAGTAAAATGCTATATTTACACATCCATACACCCACCCACCCACACACACACAATGGGGAACCAAGTAGTTTGTTAAGACCCACTAAAAATGGAACCTTAGCAATGTTACTGAATGTGTCTAGAGTTCTTTCCTATTCTACTATGCATTAATATTTAAGATCTAAATTTTTCTTCTAAGAATACCTTATCATATCTAAGTTAGACTCTAGGTTAGTTTTTGCCTCTGGCAATTGTCATATTTTTAATTAGATGTGATTATCTTTAATTTTCTATAACATGGTTACGTGAATCAATCAACAGCATTAAACCAGGTACTGGGGGAGATAAAAGGACCCAACAGGTCCTTTTAGGCCATATTCCTAAAATTAGAGCTTTCTGAAGGGGAAAAATATACATTAAAAAAATCCAACAAGTTGAGTCAAACACATGATACATACAGGCCAAATCTGTCAGGGAAAGTCCTTTTTATGTTCAAACCAATATAGTATGAGACAGCTCACTGAAAGGCTGCTATGTCAATTAAATATCCATGGTGTTCCCTACCAAAGGTAATTTGTTTAGAGCAGAGTTCTGGGACGACCTCTATCATCAACTAGCTACATGGCCTTGTGCAAGTCATTTAACCTCTGTCTTACAAAATGGGAATAACAGTACCTACTCAATTACGATGAAAATAAAATTATGCATTTAAAATACTTAGACACCTGTAATGTGCCTTACAAGTAATGATTCATGATTGCATGAGTCTACGTAAGTTTCAATTCTAGCTGTCATTAACAAAACTGGCTAAGTTTAATATTGAAAGATTACTTAGCACAGTAAAAAGAAGACTGGAGGTGACCTCTGGAAAACCAGGGTTCAAATTCTACCTCTGTCAGTATTCGGCACTCAACTCTCAGTCCTCCCCGCAATTTTTCTGCAGACATCTTGCTACACTGATATGCTACACCACCAGGGGTTCCCCACCCCAGTGAAATCACAAGTTCAAAACTACAACAACAACCCAAAATGTTAGTATTAGCAAAAAAGATTTATTTCAATGTTAAATTATAAAAAACAAACAGAATCTTGCAAAATTTTCATTACTAAAATAGCACCATTAAGGAGTAACAATTATTAGCACTTACATAGGCAACATAACTAGGAAAAATCTATCACTCAGAATGCTGATTCCCTCACTTTATCTGGAATTTAGAAATAATGTATTTTACTATCTTATATTGAAAGTTCTCTAAGATCAATTATGCCATAGATAGGCAAGATGTTAGCAATTAATGTATTATATATTGCAATCAAATGCTGACTAAAAATCCTTCAAGACCGAAGTGTACAGATTACAGTTTTATTTGCTAGGAATACCACTCAAATGCCTCTGACCATTTTAACATTTTATACATTTAAATGTTAGCTATAAATTAAAACTAAACTATTTGCCTCTTTCTCTACTCTTCCTCTTCAACTTCCTCTCACAGTAACCTGGCATTGGCCTAATTCTGAAAGGTATTTCCCCTTTAGGATCCACTGAGACTACTATTAGTCCACCTAGATTGTTTTAAAGTTTAATACCATGTTCATGAACTTCTAGGCCTTGCAACCATTAACTAAAGCATAAATAACATGTGATCTTAAGAGGGAATGCGTAGTACTGGTAACAGAAGGCTCAATACACTATATAACCTCAATGGTCATAAGAAAAACATGGATGGCTATTTAGTCAATTGCATGTAATTAACTGATGACATATAAATTGGCTTGATGTAGGTCCAGAAAAAAACATAATGCATTGAGGTTATTTGCTGAGGCTACTTTTTAAAGTTCAATACTTTTGCATTGAATAGATCTGAGAACCAATAGCCAAGTCAATGTCAATTTTGGCAGATCAATCATATTCAATCAATGGAATGAAAATGTTTTAGACTGCGTAAATCTGGATCTACATGAAAAGATCATTAAAGAAGCATATCAAATGACATGAAAAATACCTAAGATATGAAGAATAAAATGAATGTCCGTAAAGAGTGTGAAAGAAGAGAGAGGCACACTCACACCCATGTACACATGTACTTGCACTCTCCCTCCCTCCCTCCCTCCTCCCCCCAGAGACAGAGAAAGTACCTGGAAAGCTGTGAGTGCGCCAGTCCCTGGGTTATACAGGCATCGCAGCGAAGGCATGCTGTCCGCCAGGCTGGAGCAGCCCAGCCACAGAGACCTGGGCATAGAGCACTGCAGAGAGAGGACAACTATGAGATGGGACAGTATGAGACAGGATGGCACAGATTACAGGAACTTTAAAGGCGTTGCTGAATTGTGACAATACAGTTACAGCTGGCCTTCAGGACAGAAACATCTTCAAGAAATATATACTACTAATTGCTCTATCTCCCCCAAGAGAAAGTCAGAAAGGTCATTAATAGCAAAAGAAGGAAAGGGAGGGGAGGGATCAAGGGAAGATGAAACTGAAAGAGAGAGGAAGGGAAGGATGATGAAGAGGGAGAGAAGAGGAGAACAAAAGATGGCCTAGTCCAAAAAATTAAATGTTTAATCATTTTTTTTTGTATCTCTGTGCACTTGCTGAAAGGAAAATTATGTCTTTGCTCAATTAATCAACCCTCTTTTCCTATGCATAGGCAAGTCACCTCTAATGTACCAAAGTAAGCAGAAACGGGGGATGGTCCGTGGCAGCATTTTAACACTAGGAAAGCTAGAAAACAAAACACTTCAGTAAACTTAGGCTTTTAAGGGGTTAGGGAAATGAAAATGGAAAGAAAGTATAGCAATAACCTTGGAGGCAGTGACAGTAAGTAACTCTATGACAGTTTGCATGTGTTTTATGTGTTTAGCTACTCGGCTATTCATTAAGCAAAATGCATCGTTACCATAGCAGCTGCCTCTTCATCTTTCCAGATGGATCAAAAACACAAAGGGGCCAAGAAACAAGTAAAACAGAAGGAAAAACAACAACAAAAAGCCCCCACAGAACTGCTGCTAGTAGACATAGCAGTGTTCTCAGCATCAAATAGTTATGAAAAACTTTTTACTATGCTAAAGTTACTATTGCCTTAGAGA
Source organism: Potorous gilbertii (assembly GCA_028658325.1). Classification (NCBI taxonomy): domain Eukaryota; kingdom Metazoa; phylum Chordata; class Mammalia; order Diprotodontia; family Potoroidae; genus Potorous; species Potorous gilbertii. The sequence goes on from CM053769.1 coordinate 549,373,513, forward strand.
TTTATAAAATATTCAATCCTTTATTGTGATATTTAACATGCTTCATTTATTTCTACAGTTTACCACAAGAAATATTTTAAAAGAGAATATCCTTGTTCAGAAGATATTCTTGCTATTATTTAATCGTTTGATTAGAGTAAAAGCTAAATATGTGGCCATCATGTGTAAGAAACATGAAAGAATTCTTCTTTAAAAATATGAGTTATAAATAATGCTGAATGATAACTGGAATTTTAAAAGATTCAAAAGGGTGATGAGCTTAGCACTTTTTATTTTAAATAAAAGCTTTGTAACCTAGAAGTTTACATAAGAGTCTATTATTACTATATTTACTATTATGTTAAACAAATATTACTATTAACATTAGAAAATGAAATTTAGCATATATAACCCACATCATCTAAAATCGGCTTATATATTCTTTTAGGAGGAAAAGGAACTGATGAGAACTCTGTAGGTTTCTCTACACAATTACAGAATTACAAATTTCAAAGCCAGTATCTTCATCCTATAGATTAAACAACTGAGGCAAGGAGAAGTTAAATGGCTTTTCCATGGTCATAAAGTTAGTAAATAATGAAATGTGGATTACAATTCAGGTATACAGCTCTGTAATATTTCCATTACAATATGCTGCATCAATCCCTGGGAAGCAAGGTTTAGACCCTATCCTTTAAAGAATAACAGAATGCTTACCAGACAATTGCAATCTTAATCCCTGAATCTCTGGTTTCCTTGCCTCTAGGGCTTCCTCACTCACTACATCTTATACATGCAGCCAGAACACCATCAAAGCATCTACAGTTTCCTAGATGTGGACACCCCTTCCAGCAGTAAGTAATGCAACCCAATCATCCCTCCTCATCCTCTTTACCTCTAACCTATGTCTTCCCACGAATGCTCCACAGAGGGCATACACTTAACAGGCTGGAAACTTTCTCTCAGGGTCAGGTGTTCTTAAACTAAGTCAATCTAGATATTTGATGAGTATTTCAATATAAGTTTTATACACACACACACACAATATAACACATCATCAGAGTGCCAAAGGGATTCAGGACACGTTAAGAAACCTTCTTCTAGATTTTTATTTAACATTATAAGGATATCAATGCAGCATATGGACTATCCATGTTAGCCCTACTCCAGCTGCACCTCCTTTTACATTAATGAAGTGAGGATGGCATGAGGAAGGAGAAGTGGACCTATGATTTCATCATTGTACTGAGCTGGCTTATGAGGATTTCCTTTATCTTTCCTGTAGCTTGCCTATTTTAGAGTTTCCTGGGGGCACTAAGAAGTTAAGAAAAAAGTCAAGCATCCAGTATGTGTTTGAGGTTGACTTAAACTCAGTTCTTCCTGATTCTGAGGTCAGATGTGTATTCAAAAGGCCACACTGTAGTCTCTTTTTTCAATCATACATCTCTCTAATGACCTTTTTTATGCCACTTTTTGCATGCAACTCCTGAGTTAAAGGGAGCTTGGTATATCAGAAAGACTGCTGAATTTCGTAGAAGATATAAGTCTGAACACACACACACACACACACACACACACACACACACACACACACACTTCATTTAGCCCCTTGGCTGCTCATTTCCTCATCTGCAGAATGAGGAGGTTGAAACATACTGCCTCCAAAGTTTCTTCCACTTCTATATTAAAATCCTATGCTGCATCCTACTGACATCCACCACAGGTTCTTCATTGCCCTTTGAGAGAGTCCCAACTTTAACTCTTTGGCGACCACATCACTTAGAACAGGGGTGTTCTACTGTTAAATTTTTGTTTCAGAGAGAAGTTTGGAGTAAATGAAGATACATTGAAATTTCCTAAATATAATCCAGCCCACTTTCTTCCTCTTAATTCTTTTTCTTTTTTTAAAAAAAAAAACCTGTTATAAGGGATAGCATCTTGGAAAGGTGGGAGGGGAAAGGAACACAGAGGTAATGTAGGTGACATAAAAAAAACAATAAAAATTTTAAGAAGAAAAATAAAATAAATTTAAAATTAAAAAAAATTTAAAATTTAAAAAATAAAAATACATCTCCCCAATAACTTATGGTGACTATTCTATGAAATCCCAAATTCTTGGCCGCCACCACTAACCTCTAAACTTAATCTCATTTTTAAAATTTACTTCATACTAGAATCCTCCACTCTATTAAACTAATTGGCTTATCATTCCCCGGTGCACATTACTTGCTTTTTGAAGTTCATGCACTCTTGTGTACACAATTCCCCGTCTGAAGCTTAAAATAATTTCCATCTTCTTTCTCTGCCAATCCATTTTTATTGTATCTCTTTATAAATCTTTTCTTAATTCTACCAAACTTAGTCACTTCCTAAATCCTGAATAACCTCAACATTTATAGTCACTTTAGAGGTATTAAAATGTATTAAAACTGAATTGTTATGAATTAATTTTTGTGGATAGTCCTCCATCCTTTGCAGAGGAAGGGGGAGCACTATAGATATGGAATAACTCACATACTTTTAAACACAATTGATGGGTTGGGTGGTTGGTTGTTTTATGAAAAGTTTTTTCTATTTATTCTTTGTTACAAAGGATAACTGGTTAGGTTGGGAGGAGGGCTATTTTTATAAATTAAGTTGGTATAAAAAAAGATAGTGGATGAAGAGTCAACCCTGAAACCAGGACAACTAGGGATAAAGTTTGCCTAGGACATAGATTGTCTGCAAATCCCTTAGTTTCTTAGTGTGCCAGTGCAACTCTCTAAAACTCTATCAACCGCAAAAGAGTAGTAGAAATTTTCTTAAACCTGTTAAGACTTACATGAACTGATGCAAGCGGACCCAGAAGAACATTGTATACAATAATATTGTATGATGACAAGCTGTGAGCTATTCTCATCAATACAACAATCCAAGACAATTCTTAAGGACTGTGATGAAAAATGCTCTCCACCTACAGAAAAAACTGATAGCATCTGAATGCAGACCAAAGTATATTTTTCTTTACTTTATTTTTCTTGTTTTTTTGTCTGTATTTCCTTTCCCAATATGACTAACACAGAAATATGTTTTGCATGACTGCACATGTATTACTATCTATGTCAAATTATCTGCTTTCTCAATGGAGGGGAAGGAGAGAATTTGGAACTCAAAAATTTTAAAAAAGGTTAAAATTATTTTTAAAATATTCATTTTTTTAAAAAAGAAGTTTTCTTATCCAGGAATTCCCTGTATCAATAAAATAACATTACTAGTTCCTATCCCTATGAAAAGATATGAATAAAAATAAGACCACAATGGAATACTAAATGCACTAGGGAAAATGTATTTTTCAAAATAAGTTTTTAAAGTGAGATTCTTTTGTGATACAAATAAACACTAATTTACCTATTCCATAAATATGGATTTTCATGTCAATCAACCAAGCATTTATTAAGTGCCTAGCTCTATGTTAGCCTCTGGAAATACGAAGACAAAAGTAAAACAATGGCTCTCCTCATTTATAGATCTATATAAAGTTGATACAAGATAATTTGAAGGCGGACTGGTAAAAAGGAGCAGAGTAATGTAGAAGGTAGTATATGAGTTGAGCCTTGAAGAGAACTAGGGATTCTAAAGAAGTCAAAGTAAGGAGGGAGTACAACAGGCCACGAGGGATATGGAGTACAAAAGCAGAGATGGGAGATGGAGAGGAGGCCAGTTTGACTGGACTAGTAAAGTGTGGAAAGAACAATGATACATAATGAAGCTGAGAAGACAGACTGAGGTTAAGCTATGAAGAGCTTTAAGAGTCAAACAGAGGAGTTTCTATTTTATTCTAGAGGCAACGATTGAGTTTATTGAATGGGGTGGTGGTGACATGGTCAGATCTGAAATTAAGCAAATTTACTTTGGTAGGAAAATGGATTGGAGGAGAAGAAAGAAAGCACTCCAGGCATGGAGAACAGCCTGTAAAAAGGCATGAAGTAGGAATTGGGACAGTGAGCTCAAGGATCAAAATGTTGGGTAGTATGTCAGAAACATGAAAATACATAAAAAGGAGGAATGCAGAAAACAATTGGAAGGGTAGACTTGAGCCTAATGTTAATAGTTTTAAATAATGAGGAAAGGAAGCCACTGAAGATTCCTGTTCTTTGGAAAGACTTAGAAGCTAAGTGAGGGTGGTGTCAAACGCAGGTAGAAATGGATTCTTGCAGACAGAATACTGACTTAGAAAATCACAAATGAATATCATCTGTGCTGTATTCTATTTTTATTCATTTTGTTAAATATTTTAATCAGGTTGGGCTACACTACAGAATGCTGAGCAAATTTTAGAGTTTGACACCTCTGATTAAAGGCACTTAGGTGGAATATTACATAGAGGGTCAAACATGGGAGTCAGAAAATGACTTGCTCTATTCAAGTTACTAAGCTCTGACAGCCTGTTTTCTCATCCATAAAAGACAATAATAGCACCTACTTGACAGCATTGTTTTAAGCTTTCCAATGAGATAACATATGTAAAGCACATCATAAACCTTAAGGTGCCACATAAATGTAGCTCTTTGCACTACTATTACTGAATTGTAAAGAGGAGAATTTGGAAACAGGTAGACCTATTAAACTATCACAACAGTCCTCTTAAGAGGGGACGATTACCTAAAGGAAGGAGGGTGGTGCTTTCATGAGTTGAAAGAGACACTGAGGGATGGCTTCTCAAGGTATCAGAAAAAGGGGTGAATACCAAATGCTTGGGAAAACAAAATATTTGCTACCAAAAAAGGAGACAGAGAAGACATCGATAATTTCTAAACTATGTACCTACTTTCCCAATTTACAAAATCTTTACAAGAACAATCTACATTTCTATTGAAGGCATCCATGATAAAGTTGACAGAGGGATAGAGGCAGCCTTTTGCAAATTATATTCTACAGTGGACATATATAGCAGACTACTGCTTATAGCCACACAACTGACTGAAAAGATGAGGGAATAAAATATCTCACTATATTTACAGTACACTAATGATTTTTAAAAAAGCACTTGATTCAGTAGAACATAATATCCGCTTAAAAGTATTTCCAAGAAGGTATCTTCCACACTTGTTTTAAATACATTCAAGACTGTTAAATCATACAAGATATTTTAAAAGATAAAACAAAAATAACAATCTTACAATTAATATGAAATGAGACAAAAAAAGGGAGGTTTATGTTGATCAAACATGTCTGCCACTGTCATGAAGAATATACAAGAAGAACATAACAAATGAAAAGGAGATTTCCCTAGGACCACAGGTTTAGAGCTAAAAAAGACCACTGAGTTCAAATCCTACAGATGAAGAAACTGAAGCACAGAGATTAGTGACTTGAGAACTACACCCTATATGAAATCATACAAATGTTCCTATTTATGGATAACATTGTACTGACTTCATTAAGTATTGAAACACTGTAAAGTCATCTAAATGAAATTCACAGTCACTCAATTAGTTTAGCTTAACTACTCAAACAAGGTAGGGGGGGAACACAAATGGATGAAAAATGCATACATGTGCTGTTGATGGGCAGTTCATAGAACTGATTTGCCAATATTTGTTTCTTGGGCAGACACTAAAGATAGGCAGTGAACTGGAATCCAAAACTGAAAAGGAGAGTTAGGGAGCTTGTATTTGACAATATGTATATACTCTTAAGGACCTATCCTGAAATAAAGGCCTGTCTTTTTAATAACAATATTCTTCTAGTAGCGCTAAATTTCTGTGAAGCATGGATACTAGAGTCTCCAAAGAATTAAAGTTGCACATCACTCAAAGGTGAAATGCAATGAAGAGTTTGCATTTACAGGATGTCAGTAGGCTGTAGCATATTACCAATGAAAAATTTTGCAAGACAGGCATTTCTTATCAAAGAAATGAATGACTGGAAAAGAAGCTAAGTTAATAATGTAATGAAAGCAAGGGTGCTACGCTGATAATCAAACAACAAGAGATCAAAGGATGGTTCCTATTATGTTGTACAATTGTGGAAAATTATGGCAGGACAATGGTTAAGAGCTTCAGATAGTGAGAAGCCATGGATGGATTGTAATTTGTACCACTGGAAGGAATACCTACCTACAATCTAAGTAACTTACACACGCAGTACAAAAATTACCAAAGTTAACACCAACTTAGTACATGTGTTCACTAAGTTTTTCTCTTAAGTAGAGTGATAAAATGAAAAATGTTGTAGCAAAAAATCTAGTATTGTGAAATTCAAATATGCATTACTAAAATGGATTCCTACTTTAAGTCAAGACATTTTGCCACCATCTTAACTTCATTCAATTTTGCTTTTCAAAATGAAATCAAGACTTCTATTATGAAATTTTTCAACAAAAGTTGTCTCTTAAGAAGTCACCTGTTTGTGAAATTTGGTATTTTGTTTTAAAAATTCATGAACATATATTGTCTCACCTTTGTTGATAAGAGAAAAGACAGCCTTAGATGCTTCAAAGGGAATACTAGCCAGTGCCCATCAAGTTCAACTGTAAGAATTAATTTACAAAGAGATCATGTCTCAACTATTACCTCCTATCCTGACTGACTGAAGTGGATATCACAAATCTTTAGAGTATTCTGAAGGCCAACAGTTGGCTTTATTTAGTATTTACTATAGGAAAGTTGAATAACAAAACCTCAGCAGACCCTTGCTGATCAACATCTAGAAGTAATAGAAGATACATAATCAATTTTTTTAAAAAGCAATGCAGTGAAAGTTTATGTATCCTGAAGCCATGGACCAGAATAATTATCTTTCAACTAATATCACCTGTAAAATTTATGTCACTGGAACTACTTAACAAACCAGAGAATGTATCCAGAGCCCACCTATAAAATTCAATGATTCTTAGAGATTCTCATTTATTACATGATGACACTCCCTACTTCACAGCATTATTATGAGAATAAAATAAGACACATTTCCGAATGTCTTGAAAGATATAAGGCATCATATAAATGTAAGGTACTGTCACTACTATCTCAGAGAGCAATCTCCCTGGATTCCCAGGATTATTAACATATGATAGTTATACATATGATAATTACAACTTAAGAGGCTTTGGCAAGATTGCTAACAAACAGCAAGTTATTTCTATCTAGAAACAATTCAATCAACAAATATTTATTACCTACTATGTGTCCCACTATGAACTACAATGACATAATATGATTACTGCATTCAAAGACCTTACAATCTATTTGTGTGAAAAAAGATATACATAAAACAAAAATGAACAGTGCAAGGTAATATATAGTTAGTGGTTAAATTACTGTTATTACAGCAACATATCAGTAATGGCTAGAGTAACAGACACAGCAGCGATAAGTAATCCTTAGACAATAAAGAAATTGGCTATAATAATAGATACATGTTATGCATAACCTTGAAAGTCAGAGGTTTCCTACTCAAAACAATAGGAAACAGTCACTGAAATTTTTTGAGCTGAGAAGTAACATAATGAAATAGTATTTAAGGAAGATTAAACTAGTAGTGGATTAAAGGGTGAAGAGTCTGAAATCTTTTGCTTCATTTCATCTATAAAGTAAAGGAGATGAGCTCAGAGAATATTCCAAGCATGGGAGAAAATCTGTGCAAAGATATGGTGATAGGAGATGGAATACAGTTGTGAACGGCAGCAAAAAAAAAAAAAAAAGGCCAGTTAGCTGGACCACAGAGTGAAGGAGTATATATTAAGGTAAGAAAGTTAGTTTGGAACTAGATGATAAAGGGCTTTAAATACCAGGATTTCATGTTTGTTTGTTTTTTTTTCCCTAGAGGTAATAAGAGGTCAGTAAAGATTATCAAATCGGGAGGTAACACGGTCAGACCAAAGCATCAGGAAGATCACTTGGGCATCTGGGTAGACAGAGGAAAGTCCTGAGGCAAGAAGACCAATTAAGATGTTATTACAATAGTCCAAGTGAGAGAGGATAAGAAACTGAACTGTGGTGAAGAAGTAAAGAATGGGGGATAGATAAGACATGCTGTAGAGGTAAAATGGGCAAGATCTGGCAAATGATTGGATATGTGGGATGAAAGAATGCAAAGAATCTCACCTCAGAGATGACACTGAGACTAGGAAACTTGAGAGCCTGCCAGGAAGGATCTTGGTGGTATCCCTGATAGAAATAGGGAAGTTCAGAAGGGGATGGATATGGAGTAAGGAGGAATAATAAGTTCTGTTTTGGACAAGCTGGTTTTGAGATGTCTATGGAAAACCCTGTTTGAAAATGTCCAATAAACAGAAAAAGGAAAATGATAAACATTGGAGAGGATGTGGGAAAATTAGGACACTAATGCACTGTTGGTAGAGTTGTGAAGTGATCTGATCATTCTGGTGAGCAATTTGGAACTATGCCCAAAGGGCAAACTGTGCATACCCTTTGATCCAGCAATACCACTACTAGGTCTGTATCCCAAAGAGATCAGGAAGAAAGGAAAAAGACCCACATGTACAAAAATATTTATAGCAGTTCTTTTTGTTGTGGCAAAGGATTGGAAATCAAAGGGACATCTATCAATTGAGGAATGGCTGAACGAGTTATGGCATATGAATGTATTGGAATACTATAATGCTATAAGAAATGACAAGCAGGCTGATTTCAGAAAAACCTGGAAAGACTTACATGAATTGATGCAAAATGAAGTGAGCACAATCAGGGGAATATTGTATATAGTAAGAGAAATATTGCTTGATGATCAACTATGAATAACTTAGCTCTTCTCAGCAATACAATGACCCCATAAAATCCCAAAGGACTTACGATGAAAACTCTATTCATATTCAGAGAAAGAACTGATGGAGTTTGAATGTAGATCAAAGCATACTGTTTTCACTCCATTTTGTGTGTGGTTTTTTCCTTTTGTTCTATTTCTTCTTTCACATTGCTAATATAGAAATACATTTTATGTGGTTGCACATAAATAACCTAGATCAAATTGCTTACCATTTAGGGGGGATGAGAGGGAGGGAGAAAATTTGGAGCTCAAATTTCTTTTTAACAAATGGCGAAAATTATCTTTACATGTAATTGGAAAAAAACAATTTGCCACAAATATTTTTGTACATCCTCGAGTTTTGGGGGAGTGTTTGTTTTTGCTTAGGACTAATCCTTCCCTTTATATACCTTTCCACTAATTCCCTTCTCCCTACTTCTTGCCTTTTCTCTATTTCCCTGATGAATGAAATGTATTTCTGTACTGTGTGTGTACATTCTTCCTTCAACTAGTTCAGATGAGTTAGGCTGAAATGTCGACTGCTCTCCCCAACTCCTCCTTGTTTGTACTTGTGTACCCTAATTATGTGAAATAATTTTCCCTAATTTTCCTTTTCCCTCTCACTTCCCCCAGTGTCCTCTTTCCTTCTTTCCATTCTTCTCTTAAGATCATCAAGAGACTTATACCAAAAAAAAATATAGCTTTTTTAGTGGAGTCAAAGGAATGGAAATTGAGGGGTTGCCCAACAAGTTGTGGTATGATTGGGATGGAATACTATTGTGCTATGAGAAATGATGAGGGGGACAGTTTCAGAAAAACTTGGGAAGACTTATATGAACTGATGCAGAGTGAAGTGAGCAGAACCAGGGAGATTATCATACAAAGTAACAGCAATATGGCAATTATGATCAAGTGTGAAAGTCTAAGCTACTCTGATCAATGCAATGAACCAAGTTAATTCCAAAAAGCTCATGATGAAAAATCCTATCTACTTTGAGACAGAAAACTAATGAAGTCTGAGTGCAAACTGAAGTACATTTTTTTCACTTTATTTTTCTTGTTTTTTGGTGCAATATGGCTAACATGGAAATGTTTTGCATGATTTCACAGGTATAACTGATATACTGCTTGCTTCTCAATGGGTGGTGGAAGGGTTGGAGGAAAATAGAGAATTTGGAACTCAAATATTTTAAAAATATGAATGTTAAAAATAAATCACACAAGATGGCGGAGTAGAAAGATTCACATATGCTAGCTCCGAACCCACAACCTATGAATTTCCTGTAAAAAGAACTCCCAACAAATTCTGGAACAGTGGAAGCTGTGCAGCAACAGAGTGAAGGAGATTTCTGTTCCAGAGAGCCCTGAAAATCCGATCTCAAAGGTCCATCACGCACCGGATAGGAATGGAGCCCTGCCCTGCCTTGGTCACATGGCCGCAAGAGGAGCAGATTTGAGCAGGCTTCAGGGACAGAATCTCCAGTGGCTGTGAAGGTCCCTCCACCCACAGGCACTACAGGTCAGTAAGACAGCCTGTTTGGCTGGCCAAGAGGGGAGCGGGGTGTCTCCATAACTCAGGCCCTCTTGGGTGGCAGCAGCTGTGGGATGGAGAAGGGGGGGGGGAAAGCAGCGGCCATGGGCTTCCAGAGCAGGCAGGAGCTCAGATCCATTACTGAAGGTCTCTGCATAAACACCCTGATGGAACTGAGCCCTGTGAGGTGGCCTTGCCCCAACCTGAGTACCAGAACCTAAACTCACATTGAATAGCAGCGGCCCCCACCCTGAAAGCCCTGAGGCTGGGGAGCAGCATTTGAATCCCAGACCCCAAGCACTAGCTGGGCAGATTTGTAGGTGAGGTGGGGGTGGAGAGCAATCTCAGAAGTCAAGTAACTGGCTGGGAAAATGCCCAGAAAAGGGAAAAAAAATAAGAACATAGAAGGTTACTTTCTTGGTGACCAGATGTTTCCGCCTTTCCTTTCTGATGAGGAAGAACAATGCTTACCATCAGGTAAAGACATAGGAATCAAGGCCTC
>CM053769.1:549384769-549514442 GCA_028658325.1 Potorous gilbertii
TGAGATTGCTCTCCACCCCCACCTCACCTACAAATCTGCCCAGCTAGTGCTTGGGGTCTTAGATTCAAATGCTGCTCCCCAGTCTCAGGGCTTTTGGCGGCAGGCCTGGCTGCTATTCAATGGGAGCTTAAGTTCTGGTGCTCAGGTGGGGGCAGGGCCGTCTCCCAGGCTCAGTTCCCTCAGGGTGTTTATGCAGAGACCTTTTGTAATGGAGCTCCTGCCGAGCTCCTGCCTGCTCTGGGAGCCTCTGGCCGCCCGCTGCCTCTGCTGCCTCCTGAGGGGGCCTGAGTCATGGAGACACCCCGCTCCCTTCTCAGTTCATCCAGATGTCTCTCTCACTGACCTGTGCGTCTGTGGGTGGAGGGCCCTTCGCAGCCGCTGGAGATTCCGTCCCTGAAGCCTGCTCGGATCTGCTGGATCTGTTCCTCTTTGTGCCGCGTGGCCAGGGCAGGGCTGGGCTCCGCTCCTGTCTGGTGCGGGATGGACCTTTGGGGTCGGTTTTTCAGGGCTCTCTGGAACGGAAATCTCCTTCACCTTGTTGCTGCGCAGCTTCTACTGTTCCAGAATTTGTTTGAGAATTCTTTTTATAGATAATTATGGGCTGTGGGTTCAGAGCTAGCATATGTGAGTCTTTCTACTCTGCCATATTGGCTCCGCCCATCATAAATCTAAAATCTGGGAGGAGAGTTTGTAAACAAATATAATTATGCAGAGCAGTAAAAGCAAAAGTTCAGGACTGGCTATACATGAACCTCAGGACATTACATGAACTTTTCTATCATATCAAAACCTTGCAACAATCATGTGTGTACCTCATAATTTGCACAGAACTTATGTATTTGTCTCATTTCCTTGAACCAAGTGTTTTGGGGCTCTATTTTAGAAGATTATCACTAATTCTAAAACTATGTTTAAATCGGGCATGCCACACTTCTGTGGTCACTATCCTTTTGTTATCTGCCACTCCAAGGTGAACTTGAAGCCAGCCTGACGTCTCTGCTCAAAAATGACAAACTTGTCTCCCTTTTTTGCATATTGGCATGCTCAGGTCATGTTTCTGTCATCCATCTTATATCTAGTCCAGGAAATGCTTACAGTCTTTAGAGTTTTTTATTTTTCCCTATTTGTGAAATAGTCTGACTTCAGAGGAAAATAATGATTTGCATATCTTGCTGCCCATCCACCCCCAAAAGGCTTTAGATGAGCTCTGTGCTTCAGCGTTATTAAAGTTAACTACATTCTGAGCCTCTACTCTCAGTGACGTACTGCTGGGACAACTGAAGATCAACAGGACTTGAGTGAGGTGTTGATAGGGTATCTAAACTTGTACTTTCTTTAAAATATATTTTTACAACTATTTAATAAAATAATATAATCCTGTTAATTATATTTTAGGTATTTAAAAATAGAAGCTTCACAAGACTGTCAAAGGGGTCTATGACACAAAAAAGCTTAAGAATTCCCACTAGATAGTCTATATGCTGACTATGAAGTGTAGTTCAAGGTCATATCTGGTGTGGGTGTGGCTGGGTATGCTCAAGCACCTATTCATACACACTTCAATTCCTGGATTACTGTTTCCAGAACATCTAATGACACAATACACTGAGATGAAAGTTTCACAGATAACTGAAAACCAGTATTTTCACCCTTTTTAATACCTTTAATCATAACTAAATATAAGTTTTAATAGGATAAAGCCTACCTTATACCTGGTCTTCACTCAATTATAAGGAATTAATCCATCCCTATACCATGTACTCTAACCTCACCACCCATACCTTCATAGAATAGCTGTAGGATGTTGAAAAAACTTTAGTATCTGATATAAAATGGATTCAATTGAATGCCCTTCCAGATGTACGACCCTGCCTACTCCAGAACCCTTGCTGGCTCATCTATATCCCTAAACAAGATTATCCTCTCAAAGACTTGGTGCTCATAATCTCCTTTGGTGATCTTATCGACTCCCTTTGGTTCAATTATTTTTACACAGATGAATGTGTGTATGTGTGTGTGTCTGTAACATATGTATATATTATGGAGAGAGAGACAGCTGCCTTTTGAACATTTCCACCTCAATGTCTCACTGGCATCTCAAACATGTCCGTAATGGAACTAATACTCCCCTAAATCCTCACTTTCCCCTTAAACTTTCTTATTTCTGTTGAAAGTATCATCATCATCCTAGTTAGCCAGATTAATAATGTTAATAACATCCTTGACTCTTCCCTCCATCTTGTCCACCTTATTGCTAACTTCTGTCAATTCTACCTCAACATCTTTCCTTTTTTCATCATAGCTACCACTCCAGATGGTGCCCTCATCACCTCTAGGATTAGATCAATAGTCAATTAGTCTTCCCTCACCTATTCATCCTCTACATAGCTGCCAAAATAATCTTCTCAGATTTGAAGGCAGGATTTGGGTTAAAATCCTAGTTTGACTACTTCCTACCTTGGACACATCACTGAGTCTCTCCAAGCCTCAATTTATTCATCTGTAACATGAAGGGTGTGGCGGTGGACTAACGACTTCTGATGCTGTGACCTTATGTCGCCCCGCTGCTCAGTGTTCATCTGTAAGCATTCTCACAAGCTCAGTCTATGCCCATGATACACTTCTCTTGTTTCTGCCTTTCAAAATTGTTTTATTCAAGGCTCAGTTCAGGTACCACTCCCTCTATGAAACTCTTTCTCCATTCTCCACCCTTGATTGTTAGTGTCTTATTCCCTCCTCAATTTAACAAGGAAAAATAATCTTTTCTTCTATTTCCCACATTTTTGGACATAATAAAAAAGTTAAAAGTAATGCAGATTTATTTTTTAATCATTTTGAAGTATATGAGTTTATGAAAGAATATACTGTTTTTAGTAATGAAGAAAATCTAGATAGTAAATGAAAACTGAACAAAAAATGAAATAAAAAGTAGGGAAAATGTGACTCAATTTCTCAATGATATTTGTCAGATTTATTTAAAAGACCTATATAGTAAGCAATGAGCATCATTCAAACAAATGAATAAAAAAGGCAATCAGCAAGGATGATTTTTGATGATCAATCAATCAGCAAGCATAAATTAAGTACAGTACTAGGCACTAGGGATACAAATACAATCAATGAAACAATTCCAACCCACAAAAAGCTTACATCTAACAGAAAACAAGGACAATACAAACTTATACTGAATAAATATAAAGAAAATAAACACAAAGTATTTAAATACAAGGTAATTTGAGAGAGCAGAGTTTCTAAGAGAATCAGAAAGATGTTCACATAGAAGGATAGAACATGACTTAGCGTTTACTTGACTATATGTTTATCTTTCTTTTCTTCCCCACTCCCAACCCAATTTGGAGAGTAGGAAATTGGAAGGGATATTAGAAGGTCCACAAGATTTGATACAGTCTTTAATTCTTCATCATAAAACACTCATCACACTGGATATGAAGTATATTTTTGATGAAGTACGTTTTTTCCAACAGACCATAGGTTTTCAAAGGAGTTTTAATTAGGTGAGTTCCCTAGCCACTTGAGCACATTTATCCTCATCTATTGGTTAAATCTCTGAACATTTCATTACATGTGGCACAGTACAAGGTCATGATACTATATGGAGTGCCCTTTGAGAACAACTGTAATTCTAGTATATTTCTGCTTTTCAGCATAAATCAATTTATCATTCCTTCAAAAGGGACACGACTTTCAGAACACTGTAAGTCAAGAATACCCAAAATATTTTGTGCATGCACGTGTGTGTGTGTGTGTGTGTGTGTGTGTGTGTGTGTGTGTTATTTTGGTCTGATGAAGATGTCCAAATATACAGGCTTACCTTCTGACAATGAATTTGGCATGGCTTTGAATAAAAAAGCTAGTTTTATTAAGTAAAAATTACCTTTTCTCAAACCTGAAGTTGGAAGATCAGCCAGAGGTCTAAAAATAAAATAGCTAACCACTGCTATGAAGAAAAACCAATGGTCACAGCAGTACAAAACGTGGAGTATGTTAGAGGAAGTAATAACAACCCTTTCAGCTGTCAAGTCCCTCTGAAGGTCATTGCTTATTTTCTGAGGATTAATTACGCTGCTTGCAACAATAGTTTGAGTTCTTAGCATTGTTTTTCATTATTTGCAATACTTTCCTTTGCATTTCCCTTTCCCTTACAGTCAAATGCAAGTGATCCTGTTTCACTACAGGTGTGACATCCCTGAAAGAATTTAATTACCCACACCAATAGCAGCTGCACTATCTCCAAGAGTAATTGAAGTGTGCTCTTTAAAAGCCACAACTTTTGCACATTTCCTGGGATTAAAGTTTATTCTTAAAAACCACAAAATTTAAACTACAACAAAAGAAAGCAATGAAATGTTGTGTGTATGGCATGAAATCCATTACTTAATTGACAGAAAAGTAACTTAAGTAGGGGAAATGAGCTAGTCTCATCTGGTTAAGGTCAGGCTTCTCCATCAGGTTGGTGCCAGGAAAAGCACACCTGAAGGATCACTAATGTCACAAAATGTAACCACTGTTGCTTTTTAAAAATAATTTGAACCCAGTTATGTGCAAATTACTGTATGCTAAGAATATAAAGATGCCTAAAAATGGTCCCTATCCTCACAGAATAGACATCACAACAGAAATTCACTAATCTCTGTATTCTTTCTGATAATGGAACTAAAGATATATAGATAGGAGAGTATAACTGCTTTTCCGGGCCTCAACCAACATTCCTAAATTCCCTAATAAGCCATTAGAGCTTAGTTAACTACAAATTTATTTAAATCTTTCTTGTATTTCTTTATATTTTTAGTCTTTATTACCTATCGGAGTGAGAAGTAACCTAATTATATAGAACATGTGAAGTCATGTTCTACTTGTCCTAAAATGACTTCATTCAAGCTTCAAGCAATATTTCTAGTTCAATGTTTGGGGATTTGGTGAACTTCTTCACATTCACCCTATCTATAACCTGTACAATTTTTTAAAAGTCAATCTTACTTTTTCTTAGCCCATGTCTTTCGAGGCCTAACTTTTAAAGTCTGTCCTTATGAAGGACCTCCTCTGCTTTTTTGATCATTTTCAAATCCCACCTCAGGCACACATTCTAGCTGTTTGACCCAAGTCACTTAAACAATAAGGGCTGTTCAATTTTCTCATCTGTAAAATAAAAGTAGTGAGAGGCCACAATGATAGATCAATAAACTCCAACACCCCTTTCAGCTCTAAATTAATGATCACCCATTTCTGTGTCATCTGTCCTTCTTTGTACCTTTTCTAGCCTCCTTATATATTTCTGTGAGGGATCTTTTTCCCCCTAACAAATTGTGGGCAAAAGTACCTGGGGATCTGCTGTGATCAATAAATAATGACTCCTAATAAAATCGTTATTAGTTTGGCATAATCTAGTACTTCTAATGTGCTTTCAAAAAACGTTTCCTTAAGTAGGTTAAACATGTGCTCCATAAACTTTATATTATTCATCTTCGGCAAACCTTCTTACATAAAGGGAGCAAAGTTAAACCTCAGCCTAGATCTCAGATAAAGCACAACCAATATAAAATCATGAGTACAGAGAAAGTTTTATTGTAATTAATCTTCTCTAAACCATGTTTATAGTTTAAAATTTGTGTAAAAATACCAATTTCATTTTTATTTTAGGGGGAAAATTTTGACTATTAAAATATACAAACTACAAAATCTGTGCAAAAGTGGTCTGAAATAATTCATAACCTGAGGAAAGGAATGAAGGAGGAGAGAACAACCCTAGATGTAAATAAATTCTAGTTAAAAAGAGGTTCTTTTTATGTACTGATTACCCAGTGAAGAGTATTTGAGACTACTAGGTAGCTCTGTGGATAGAGTGTTGGACCTAGAGTCAGGAAGACCCAAATTCAAATCCAGCTTCAGATCCTTACTAGCTGTTATACGTAATCCTAAACAAGGCACTTAACACTTGTCGGTGTCAGTTTCTTCACCTGTAAAATAGAAATAATAATAGCACCTATACCATCCCCCAGGATTGTAATGAGAATTAGATAAGATGATATTTGTAAAACACTTTGCAAGCTTTAAAGTACTATATAAATGCTAGCTACTATCCCTATCAATGTCTATAAACATTCTTCACAGTCAGTTGAATTGATTGACATAAATAAGCACCATGCAGGAGATAACAAGGAAGAGTAAGACCAGTCTGACTGGATTTAAATTATGCCCAAAATGCACCCGAACCAATATTCTGATGGTGCCATCAGAGATGTTTTGTGGAATAAAGTGGTTATCATTCTTGGTCTTAACTTCAAAAGGTGCCCTCCAAACATTTAATAATGCATTCTAAATAATGTCATAGATGACCCATAAATTTATCTAAACATTTCTTGAATCTATTTGTATTTGAGTTCTTTTGGGGTAACAAATTTCTTAGCTAACATAGTGTGAAACTGTCTTCCATCTGTGCTAAAATTGCCCTACCCTCAAGTCAACAAGTATTTATTAAGCACCTACTTTTTGCCAAGCACTGCACATCACTCAAAGTTAAAGTGAAACCACAGAAACTATAGGATTTCTGAGCTGGAAGACACCTTAGAGGTTTAGTCTAGTTCTCTGTTTTACACATAAAGCCAGCGATGCTCAAAGCTCTAGCCCACCATTCCACAGTAGATAACAGAGCAAGAATTTAAAGTAAGGTCTTTTAACTCTTCTGTGAAATGATTCCTCTAATTATAATAAGCAGAACATTGGTGATTAAGTTCATATCTAGTATACTCACATTCTTCAAGATTTTGTAAACACAAAAAGTCATTAAAAGACCTCAAAAGTTAACACAAGTAAACAAAGATCTCGTAAAAAGGAAAATGAGGTCAAAGAGAAGTTGACTTACCCAAATTCATGTAAAAGACTGTTCAACTGGAACACTAAATGTCTAGATCTCAGACCTCTGCTCTAGCATTTAAAATATGTCTCTATTTTCTCTCTAGGTGACCACTTGGGCTTCCTTTCAGACAAAAGCTATGGCTGGTAGTGCCAAAAGAAAAGCATCAGAAGCTGAGTCCTTGTCTATAGAGCTTATTATCCCTATGGGAAGTGACTCAATATTATAAGGTACTCTGACAGGTATAAAATAAGATATGGTCAATCTAGTTCAGATTTATAAGTTTAATTTAACTCAGGTGGCACAACTCAAACATAACTAACTCCTTGGTATAGAACTGAGACCAAGTAGTAAAGAATGTTCTTGCACTGCTGCCTAAAGTAGATGATCTCATAATATGTGTTTGTGATCTGTAAATTATATTATTCCATAAATCTGGTAAAAATTTCTTAAGTTGATAGAAAAATTCTATCCTCTAAGGAGAAAACAGAAACTAAGTGGCTACCAACTTTAAAGACTAGAAGCTGTCCATATGTGTATATGAATAATTCCTGCCTTGTAAAGTAAAAATAAAGAATCATAGGCTCATAGATTTAGAATCAAAAGTGGGCTGGGAATTCATTCTAGTCCAACCCTTTCTCTGTAAACAGATGGGAAAACTGAGGTCAAGACTGCCCAAAGTCAAACAGGTAGTAAGTTAGAAGAGTCAGGACTTCCACATCCTCTAACTGTGTAAATACAATGTTCTTCTCACTACCCTATGCTACCTCCTAGATCAAAGATTTTTATACCTGATACAGTATTTAAACTTTGAGTAGCAATTCAAAGAGACACTTCAAATAACTGATTTCTATGTTTTTAATAAATTTTTAATTATGGTCAGTAAAAACATTAATTCCCATCAAATGAACTTTCACCAAATGATACAAATCACTTAGAATTCATTCTTGGAAACAAAACAGCTAGATTGTTTTGACCTAATATTAACTCAGTAGCTATTTTAGTTTGCAGTTGTTACTGTATTTATTCCAGGCAACACTGGAAATACCAACCATTCATTCAAAGAATGGGGTTAGGGGCTGTCATTATTCCAAATTCAACTCTGAAGAAATTGGAAACTTATGCAAATAGTATCGATTTCCTAAAGACCAACTGGTAAACTCAGATAAAGTCTTTGTGTATTCTTTTTCATTATCACTCTCTAGCAGTAACTACAGAGTCTGATGTCATCACATGAAGTTTTGTAGGTGGGAAAGCCAAGGGCAATCAGATTAAAAGCCTCAAATGCTAAACTTACTCAAAACTGACCAAACACTAGCAAAACACAAGTACAGCATGATACAAAGTTAAAGAAAAATGTAACAAAAAAGAATCCCCTATCTCACACTCTCTAACGAGTAAAGAGATCCAGCATTACTTTTCCCATTCCACCGTCCCACTGCTTTTTCTTCAGTGTCCCCCAACCCCTCTCCACTCCCGCACTCCCATGTCACTAATTCACTCGGCGACACTCAGGGAGACTCTCCACGACCCAGTCCTTTCTGAGACTGCCTTAACCTTCCTTGCCTTTCCTCCCACGAAGTAGGCATTCGCCCCTAACCTTAGTGGCCTCTAAACTTTTCCCCTGCCCCTGACCTTGTTCTGGTCAATACTTGGAGACGATCAACTTGTTCTTTTACAATATTAACCCCCGATCCGTTCCAAAGTAGGAGAGCAGCTCGTCCCCTCGCCTCCTCTTAGGCTGGCTCAGGCCTCCCCAGTCCCGGTGCCCTCGTCTCTAGTTGCCTCTCGCCCCAGCCCGGGGAGCCCGGCTTCCTCCCCGCAGCCCCGCTGCCGTAGGCGTCCGGCCCTTCCCGCACTCGGCCCCCAAATACCTGTCCTCCCCTGCAGCGGCCGAGAGCCGCCGGCGCGGCGGGACAGACAACGGCTCCCACCCGCCCTCGCCTCCGCAACCTTCCATTTCCCCAGGAACTGGCCCGCTCGGCCCTTCCCCTCCGTCGCCCCGCGCGCCCCTGGCAGCCCCCCTCCGTCGGGACCCTGCTGTCACTGGGACTCTCCTCCACAAGATGGCGGAGCTGCTACTCCCGACCCCCGGGCCCAGGCCCCCAGCTCCCGGCCTGCCTGGACCCTTCCGGCCTCGCCCCCGCAGCCGCCGCCGCCCCCGGACCCCAGACTCGCTGCCCCGCTAGCCAGACGAGCGGCCCAGGCCCAAGCCGCAGCCAAGAACGATGCGGCTGCTACTCCCGCCGCCGCCAACGCCGCCGCTCCCCGGCCCGCGCCTTCTCACCATAAACTTGAGCGCCTTCTCCTGCAGCACCGCCTCGGCCGGGTCCATAGTCACCGGGGGCCGCTGGGTCTCACAGCTCCGCCAGGGCCGCCCCCTTCGTGCCAGGCCGCAGCCAGCGCAGCTCCCGGATCCCGCCTCCTCTTCCTTCCCCCCGCCCCCTCCCTACCTCTCCTGGCGACAGGCAGGGGGTAAGGGAGAACCGGCTCTGTCGCGCGCAAGCGCGGGCCCGAGGGCTCACGGGATATGTAGTTCTCGGCCTGAGTGCAGTAGAGGGCGGGGCAACGAAGGGAACTGAGACACCCGCCAATCCCTGCGCTAGGCCAGCTCTGCTATTTCCCTACGAGAATTGGTCCGAGGAAGTCCGCCTACCTCGAGTTGGAAAAGGGACTAATGGGAAATGTAGTTTTTCAGTTTCTGGGTAGCGGAAGTGCATTGTCACCTTGGTTACTGTGAGAAGCTTAGGGAGTCCGACTTGGGACGGGTTCACAAGATGGCCACCATGTCACTTTTACCTAGCAGCAAGGGATTAATCACAGACATAAAGAAAGGTTTTACTAGAGCCCTGCGAATTGAGGTTTAGGGGGCTAGATACTCCCCAAACCTCATAGATCTGCCCTGTATCCAAAGGATTGCTATCCCCTGTGAGCAGGCTGCTGAGTGCTTGGACATCACTTGGTTTACCTGCCTAAGGATTTTCCCACTCCTTGGCAAGAACTCATCTGGCCTGCAAAATTCAGGCCTCTATTCCCGAAACTAGACTAGATCTTGATATTGGAACTAGCTTTCTAGTTCTGGGAAACCATACCTGACTCATGACCTCTTAAAGCGTAGTTCTGGCCAAAAACCAAGCTTGTGAAATGTCTATGTGGTGGAAATAGGTAAATTACAGTAAGTCAGTAACAGGGATTTTTTTTCGGGGGAAGGGGGGCCAGGTAGTGTTGAATGTGGTTTTTAATTCTGGAAAAGCTTCATTTTGGAATTTGGTTCTACCCTAAAACAAAATAATTCCGCCTGAAGCAAACACCGAACACTGGCCTACCACTGACATGACATATAGATAGTCTCTGATCAATTTGACAGTTCCCCAACTCCAAGGGGGTGAAAAGTGAGAGAAGTAGATCGCAGTACATAATACTTTTGAGATATTTGACATTTTCTCCAGAGAGCTTGGCCTGAGTTCTTGCCACTCCACTCTTGCCCACATTTGCTGTCTCTTTGTGATTAAGCACTTCCCTGAGGGAGTATCATTTTAGTCATCAAATTTACCCATTTAGAGACCAAAGTCTATTCTTTAGTTCTTTGTCTGTGTTCTGCCCTACAACTTCTCCCTGGAACATAAGTTCATATTTTTAATACTAATATTAAACTGATGTATGTACTGATGTATGTTTGAAAACCATAGAACATTACACTGCCAAAGAACTGAAATTGAAGATAACTTGGAGGGTACTGAAGAGGCATATGAGGGATAAACATGGCTGCCAGATACCGCAAGTAAGGGGTCACCAAAGAAAAGCTGAGTTAGTTATATTATAAGTGGGGATAAGTGATAGACAGCCCTTGAGCTCCACTGGTATCTTTGTGATGTCAAATTATAGCAGGTTGAGTATAGCAGAGCCTGTCCTCACACCTCCACCCCACCCCCAACCCCAGCCATGGCAAACATAGGGCAGGGACAAAAGTCCTATAGGATGGGCAGGGATAGATCAGTTGTCATCTGTGTTGTTGGAGAGGAAACCCATGATGATCAGATCACAGATCCCTTTTAATATTTGGTTTTTCAGGGACTTTTGGAATATGAATTATTGTACTATGGAGTAATATGGTGGAGCCTACAGTGGCTCATGAAGTAGGCAGAGCTATTTGCCCAAGACTGCCGTGCTTTTATAGTCCTCATGACTGCTTTTTATAGTCTTTCTGTTTCTTCCTTTTATCCTGACTCCCTGCTGTTACCAGTTTGTTTTTTATACTCTTTTTCCCCTCCTTATTTTTCTGAATGAGGTGGTAAATTTCATTCTGCATGTCCTGCAAACCGAGTTAGAAGTCCTTTGTGGCTGCTATTACCAGTAGTAAATTAGCATGTCTCTCTTCTTACATCTCCTCTTACAAAGAATTTTTAAATCTTTAACATCTTTGCTAGTTTGCATATGAGGTGATAGAAGTTTCATAGTTCTTTTAACTTTGCTTTTATATAATTATTGGTGATTTTAAACATTTTAGGTGACTATTTCTAGACTGTATTTCTTTTATGAAAACTATTCATTTGAATCTGTTTATATATTTGTGTCAATTCCCTATAGATTTTTGGATGTTGTACTTTTTATCAGAGATATTAAATATAAAGATTTTTTCAAATCCATATCTTTTTCCCCCTGAGATTGGCTATATCAATTTTCTTTTGTGTAAAAGTGGACTGGGACCACTACAAATTTATGCCACTTCATCTCAACTGGACCCTTACTGCAGCAAGGCAATCCTATACCTCCTCCTCTCAAGCTACTCACTTCCTATGCCCTCTCAGCAGAGGTCTGGGTCTCATACTTCACTGAAAAAATTGAGGCCATTTGACAAGATCTCCCTCCCTCCTCATCTCATGTACCTCTGATATCATCCCCCAATATCTTCTTTACTTAATCTTTGATGATCTGTGGCACATCTCCTTGCCAAAGCCAAACCTTCTCTATACATCCTTGATCCCATCCCTTTCTATCCTCTTCAACAGAATGTCCCAACATCATCCACACTCCGTAATTTTCAATCTCTCTCTGTCTACTGGTTCTTTCCCTACTGCCTACAAACACAACCAAGTCTTACCTATCCTTAAAAAAAAATCACTAGATTCTGTAATCCTGTGTATCTCTTCCTTTTCTCAGACAAACTCCTTGATAAGGCTGACTATACTGCAATCTAGTTTCCTACCTCATTATTCAATTGAAACTGTTCTCTCCAAAGTTACCAATAATTTCTTTGATAGAATCATACCCTCCACACTTATTTCTACCAACTCCTCCCCCCCCAAAAATACACACACAATCACCCAATCAGTCTATAAACATTAAGTACCTACCATGTGCCAGGCTCTGTGCTAAGAGCTTAACTAAGGAGTGCCTTGCTTCTGTACTTACAGAATGTGCTGTCTTCATTGATGACTATGTCTTCACATAGATTCATCTATGAGCTGGGTCAAACAAGTTGCTCCTCAGGGCTAGCTCCTGCTGAAGCTTGGCTGCTGGCCTTCCAGTGACTCTTCCACCTTTTGTAAGCTCACAAGATCATAGCCATTCCAAGGACTACACCATTCCATCTCCAACACTCAGTCACCTAAGAGCAGAAAAACAGCTGGGTCATGTGGTCACGACTTCATGTTATCCAGAGCAGAATGAGTAGGCTATTCTCTCTCTCCTAACCCAGAAACTTATAGCTTGTAAGCCTTTGCCTTAATCACCCCCAGGAAAGGAGAGTAATTTGACCAGTTAGTGCTTATCAATCATATGCACACTTACTTGCAGCTCATCAGCTAGTCAAAGGACTTTTCATCACCACTCAGAAAATGTACAGGAAGCAGTTTCAGAAAACCTTCTGAAGCGGAGAGAGCATATGAACAGGGGCCCTTTTTCATTTCACATCATCATGTGCTTCCAAAAGTAGGATCACCATTGGTGTGTGTGCGTGCGCGCACTCACACGTACATTTGTATCCACATGATTCAGCAACAGGCAGAGCCCCTTGTGAATGCTCCCAGAACTGGACCTTTATTGACCAGACCCCCAGTTACATTTTAATTCCTGAATTAAAAGGTCTTTTCCCAATACTTATCCTTCTTGACTTCTCTTCAGGATGTGACACTGTTGACCATCTTCTCCTCCTGGATGTTCTCATTTCTATGGAGTTTTGTGACTCTGCTTTCTTTTGGACCTCCTACATATTTTCCTCAGTATCTCTTGAATTTTCATTCATGTCATGGCCCCTAACTGAGGCTTTCCCCAAAGTCTGTTCTGGGTTCTTTTCTCTTTTCTCTCACTTGATGGTCACTTGCTGAACTCTCATGAGTTCAATTATCAGCTCTGTTCATTTGATTATGAAATCTGTATACCTTGTTCCCTTCTTCTGGGCTCCAGTCCTACATCATCAACTACCTACTGAACATAAGCTGGATGCTCCGTAGGCATTTGAAATTCAGTTATGTCCAAAAGAGAACTCATTACTTTTACCTTCTCCCTTTCCAGATTTCCCCATTATTATACAGGTGGTACTGTTATTTTCCTAGTCAGTTTCCTACCTTAATGACTTCTTCTCTCTTACTGATCTCGTATATCCAATCAGTCACTGAATCTTGTCATTCCTATATCTACAACATCTTTCACATATGTTCCCTTCTCTCCATTCACAGAACTATGACTTCAAGTTCAAACCCTCATTATCTCTTGCCTGAACTATTGCAATAGACTTCTAGTTGGACTGGCTGCCTCAAGTCTCTCCTCATTCCAATTCATCCTAAATACAGCGGTCAAAGTCATTTTCCTAAAATGTTGGTCAAATTATGTCCCCTGCCTACTCAATAAATTCCAGTGGTTTCCTGTTACTTCTAAGATAAAATATAAAGTCTTCTGGCATTTAAAACTTCACATTCTGGCCTCTTCCTATTTTTATAGTCTTATATTTTCCTCTTCATACATATTATGGTCTAATCATACTGTCCTTCTTTCCCTTTCTCACACTTGATGCTGCACCTCCTGCTTCCATGCTTTAGCACTGTCTCCCATAATTGGAATACCCTCCTAACCTCTCCCTTATAGGATTCCTTACTTCCTCCTGGTCACCTTTTTTTTCTCTCTCAAGTATGAACTTCTACATGAGACCTATCTTAGTCCCTCTGTCTCCTAGTGGTTTATCCTCTCAAATTACCTTCTCTTTTTTTTTTTTTTGAGGCAATCAGGATTAAGTGACTTGCCCAGGGTCACACAGCTAGTAAGTGGCTGAGGATGGATTTGAACTTAGGTCCTTTTCACTGCAGAGCTGGTACTCTGTCCACTGTGTCACCTAGCTGCCTCTCAGATTAACATTTTTCTTCTCTCTACATACACACACACACACACACACACACACACACACAAACACACACATATACATATATATATATATATATATATATATATATATATATATATATATATATATGTATATGTATCTTGTGTAGACTTAGATATTTACATGTTGTCTCCTCCGTTACAGTGTAAGCTCCTTGAAGGCAGGTACTATTTATGCTTTTCCTTACATCCCCAACTTTTAGTACAATGTTAACCACACATCTAATAAGCAATAAATACTTTTAGATTGACTGATATAATTCCAACTGTCTATTTTGTCATTTAAGCTCTCTTCCATTCCTTTTCTGGATATAATTTTCTCCTATCTGTAACTGCAAATTATATAACTTATTTTCCATTTTTTTGTGACATGACTTTTCATTTGATATAATTTTATCTGCTTGGAATTAATTATGGAATAAGGTTTATAGAGTGAAGTACTAGTTTAAATTTATTTTTTCCCTAAATTTATTTTCAGCTTTCCCAGTAGTTCTTGTGAAATTAGAAGTCCTTTCTCCTATAGGTTATATTACTGGGTTTATTTTATTTTATTCTAGGTCTTATTTAGCTAGATTATTCTGACTATATACTTTTCTGTTTTTATTTGGTGCCTCAGAGAGTTTTGATAATTATTGATTCATAATTGAGTTTTGAGATATGGTAGTGTCAAGTCTCTCTTCTTCCCACCCATTTATGTTTTCCACCCAGTATATCCCTTGATATTCCTTCCCTTTTATTCCTCCAAATAAATTTTGCTACTTTGTCTTTTTTATTATTGTTACTAATTATAGAAAATACCTCTTTAGTAATATGATTGCTGTAACACTAGATCTATGGAGTCATTTAGGTACTATTAGAATTTTTATGCAGAGGCAAGATGAAGTGATGGACTAAGAACCAGGGTGGAGTCAGAAAGACCTGGGATCAAATTCAGAAGACCTAGATCAACCTCTAACACCTATCAGTTATGTGATCCTAGGCAAATCACTTAACCTTTCACAGAAACTCTCTACGATTATAAGTTGTAGAATAGTTGCAAATCTGCATTGGGAGAAAGAGTTTCCTTACCAAGGGCACCAACATTGATGATATTATATTATAAGTCTTGGAGGGGAAAATGAATAGCTAATTGTTTAGGTTTTTATTTATGTAAAAATTCCTTTATAGTTATACATAAGTTCTATGTGTGTCTTAATGGGTAAATTACCAGACATTTGATATATTTTCAATTATCTTAGATGTAATTTCTCTTTTCATTTCTTTTTCCTGGGTTTTGTTAGCATTATATATAATTTTGTGGATTTCTTTTGTATGCTGCTACTTTATCGAAATTATTCACTTTTTTCAATATTATACTAATTCAGAAGAATTCTCCAAGTAAACCAATATAATTTTACCTCTTTTTTATTTATACTTATTCCTTTACTTTTTTTCTTATTTTATGATTATAGGTATGTTTCTTGCACTGTGTGAAATAAAAATGAAGACAATAAGCATCTTTGCTTTACCCCTGATTTAATTTGGAAATCTTTCAGTATATGTCCATTATAAATAATGCTAGCTCTTGGTTTTAGAAAGGTAATTTTGTGGGAGGATACTTCAATATCCCGCTACAGATTTGGATAAGTCTAACAAATATAAACAAAAGTCAAACTAGGAACTGAACAGATTTATAGAGAAAAATTACTTATGGTATCTTCTAAATGGGACATAAAAGAATATATTTATTTCTCTGCACCACATGGAACTTTTCCAAAAATTTAACCTGTACTAGAACATGGAGATATTATTTTAAAAATGTAAAAAGGCAAAAAACAGTTAATACATCCTTTACAGACAACACTACAATAAATATAGAAATTGGTTCAAGGTCCACAAAAAAAGATACAGACTCAAGTGGAGACAAAAATGAAATCTTAAATAATGAGTGGGTCAAAGAATAAATCAAAGAAACAATAACTATGTAAAAGAAAATGGTAATGACAGAACAATATACAAAAATTTCTGGGATGTAAGTAAAGTTTCAGAATAGGGGGAGGGGATTGTATCCTTACAATCATACATTAACAAAACAGAAAAAGAGAGGTTTAATCAACTGAATATGTACTTTTAAAAAATTAGAAAGTCAACAAATAAAATTAAATTCAGTATAAAAGAAGAGATAGTAATAATTAGAGGGAAAATAGATAAATTGGAAACACACCCATAGAACTGATAAAATTCTTTCTTTGGTTCTTTGAAAAGACTAATAAAATTGACAAACTTTTAGTTAACTTAATTAAAAAGAAGAGATCAGAAAATCATAGCAAAATAGCTAATGATTAAGATGAAATCAGCAAAAGCAGAAGTAAAAAAGAATAGTTAGAATATATTATACCCAGTATGTGTTAAAAAAAAAAAAACCAACCCAATTCACCTAAGAATACAATAGAAATAAAACACTTTCAAAAAATATAACCAGATAGAGATCTCAAATAACCTGATCTCTGAAAAATAAATAGATCTAACTATAAAGAAATTACCAAAGCGTACAAGGGTGGGGGTAGGGGTGATAGATGCCTGATCCTGATGGGACTCACAGGGGAATTCTATTAAACTTTAAAAAACAATTAGTACCCATTATTATACTCAAAAATTGAAGTATTCTACCAGAATCCTTTTATTAAAAAGAGCTCTAATAACTAAACCAAGGAAAGATAAAATACAGAAAGAAAACTATAGACCAATATCATTAATGAACTTGGACTCAAAAATTATAAACAAAATCCTATCAAACAGACTATAGTGATTTATCCAAGAAATCATTCATTGTGATCACGTAGGAGTCATACCTAGGTTTTAACATTAGGAAAAGAGTCAATATGAATTCTTAAAGACCAAAACATTAAAATCACATGATCATCTCAAGAAATGCAGAAAAAGTCATTGACAAAGTATTTTTTATGCTAAGAACCCTACAGAGTATTAGCACAGAGGGACCTTTTTAATAAAAAAAGAAATCTAAAACCAAATACAAGCAATGGTAATATGCTACAACCTTTAAATATGGGAGGGAAGAAAGAAAGTCTGCTATTCCCACTAATATTTGATATAGTTCTGAAAAATCCAGCAATAGCAATAAGAGGAAGGAATAAAGTAGGTAAAGAGAAAATAAAACTATCCCTGTTTGTTGACAATATGATGGTATACTTGGAAAACCCCATGGAATCAACAAAGATACTGAGACAATAGCTTCAGCAAAATTGCAAGCTACAAAATAAATCCTAAAAAATTAATAGCATTTCTATATACAGGCATATCTCAGAGATATTGAGTGTTTGGTTCCAGACCACCACAATAAATTGAATATCACAATAAAATGAGTCACATAAATTTTTGGGTTTCCCACTACATATAAAAATTATGTTTACACTATACTATGGTCTCTTAGGTGTGCAATAATTTCGTGTCTTTAAAAATGTATATATATTCATTAAAATGCTTTATTGCTTTAAAAAATGGTAATCACCATCTGAGCCTTCAGCAACTCATGATCTTTTGGCTGGCGGAGGGTCTTGCCTTTATTGATGACTGCTGACTGATCAGGGTGATATTTACTGAAGGCTGAGGTGGTTGTGAGAATTTCTTAAAAAGAGACAATGAAGTTTGCTGCATTGATTGACTCTTCCTTTCACTTGAACACTCAGAAGCCATTGTAGGGTTATTGATTGGCCTGATATCAATATTGTGTCTCAGGGAACACAGAGAAAGCATAAAGAAATGGTGGGGAAGGTCAGTCAGTGGAACACACAGAATACACATAGCAGTTATCAGTTAAATTTTCTGTCTTAAATGGGCATGATTTATAGTGCCCCAAAACAATTACAATGGTACCATCAAAGATCATTGATCACAGATCTCCATAAAAGATAGAATAATAATGAAAATGTATGAAGTATTGTGAGAATTACCAAAATGTGATGCAGAGACAAAATGTGAGCACATGCTTTTGGAAAAATGGCACCAATAGACTGGCTTGACACATAACTTCCACAAATTTTCAGTTTATATAAAACACAATATCAATGAAGCATAATTAAAACAAAGTATGCCTGCAATAATAACAAAACACAAGAAACAATCATAGAAAGGGAAATACCATTCCAAATAATTACAAAATGCATAAAATATTTGGTGATCAACCTCCCAAAGCACACAAAATACTTATTCAATTAGAAAGTGCTTCTTAAAGGAATAAAGAATAAGTTAAATAGCTAGACAAATATTCGATGCTCATGCCCAGGCTATTCCAATATGAAAAAAATTATAATACTACCAGAATTAATTTGAACTTTTAATGCTATACTAATCAAATTATCAAGGAGATATATTGCAGAACTTGATAAAGTGATAACAATATTCATCTGGAAAAACAACAGATTTAAAATGTCAAGGGAAAGAATGAAAAGACTTAAGGATGAAGGGTGAATAGCACTTTCAGACCTCAAAGTATATTATAAAATAGCTGTATCAAAACCACTCAAATAACTTATGGTGGTTAAATAGAGAAATAGCTCATTGGAATAGAATAGACAAAAGAGATTCAGAAACAATAGGACTTAATAATCCAGCATTTGATAAAGTAGAAAACATAAATTACCTAGGGAAAAACTGCTTATTTTGATTTTAAAAATTTCTTGGGGAACTGAAAGCAATCTGGCAGAAATTAGACTTAGCTCTAAATCTTACAACACACTGCATAATATATTCTAAATGGATATGAGACCATAATATTAAGTGTCTTGACTCTTGTCTTGCCACTGAATTTCAATGATGCTGGAAGAGACAAATCAGGGTGATGATGTTAAGCAACTCTGCCCCATTTAAATCTAATTCATAAGCAAGTCAAGACATCATCCCATGATGTCATTGGTCCTCTTCAAAAATAAAGGATGAAGAACAACAATTAAAAAATTGTAATGGAAATAAATCATATATCTCTCACATCTATGAGTAGAAGATGTAGTCAGCCAAATAAGAGATAGAGACAATTACCAAAGATAAAATAGATAATTTTGATTACTTGAAACGGAAAAGTTTTTGTACAAAAACCATTAATGCATCTGGGATAAGAAAGGAAGTGAACAAATGAGGGAAAAATCTTTGCATCAAATTTCTCTAATAAGGGTTTGACATCCACAATATATGCTAATTAATAGAAATACATAATTATTAGAAATTAATACATAATTAAGAGAAATACATAAGATTAATGGCCATTCCTTAATAGATAAATGGTCAAAGGATAAGAACAAATAGTTTTTACAACAATTGCAAAGAATTTAAAACCACATGAAAAATGACAAAAACTGGCAATAGTCAATGTTAAAAGAATTAGGGAAAGATAGACACATTGATCCATAGTTGATGGAGCTATGAAATGGTGTGACTATTTTGAAAAGTAATTTAAAATTATGAAAATTAAGGCACAAAATGTCCATATTCTTTGATTAGAGACTCTTTTCCTGAGATTATTTCCCAAGAAAACCGTTGATAAAGAAAAAATTCCCCATATACTCCAAAATATTTATAGCAGTACTTTTTGTGAAACCTAAGAATTGGAATCAAAGCAGATATCCATCAACTAACAAAATTGCGATATGTGAATATTACTATGTTATATAAAATGGTGCCTGAGATAAATACAAAGAACTATGAAAAGCTCTATTTCAACTAATGTAGAGTGGAGTAGGTAGAGCCAAGGAAACAATATACCAATAACTATAACAATGTAAATGGAAAGAATGGCACACACACAAAAAAACTAATATCACAAAACTATAAAGATCAAGCAGTACTCAAATGAAGAGATACGAAAGGATATTCCCAACCTACCTCTTCTTGGCACTGAGAGGTCCACAAGTGTTGCACATTATATATGTTTTGGGGTTTTTTCCATGTATTCATCTGTTGTGCTGAGGTTATTTTTTTTCCTTTCTAGAAGAATACTATTTGTCATATGGGACAGCTTTCTGGGAAGGCAAGGAAGAGGGATACATGAGATACTATGTTGATGCAGGAAACAGAAAATATCGATAAAAGTTTAGTTTAAAAAGAAAGGTACTTTTGATTATATTAAGGAAGAGTCTTTATTTCCATAATTTTTGATAATTGGAACATGAGTGCTATATTTTTAAAGGCTTTTTGTG
Organism: Potorous gilbertii; assembly: GCA_028658325.1. NCBI lineage: Eukaryota > Metazoa > Chordata > Mammalia > Diprotodontia > Potoroidae > Potorous > Potorous gilbertii. Next base: position 549,405,203 of record CM053769.1, read on the forward strand.
AATCTACTTATATAATCATATAATATTTATTTTTGGTATTAATATGATTTATTATACTTACAGTTTCCTTAATATTGTACCATTCTTGCATTCATAGTATAAATGGAACCTGGTCATAGAGAATAATTTTTGGATAAGTTGCTGTTGCATCTTTGCCAATATTTCATTTCATATTTTTACATTAATATTCATTAGCTATCTTGGCCTCCAGTTTTTTTGAGGGATTTGTCTTATGCTATCTTGTTGTTATATCAGGTCAGCATCTGCTTCATAGAAAGAGTTTGGTATGGTGCCTGTTGTTTTTCTGAACAGGTTATGTAGAATAGGAATGATTTGTTCTTCAAATATTTTACAAAATATTGTAAATACATTTGTGCCAGTTCCGCCCCCCCCCCAGCCCCCTCTCTGGAAATCCATTTATGACTCGCTCAATTGCCCTTTCTGAGATTTCTTTGTTTAAATTCTCTCTATCCTATTCTCTTAATCTGAGTATTTTACATTTTTGTAAATATATTCATCTAGTTAATTCAAGTTTTAACTGGATATATATATTTCTGTTAATTTTCTTTATTTACATTCATTTTGAATTTCCCTTTTTTTTGTTAATTTGGTTTCCTCTCTCATTTTATGTTTCTCTGCATCTTCTCTCTTTGATCAAATTAACTATTTGTTTATCTATTTTATTGGTCTTTGTAAAAAAAATCAGTTTAGTTATCATCTCAATGCTCTTTTTGTTTTCAATTCTTTTTATCTCTTCCTTGATTTTCAGAATTTCAATTTTGGTTTTCATTTGGTAGTTACTAATTTGCTCATTTTCTAGGTTTTTAAAACTATGTTACAGTAATTAGTTTTCTCTTTTTCTATTTTGTTAACATATGTTAGGGAAGTAAATATCCCTTAAATTTTATCATATTGGCTTATTACCAATGATCTCTCAATTGTCAAATCTTTTTTTCAATCCTCATCCTTTTTTCTCTCTCCAATGATGTAAAATCCTCAAGGTAAAATTTCAATTCTTGTCTTTTTACTTCTCTAACTTTTTTTTGATACTCTTTAATTTCTATCATCTTCCAGTGTCCCACTCCAAATCACCTGTCCCTTCTACAAGGATCTCTGAAATGCCCTTACTATAATTAACAAATGTCCTTTCAGTTTAGATCTCTTCTTCTCTTGTTCCTTCCATCTTCTGGTACTCACTGAGCCCTGGCTCCCCTAGAGTATGGTATTTCTCTGGCCTTCTTTTTCAGTACTGATTGTACCTTCTCTAACACTTTCTTTTTCCCTTCCCCAGCACTGATCCCATTGAAGGAATCAAAATACTTCCTTCTCCCTGTTGTCATTCCAGATACTTCCTCTGCCAAAATCACTCATCAACATCTCCTCCTTTGAGGTTCAAGATACCCAACTCAACTCAGATCCCAGTGGCAGTTACATACCAAATCTTGAGGATATTCTCTCTCCTTTGTACCTGAATCATGGTTATCCTCTCACTCCAATTCTCAAATTCATTCTCAGGATTTTAATATACATATTGATAATCCCTCAAATACTTTAACTGCTCAGTTCTTCAATCTGCTCAACTCCCAAGACCTACTCCTCTACCACACCTCAGCTACACAGAATAATGATAGCCTTGACCTTTTTATCACTCTCAAATGTCCTACTTCTATGTGTAAGAACTCTGATATTTTTTTATCTGATATCTGATCATAATTTTTTATCATTCCATCTCTCCTTATACTTTATTACTCTAATACCTATTCTAATGGTTGCCTTAGAGTGATTATCAATAATAACAGTTTCTCTTTCCCTCCCAACTTCACTTAGTTATTTTTTTCGATCATTAAAAGGGCCATTCCCCAACTACTTCTTAAAGAGGCCTATTCACTCAATGGGCATTACCTCCCTCTAAGTAAATACCTGAAAAGGCCAAGATCCCACATTGCCTCCTGGGCCATCTCCAGTCATCCTGATGAATATCTGGTCACTGGATCCAGATGGCTCAGGAGGAGAAAGTGAGGCTGGTGACCTTGCACAGCCCTGCCTCACTCAAATCAAAGTCAACTACAAGTCATGTCTTCATCTTGATGTCATAGTCTCTTAAAAAATGAAGGATGAACACAACAGCCTCAAATCCCTCTACTCTTCAATAATTTCCCAGGTCATCACTCCTGTTCAGGATACACTTTCTTTTCTCAATCTTGACTGGTGAACCCATTCAACTCTATGCCAGCTTCTACCCTCAAATCTCTTGTTCACTCTGACCTATTTCCACTTCTGCCTTGCCAAACCCTAATTTGGGATTATTCCTAATATCTGCCTCCTTTGTTTCTAATTATAAGCTGCTAAAAAAGGTAGAAGAAAATCACAAAACTGTGCTGACTTAGTCCTCTATAAATTAAAGTTTAAATCTCAACCATGTTCCCATTGCAGCAAGATAATCCCTACCTCCTTGCTTGATAGTCTATGCCATTAACCATATTGGCTGTTCAAAACCTTTTATCTTATCTATCCTCCTACAACAAACCTTCTGTCCATTCTCCAAACTGAAGACCTTACCTCATGCTTTGCTGAATAAAAAACCCAGCAACCTTTTCCATTTACCAGAAGCTCTATTTCTATCCCATTCTTCTTAAATCTCCCTGACATTATCCACTTCTAGCTCCTACTTTACTCTCTGATGAAAAGGTAGCCTTTCTGTTTGCCAAGGACAACCCCTCTAGAGACACATACTCTTGGTCTCATCCCTTCTCATATTCTCCAGAAGATTGCTCTCACTCCTTCCTTCTTTTTCTTTCTCTGTCTGTCTTTCTCTAATTACTATCAATGCCCAAGTCTTACTCATTCTTATAAAACAGTGACTAGATCCTTCTTTCCCTGTTAGTTACTCTCCTATATTTCTCTTCCCCCTTCTCAGATTAACTCCTTGAAAAATGTTGTCTGAGCTCAGGGTTTCCACTTCCTTTTCTCTCTCTAATTCTCTGCAATCTGGTTTCCTATTTCATTATTCAATTGAAATTGTTCTCTCCAAAGTTACTAAGGATTGCTTAATTATGAAGTCTAATGGCCTTTTCTAATTCATCACCCTCCTTGACTTCTCTGCTTCATTTGACAGCACCGAGCACACTCCAGGCTACTCTCTTCTCTCTGGGTTTCCTTGACTTTACTCTCTTTTAGCTCTTCTGTTTTTCTGACCACTCCTTAATCACTTTTGCTGCATCCTCATTCACTCTTATCCAATAACTCTCAGTGTCTCATAAGGCTCTTTCCTAGGCCCTCTTATCTTTTCTCTCTGTAGTACTCCTTTTGGGGCTCTTCCACCAAATGGGCACTCATGCTTTTAGATTGGATGCCTCAAAAGGGATCCGCCACTACTCTTAGCGTCCTATGGATGAGCCTGAGGATTTGGAGATTCTTATACTATTGCTCCAGATCCCATACCAATGTGCTTCCTATTAAACATCATCCAGATGAACTTCTGATTTCATTCTCTAAGACCAAGCCTTCAACCCAATTCACTCTGGATTTCAGAGATCGGGCAACAGTAGGTCCCTGCTCAAGCACCACTTAACGGTCATTTTTGGGCCCTCCAGGCTCAGAGTGAATATAAATAGTAACTATTTCTCTTTTGGCCAGCAACCCTGAGGGTCTTCCCCTCCCAGTTTGATTTTTTTTTAATTAAAGGAACCCTCACTTCCTAAAGAGGCTCATTCACTAAATGGGCATTGCCTCACTCAAAATGAGAACATGAAAAGACCTTAGCCTAAACGGGCCAACGTCAGATCTCCCACTGCATTCTGGGCCATCTCCAGTTGTTCTGACCACTGGGCCCAGATGGCTCTGGAGGAGAAAATGAGGCTGGTAACTTTGCACAACTCTGTCACTCAAATCCAAGTCAATTGTAAGTCATGTCATCATCCCCCTGATATCATGGTCCACTTCGAGAATGAAGGACAAACTACAACCACACAATTGGTTTACAGAAAAAGAATTTAGTCAGAAAACAAAAGCTGGAGGCATATTCTTTTCTTAGATACAGAAGGTCCCTGGGGAGAGGAGACTCAAATTTAAAATACAAGGGCTATTGAAACACCAGTGTAGAGAACACATTTGGCAAAGGGGTGCTTCTGTACTGGGTCTGAAGTCAGGAAGACTCATCTTCTCAAACACTTACTAGATGTGTGATCCTGGGCAAGTCACTTAACCCTGTTTACCTCAGTTTCCTCATCTGTAAAATGAACTGAAAAAAGAAATGGCAAACCACTCCATAAATTTGCTGAGAAAACTCCAAATGGGGTCATTAAGAGTTGGACACAACTGGAATGACTGAAGAACAAACAATGAAACCTCTGAACTCCTGACCCTCAAAGTCCTTTTCTCCCTTCCTGGAGTCTTTACCAGGTTCCATGGATGGGTAACTCCTTACTTGGTGGGTGACCCAGCTTGGTCTTGGTAGTCTGTGCTTCTGTTGAATCTAGGTCTTCTCTTCATTTTCAAGGGAAGATGGTGCCCTCCTTAGGTTATCTTCAGCCATAGCCACTTCCACGGGTGTTAGATGGTATTGCTTTGTTGGCTCCTCCAGTTGCTGGTAGCATCTCTTTGTGAGATTGCTCTCTGATCATGTCTGCCTCAGAATACTCTTGCCTAAGATCAGGAAAGAACCAACATCAGAAACATAAAAGGCCATGTGCTCATGGTTTGCAGCCTGGTTAGGAGGAAAGGTACCCCAAGCTTTCAAGAGTTCAGAGTCCTTCCAAGAGTTCAGAGTCCTGTAATTCTAAAAACTCTTCCATTAAGTGCAGAAGTTTGCCTTATTTTTCTGACTCATATTTATGCATGCCTTGTGTTGTAGTAATCTAGTCACACAACTGGTCCAAACTCCCCATGTCTCTTCCCCAGGGGGACATGGGCACCTTCCTAAGAAGTTTCCAAACTCCAGTCTATGATTTCCCTGTGGTAGAAGACATTCAGATTGCACCATGAATTTGGAAGCACAAAAGGTTCTAGGTATCTTTAATTGTTCCACAAATATCTTTCTCCAGGCTCAATATTGAAAATCTGCCTTTGGATACTCCCTTTCTGATTAAGAGAGTTTTGATAGGATAAATGAAAAGAACACAGAAATTGAAAAAGAATGTTGCAAAATAACAAAGAACAAGCTTGGCTCTAAAGAGGAGATATGAGAAGATATTTCTCCCCATTCCTTTGCAAAGATGGGGGTGGAGCACAATACATGTGGAATATTGTATATATTGTCAGGTTTTTATTTTAAATGCATTGATCAGTTTTTATTTCTCTTCTAAAAATTCCATCATAAAGGATGTCTCTATGGGGGGGAAAAGTAAGAGCTATATGGGAAATTTAGACAATGTAAAAAATAAAAGATAGCTATAAAAATTCATTTTTTTAAAAACAGAGTTTTGACTCTCAGTAGCATTCTCTCATTCTCAGTAAAAGACCCAGTGCTGAGTCTCCAAATATTCTCTGAAGATATTATCTTTCTAGATATATTTTTCTGTCATAGGTTTTGTCCATTCCTTCCTATCTTTGAATGACTGTTTCATATCTCCCCATTATATCTATAGCATCCCCAGAATACTCCTAATATTCTTCTTGCTTAAGTCATAAGGAATTCCTTTAACTATCAGTTCTCTGTCTGGTTCTAGGAACATTACTATACAGCAGTGCTCTAAATATTTAACATTCCTACTTAAATAGTAGATATCACCTCCCCTATTCATAATGGACAGAATAATAAAAAAAGATATCAATGCCTAATTCATACATAGTTGTTTACTTATTTTAAAGTCACCGATATAATTTATAAGCCAAACATATCAACAAAACAAGCTATCTAATAATATCCTGGAAACAAGAGGGAAGAAAAAAAGTTAATTTGTCCCCCATATAGCCTAACAATACTACGACTTCCATGATGGATGGCCCAGATGAGTTCCCCTCTGTAGTGTTCTCTAGGAGACCCACACACTGAGTTGGGGAGTGTCCCCAGATGCTACATAAACAAACCCAACTGTGCATTTCCCAGGCTTCCTCGGTATGAAGCAGTTTTTATGCTGTCTGGGGGTCCCCAAGGCTCTAGAAAGTCATTGGGTTTATAGCTACTTGGTAGATATTTATTATGCATTCTTTTATTGTTATTATATACTGTTCATTTGCTTGAGAGGTAGCATGATGTAGTGGATAGAAGGAGGTCCTCAAAGTCAGGAAGACTTGGATTCAAGTTTCACCTCTCATACAGACTGACTGTATTATCCTAGGCAAGTTACTCAACCTTTTGTTGCTAGGCAATTTTATAATGCCCTAAGTTGCAGAGAAGGCACTAACCCATATTGGAGGAGGAAATTTCTTCACTTGAGTATTTCTTATACCATAATCATAGATCCAGACTCTAGCCTTATTTTTATATGCTTATCAGTTACATGCTAAGAGTAAAAATAACATACATAGTATCCAATTAATTTGGTTTGCTTCTGTAAACAACCAATTCCATCATGTCAAGGTCATGTTACTAAGTCTCTCTGAAACACAGGAAGTTCAGGTAGGAAGCAGGGTTTGCTAGTGAGCAGGGAAGAACTGATTTCTGATTGGGTAAATTCATATTTGCACGTTCCTTATTATTGGATGCTACCCTATAAAGAGGCATAGAGTTAAGGACTTTCTGAGACTAGAGAGAGCATAGTATATTTTCAGCACTTTCAACAAATCGGGCATGCTTAAACATTCAAGGTTAGTGTGGGAATCCCCAGGACCCAGATTCCTTCCCCACGACTTTTTTTTAAACAGGCTGAGTGATCTGGTATCATCACCACCTGGTAGTTAAACATACAATCACAGGCTATTAAAACTGAAAGGCAGGTTTAAGATTATCCAGTCTAAAATTCCCCCTTGTAGATGAAGAAACAAAAACCCAGAGTAAGGAATTGAGTTGCTAGTAATTGGAAAAGGTGGAACAGGACACACAGCACTGAAAAAAAGAAGGAGAAAAAGAAAAAGAAGGAGGAGGAGAAGGAGAAGAAGAAGAAAGAAGGAGGAGGAGGAAAAGGAGGAGAGAAGAGAAGAAATAATAGTATTAATGCATCAGGATTAAAATACAAGACATTAAGGTTTTAAGTCCTGATTTTTAACCTTGGCATCAAACTTGAATCCTAATATAGGTAAGGAATTTTATCTTGATATTTATTGTCTTAAAGGGTTCCTCCCTTTTTGGTTCTCCTCTTTCATTTGACCCTTTCCTCTGTTGCTCATACCTAAGTAGACCTCAGCTTTGCTGTCAGAGCTAAAAAAAAAAATCTATGAGGCTGCAAACGTTTTAATCTGTTTGTAAAACAATTCTATTAGGCTTCCATTCCTTTCCCTGGCAGCCATGTGTCTGATTGGGGATACCTGTAGTCACCTCTAACACAGTACCAGTTCTGAGAGAGGGTTTCTCTTGTGATTCTCAGACTAACTTCCATTCTGGTTTCTTTCAAGCCAGTACTAATTTCATAGAATTGCAGGGTCTATCTAGTTGAGTTGATATGCTTGTCCTAAAGGAAAAGGTAGTCTTTATTGCCTTGGGCCTTTTCCTATATTGATTCTGAGAAGTCACTGAAAGCTGGTAATTGCTAAAACTACCATTAATATAATAAGTATCTTTGGCAGATCATTTTCCCTCTCTGCAACTCAGTTTCTTCATTCATAAAATGAGGAAACTGGGTCTCCAAAAATGCTTCTGGTCCTAGCGTTATACTACGATACTTCAATTCTATGGAGTTGACAAAAGTTAAGGATCTCCATACTTTTTCTGACAGGACAGTTCTCCTCACTGGGATACTTAAATCCTTCCTACAGCTCAAATAGCACTGGCCCCAGGAAGTGACATTGCACACTAGGAAGCAAACTAGACTCTACAGGCTGGAGGAGAAAACTTTCTCTAGCCCCAAGCTGGGCTTCAAGGCCCTGGATATGGTGGCTTGTCTGTCAATATTATTTGTTGTTAGCTTAATTGTAGGAAAATTGAAAAGTGTAACACATCGCTACAAAGCCCTTAAGGCTGGTTAAGCTACTGACCAAAGTGATTTATATTAGCTGAGCCTATTTTTTGATTGAGCAGAGCTCTGAAAGAAAATGGGGAGTTGGAAGCCTGAAGGCTCCAAATCAGGGCATGTGCAACACCACCCAATCAACTGTTTTTCCTGAAATCAGAAGGGACTGAACGGAAAGGTAAGGGTCTGAAATAAATGCCAATAGAAAAGTTAGAGTGACTTAAGGCTGACCCCATCAATGAACTTAGCAATCAGTCTTTCAGAGATGCTCAGCAGTGCACAGGAATGCTGTAGATGGTAGTTTTCAGAGTTTAGGACCAAGAAAAAGCAAATAAATAACTAAACAAATAAGTAAATATATTGCCATTGCATCAATATGAACTTACCTGTGATTTTTTAAAAATGTCTTCAGATTTAGATTCATGTCGAAAGCCCATCTGAGTCAGGAATTTGGGCTTCACATGAGAATACATATGAACTGATGCAAAGTGAAGTAAGCAGACCCAGGGAAACAAAATGCAACAAGGTAAACAAAGAATAATAATGTGACTAAACTCAGTGATGTGGAATTATAATGACCAAACTAGGGCTCCAAGAAATGATATGACAAGGCACTAAACCCACTTTCTTTGAAGAATCTGGGATTATGAGTATGGAATATTGCATATAGTGTCAGACTTTTTCTACCTCTTGGCTAATTTTGCTTGACTTTTTCCCCCTCTTTTATTATTTGTTATGAGGAATGGCTTCCCTGAGAGGGGAAGGAAGGAGAGACATATTAGGAAAGGTAGGTGATATCTAAACAAAAGATAAAATTTTTAAAAAAGTAATTTACTTAATGTTACTTAAATAATTTACTTAACATTACTCAAATTATTAATGTTAGTTTAAGATAGCAAGAACTTTAAATCTTGAAATTATAAATTCAGCCATCTTCTTGATCAAAGTGCAAATCACTGAATTGATGACTCAGTCAGTGAGGTACAGTGAGGTATATATTGAAGTCTGACAATTTCAATTCAAATCTCAGTTCTGAAACTACCTCTGTGACTTCGGACAAGTCATTTAGCCTCTTTATGCCTCAGTTTCCTCATATGTAAATCAAGGTGGTTGGATTAGATGGCCTCTAAGGTCTATTCCAACTTTAAATCTAAGACCCTATGATTGGTCAGTAGGGAAGATAACCATCCTACCTTAGGGGAGACCACTGAAATGTATGAGGCTCTCTCTTCTCCTTCCGGAATAGTGAAAGGTGGATCCTGCCTAATTGCTGAAAGAGTATCACCCACCCCAGGAAGGAAGAGTACCTGAGGAACAGAATTGGGGGGGGGGGCGTGGCAAAAGAATATGATTCATATGCTGACAGATGCACTTTGTACCCAAACATGAGATCTGTGTCAGATGAGCCTGCCGCCTGGCGGCAATAAAGAGGGAGAAAACGGAGACAAATGTGGTGTGTGTGTGTGTGTGTGCGCGCGCTCGCACGAACGCAGGAAGGGAAAGGTTCTTTGCATTTTTATGAATATAAAAATTTAGTACAAGATGTTTTGCAGAATTAAATCTTTGGGCTGAATCAACCAGGTAATCACATTATAAGGATACCAGAGAAGAGATACCTGTGACTGCTGTGTGTCTTCTAATATGATAATTCTGTGTGACGACTTTATGCACTTTTATTTGCTGGGGCAATCATTAATTGCAAATGAAACAGTTGGTGTTTGGCTTTAAATGAAGCTGATTGGGTCAGTCACTGAGTGTTTGGCTCCATGATCTACAGCTGCTGCTTTCCTTGTGCACTCCTGCTTTCTCTTTCAAAGCTTTCTCACTCAGTGTTTCGGGGACCCCCTGAGGAAGAGGCTGTGAAACATTGGGGGTTTTAATCTGTGCATTCCTTTGGGCATTATTGCTTTAATTTTAATATTTTGGATAATAAAGAATGATTTTAAATTAAATTTGCGGATCTGCCATCTGGAAGTGTTTGGACTTTTCCCTCCTATCTGGCAGTTCTTTGATTAATTCTGTGTGAATGTTAACAAAAAGGAATAGGGGGAACAGGAGGGGGGAAAAAGAAAGAGGCCACTCTGGTATCTCTAGGGAGAGACAGGAAAAGAAAACTGGGTCCTAGGCCCCAGGCCATGCCCAGAAGTTTGGTAAAAAGAGCTCAGAACACAAATCAGAATTAGCAGCTGAGGGTGAATTGTAGCCACCACACCGAGTACTTGAGAGGCAGTGATTTTAAGAGCAGTGGGGAGAGTGTCAAAATTCGGGCTCAAATCCTAGCTATGTGCCCAAAGAAAAGTCACCTAACTATTCAGCCTCAATTCATCCTCTGTAAAATGGAATAATAATACTTGCTTCACAATGTCCTAAGGTTCATCTGAGATAATGTATCAGTGTGCGTATAGGGCAATTTATTTTACCCTTCTAGATTTGTTTCCTCATTTATAAAATGAGAAGGTTGGTCGACATAACCTCTAAGGTTCCTTTCAGCTCTAAATCTATGATCCTATCACATCTTCCGCCATTTCACCCTCCCCATCAAAATCCTTTGGCAAAATTTCCAGAAGAAAGTAAGCTTCATAAGGACTAATTGTTTCTTTGTTTTTTGTCTAGGGCTAGCATAGTACCTTGCACGTGCTTATTGAATTGATATGACGTCAGGAAAGTAATTTATGATGATTTTCCCTTAATTTCTGTATTTGTTTAATGGAGAGAGCAAAAGTTGTTTTCCCCCATCTTTATGATGGCTATGAAAGTGAAGTGTTTTGAGTTCATTCAAACAAAATTTCTGGAATCTAAGGTGTCTTCATAATGGTAAAAAGAACCAGACACTTTTGATTTCACACCAGGCTATGTGCGCTTACAAGGCTAAGCAAAGTTGGGTATGAGTGACATCTGTGTAGTCTCGATTCTTAGGTCTGTTTATTTACAATCTCGATGACTTTGGGCAAGTTTTTTTCACTTCTCTGAAATTCAAGTTCCCTCTTGGGCCAAACATCTTATTGGTAAAATGAGCAGGGTGGATGAAATTCTAAGATTCCAAGGTATTTTCCACTATACCATTCTGCCTCTTAACATAGTATTGGAGAATGCTTTGGATTTGGGGAGGGTGGCTAGCTGGAAGAAAAATGGGCCTGAAAAGAACTGAAAATGGAAAGAAGGAGACAGGTGATGGGAATAAGTCATCTAGAGTACTTGAAAGCCACTGTGACAGCATAATGGCCAAAGTCTTATCTTCTATCCATTCTACTTTTGATTCTCTCTTTCCATCAAACCATCTTACCTTCTCTGTCCATTCATTTCTGTATCTCCCTCCTGACTCGGAGGCCTACTCTGGGCATTGGCCTATGTTTTCACTGGACGCTTCTGCCTCTATTTTCTCAGTAGTCTAGTGCATATATGACCCACAGGAAAGTGGGAGAGGGAGGTATTCAGACAGTCCTCAGTCCTCAGGCAAAACATCAAAAGATGACCTTGTAATGTCATCTAATCAAACTACTTAACCCAGCCCAAACAATTGAACATTTGTCTTATTTTTAAAGTCCTGGTGTTTGTTTCCTTTTTTATTTTACAAATTATTTTCTTAATGGGTAAATCATTCATGGACTATCTATGAAAAAAGGTCTAGAGCTTTTTGTTTTTTTTTTCTCCACATATTTAAAAAAAAAATCCCTCACTCTCCCAAATACAACCTCCCAATCTCCCCAAGAGCAGAAAACAACCCCAACAAGTGCCTCTGAAAGAAAAAAAAGCCTTTTAAAGACTCATGAATATTTAGCTCGTCCTCATGTAAAATATATGACTTTGTGTAAGGATCAGGCGAACGAGGTGCATGATTTTTTTCTGATTTATGGGCACGAGGACGGATTATTCATAGCAGAGCAGCTGTGTGGAAAGATTCATCCGCTGCAAAATGTGATTGTACATCAGGCAGTGTGTGGGAACGGAGCTATGACTAATGGCTGCTTTACATATAAATGAGAAGGTTTGTGCTAGGAACTGTAAAAAAATACAATCACTCAGCTGACGGGCAGGGCTCCTTATCGTGGGCGCAGGAGAGGGACTACAGGAAAGGGAGACATCTGAATGCCTTCCCCAGAAAAGCTGAGCAAGGTGGAGTAAGGTTGGGGGAGGTGAAGGATCGGGGAGAGCATGAGAGAGGCTGCTCGCTGGTTTTGCTATGTGTCAAGCTCTCCTTGAACCTGGCCACAATCTATCACTACACTTTCGCTTCCATAAGGCTGAGCAAGAAGGGGCTAATTTCTGGGAAGGCGGTTTCCCAGGATTCAACAGAGGCCTTTGAGGCTCCCTCAGAACCTAGACGATGCCCACGTTGGAGCACCTGCATTCCCACACTTCTCCAGAAGGCGATGACACTGGAGTTGAGCTCATCAGGACTTGACTTTGGCTTGGGGAAGGTTTAAACGACTTTCAGAGGTCATTGCGGGATCTATTTGTGTAAACACCTGAAGAGAAAAATCTGTCAATCTTAGACTCCCTCTGCTACTCCTCACCTCTCTCACTCCTGTTGTGTGTGTGTGTGTGTGTGTGTGTGTGTGTGTGTGTGTGTGTGTGTGTGTGTGTCTCTCTCTCTCTCCCTCTTGCTTGTATCTGAGACAGGCTGTCTAGACATTGCAGATGTGGACAGATGTTGGGTCTGTAATTTATAACAACGGCCTCCAGAAGGCAATTCCAATTTGTTTCGGTAAGGCTTTGAGTTACAGGCAGAAAAAATATCCTGTAAATACCGTTGACTTACATGGTAACTACACCAAGGGTTTACTTAGTGAACAATTACTAACTACAGAATAATTATACATCTCTGCAAATTACCAGAGAATGTAACCTGATCTACTAGAGAGCATCACTGATTAGATCCTAATAAAATGACCAACTAACAGAGTCCTTGACTTTAAAGACCTGGAGAGTCACAGAAATGATTTATATTTTATAGGAATTTGTGTCTTTTTCTTTAACTAATAATAGCTAGCATTTATGTCGTACATTAAATATTGCAACAATTACCTCATTCACTCCTCACAACAACCTCATTTCACAGATAAATAAATTGAGGCAGACAGAAGTTAATTGACTTGCCCAGGGTCACAAAGCTGGTAAATAGCTAATGCTGAATTTGAACTCGGATCTTATCTTCCTGACTTCAGACTTAGGGCTCTTATCCACTGGACCACCTAGCTTCCTGAATATTCATTCACCTGATTCCTCTATTCAGGGATACCTCAGCCCAGTCTATATACACAGATACCATTTCCTTATCAAGTAGACTAAGCAAGTTAGATATTTTATGGTGTCATAAGCTAATGTAGTTTTAAACCACAGGGCAAATGTATGTATAAATCAAACTTCTCTGGAGAAGCCAGAGGGCTCCGCTAATAATAATTACAGTGGAAATACCAAGGAGACAGGTACCCTGGTATATATATTTTTTTCTTAGAATCCTAAGTTGTAAAATCTAGAAGCGACCTTCAGTATCTTCACTTTATAGGGAAGAAAATGGAGTTCTAAAGAGGTTAAATGACCTACCTAAGGAGCAAAGGGGAATTTTTGAACCAAGTTCTTCTGACTCCATATGTAATGTTCTTTCCAGTTGTGCTGATCTACATTCACACTCTCAAACAATCTTTCAAATGGCCAATAGCCCATATTTGCAAGCTAGTTGGCAAGGATTAGGGATACAGACTGAATCCAAGGACCAGAACACAGTTAACTGACCCACCCAGGAAGTTTACTAGCCCCCTTTTAACACTGTGTTCTAACTCATAAGCAGAATGGGAACATCCACAATTTGGATTTACTTCTGTAACATGTTTTTCAAGTAAGTCAGTATGTTCAGACTGGGACAAAGTCAGGGTGATTATCCCCATTTAGTAGATAGAGAGATATGTGTGTGTTCGTCCTTTGTTGCCAAAGAAGACCATGACATCAGAGAAATAATGACATGACTTTCACTTGACTTTGTTTTTTTGAGTGAGGGAGGGCTGTGCAGGTCACCAGCCTTACTTCTCCTCCAGAGCCACCTGAATCCAGTGACCAGATATTCAACAGCATGACTAGAGACGACCCAGGATGAGTCAATTGGGATTGCCCAAAGTCACACAGCTAGTGAGTGTCAAGTATCTGAGGTTCCTGACTCCTGCCCTGGTGCTCTATCCACTGCACCACCTAGCTGCCCCAGATAGAGAGATAGAGACAGATAAAAGATCTACATCCAAGGTCAAATAGGTAGTAAACAGCAGATTCCAAATTTACACTTTGGGATCTACTGTCCCTGAGGACTCTGACCACCTGCCTACTTAAGAGTCTGCTTTGTCAGCTATGTAGTAAGAGATAAAAGAACCATCTGGGAAACATTTTGTTCTTTGGTGGGAAAAGTGAGGAAACTCCACACACAAGCCTAATTCATATTTATCCTACCATCCACTCCTCTGGTTTGCTTGGTTCACTGGAAGGAACTTTGCCATTTCCCTCCTGATCCTCTCCAGGTCACATTAAAAGATAATAAAACATAAAACTAAACTTGAGACAGCACTAATTGCAACCCCATAGGTACGTGCCATAATAAAAATTTAAGCCTTGAGCTAAGACTAATTCAAGAGTACCTGGATTTCGTGAAGTCATTGCGGTTTTTTTCTCTCTTCCTCTGTTCACGTGTATGCACATGTACAGATACACAGCATGTACCGCGTACAGCTTGGATGACATCTCACTTCACATTTACCCCAATGGAGTTAGGTTTATAATGTCAGTTCCTGGCAGAACCACAGAAATTATTATCACCTTGGAGGGTTGGCCATCTGGAATCATGTTGAAGGAATTAGGATTTAGGGGTCAGGAGAAGAGAAGCTGATTAAGTACAGGGGCTGAATATATGGGAGAAGCATTGATAGTCTCTAGATTTCCTCAGATAACTGGAAAAATATCATCTGCTGTATCAAAAGTGGGTTTAAAGAGAAACACCTGAGGGCGTGGAAAAATGGGGGTTTGGGAAACTCTTTCTAAGGGCTGTTCAAGAAAGGAACAAGTCCTATATATCTATGATGGACATGATGTTCCTTTTATCTGGAGAGAGTGGGAATGACATAATAACCTCACCATTAACACCTTCATCCCAAGTCATCTATGATTCGATGGTCTGGTGCCTTCCAGGGATCCTGAGGGGAACTCCAAACTCTGCTTATCCAGCTATCAATCAGGAAAGAGGGTGTTGGAATTTGTCTTTTTGGATCAGTGAAATCCTGTTGGTGAGTGAAGGGGAACTTTAGAAGAGGCAAATTGGGTGTTTAATGAGGAAAAGAGAACCATTTGAGTTCTGGCTATAGAAATATTTTTAAGTGGTTAAGATAGAGAAAGCACTAATATACTGCCATCTGTAGAGGATAGGAACTTCCTTTATGGGACTTAGGGATCACTGGGTTGTGAGGGGGTGGTGGGCAAAGAAGGAAAAATGGAGAAGAGAAATACAAAGCAAGAGAAAAAGTTAGTGATAGATATATACACACATGGGGACACACAAATGGACTCAGACCCATGTACTC
Organism: Potorous gilbertii; assembly: GCA_028658325.1. NCBI lineage: Eukaryota > Metazoa > Chordata > Mammalia > Diprotodontia > Potoroidae > Potorous > Potorous gilbertii. The sequence goes on from CM053769.1 coordinate 549,420,804, forward strand.
CTATATATATCTACAATGTTCTTAACCTGGAGTCTGTAAATTTGTTTTATAAAAGTGTTTTAATAGCTATATTTCAATTTAATTGGATTCTTTTTTAATCCTAGTCATTTTATTTGATACATTTAAAAGCATTGTTCTGAGAAGGGGTCTACAGGTTTCACCAGACTGCTAAAGGGGTTCATGACACAAAAAAGATTAAGAACCCTTGATCTAGATATATATATATATATATATATATATATATATATGTATATATATATATACTAATTAATATACATGTATATGGGCTGGTGATGAGTTAGACACAAATGAACTCATACACATACAAGCAAGTACATTTAATACACCCATGCACCATAACTGCAAATTGGAAGAAGACATATACAAATATATGTGCAAAAGTTTGTTCACATGTGCGCATATAGGCATACCGATGAGGAAAGGACACAATTAAGAACATGGGAACATGGCACAGCTTACACACTGAAAACACATCACATTTCTGCATGTACATATATTCTTCTCTACTCACCCTCCCACCTCTATCATAGAAGAACTCAGAGGTATCTGAAAAAGACTTGGAGGGGTTGAGAAAAGTTTATTGTACCTTAAAAGTCCTTAGTAGAATAAGTCAAGGCTTGGTCTTCTCTAGGCCAATGCCAGTAACCGTTGGGCCTCTTGTACTCACCTTGGCCAGACTAGATACCTCCAGGTTCATGCTAAAATTATTTTATCTTGTTCATCACTTAACATGTTCCCTTCCCCTCCACTCCTCAAACACTTTTTAGCTTTCTTTTGTGGCTTATCTTCCCTTATTTGATTGTAAGCTTCTTGAGGCCAAGTACTGTCTTTTTTTGTATTTGTGTCCTCAGGGTTTAGTAACTAGTAGACCCTTAAATGTTTATTGACCGATATCTTCAAATGTAGACCAAAACTTAGGATAATATTCAGCAGAAGACAGAAGAGTTTCCTGAAATTAAAGTCAAATTCCCAAGGTGGTTGAGCTTTATTTGGGGAAATTGGATAATAAATGTCCATGACCCTGGAAGAATCAGACACTTTCAGACACTTCTTGCAGCATTCTGAGTGGATTCAGCTAAAGCAGAGGAGCAGATCAAGGAATATGGAGCTACCGTTGGACAAGGCATTTCTTTCCTCCCTTCAAACAATGAACAAGAAATGACCACCAGGCTGGGGAGCTCAGGTTACCAGAGTTCTTCCTTACACCATTCCCCCGTGGGTGACACAGCACCCCTTTCTTGGCTTCCAGTACCCTAGTGTAAGTGGTTCTGTCAGAGTGAGCGGAGAGGGTAGCATATAAACCTTTTAAAGCTTGGTTTTTTCCACCCCAGGGGTAGAGTGGGTGAAGGGGAAACCAACCAAAACCTTGCAATATTTGTCAAAAGATTGACGAGTGGTTCAATCCTTTGACCAAACCCCACTGCCCAATAGACTGTCTTGCACATTCATACATTACTAAGTATGAATGTGCAAGACAGTCATACTTACACCAAGACCCGCTACGGACTCCCCATCCCTCAGCGCCTCTCCATCCCAGCCCCCCCCCCCCAAGTCCAATTTCTTCCTGGTTCTGTCCTCCCTTCCCCACCCGCTCCATCCTCTCCTCTCCCTCCTCCTCCTCCTCCCCTGCTCCTCTGCCTCCACCACCCTGCCCTATTAAGAAACAACCACCCTATGGAACGCCACGCCCCCGGCCTCAGCTCTCTCCCCTCCACCCCCCCTTCCTCGCACTCCTCTCCCTGACAGATGCCTCAGAGCCCGGGGCCGCAGTTAAGGTGACGAGATGCAGCAATTCTTTATGAACATTTCATTCCTGCTCGCTACACGACGTAAATTAGATGGTGTGTTACATTCGGGCAATAAGAGAGATATGTCACCACAGCGATGGCCCATTGGATGGAGAGGGTAATCCTGCCGTGAATTTCATTACTGCTTTTATATAGACAGAATTAGCTCGGTGACAGCGAGCCTGATTGTCTTTCACTAGGGGTTTGGAGAAGGGCTGAAAGGATTTCACCCTGATGTGAACACTACTGAGTGACCCCAGCTCACCAGCCGCTCCGATGATTGCCTTGCACCTTGCAGACACTGCAATTGACTTTGCTGCTTTTCCTTCCTTCCCCTCCTCCCAGCGCCCCCCCTCCCCAAGCAGTCTCTGATCTTCCCCTCCTGGCTTTGGCTTGAAGCAAGACGAAAGGGGTCCTGGCGGTACAGGTCACAAGGTTATGAAAAAAGAGCAGGGGGAGGTGGGTGGGACAACCCTCCTGGAGCCAGCTGGGTCCACCCTCCAGAGGCTAGGAGGCTCTGAGAAGTGATTGGGAACTCGGACGATTAACTCCCTTTCTTTTCCCCACTTCCCAACACCAGCCTCAACTCAGCAAACACAGAGAGAATAGGGTACCCTCTCTCTTCAACATAAACACAACCAACCCAGGCCCATCCTCCATTTTCCCTGTGGATTCATAGAGTCATAGATTAAGAACTGGAAGGAAGGGTAGTTAGAGGCCATCTATTCCAAGCCTCTCATTTTACAGAGGAGAAACCAATGATACAAGAGAAGTTAAGTTACTTGCTAAGGGTCATATAGCTAGGTAAGTGTCTGAGGTAGGATTTGAATCCAGGACTTCTTGACTCTAAGTTCTTTCTTCTGTCTACTATTCATGCAATGACAGTTAATCAAGATGCAGTTATTAAGTACTTCCAGTGCTAGAGCACTGAGGATAGAGAAGACGGTTAAAGGACCTATCGAAACTCAACTTTCTGGTCATAGACGAGAGAGCTGCCCTGTTTTGTTCCTATCTCATTTTTGGGTATCCTCCAGCTCTGGGCTTCTGCTTTATTGTGCCCAGATTTCACCAGTGCCCACCACAGTTCTGTAGCTGGTGTTATAGAGAGAATCTGGGACAAATATCACTCTCACCTTTTCCCCCTCCTCGTTTTGACTCCCCTGTCAAGGCTGAGTGAGGGAGAAGACCATGAGACCTAACTGGACCTAAGCTGTGGAGTGAGTTGAATGTGAGACCTGAGGCCAACCCGGGTACCTGGGCTAGTGTGTAGTGGTCTCCTGCCCCTCCACCCTTTCCTCAAAGGTCTAGTATTTGCCTGTGCCTCTTTTAATGGGAGAGGAAATAGGATCTTCTCTGTTTAGCTTTTGCCCTAACGCAGCTCCCTGTGGACATTTTAGCTTTCCTTTCTTCACCTTCTATTAATCCTTCCTCAAACACAAGGCTTTCCTCAGGCAGTTGGTGGCCCCTGAGGATGACTGGGGGTGGGCTGGCTGCTGTAGGGCCCCCACTGACCTTGGGGGCTTCCTGATATCTCTGCCCCCTCCTTGGAGCCCAGGGAGAGATATACATAGATTCCATTCCTAGGCAGCTCTGGGGCCAGGCTGAGAGCAGACAGCGTAATCCCCGAGAAGCCCCTTGTGTTTTGGGCAATCCGACACATCTGTCATTAATAGTTTCTTTTCAGGCCTGGATCACCCCCTCTTGCCCTCTACACTGAGGAGGATTAGGGTCACTGTCTCCACTTTCCAGAGAATGGAGTAAGGAACCCAGACCCACCTAGAGAGTCCCAGGCAGTGCTGGGAAGATAGTCCATGAAACAGGTTTGACTCCCTCTAATATCTTTAGGTAGCACTGTGGGTTAGAGATATGGTTGTGCAGGAGACTGCTCTTATCTCAATGAGAGCTGATTATTAAATTTACAGTGTGAGCATTCATACCTCAGAAATTGGCAAATGCTACAAACCAGGCTTGATTTATTGTTTTGTCAATTGTCTAGGTTTAAGAAAATGATGGAGAAAAATGGTTAATAATATAGAAAACACTTAAAAGTGTGTGGTGTGTGCATTTTTTCTCAGGGAACTGGTTGTTAAACATTTACCAGCACACTATTGGTGGGAGGAAGCTTCTTGAGGTCTCCTTCCCTAGTTTCAAAGAGGGCATTTCTTAGCTTATTTTTATTGTGCCTTTCCCTTCCACTACCATCTCTCCATTACTGACACAGGTTGTGAAAGAGAACTTTGGAAGAAGTCACTGGATTTCAATATCCCAGCTCCAAATTGCAGGAATATTTTCCACCCACCATCTTTTCTATGCTCAGCCAACTTAAGAAAGCAAATGAAAAGCTTGGTCTTGAAGCAAGCCTTGCCCAACTCACAATACAACTATGTGATCCGGGAGAAGTAACTTCTGAGCCTCAATTTTTCCATCTGTAAAATGGAAATAATACCTACGCTGTTTACTTTATCAATGAAAAGTGGTAGGGATCAAATGAGATAATACAAAAGATGCAAAATTATCAAAGGATAGGTAAAATATAAAGGGCTAATAATGTTTATGGGATTATTGTAGAAAAATACTTTGCAAATTGTAAAGGCAACATAGATATAAGTGAATTATTGCCATAGCGACATTGTTATCTTTGGTTAGCTGTCAGCTACTGTGATGAGGTAAATATTTTGGGACACATTTAGAAATCTATGGTTCTCTTTCTCCCAGGCCAAGATTGTGCTGGATATTTAACAGGTTAAAAAAAAATAAAGAAATAAAAAGCATTCCTGGACATACTTTTTAATCTGCATTTTCTTTTTTTAACATTTTCTCCCTCACTTTCTTAAGTCTGCATAGTCAGCATTACATTAAATCAATTCCTGTTTTGTGGTGCTTGCCTATTTCCAAGGAGAAAATACACTGAGAATTTAGCAGTGGGTTCCCCAGAGCTTTCCAGCCTGTCCCTGTCCCCCTCCCCTCACTTCCCAAGGGCAGGGTCCATTTTGCAAAGAAACAGATTTAGGCTTGATGGAAAGAAAGTCTTCCTAAAAAATTAGAGCTATCCCCAAATAGAATGAGATGCCTCTGAATGTGTGGCATCTCTTACACTAACAGACTTCAGAAAAAGACTCGACAAACTTACTTGGTGTGTTGTAGAGGAATCTTGTTCAGGTAACAAGCCTGATTAGGTAACCTTGGTCCTTTTTAGCTCCAAGATTATGAGAGCTGTGCCTATAACCTGGATGTGTATTTTCTGATTAGAAAAGGTCTCTTCAGGGGGAAATCTGCCCTGCCAGCCCCAAGAGGAGCAGGGATTAGGGTTCCCTCTTTAACACAACCTCCTGGAGCTCAATTCAACTCAGCAAACATTTACTATCTGCTTGGTATGATAGAAAGTACACTGACTTGGAAGACAGAGGAATCCCTCCCTCTGATCCTGCCTAGGTGATTTTTCTCAAGTCACTTAACTCCACTAAAATTCCTCTATAAAATGAAGTAGTTGTATTAGATGGCCTTTAGAAGTATGATGAGGAATATCATAGTAAATGTTTAACATCCAGCTCTCTGAAAATTAAAAAAAATGTATGTTGGACACATTTTTAAGTTTAATCTGCTTAATTAACATTTTCTCCACCACTTTCTTAAGTCTAGAAAATTAACAAAATAATATTTGCCAATTTCCAGGGTATAAATATTCACACTGGCTCTAGCACACCCTTGTCTATGATGCTAAATACCCTGCTAGATATTAGAGATGGAGGTAAAAGGAAAAGTGGAGTCAATCCTCTCTAGATTAACACCATCAGGATCTCCTGAGAACATATCTATTGTTCTGTCACTGTTTTGACCTTCCCCTCTGCCTCCTCAAACTCTCCTTTTTAAAGAGTATGTTTTTGTGCTGTAAAGGTTTCCATCCCTGATGGATAGGGCAGAGAGAGTTCAAGTTAGACTTGAACATAAGCAAGAAGGTCTTCCCCTGGTCTCTCATCCCTCTGGTCTCACATCTTTCCCCTTTAAATCTTGTTTAAAGACTCACAGAGAAAGGAACATGGTCACTTGATTCTCTTAGAATGTTTTCTCCCACAGGGCATTTGTACATAGGACTAAGAACCAAACTTATGCATCCCATATGGGCGCACATTCTCATGTCCCTGGGCAGAGCAACAGGGCATATGGGGTCCTTGGGACACAACAGGGTACTATCTACAATATGAAAGGTCTTTCCCTCTTTCCCCCCGGCCCAAGAAATTCATGCTCCTCAGGGAGTCTCTTCTTTATAGTTTGGCTCCCTTTCTTCCAAGACCAGGTCCATGGACCTAAGAATTAGGGAGATGAAGGTTACCATTCCTCATGCCTTTCCTGCCTGATATCAGAGCTTTTGTGATCACTTTCTGATGTTAATTGACTGCTATGGAGACACAAGTTTCATAAATTGCGGGATGGTGACTTCAGGTGACTAGAGTGGGTAGTGCTTGAGAACTTCTAAGTCCTCTTACTGATCATGAACAGTGCTATTAGTTATAGAAAGAAAAATCAAAATACCCACGGCCAGTTAAACTGACCTTGCAGGTAAGGAGAAAACTTACCAACTTAGGAAAATATCCCAGCTCATGTCTCTCCAGCCCTTAAACTACAATTGAATAAAAGGAAATACTAGAAATCATCCTAACTTCTACTACCATCATAGTACTTAATGCAGTACCTGGAACATAGTAAGCATTTAATAAATGTTTGTTAACTTGTATATACATACATACATACATACATACACACACACACACACACACATATATACACATGCATTTAAAGCTCACTCTGCTATAGATGTTCCTGACCCTGGAGAAGGTGAAACTAGCTTGCTGCAAATCTGTGCCATAGTCTAATATGCAAAGAAATCAAGTGATTTGTCCAGAACACACAAATGTTCAGAAGTATTTCCTTCTTCTACTTCCAACCTCAGCTCAAAATTTGTCACTGAAGGTATCCTGAGAGTGGGACTATGACTTCCACCTCAAACTGGGAGCATGAGTGAGTGGGCAGAGTCTCTGAGGATGCCAGACAAGTTTCTTCCTCCTTCTGTACTTTCCCCATCCCCTAACATTCAACACACAATATTCCTTAATAGATGTTTATGGTCTGACTTTCACTGAGTAGTGACTCAGGTTTCCTTCAGTGTACCTTCCCCTGAGAGAAGCCCATAGTTAGGTTTGTCAATAGGTCTCCTTGATTGTGGAGTTAGGGTCGGTCCAGGCATTATCAGCTCCTTCCCTATCACCAACACACATTCTTAAAAAACTCAATTTGACCATCACCACTAGCAATTGTCCTAGATATCTCCTCCTCTTCTTGGCTATTCTTGTTATTAACTGTTTCATTCTCAAAGTAGACCAGTGACATCAAGGGTGATGTCTTGACTTGTTCATGAATTAAATTTGTGAGGCAGAACTGTGCAGCTAAACTCCTTGAGAAAGCCTCCTACACTCAGTGTCTCCACTTTCTCTCCTCTAATTTTCTTCTAAACCCTTTGCAGTTTGATTACTGACCTCATCATTCAAATGAAACTCTCCTCTCCAAAGTTACCAGTGATCTCTTAATTGCCAAATCTAATGGCCTTTTCACAAACCCTCCCTCAGCTCGTCTTGACCAGTTGACACTGCTGTTCATCTCCTCTAGATTATTCTCTCCTCTCTAGAGTTTCATGACTCTGCTCTCTCTCTTGTTTTTCTTCCTATGTATCTGATTGCTCCTTCTCAGACTCTTTTGCTAGCTCTTCATGGATGTCATGCCCATTAATGGTGGGTATCCCCAATATGGGTATATATCTTGGGTCTTCTCTTTTCTCTCTCTTTTCACTTGGTCATCTCATCAGTTCCCATGGGTACAATGATCTATGCACATAATTTCTATATCTTCTCATCCACCTTTAATCTATACTGAGCCATAGTTCTGAATTATCACATCTTTTTTACAACTCAGATTGGATTTCCTGTAGGCATCTCAAACTCAAAATGTCTAAAAGAGAACTCTATCTTTCCCCCCAAACTCTCCCCTCTTTCTAACTTCCTTATTTCTCCTGAGGGCACATTCAGTCTCCTTGTCATGCTGTCACATCTTCACAATTCCACATCTTTGATTCCTCACCATCACTCACCCTTCTCCATTGTAAAACTTTGTCATTTCTACCTTTCCAATATCTCGGGTGTATGTTTCTTCTCTCCACTTACATAGTGGCTCACCTACGGCTTGTACAAGTATAATAACCTTCTAATTCTTCTCCCTGCCTCAAGTCCCTCCCCACTCCAATTCATCCTCCCCTCCCCTGTCAAAATGATTTTCCTAAAGGATGCGTCTGACCATGTCACTCCTCTACTCAACAAACTCCAGTGGCCTCCTCCAGGATCAAATTCAAACTCTTTTGTTTTGCATTTAAAGCTCCCTTTCTATCATTCCAGTCATCCTATTTCACTTCCCTCCTCATACTCTGTGATCTAGCTACACTAGCATCATTTATTGGTTACTCATACCCATTGCTCCTCCATTTTCCATCTCCATGTCTTTGGGTTTGTTGTCCTCCTGCCTTGAATGAGCTCTCTGCTTAAGCTTTGCCTCTGAGTTTCCCTGGATTCCTTAAAGGCTCAGTCCTCAATCTTACCTTCTGCTGTAATCCTTTCTCTGACTCTCCAGATGCTACTGGTTCACTTCTGAGGTCACCTTCCATCTACTGTACATATAACTTGCATGTTCCTGGTTATATTCTCGGCTCCTCCCCCATTAGAATGTGAGCTCCCTCAGAGCATGGACTATTTTTGCCTTTCTTTGTATTCTCAGCTCATACTACAGTACCTGGTACATAATAATTTCTTAATAAATGCTTGTTTGACTGACTGAATGGATGAATGAAACAGCCACCTTCCAAAATCTCTTTCCCTTCAATTCTCAAATATGGGAGAGTCAGAATCCCTCCCTGACCTCTCGGATACACTGAACTGGGCCCCAGGGAAATGCCCAGAAAATAGATGAGAGGTGAGGAGAGGAGTTACATCTGCTATGTTGTTTCTTACTTTGGGGCCCATCTATGTTGCAGACCCGTATGGATGCATGGGAGACACTGGAGTAGAGGGATGGATGCTGGTTCTGGATTCAGAAGACCTTGATTCAAAACCCACCTCTGATGCCTGCTACCTCAGTGACCTTGGACAAGTCACCTCATGTCACTGGGCTTCCATTTTCTGATCTGTAAAATAAGGGAGCAGGCTCAATGGCCTCTGAGCTACAATCCTGTGATGTGTTCTGCACAACCGCTGCCTGTGACTGTGTGTGTGTGGCCCCCCTCCTCCCGATCTTTCCTGGACCCAAACAAAGGTGTGCCTCTGTGGATATTATTGCTCATGGATACATGTGAGCCTGTGTGTTGGGGTAGGGAACCCATGGGAATAGAGAGGGTTTGAGGGCATGTGTGTGTGTGTACGTGTGTTTCCAAATGCTTGGCTTTTTTCAAAATGGCTTAAAGCAGCGCTGTCATTTACGGGGTTTAAAATGTCAGAGCAGTGCCCGTGGGGAGACAGGGGAGATTAAACTGCAAACAGTGAAGGTTATAGATGACGTTTCTGATAGTCTGACAGGCCAACTCAAATGATGCTGCACTTTAGCAATCATTTTAAAACAGACACACATACGCACGCACACACACACACACACACACACACACACTTCCAATGATCATCTCCCCATCTTTTAATGGCACATTTTGAAGGCTAAAGAAAGATAAAGTCCCCTGCTTTCTAAAACCAGGAGCTTCCTGGATTGTGCGTGCATGTGTGTGTGTGTGCATGTGTGTGTGTGATTTGTCTGTATATGAGTGCTCCATGCTTCCCTCCTCACTCTGTCAAAAGCTGGCTCCAGATTCTTTTCTCTCAGGAAGATTTCCTGTAATTAACCCTCCCCAATCCTGATGCTAATCATAGACTGTCAGAGCTCGAAGATTAGAGCCTATCTACCAGGGATTCTTAGCCTAGGGACTTTTTTTTTTGATAAAACTGTACTTTAATTTAGTTTATATTCTTTATGATTCTATATATTTTATTTTATGTATTTAAAAAACATTATCCTGGGAAGAGGTCCATAAGCTTCACCGGAAAGGATCTATGACACAAAAAAACGTTAAGATTCTCTGATCTAGTCCAAACCCCTTGTATTACAGAGGAGAAAAGGGAGTTCCAGAGAAGGAAAACTAATTTACCAATGTCACCCAGGGCATTAGTGGCAGAGTCAGGACTAGAATCCAGGTCTTCCAACCCTCAGACCAAGGCCGTTTTCACTACGCATCCTCCATGACTGGAGGTGTATTAATATGTACTCTATTTATTGATTTGTGTTTGTAGGTTGTCTTTTAACTAGACTGAAAGGCCTTTCCTGAGGGCAGAGATTGAGTCCTCCTGCCTCATCTGGGGAGCCCCAGCAGACCTGAAATCTGATATAGTAGCTACAGTGTCAGGTAGAACTAAAAACTTAGAGTTTGACTAATCCAGTAGTTCCCACTGCTGTATTTAATCACTAAGTCAGCACTTAGTAAGCATCAACGACTATGTGCCAAGCACTGTGTTAAGCACAAGAAATGCTTGCACACAAGGCCATATCAGTGATCCCAATGAGACTGGAGAAGGGCACGACTAGACCCACTGTGTGGAGATGAAGCCAATGAAACAAGAAGGGCTTACTTCCAGTAGGTAGAGGGTCCTATTCATGTAGAAGATTTGGGGACCTAAAGAACAGGGAGAAAGACAATGCTAAAAGCTGACATGGGGCAACAAGGGCTCTGTTTTAGACATGAGCATTTTGGGGGCCTGATTCCTTTTCCCAGAGGAGCAGGCTTCTCTAACTCCAGGCAACCTGCCAGCGCTCAGTGTCTGACCATCTAGGTCTGTCACCTGGCCCTAAACCACTACCCATCCGTCCTCAGGGTCCCATGACCATCATGACTCTCTCCTGGAAGGCCTTCCTGTGGAGTGAGGGGAGTTGACCTGCACTCCCATCCTCCACACCACCCCAGCCGAGGGACCCACTCTAGGACTCCAGGTTGGATCATTCCAAGGTAGCTTGTTATTCACTCCACTAGCCACTGCTGTCCCTCAGAGTAAATTTAAGCTTATTCTTTCTCAGGACATTTACCCTCTTCTGCCTTCTCTTTCCATAGTACCCTCTGAGAACGTCTCTCTTTCATTCACGGTGTAGCAAAAAAGATTGTTCTTTCTATTTAGTCACTAAATCATGCAACTAGTATTTACTAATCACTCACTACTAAGGTTGTGTAGTAGATAGAGTGCTAGGATCTGGAGTTTGGAAGACTCATCTTTGTAAATTAAAATCCAGCCTCAGACACTGATTTAACTATGTGACCCTGGGCAAGTTGCTTAACCCTGTTTGCCTCAGTTTCCTCATCTGTAAAATGAGTTGGAGAAGGAAATGGAAAACTACTCTAACATCTTTGCCAAGAAAACCCCAAATGGTATCACAAAGAGTTGCACATGACTGAAATGACTAAATGAAATAGACCAAGTTTACTAGAGCCTTTATAAACACACCTTAAGCAGACTCCAGATACCTTTGCAAATAGTGATTATAAGATAGTTAGATAAGGATAAACAGAGGGGCTAGAGTAGAATTCTTTTGGTGTCAGAGGCTGTTCTTAAGAGCTCTAGAGGAATTCTATCTGTTTCTGCATACTTGGGATAAAAGCTTCATAGATTTAGAACTCACTTAGTCTACCATTTTACAGATGAGGAAACTGAGGCTCATATTTCAACATTGATATTCTGATGACGCTAAATGGTTATAAACTGTGAGAATCCCCAAATCTCTGGGAAAAAAAACCCAATAGAATTGCAGGCCATGAGGGGCTGAGGTGAAGACTGTGAACCAGGTCCTGAGTTTAAGGTGGGGCAAGGAATGGGGAAGAGAGAATGATGTGGAGGTCTCTAGATAGTTTTGAAATGGACAGAATGGACAGAATGGTGTGAACTCAAAAGGAGAGGTATTTGCTGAACCATGGTGGCAGAGAGAGAACTTAGTGACCCTGGGGAGCAAAAAGTGGAAACCAGCTTGCCCTCCTGAATGTCAGGGGCATGAGAGAAAGAGTATACCACCTTAGAGAGGGTACCAAGAGATGGGGCATCCAGAGAAGGTACCACAGTGGGCTGAGAAAATGAAAGGTATGTGAAAGCAAGACATCTCTCATCACAGCTTTATAGACTTAGAGATGAAAGAGACCATGGAGGTCTGATCCCTTCATTACACAGATTAGTAAACTGGGGCTCAGAGAAATGAAAAGACTCACCCAACATCATCAGGCAGCAAATGTCAGAGACAGACTCAATTTAGCTAAAATCCTATCTCCTACAAGAAGACTTTCCTGATTCCTCTTAATACTAGTGCCTTCCCATCATTATCTCCAATTTATCCTGTACATCTCTTGTTTATACTTAGTTATTTGTGTGTTGTTTCCCCCATTAGACTGTGTGTTCCTTGTGAGTAGGGGCTGTCTTTTGCCTTCCTTTGTAACCCCTATACTTAGCACAGTACCTGGTATGTAGTTTTGTGGTTGTTCAGTCATATCTGACTCTTCATGAACCCATTTGGGGCTTTCTTGCAAAAATACTGAAGTTGTTTGCCATTTCCATCTCCAGCTCATTTTACAGATCAGGAAATGGAGGCAATCAGGGTTGAATGACTTGCCCAGGATCATGCAGCTAGTCAGTGTTTGAGGCTAGATTTGAAGTAATAAAGACTCCGGGCCCAGTACTCTGTCCATTGTACCAATTAGCTGTCCTTTGTCTAGTTCTGTGTAAAGCAGCATAGACCCTACTAGCTTAAAACTCTGGATAGAGTCAATTTCCTGGGCTGTCATTTACTTACACATTTGTGGATTCAGCATGCATTTGTTCAATATGGATGTAGCTTCATTTCCATAAATGAGCATGGGGACCCAAGTATGGTGAGGAGGGGGAAGCAGGTATCTCCTTTTGGATATGTATATCATCAGTACTTTGTACATTATTAAAAGACCCCATAGTTAAAATTAGCAGGGAGAAGTGTCTGGGATTCAGAACTAAATTAAATACAATGAAAGGTTCAATCATCCAGATTACGGTATGCCAGTGGATAGAAGACCTCCTGAGTTAATCTACATGTATCTCAGACAGGTGTGGCAAAGGGACAGTGACCCAAACCCAAAACCCAAACCAAAATGACACCATGCATCCAATGATTCAGATTGCTCCCTGACACAAAAGCCCATCTTTTTTTTTCTTAAAGTAATAATAGTCTACCAGTGATGCTCTATGACTCTGAATCACAGAATACCATAGTCTCAAAATTGCTGGTGACCCACAGGGCAATAAAAAGATGTGTGGTGGGTATAAGCAGGTTGCATCATCTTCCCAATGATAACTTGTATTCAGAACATTTCAGAAAATATAAAAGACATTGTCAAGGACAATGACTCTAGGTGGCTAAAGTGAATAAAGTGCTAGACCTGGAGGCAGGAAGATGTGAGTTCAAATCTGATCTCAGACACTTACTAGTCATTTAACCCCAGCTGTGAAAAAGAAATAACAGCACCTGTCTCACAGGGTTGTGAGCAATAAATGAAATACTATTTGCAAAGAACTTAGACTATTACCTGGCGCAGAGTAGGCACTTAACAAATGATTATTCTTCCTTCAATGTATGCGTAAAAAAAGGAGGAGGGCTAGTCATGTAACGAAAGTCAGGGATGATAGATGGATAGCCTGTGTTTTGCACTAGTGCCCATGAAAGAAGCTGAGGAAAGCATCCAGTGAGTTCTATGGAGGACTCGTCTGTGGACAAGAATTGAACAAGATGAAAGGCTGAGTTACAATGTACACCAGGGAAGGAGATAGTGGATCCATTAAAATAGAAAATGTGGACAGAAAACCCTAAGTCATCAGACAGTTTTGTGATTGGCTAGATTGGCTGATTCTTGACCTCCTAGAACTGGACTAATAGGATTGGTTGAAAAGGTGGAATACAGAGCAAAAATCTTCGGTCATGGTGGGAGCAAAGCTACCATATTATTCTGAGGCCATGAGGAGACTTGTTGTTTGATAATGCTCTTGGTCTCAAGAAAATCTTCAATCATTTCAACCTAGGAAACTACAACAAAGGGTTAAGGTACCATTAGGACTGGATGGATTTCTTTGATGTGCGCATCACAGAATTGTAAGAGCTAGATTTCCTATCACCTCATTCTTATGCGTTATTTGTGAAGTTATGCATTCCCTTTTTCCTTGTAAATAAATGCTAGGAAACAACCCTCTTGTGGTCTGGAATGTGTGAAGGCAGAGGTGGAAAGTAAAAGAGGGCAGTCAGTACTCAAACCAAGCACCAAGAGATTATGGCATAGCTAAGAAAAGTGTAATTAAGGTGGGGACAAGTGCACTAGATTTCATGAGTCAAATCAATTCAGGAGCCTGGAAAGACCCAGGAGCCTCTAAATTGGAAGAGGATTGGGGAATTGATTGCAGAAATATAGAAAATAATGAAAGATGACCTTTGTGGGACCCTGGATCAGTTATCTACAAGCAGAGAGGCTGAATATGGGTCACTGAGGGGTAAGGCCCAGGCCTGGATCCTTCACAAGCAGCTTGTCCACCTGCATCCTTCCCCAAAAGACAGAGATTGAGAATGAAAATACAGCCCCAGTGGGAAGGAAGCAATTCCAACCAGTGGCCTCACTTCTTTTGGGGTTCTGATTCTTTACCAGCCCTAGCATTCAGTCAATCCAATTAACCATCATTTATTAGGTGCTTGCTATGTGCACCATAGGTACAAAAATGCAATCCTTGTACTTATTGAGTTTACAATATAATGGGAGAGACAATATGCAAACAAGTATGTACAAGCAAGATATGTACAAAATAAACAGAGATTAATTTGAGAGAGAAGGCAGTAAGATTAAGCAAGCCTGGGAAAATCTTGCAGAAAATCAGACTTTAGCTGAGACCTGAAGGAAGTCAGGGAAACTAGGAGGCAGAGATAAGAAGAGAGAGAGCTTCAGGCAGCAGAAAAGGCCAGTGAAAGCACCCAGAGTTGCAAGATGAAATACGGTCCCTGCCCCAGTTCCATTGCTACTATCATCCTGGGACACCAAGGAACTGCTTTTCCCTTTGGTTCAGTAGGGTCTGTTTCTGCTGTTCTTTGTGTACTCATTGTTTAGCACAGGGCCTACACATAAAAGCTTGATTTAGTAAGTGTTTAATAATTTTGTATTGGTGTTTAACAAATGTGTATCAACTTGACTTCATTGTGAAACTAAGGGAACAAAAACAAATCCTAAACCAGGAGTCTATGAACTTGTTTTTTAAAAATTTTTTGATAACTGTATTTCAATATAATTGTTTTCCTTTGTAATCTTATATTTTTTATGCTATTAAAAATATTATTCTGAGAATAATTGCACAGGTTTCTCCAGACTGTCAAAGGGGCTCATGATGCAAAAAATGTAAAGAAGACCCAAGAAAACCTGCCCTAAAAGCAAAGAAAGAGACATTTACAAATAACAGATTTCTGCTCCTCATTTTAACTACTCTTTAGTCTAAGATTAGCATGTCTGGTAACAGTTCATGGGACCTAGGCTCTAGTTCCTTTACAACAATTCAACATTGTCTAGGGAATTTAACCAGTCAACACTCCTTTTCAGACTCTGGGTATTTCTTCCTTCCAATTTCCCTTGCGACCTCTCAAGGCTACACACATATATATGTTATATATTTGTACATATGTACATATGTATATATGATCTCCCTCTTCTCCTCCTTCACACTACTGATGAGTGCATCCTTTGACTTCCCTAGCTTCCTTCAGGTCCCAGCCAAAATCCTACCTTCCACAGGAAGCCTCTCTCACTCCTCTTAATTTCAGTCTTCTATTTGTTATTTCCCATTTATCCCGTGTATAGCTTGTTTGTTCATAATTCTTTGCATGTTATTTCCACTTTTATATGATGAGCTTGTTGAGAGCAAGGACCATCTCTGATCTTTCTTTGTGTCTCCAGCACTTAGTACATAGTGCCTGGCACATAGTAGGTACTTAATAAATGTTTATTGACTCACAACTGGTTCTGCAACAGTTTGAAAACAAGCCTCACTGGTATTTAGGCATTTTTCTGTGTATGATGACAGTGCTGGTTGCAGGGTCAGGTCATTTGATCTTTTTTTATTTTAGTGTTCATCTTCATTTCTGTGAAGGGAGAAGAGGGGGTAGAGTTCAAAGAAGAGCTGAGATAATTCCCCCCATTCTACAGATGGATAAACTAAAGAGTCTCATGCTCTACCTTGTATTTATACTTATTTGTATATATGTTGCATGCTACCTGGTAGAACATATGTTCCTTGGCGTTAGGAACTGGGTAATTCTTCATCTTTGCAGAATATCTAGTGCCTAGCACAGTGACTTCCCCGCAGTAGGTGCTTTAATAAATGTTTGTAGAATTGCTTTTATCCCAAGGGGAAAAAAACTGCCCTAGGTTCTAAGGTCTTCTTAGGAAGCTCCAAAGCCCCTACATATCTGAATCCCTGGCTCAGTATTTTGAGTCTTCTGCTTATTTAACCCTTGACCCAACTCCTCAGGATTCAGTCACATTCTGATCTCTAGTGTCTTTTGACCACCACTGTATGTATCTGACTCCAATATTCAGTCTTTCTTGAACTTCTCCACCCTCTGTCACATACTAAAGGACCTAATTTGCTTTTCCTAGCATCTACTTATAAGGAAAAGAGTAAATTACAGAAATATTACCATGGAGGTTCTGAAGGCAAAGTGTGGAAGAAAGACCAACTCAAAATGTTGTGTCTAACTTCCTGAGCGTTTATTTTTTTCT
Organism: Potorous gilbertii; assembly: GCA_028658325.1. NCBI lineage: Eukaryota > Metazoa > Chordata > Mammalia > Diprotodontia > Potoroidae > Potorous > Potorous gilbertii. The sequence continues at coordinate 549,437,496 of CM053769.1, forward strand.
CAGAGAGCATCCTCACTATATAAACTTCCGCTTTATTTCAGTCTTAAAAAAATTCCCTTGGCACTGGATTGGATCTCCACTTCTACCTGGACGCCTATGGACAATCTCTTGGTAGGTTTTCTATTCTACTCTAAAACCTTCAGCTGATCTTGAACGTTCCACACCAAGCCTGGTATTCCCAGATGGACATTAGTTAATTGTGTTAATCAACACTCTACTCCCTTTCACAAAGGAAGTCACTTGGTACAGTGAAGTTGAGGGACCTCTGTTATTTACTAATTGTATTACCTTGGGCAAATCATATAACCTCTTGGGGTTTCAGTTTTCTTATTTGTGAAATGATGAGTTTGGACTGAATCATCTCTAAAGTGCTTTCCAATTCCAAACCTTACAAGACATTAAAAAATATATAACCACTTTCCCATCACTCAGAAGAGAATAATGTACCTTAAAAGTAAAAAATATGCCCTGTTTGTGACATCTTTACACACATACACACACACACACACACACACACACACACACACACACACACACGCTCACAGAAGCACATGCACACATCCACCAGTACCTCCCCCACTTCAACTCTTCAGGCATTTCACTCTTTTGCAGAAGATTATATTAGAGACCCCAGCCTCCTTCTCCTTCATATGCTTTCCAAGGTCAGTACCAGGAGAGCAGAAGCAAAGTTGAAGGTAAGGGTGCTTTGGAGGGGAAAGAGGAATGGAGTAGTCTTTTCAGTTACATTGTGAGATCCCTGGGAGCAGAGATTGCCTGTATCTCCTCCTCTTCCCCTATGTTCTCCAAGATCTGTGATGCACAGGGTGGGCCACTCAATAAGAATTTGATGGCTGACTGATTGGAGAGGCTAGAGTTGAAGTTGTAATGAAAGTCCAGCCTAGAATGTCCATGGGGTAAGGTCTCCACGACCTTGCTCCCTTTGCCGCCTTCTTTCCTCACTCCTAGGGGATCCCACAATAGAGAGTTACAGATTCCCACCCCACTCCCATCCCCTTCAGGCCTGGCCCTCAGGGACAATGACCTCATTTTCCACAGACATTCATAATGCCTTACCTGCATGACTTATCCCACTCAACTTGCTGAGACAGAGGGAAAAAGGGAGAGAGAAGGAGAATGGGAGAGAACTCCCAGCCTCCCACCTCCCCCACCCCAGTGAGCCATGCAGCACCCCACCCCCTTGGATTCCCTCACCTTCAGGTAAAGGCAGATGATGGCGGAGCTGAGCAGAGGATGGAGCTGTGGGGGGCAGCAAAGCCCCTGTCATTAGTATGCAGGGAGTGTGAGCCCCAGAGGGAGAGACAGAGGCAAAGGCAGAGATGGAGAGATAGAGAGATTGGAGAGATGGAGTTTGAGTCCAAGGGAGAGGGGAAGAAATACAGAGAAAGAGGGAGTGAGAAAGAGATAAGGAGAGAGACAGGATGGGAAAAGGGGGGAGGGAGGGAAGGAGGGAGGAAGAGAAAGAGGGAGGGAAAGAGACAGAGAAGGAGCCAGTTGCTTTATTCATGGCTGGTGATATTATAGACTGAGTGAAAATCACATTATCGTAATGGGAAAGTTAGAGTTGCTGAGATGATGCCCTGAAGCCTCTGCGCTGATTGGGGTGTGATTGCTATCTGTATTTATATGTAGAAAGCAAAGTTCACTGCCAGTTCAAGATGGTGGCGGCTGCTTCATGCTACATAATTCTTCAGTAGGGAGAAGCCTGGAGCAAGCAGAGCAGGGAGCTGGAGCTAAAGTTGAGGACCAAGCAGGAGATGGAGCATGAGCTAGGGCTAGAATTCAGAGCAGGAGACAGGTTGGGGAAGGCCTAGCAGATAGAGCCAGAGGCTGAGCCGAGGACCAAACCCTAGGGAAGATGGAGTGGGCGCAAGAGTGAGTAGGAAGGGATAAAGCATGAGCAAAACCTCAGGACAAGGCCCAGGAATGGGGAAAGAGCCTAAGCAGAGGCTGGATCGGAGAATAACATCCAGGGCTGACTCGGTCAGGGTTTGAACATCCCTGAGCCAATGACCTCCCCACCATCCACATTTGGGGCTTGATGAAGGAGAAAGAGGCAGAGGGGCCCAGGAACAGGAGCATGGACTTCCCACGGTTTCTCACTTTCCAGGCTCCCCAAAGAGAAGTCTCAGGAGGTGGGTTGGGAAAAGGGCCATCATTCCCCATGACTTGAATTTCTCATTCAGGTCCCAATACAAACATAAAATGGGGGTCTGCCTCTTGTCCATGTGAGTTCCTTAGGGGGAGGAGAGGGAAGTCACTTTGGGGCCTCATATTTAAGAATGAAACAGGGAGGACTGAGAGAAGAAAGGGATAAGTAACTTGTTTCCCCCCATCCCAGATGAGGGATGCCCTCAGAGAGTTCCCTGATCTTTCTCAAGAATAAGGCTAGCTTGTCACCCATTCCTTGAACCTAGACTCTTGTGGCTACTGTGCCTCTCACTTCTACCTGTGAGTAGATTCATGCCAGAAGGCTTTACTACTCTGTAGTTCCCTCCCTAGGGCTTAATTAATGCACCTGTAATGCAAATAGAGTCATTCCTTGACACTTACTCTTATGATTTCAATTTCATGTCCTAATCCTTCCTTGTGACACTCATATCCCAGGTCATACATGAAGCTAAACCTAGGCCCTGAACAGAGATACCAAGAGACATGAGGATATGTGTAAACACATTGAGTAGGGTCATGTAGACCTGCTCCAAGGCATGATAACACAAAAGGCATCAAATAATGAGAAAGGCCCTTAAGAAGTCATCTTTCCCATCCATGCTCCTGCCTCCACAGAATGTCAAGGTAGTTGAAAAGAGAAGGGACTCTGGCTTTTCAGAATCTTGAGGAACATATAGATTCTATAGCTTCTCTGAACTTCACTGAATTTCCATATATTGTAATTTATGCCCTTCACTATTTTCCCCCTGTATAGATATAATTATTGACACCACTCAGATATCATGGATCATCAAATCCCTCCTCAGAGGCCTTGGACTACCTGACCCTCGGATTACAGTCTGTGGGGTTACTTCATCCTTTGTGCTATCCCTCTGTATCATATCCTATATGTAGGGAAATTGAGCTCTGTACTATCAGTCCTGAATTGTCCCATTCTATGCCCCCTCCCATACGTACTCAGAGTATAATCAGATGAAAAGATTCAATGTAAAACAAAAAAAATCCACTATGAGGTGTGTGTATATGTGTAGGGTGTGTGTGTGTGTGTGTGTGTGTGTGTGTGTTGCGGGGTGGGTAGGTGTGTAGGAACCAAAAGTTGGTTTGTGATCAACTTATGGAGTTTACAGGATGCTGAGCCTATGATGGGGATAAAATGTTTTGGTTTGGGCCACCATGGATCTGAGACAACCCTCTGTATTAAGCCTGTAAAAAGAGACTAGTTGTAGCACTAAGCCTTTTCGACCTGTTTGCTTTTTCTCCTCTTTTTTGAATGACTGTCCATTCAGCAGCAGAGCTAAGAGTAAATCGGAGTTGGGGTTGGAGTAGGAGTAGGGTGGAGAGGTGGGAAACTCAGATCCTTACAGAGTTGACTCTTCCCTTCAGGCACGTGGCACATACATGAGTTCTTAACCATGTATCTGAAGAAGAGAGTTCCTGGCCTCTCAACTGTTGGACCCAGACATGAAGAGTTCCTGAACTCCAGCTTCTTGGATAGAGGAGTAGGAAAAGTTCTGGATGATGCCAAGTTCTCAAGTAGTTCCAGGATACAGCCTGGGGGAAGGGATCCTTGGCCATCCTCAGGGCTGCCCCTCTAAAAATAAGTCAGAGTTCCAGGATCCAGGCTCCTAGAGAGGAAAGTAGTACTTTTTGGGCAGCACCAGACTTTTGGACAAAAGATCCTAGAATCCAGACTTTTAGGGAGAGAAAGTGGGGTGGGTGAGGGAAGAGGAAAAGTTATTAAGCAGCACCAGACATAGATTTGCCTCTCAAGTTCAAGACCTAGCCTTCTAGAGAAAGGAGTATTCCTGGGAAGCCTCAAGTTCTTGTGGGAGAAAAGAATTGTACTTGAGTGTAAGCTCCTAGGAGGTGACTATGCCTATCTTTGTATCACTAATAATTAGTACGGGCCTAATACTTAAGAATAATTTAATAACTACTTGTGAATTGGTTGAGTGGCCCCTGGGGTCAGAGGAATAGCAAGGAAATTGGTCACTACATGAGGGGAGGCAAATCACAGAATGGCACTAGGAATCTAGAAGACCTTTCTAGGGGTAGATGGGATTCAATGAAGGAGGACAATTATACAGATTATGGGTTACAGTGAGTCCTCTGTATTTCCTGCAATTTCTGTGGGGCAAAATAGAGGCTGTTCTGTAGCTGATAGTCCCCTTGAGGGAATTAGGGAAACTTTTACCTAAGTCTGTGGAGACTTAGTCACAAATTTTATTCTGGGATCCTAGAAGGATTCTGATTAGGAGTAAAATGACCCAGAAAAAGGTCATTTGGGACAATTCCACCAATACTGAGCTTTGTCCATAGCTTATGGTATTGGGCTGAGTTGCAGGTTGAGGATTCATCCAGGATTACTCACCCATCGTTATTTGGAGTGTTTTTTTCTTTGGGAAGAAACTTGGTTTTGTGTTTTAGATTTTATACTATGGCTCTCACCAGAGGGGAGGATGAATTGCTACACTTATAGTTGCTAAGATATCAAGCAACCCGCAACATCTACGAGTCTGTTTTTTTTTTTTCCACAGGAGACTGGATTCTGATATTTTCTTCTGTCCAAGCAACTGGTACTGTCCAGGGACTCTCTCCTTCCCCACTCCGACCCTACCCCCAACTTTTGATTTTAGGATTGCTAGAGAGTACTGGAGCTGGCACTCTTTTTTTTTTCTCTAGAGGGCTGCATTTAACTCTCTGCATTTGGATTATCTGCTTTTTTTGTATTATCCATGCACTTGTTCTGGTCCAGCCTTATGAGTAGTTGAATAGGAAGCATTTTTGAACTTCGGACATATTTACAAAAGGACTTCTTGAAATTGTTTGCCTTTTCTCTCCTTTATTCCACCCACCCACCCATTAGGAATTAGCACCTGGGGAAGGTAATCTTGGGAGCTGAGGCTGGGAGGACAGGATGACTTCCCTGCCAATGAGAGAGACCTACTGAAGAGAAGAGCCATTTTTAATAGGGAAGTAGAGGTGTCTCAAGGGTAGGAATCATCCCTTGGGAATTCATCCACTATAGATCCTAGGTTGTCTCTGATTTTTCCATAAATTTCAGACCTTTGATTTGGGTATGTTCAAGAACTGGCATGATGAGGGATTCAGAAATTCGAATTTCACTTGAAAATAATTCTTAAAAAGTTTCAATATTTTCAGCGACTCCTATGACACATGGTGAAACTGCAGGATGGAGGGAATATGGTGCTATGGGGTCAAGTCAACACTAAGTCACTTAAAGGATTGGGGGTAGACATAGTAAACTATTTTTTTACAGGCAGAGGTGGCAAGACATCTGGCTCAGGGCTAGAAGAATGAATAGGATAATCTCTGTCCAGGGTGGATGTAGGAGCTATGGCCTTGAGATAAAGTCACACCGTGTTATTACTGCCCCATAACCCCTGATGGTCAGAATCTGCCCTGGGACCCTACTCACACTTCTGAGCCCCAGTCACATTAACTGTAATCTATCCCCAACCCCCACTCTCCCAGACATAAATCTTAATTGTGTCCGAGATTTTACAGTGTTAATTAATCATATTTAGGGCTGTTTCCAGCTGTTGCCTTGGGAAGGAAAGCCCCACACGTCTGTGACTTTGGGTAAATCTGATCAGATGCAGGAATCCTTTGATTCTAGAGAAACCAAGCGTGGGAGAGGCGCCTGGTAATCCATCACCGTTGGGCGGGAACATGTTGGCCCCTATGCCAGCTCTGATCCCTGCCTGCCTCCTCCCCCTGAACGCTAGGGATTACCGCCTGGGTAACTGATCTGGGCAGGGCAAAGTCTGGGACCGGCGCCTCTGAGTGTAGGAAGGGGGGATTTATGAGATTCTAGGAGGAGTGGTCTGGTGAAGGGTGGGGTTAGGGGACATAGGATGACCAAACAGGAATTTGGGGGGGCCAGGTTGAGGGTAGGAATGTGGAACAGAAGGAGAGAGATTGGATGCTGGCCCAGTTGGACAATGTGAAGTTCCATGGGGGGAGAGGAGAAAGGGGGACACTTGGTTATATCAGAACACAGGTGTTTGATCTCCCCTCCAGTGTACAAATATCTTTATCTCCCTCCCTCAAGAAATAGTCTCTCGAAAGGTGAAACTCATTCCAGACTACTCCTTCCATTTTTTTTTCTCATGACCCTTCTTGGAACTTCCACTGTTTGAGCCTCCCTATTCCGTGGGGGCAGTAGAAAGGGAGCCCTGAGAAAATGAAAGATAGGTCCTGGTCAGATGTCCTCCTCCCCTTTCAGGCTTTCTGAGGATAGCCTCCCAGGATCCAAGCACCACAGGATTTAGAATTGGAAGGTATTATCAACCTTTGAGATAATTTAACCCACCTCTCTCCCATTTTACATATAAGGAAACCAAGGCTCAATGGGGGCATGGGGGCGGTAACAGTAAGTAACAGTAAGCAAGTAAGTAAGTAATAGAAGAGCACCTTGAATAATGAGGTAACCACTCAAAATTCAGTGTCTTGTCCTTTCTGCTATGACATCTCCACCTGAGCAGGAGTTGCAAGAGGGACTTTTTGGGATCTCATCCACTGGACCGTTACAGGAATCGTGCAGTTACTTAATTGTTAAGTGAAAGAGCCAGGACCTGGACCTACATATTTTGGCTTCAAGTCCAACTCTCTTTCCACTGTCTCCCCCGCCTCTTGTGATGGCAAGCCTTATGTCTCAGTTTGGTTTCTTTGATGCCCTTTTCTGCTCCTGGATCCAAGGGGAAGGGAATAAGACAGGCAAAGAAGGAGGAGGTAAGTGTGTGTGTCTGTGTGTGGTGGTGGGATATAGTTTGAAACAGCTGAGAAGTATGGAAGGGGTAGATGAAAAAGAGATGAGCCAATTACTTAATAGATGTTGCTAACTATCAGTAGGCTTTGGCCACCAACCCATCAATAGTCTGAAGAGTTGAGAAGTCCCTGGACAGTTTCTGAAAGCTCAAAGTCAGTCAGACCCCAGCAGTGCTCAACTCCAAACCCCAATTCCCTATTTCCAGTAATATCAGTCCCAGATGGGGGTATGTGGGGTCCTTAGGATCTTTCCTAAATCACAACAGTATCTCCTTCCATCTTCCTCAGTTGATGTCTCTCTATCATCAACTCTATGTCTTGTCTGTCTCTCTCAGCTTCTCTCTCTTTCCCTGTCCTGAGTTCTCAGAACACAAGTATGCCTTAGGGTTGGGGAAAGTCTCTTTCTTCCCAGGCCACCTGGAATGTGGTCCTTGAGAGAGGGAGTGTGGGGAAACTCTGAAGTTTCTGGAAAGAGAGGAATGGTGAGTGGTGCTCCCAATGAGGCAGCAACTACTGGGAGACCTAGGTGGGTGGGTCTAGGACTGGAGGGAAGAAAGCCCTGGGACCCTAGATCAGCAATGATATTCTCTATTTCACTAGCCCATTCCTACCTTTGCCTGGGTACCAATTACCACCACGTTATGCCCTACAACAGACCCAGGTCCAAGGTGGAGGGGTTGGGGGATTCCGGGATGCCTCCTCCTCTCTTCTCTCTCCCCCACCCCAAGCTCTCCCAGCCTGGCCTGGCCTAACTGGACCTGAATAATTGAGGAGGCCATTACGGGCCTGCCGTTCCCTCACTGTCACCCGGCTGGCTGGGGAATGGGGCTAATTTGAATTGATAATAGGAAGCGCAGGGAAAAGTCATCTATAGCGAGGAGCGAGGGAGAGAGCCAGGAAGGGAGGGAGCGGGGAGCGAGCGATCCGGAGCAGATGCTAAATCTTGTATAATGAAAGAATCTGCCGATGTCAATTATGTGGAGCCGTCTTTGCGGTGGTTGGGGGCGATGGGCGGGCGGGCTGGCGGCGGGCTGGGTGCGTCCCATAAACTGAAACACCCATCAAAGGCTCATCCATATGGAGCGGCGGAGAGGAGATTACGGCATAAATTTGAATGTTATGAATGTGCATGAGGGCAGGCAGGAGCCCACCCCATCGTGGGCTGGAAGGGGGCCATATTTCAGCGTTTACACACCCCGGGCGGTTACAGTACTTCCCCACCCCAGCTCTACCATTCCTAGGCCATCCTCATTCAATTCCTCCAGCCTTCTGACTCCCTTCCCCAAAATATTTCTTCTTGTGCTTCCAGAAGCCCTCTTTCTACCCACAGATTGCCTTTCCCCCAGGTGTGCTCCTACGCTTCCTTCCCCCCCACCATGTGAGCTCTTGCCTCTCCCCATATTTCAGTATGTTTCTGAGTATGTAAGCATGGGATCTTGTCTGGGTTTCTTCAATTCCTTCCATTCTTGTTCCGAAAGGGAGCCGTGATTTGTGGTCCCACTAGACAGGGACTGCGATCTGCATCTTGGAAAAAAAATGCAATAAAGGGAAAAATTTGGATCAAATACACGTATACACTACCTCCCTGAGGATTGGATGGGGGCAGGGAAGAGAGAAAAAGAAAGAATAGGAACCTACACACAGAGGGGAAAAATAGATTTAAAAAATGGAGAGACAGAGGGAGGAAGAGAGGAGAGAAACAGAGACAAGGAGGAGATGAGGAAAACATCCTTATGGGAATATCCCAATCATATTATAGAGAGAGGAATTGGAAATTGGAAGAGACAAAGGGAATTCTAGGGGACTGGGATAGGGATCAGGCAGGGGAACTGAGGTGGAGGAGGGATCATAACTTATATTTCAAAAGTGAAAGACTGGATAGAGCCCTGGGTCCACAAGACCTGTGGGGTTAAGAAGTAGAAAGAAAACCCAACACAGGTGAGTATGTCCATCAATCTTAAATCTGGTGACAGGCTGTTGAAAGACAAGATTAGTCTAATGGGAGAGTATGGATTATGCATGGAATTGGGGAAGCAAAGTCCCAGACCATTACTGTTAATTCAGTCTGGAAGGCATAGGCAATTGAGGTATCTAAATGGGCAGGCAAGAGGCCTTATGAGGAAAGAAGCACCAGGCACTGAGTATCACTGGGAGACATTTGGGCAAGGACCCAATTCCTGGAAGGCTGGGTATCACCAAGAAGAGAATGACAACAGTCATAAGACTGACTCAGTGTTAAGACAGAGAAATCTCATTATATCCTACCTATCAAGAGTCAAATTTGGTCTTAGAGTCTTTGACAGAGCTGAACCTCTGGATAGAGATTAAATGATCCACCTACTAAGGTTAAAAAGGATAAAGGGGTAGGGAGACAACCATTCTCATTCCTTCTTTCCTTCTCATCCCTCTTTACCCACTCTTACACTCTTCTTAAAGTTCTTCTGGTAACTGAGAAATAAAATTCTTTCTGCCCAAGTCCCAGCTCCACCTATTTCAGTTCCAAGTAAAAAATATTGTCCTTACAGTCACTCAAACCCACTCTTTAACTACCCTGGAAACTCAGAGTTGTATAGGAGAAAGCATGTTTAGACTTGTGCTTAGATGATAACTGGGTTTAAATCTTGACTCTTAAGCTTTAACTCTGTGATCTCAGGCAAATCATTTAATTCTGCAAGCCCAAATTTCCCTATCTGTAAAAAGGAAATGATGATATGTGAACTACCTAACCAATAAGTCAAGGTGACATGCATTTATTAAGCACCTATTGTATGCCAGGCCCTGTGTTAAGTAATGGGTATAGTGCGAGGTAAGTGTTTTGTAAACTTTAAAGCATTACATAAACTTGAGTTGATAACTTCCCTTAAAGTAATTCCCTTTTCCATGCACATTTCTAGACAACTATCCAAGAAAGGTTCCTCTGGTCTGCACTTCTTCCCCCCCCACTCTAGGAGACAGTGGAACAGTGTTCCTGATCTGGAAGCGTCAGGAAAGAAGACTTATTAGGTTTGAAAACTGCCTCAAAAACTTACTAGCTGTGTGATTCTGGGCAAATTATTTAACTTCTCTCAGCCTCAGTTTTCTTATCTGTAAAATGGGGATAACACCCCCTACCTTACAAGATTGTTATGAGAATTAAATGAGATGATAAATGAAAAATGCTTTAACTACCTTAAAGGGTTTTTACATATAAATATTTTTGCTGTCATTGGGATTTTCTTGGGAAAGATCCTGGAGTGGTTTCTCATTTCCTTCTCATTTTTACAGATGAGGAAACTGAGTTAAGTGACTTGCTTAGAGTCACATATTGAGCAAGTGTTTGAGGCCAGATTTGAACTCATGAGTCTTCCTGACTCCAAGACCATTGCTCTATCTACTCCACCACCTAGCTGCCTTGTATAAATGCTGGCTATTATTAATTGTTATTTATTCAATCTCAATTCAGTTTTTGAAACCAGTCCCTAAAATCCCACCCTTCTTAATTTTTTGCATTTCCAGAGAAAGGTATCCTTAATCTCATTCCCATGCCCCTATCCTCCTCATCCCCTTCCTATCCCTCTGTCTGGTATCTCAGACCAGGACATCTCAGGCTAACCTTTCTAGTTTCTCAACTTCCCAACTTACCTCTAGCCATCTTAGGTTTTCCAAAACAACACAAACACTGGACACTTGAAGATGTCCCTTTGCACTGTGGGGGAGGCCAAGACAGACCACTTCCCCCTCTCCTCATAGATACTTTACCTCATGGTGCTTTCCAGTCTAAGAGAATAAGAAGGAAAACGCTGGCTCCTGTGTTAAAAGAATGATTATAAGGTAGTAAATTTCACTCATGTGGATAGATAGAACATCAACTCAGAGCCTCTTCCTGGTATCACTAACATCCCATCCCTAGATGTGAGAACTGGCTTCTGTTATGTCCTATTCCTTTCTGATTCTAGGTTCAAAATTGGGGGTTTGGTTGCCCCCACAGTGTACCTGACTAGGAGGGCTGGGGATTCTTTGAAAGGATTAGTGCGGGCCTGTACGGTTAAACACAATTTAGAACGAATTGGTCACCTCATCACCATTGTGTGTGAGCTCTGCAGAGCTTTGCCCTTGATCCCAATGACTGTAGAATGCTAGGGCATGGCCCGTTCTGTTCTTCGTTCAAGAACAATAAACATTTATTAAATGTACATGGTGTACCTAGCACCATGCCAAGGCTGGAAGTAGAATGTTTAAGCAAAACTAATTCACTGCCTTCATTTTTGCTGGCTCCCACGTTTGGATTACCCTTGTGTGCTCCTTGCACTTGATGCATTGTGACAGTCCATTCAAAGGTAGCATTTTGGGCTGAGGGATGGAGGTACTGGTTACTGGGGGCCATTCTGGTATTCCTTTGCCCCCTTCCATCTCACTGAAAGGACATAGGAGAGCCTATAGTCTTCTTTTCCAGACTCTCACCCCACCCTGGGCTCTCCCCAAAGATCTCCCCCTAACATCCCCACCTATTACCCTCACAACTTTCTCAACTTCTCCATGAGGGCAGATCCCAGGCCCAGCCTTACTATTGGAGTGCACTGAGCTGATCTCTAAAAGGGTCCAAGAAAGTTTTCCTCAAAGCTTGCACAGAATACCCCTGCTCCCAGGACGGCAGGATTAGGTGAATGGGATCTTCCAGGCTTTCACCAGGAACTATCCCCTATCTCTGCTACTCCTAAGACTGGGGAAGCCTCTCTCTGCTTCTTGGAGTTATTTGTCACTACACTTGCCTAGATATTCTTTTATAAACTTATTTTGAAAAGTAAATGGATAAATAATTTAGAAAGTTTCTTACTTGATATTCGGACACCCATACTAGAGTGAGTATAACTCCCTACGGGCAGAGACTGGTCTTTCCTCAGTTTAGCCTGGGCACTACTGGGAGCACCAGTATCTCTTCCCTTCTCTCTACATGCCATTCAGACCCACCCCTCTCCCCAGGGTTCTGCACATACTGGGGGTAATGAATCAGCTGACCTCAAGGGGTGCTGTGAATGCTTTCCTGAAACTCTCCCCTATCTACACTCTGCTTCCCCTTCTCCGAAAGAAGTTTGTGAGTTTCCTGAGACGTGTGGTCCTGAGTGTTTATTTTGCCTTTTTGATCAACCTGGACTGAGTTAGTAGAGGGGAGTCAAGTAAATGGATCCTCTATGATCCCTCCACATCCCCCTGCCCCCACCCCGTGTCACCTTACCCAGAGTTTAACCTCTCATTCAGCCGAAAGACCCTGAGGCCACAACAAAAATTTAGTTCTACACCAGGTGTTCTGGGGATTACTAACAATTCAGCTCCTCTTTCTCCTCCTCAACCTCTCTGCCCCTCCCCCAACTACAATCTTCCCAACCACCCATCTAGGGTCAAGCTGCAGGACTAATCTCAGCCTGGACAAAAGCTGATCTGATCTGTTTTGAAACATTCCTTCAGTTTCTGGGTTGTACATATTCGTAAAAGAAGGGGCAGTGAGAAGGTGCCAGTGGAGTGTCAGCCTTTTGGGCATAGATTCAGAGAGGGAGTTTTCTTTCTCCTTTGGTGGTCAAGACATCGTTCTCCTGATGTCACTTGTCCTATCTGAGAAGAAAAAATAAGTAACAACAGCTAGGCAGCTGAACCAGAAGATAGCTATGTTTAAGGAAAAAGTTGTTGCTAGAGATTACCCCCCCCCCCCAACCTTTTTCTTTGGCCAATCTGCAAAGATCTCTGGGTTGAGAGGGGTGAGGGCTGAGTGGGAGAAATAAAAGGGGGTTGTGCAGAGAGGTTTCACAAGCTGGAGAGTTAAGAGCAGATGAGAAACCTGGAGATTGTGCTCTGAGAGGATGAGTTTGAAAGAACTGGAGGTATTTAGCTTCTCCAGAAAACACTTGATGGGAGGAAATATGACAGCCTTCTTTAGGTAACAAAAAATAATAATTATTAATAATAACAATAGATATTTTGTGGTCCTTCAAGTTTTTTTTTTTTACTTTACAGAGGGATTTGATTTTTGAGTTTGGCCCTAGGGCTTCCAGTGGGTGCAGTGGAGATTTCAAAGGTAGTCTGGCTTGATATCTGGGGAAACATCCTAATATTTAGAGCCATCCAGACTTGGAATGAGCTTCCTTTTGGAGGTAGTAGGTTCTTCTCAGAAGGCCCTTCAAGGGAAGCTGGATAAGCACTTTTAAAAGCAGAAGGAGTCCCTTCCCATTCGATTGTGTAGTATCAGTGGGAGGCTGGAGCTAGAGAGGAAGAATAGTATAGGGAAGGGGAGAGGAGAAAAATTAGGACTAAATGAGAATGAGAAATAACAGAAGGACAGTGGGGAAGGTGATGCTGAGGAGGGACTTATAGTAGAAGCATTGAGGAGGGGTTTCTAGGGGAATAGGGGAGGAAATATAGTGGGGGAATGACCCAGGTAGGGTGAGATAGAAAAGAGGTAGAGGAAGGAGAATGTGGAATGGGACTGAAGATGAGAGGCATAAGGAATGAGAAGCAACAAGGGAGAGGACATTTAGAGCTGAGAAAAGAGCCCTCTCCCTTATAGGTGTGAACAGGAGGGCTGGCAACGAGATAGGAGGAGGCTGTATGTCTAGAAAGTGACACTGGTCCATAACCAGCCTCTTCCTCAGTCCTGTCCCACCTGTCAGCCCGGGCTCCCAGTCATGTGTCCACAGTTGTACCTGGTGGAAAGCTGGTTAGGGCTGGGGTGGGGGGGAGGGATAGGGATATTTATTTCTCTCATCCCTTTTCCCTTGCTATCAAAGTAAACAAAGCAGCTGGGGGTCAGGGTATCAATCTTGGTTTCTCAGTCCTGTCCCCTCTCCCACCTTCCCCAGTGCTAGACTCAGTCTACCTCCCTTGCCAGAGCCAAAGAGCTGAAGGGCAGAGGACAGCAGTATGCCCTTCAGTTTCCAGTGGTTCTCCTGGTCGGGACAGGGCTTTCTGCCTCTTCTTTTTCCTTATCTGAGGTGATATCATAGTGAACAGAGTATTCACCTAAATAGATGTCAGGACACCCTAGTCTTAGTTTCGTCTCTGTTTCCAAATTATCTGTGTCCATGGGCAAGCCATTTCCCTCTCTGAATCTCATTTTACCCATCTGTGAAATAAGGGGATTGGAGATAAGGGTTTTCCAACACTGACATCTAAAGTCCATGGAATTACTCCTTTCAGAGTCACTTTCCCCTGTTCTTTCTGGTACCTGCTTCTTCCTCACAACCTTAAAGCCATCTAACTCCTGCACTAGCTCATTCCCCTTTCTTCCTTCATGTACCTCCATAACCATTGGGAAGACACTCTGCAAGCTCTCCTGGACTGTCCCCACACTAGATTTTTCCTAGTCCACCTCTGGCACCCTTCCAACCCTAGAACCAAGATCTGTCTTCTTGTCTTCCGAAGCATCCTGGCTTCTGGTCCTCCTTCCTTGCTCCTTCCCTACTGGGGCCTGAGGGTGAACACTCCCCGACCCACAACAGAAAAATTGTCCTGTTTTGCTCAGTTCCAAATTGCTAATTGGACAGAGCCTGCGATCCAAGGCAACGAAGAAGCTTTAGACTGTTCGAGGAACAATTTTCAGACTAAGGTTTCTCTCAGACCCAGTGGCATCGGAACCTTTGTGTCTCCTCCTACCCCCAGGGTAAGAAGGGTGATCCATTCTAGTAGGAAAGGCAGCTCGGGGGCTGGGATGGGTATTTTGACCTTGCCAGACTTGTCTCTGATATTTATCAATCCTTTACCAACTCTGGCTGCCCTTTGCAGGTTTGTAATCATATAAACCACCGTACCCAATGCAGATGCAAAGTCCCTGATTACAGATGCTATGAATAGAAACAAAATAAATAAGGTGGTAGGCCTGGGGTCAGAGGGCAAGATGAAATAGAAATCCCCATTTTCTGGGAAAAGGATCCAAAGAGCACCTTCCCATTTCAATCATGAAGCCTCTTTCCCCCTAACGCAGCCTATTGCATGTCTTTCTTCCTCATTTACTCGTGGGCCCTAATAATGACTGCTCTCTGGTCCCTTGCTCATTAAGTATCTCTCCCACCCCAAAGTTATCCCTCTCTGCTTGATCTAGAATCTTTAATTGGAAAGAGCCTGCGATAAGGAGTCTGCATCTATCCCTTTTCCTATCCCCAGGAGGCCCCATCAGCAATTCCCTGTGATAGATTGCCTAGGCAGGAGTGGGTTATATTAAACTAAGTTAGCTGGCTCTCTGCCTCGGGCTCCCCACACTCTTGTTAGCCTGGATGAGATAGGAACCCACCTACTCCTTCTCACTGACAAAATCACAAGCTACATAGAAGTTTAAAAAAGAAAATTTTACTAAAAATTTCATAGACTATCTGAACTGGAAGGAAACTTAGAAATTATTTAACCTAAGTTTCACATTTTACTGATGGAGAAATGTAGGCTTAGAAAGGAAAAGTGACTGATCCAAGGTCACATGGAGAGTTACTGGTACTGGCAGAGCAAGAACTAGGAGCAGGTCTCCTCATTCCCAAGCCAATGGTCTTTCTCTGTGCTATGGTTGCTATCAATTCCAGGTAGTTTAGCACTATTAAGAGGGGAGGTAAATAGAGGGCAGGGTGAGGAAGAGGAGTAGAGACCATAAGTTTCAATGAAAGAATACTAATTTGGAATTAGAAGTCCTGGGTTCACATACTACCCTTTATGCTACTTAATATCTGTATGACCTTGAGTAGGCTACTGATTTTAGTGTACTCATCTGTCAAATGAGGAGGGGTTGGACCCTATGATCTCTAAGGTCTCTTCTAACCTTCTATCTCTAGATACTATGATTATTTTGTCCAATTTGAGCAGAGAGGACTCAGTGTGTAAAAGGAAATTGGGGTGGGGAGTGGGGTGGGGTAGCTGTCTTAGTTCCAGAAGAAAGATGTAACTCAGGAAAACTACAACTCCCAGGAGGCACTCCACTGATTCATATGCTGTCACTACTCAAAAGGACAATAAATAATTTAGATCAACAAAAGGGTAATAAAGATTATCCAGTCCAGCCTCCTCATTTTGCAGATGAGGAAGTCGAACCCCTAAGATGTTAAGTGATTTGCTCAAGGTCACCTAGATGATAAATGGCGGAGCTGAATTTTGAACAGTGTTTGGCAGGCTGTGATTCACTTGAACTCAGACAAAGATCAATGTGTCACTGCTGCAAGAGAAAGGGACTTGACTCAATATCCAGTGAATATGCTCGTGCAAGACATAGAGTTCCTGGTCAGGGAATGGACTTGGCAGGAAGAGGAATGAGTTTCTGTGGTTAGCTCCATTCTCTTGCACTATGGTTCACACCCTTTCTATCCTATCTCCCCACCTAACTCTCCCTAACTCTTGAGATGCTTAAGTAGGTATATCCTACCACCACCACTACCTTCTTCTCCCAAGTTGAACAAATATTTAATAAATATACTAACTAGATGCAAAGTACTAGGCTACATCCTGAAGATAGAGAGATAAAAATTAAAAATTGCTCATGCTTTCAAGGAGTTGCATTCTTCTGGGGAATATGACATTTAAACAGAAATAAATAAAATAAAATTTGAGGAAGGAAAGAATGCTAGAAACTAGGAGAAATCTAGAAAGATTTTCTATGTGAGGTGGTAGGACTTAGGTGGGCCTTGAAAGAATCTAAAAATTCTGAGAGAAAGGTAAGAAGGGAGAATTGGAGGCTAAGGCAGAGATCAGAAGATGAAATACATTTTAAGAAATGGAAAGTATGCCAGTTTGGCTGGAACACAGTGTCAGTGAAGGGGAGGAATATATAAGAAGTCTGGAAATGTAGGTTGGAGTCATACTGTGAAGGGTTCTACATGCCAAGCTGAGGATTTTATCCTTTATTCCAGAAGTAATAAGGAATCATTGAAGATTACTGAGCAGGGGAATGATATGGTTAGACCTGTGCGTTTAGGAAGATTGTTCTTGGCAGCTCTGTGGAAAATAGATTGGAGAGGGGAGGAAAATGGAAGCAGGGATAGCAATTAGGAGGCTATTACATCATTTGCCCCTTGGTACTCCAACCCTGGATTACTCCCACTGTCAATATCCTTTGTTTCAATTCAAACACAGCTAAATGGAGCTAGAGAAAATCATAAAACTATGCTGGATGGATCCACTACACATTTAAGTTACCTAATTTCCACTGGCGGGGTGGGGTGCAGCTGGGTGGTACAGTGGATAGAGTTACCAGGCCTGGCATCAGGAAGCCTCATCTTCCTGAGTTCAAATCTGGCCTCAGACACTCACTAGTTGTGTGACCCCCAGCAAGTCTTTTCACTCTGTCTGCCTCAATTTCCTCATTTGAAAAATAAGCTAGAGAAGGAAATAGCAAACCACTCTAGTATCTTTGCCAAGAAAATCCCAAATGGGATCACGAAGACTTGGACAAGACTGAAATCTCAACTGACCCCTCAGGACAATTTTCTACTCTTCCCTACTTGATTCACCGCTCTCCATAATGGCTATTATGATCCTTCTCACCTCTTCTGGTTTCCCATTGCACACCCTTTCAGATGAGGAGCTCCTCTCATATTTCACCCCCCAAACTTGTGACTATTAAAGGAGATACCCTCCTTTGCTCTCCTTCTCAATCCATGTTATTCAGACATCTTCTTCCACTATCCTTTCCTGTACTCCATGCTCAGATGAAGAGGTTGCCTTCTCCTTGCCAAGGCCAAGCCCTCTATATACACCTTTGATCCCATTCTCTCTTTTCTTCTCCAATAGATTGTCCCCACTATTTTCCTCTCCAGGATGTACTCTCAACTCTACAGACTTTCTCTACCATGTCCCCAAAAAGGGATGCCTCTCCTCCACTACCCCTCTTCCTCTTTTTTAGCTTTCTTTTTTGTGTTATCTTCTATTAATATGTAAGCTCCTTGAAGGCAGGGACTGACTTTCTTTCTGCTTGTATTTTTATTCCCAGTACTTATTACTTTCTCATTTCCTGTACCTTTGGAAGTACGAAATTATTATTAAGTTAAGTCAATAAATGATTAGTTGCTTAGCATTTGATAGAGACAGAAGTCTTTCATTCCTACTCTTATCATGCTTCTCTGCCAGGTTTTCATTTCCAAAGCTCATCTATCTGTTCTTTCTGTCCTGGTGGTCTCTAGCAAAGTAGGAACAAAATCTCTTCTGGTTGTGCCTCCTTTGATTTTCACCCAAATTCTCTCCAGCATGTGTCCCCTCTCTGGTTCCTGAATCTCCTCACAGAAGTATATCTTAATATGCAAGTATCACCTTCTCCCTTTTACTGATTTTGGTTGTTTTGAATAAGATCTATCCATTCTAAGCTATATTCCATTCATGGTGCTCATCCCATCAAGAGTAAAATCTATCTCCTTACATTCTACTACTTCATTTTGCTGAGTATCTGTGAATTTTCCTATAGATATTTCAGGTCATAAGTTTCATATTCTTGCTTCTTGTCCCCTATAAACTTCAATTACTGCCTTAAAAAATAAGATTGATTACTTTCTTTTAAAAGACAATCATTTTTGTATATCCTTTACCATTTGTCAACAAATTGAACCCCCTTGCAAAGAACTGAGTCCTCTTTTTCAATGAAGAAAAAACAGTGAAGCAAAACTAACTGATATAGTGACAATGCCTGAAAGGATAGGCAACATTATGCCCATATTGTCCCCCAATTCTCTGCTCAGAAGAAGGGGCAGTCAGTTACTATTCTGCTTCCTATTTTATAGCTCCTCTCTATAGTTTCTAAATTGGTGAATATACATAGGTAATTTTTATTTTTCTCCCTCCTTTTCAAATTAAAATCTTTTAAAACAGATTTTCAAGATTACAGGTATATACATATTTATCAACCCTTATTAGGAGCATTCTCTCTTGGGCTTATCTTTCTTATATTTTATCTGTGGCCCAGAATTCAATACAATATAATTTGATTCAATTTAACAAATGTTTGTTAAAAACTGATGATGTGCCAGGTCATGTGCTAGGATTAAAAGATAAAAGTAAAATACTCTCCTCCCTTAGTGAATTTACAGTCTATTGGGAATCAGGAGGGGAAACAACATGTAAATAGAAAATTAAATATTATATACATGCAGAGTAATTTCCATGGAGGGGAACTAAGTATAATATGAAGATCAGATTATTTTTCAAAATAAGTTTTATTGAAGTCTAATTTCCCCAATATTCCTTTCCTTCTTCCTCTCAGAGAGTCATTCCATATACAAATATTTTTAAGAATAAAAAAGGAGTGAAAGTCCATAAATAATCAATACATTGAAAAAGTCTGAAAATATATATGCACTAGGCAACATTTGTATACCTTTCACCTCTGCAAAAAGTTGAGAGTGTCTTCTCATATTTCTTTTTTCCCTCACCAGTATTATACTTTGTAATTTTACAACATTCACTTTTTATTTTCTTTGTGGTTGTTTCCTCCTTTGACATTGTTGTAGTCATTGTGCATATTGTTTTCTTGGCTCTGTTTACTTCATTCTTCTCCAATTCACATAAATTTTTCCATTGCCCTCTGTGTTCATCACATTAATTATTTCTTACAGCATTTTGGCACCATTACATTAATATTCCATAGTTTGTTCAGCCATTCCCCAATTGATGGGCATCTACTTTGTTTCCAATTCTTTTATATCACAAAAGGTGCTGCTGTAAATATTTTAGTATGTAGGGATTTTCTTCTTATCAATGGCCCTTTTAGGATATAAGCCTACTAACGAAATTTCTTTGTTAAAAGTTACAAGTATTTTAGTCATTTTATTTGCATAAGGGCAAATTCCTTTTCAAAAAATGTACTGATTTATAGTTCCACCAATAATGCACTAGTATATGCCTATCTTCCTATAACCCCTTCATCATTGACTATTCCCAATCTTTTGTCATCTTTGCTAATTTGCAGGGTATGAGATGAAACCTTAGCATTGTTTTGATGTACATTTCTTTTATTATTAGTGATTTGGAGCATTCTTTCATATGGTTATTGATAGTTTGCAATTATTTTGAAAATGGTTTGCTCATATCCTTTGCCTTCTTCTTTATTGGGGAATGGATTTTGGTCATAAGATATTAGAGATTTTATAGTTACAGATATATAGATTTATGTTAATTGTTTATGTAGCATAGATAATAAAACCTTATCAGGAAAATTTTCTACTAAGATTCCCCACACCCCCATTCAATTAGTTCTTGAACAGCAAATATTAACAATGGAATGATGGTTCTGGTGGGAATGTGGAGTGGTAAGGGCATGGGAGGTATGGGGATGACATGAATGTATATAAGAAAGTCAGGAACAGTGATCAGAGAAGGGAACTTCATCCTCAGCCGCCTACCATTGAAATTCTGAATGGAATCCTAAGGTGGTAGTAAGTTTTTCCATCCTTCACAGTAGCAATGGTAATGTTGACTTGATAAGCCTTCCTGAGCAAGAAGAGCAGAGGAGGGAGAACTGACATATTTTATCAGGGCAGATAATAAGTCCCTGGTCCTGAATAAGAGTCAAGGTAGGAGTCAATGGAATCCTGTGGCTGTCAGTTTTAGAAGGGTGAAGTATATTTGAGGTACTCTCCCTCTAATCCTCAGTCACATTAGCTCCTCCCCAGGACTCTCTCCAATTCAATTCAACATTTACTGGGCAATATACTATATGCCAGGCACTAGGAATACAAAGACAGAAATAAAAATAGTCTTCCCTTCAGGAGTTAATATTTTGCTGAGAAGAACCAAGATATACACACACAAATAAATATAAAATGTGCACTAACCAAAGGTAATTTTGGGAGTGAGAGAGCACCAGCTCGGGGAACAAAAAAGATTTAATGGAAAGGGATCAAACTTGAAGGGTGCTGAGGTTTCTATGAAGTGAAGGTGAGGAGAGAAAGCATGCTAGGAATGGGAACAGCCTGTCCAAAAGTATGGGGACTAGAGATGGAATGTCATATATGGAGTATAGTAAGTAGACCACTTTGACCAGAACGTAGAGTGCATGAGCAATCAGCAATGCAAAATCAATATAGAGAAAGAGAGTGAGCTTGGCACCAGATTGTGAAGAGTTTTAAATGCCAAACAGAGAATTTTATTTCTATTTTATTGTAGAGAGAATAGGGAATCACTGAAGTTTCTTGAGCAGGAGAGAAACAAAATTGCAAGTCAGACCTATGCTTTAGTCATTTTAATTTGGTTGCTATATGGAGGATGGATGGGACAGGTGAGAGATTTGAGGCAGGGACATAAATGAGGAAATTATTGAAACAGTCTAGATGAGAGGACACAAGGCTCTGAACTAGAGCATATATGGAGATAGGGCCACAGATGGGAGAGATGTTGTGGCTTGGTAGCTGACTGGATGTGTGATTTTTCATCATTCTCAAAAAGGGCCAATGACATCATGAGGATGATGTCTTGAGAGAATGAGAGAAAGTGAAGAGTCAAGGATAACTCTAAGATAACAAATCTGAAGGTTCAGAACTAGGGGTAGGGTGTGAAGAAAAGATAATGAGTTCTGTTTGAGCAATATTGAATTTGAAATACCTATGGGACACCCATGTTGATGCATCCAAAAGGTGGTAAATAACGTGGGCCCTCAACTCAGGAGAATCAAGAGGGTGCTATGTCTATATTTGTAAGCTATCAGCATAAAGAGGATAATTCAACCCAGCAGAGGTGAAGGGACCATCAAGGGAGAGAACAGTGAAAAGGAAAGGGCCAAACGACAAAATTCTGGCGTTTACCCTCCTCTGGATGATGATCTGGCAAAGGAGACTGAGAAGAAATGGTCAGAAATGCTTTAGAGGAAAACCAACAAAGAAGTGTTTAGGAAACTCAGGAGGAAAGTATTTAAGAGGAGGAAGTGGTCAGTAGTTTAAATTATACAGAAAGGTCAAGAAGAAAGAGCACAGAGAAAAGGCCATGGAATTTAACAGTTAAGAGATTTTTGGAAAGGGTGGTTTCAGTCCAGTAATGGTGTTAAAAGTCAGATTGCAAGGAAGTGAGAAATGAATGAGACATGAGAAAATAGAGGCAAATAGTGCAGGCAGCTTTTTTTTTTCCTAGCAGTGAAAGGGAAGAAAGATATAAGATAATAGCTTGAGGAGATAATAGGGTCATGAGAATTTTTTTAAGGGTGGGGGAAATATGGGTCTATTTGTAAGCAGTAGGAAAGGAGACAGTAGACAAAGAAAAATGGAAGATTAGAAAGAAAGAATGATGAAAGAGACAAACACCTGGAGGAGATAAGAGAGAATGGGATAAAGAGTACAAGTGGAATTGGCCTCGGCAAGCAAAAGAGCTGTTGTTTCCTCTGAGACTGGAGCAAGGGAGGAGAAAATTCCATCTTCAATTGTTGTTGTTCGGTAATTTCAGATTCTTTGTGATCCAGTTTGGGGGTTTTCATTGCAAAGATACAAGAGTGGTTTGCCTTTTTCTTCTCCAGCTCATTTTACAGGTGACTTGCTCTGAGTCACACAGCTAAGTAAAGTAAGTGTATGAGGTGGGATTTGAACTCACTCCTTCTGACTCCAGAGTCAGCACTCCATCCACTATGCCACCTAGCTGCATCCTCAAAGATCATCTTCTTAGCCAGCTTCTTCACTTCCTATCCACCCTTGATCCAGAACTGCTCTGGTGCCTAACACAATATCTTCCACTTGCTCATCTCTTATTAGCGAAGTGTACAGAAATCCTTGGGGTCATCTGACTCTCCAAAAGCCTCCAAATGAGGCTCTTTCATTGTCTGATTTTTTGCAGGGTGGGATTTGGTATTTATGTCACAGCTTATAGCTTGCCAAGAGATTTTCTCACGACTCTTTGAAGTAGGTATGATAGATATCCCTATTTTGCAGGTGAAAAAACAAATTGATGAGTAGGGTGATCAAGTACCAAGTTCTGTTTTCCTACTTGCAGACCTAGACAGAGGTTTAATGAAAGAAATCTAGCCTGGGCTGTGTTTGAATTGGTAGCATTGTAAGGGCTAGGAAGATCCCTGGTACATTACAGAACCTGTCTTTCCTTTGAATATCATCCCAGTTTATCCCTGCTGAATTGCATTTGACTTTTCTCCTGCATGTTTCTCTGGAGTCCTAAATCCTCCCCAAATTCAGGCTGTTCTCTGCTGACTTGGCATCAGCCTTCTCCATAGCCCTCTCCGGAGAACTCTGGTCCCAGTGAGATCTAGAATCCTATCCTTGTTCTTGACCCATTTCTCTCTGTCTGGCTCTGTCTGGCTCGGTTTGTATGAAGCATGTTCACTAGCTGTCCACTTCACCTGTGGTTCTCAGCTAGTATCTGGGCCTAGTCTCTCTAGAGGACATATGGCCTCAGTGGTGATGCCATCTTTCCCTCAAGCTCTCACATCACTGTCACTGCAGCTCCCTCTTCTTGCCAGGGATGGGCTCTTTCTTTTCCTGTTTGAAAGTCTGTGCTGCCCACTTACCTGTCTTAGGGAAACTATCAGCTCTTCATTTGCAGGTTATGAATCTAAAGTCTAATCAGTCAGTAAGAATTTATTAAACACCTACTATGTGACATGCATGGTGCTCTATACTGGGGATACTAAAAAAAAGTGAGAGTCCCTGTCCTCAAGGAACTTACATCTTCCAAGGGATGTATGGCATTTTTACAAAGTAAATAGAGGACATAGACAAAAGTAAAATAATGACCTAAGAGTGGGGTGTCAACAACTCCCTTTTGAAGGAGGTGACACTTAAACAAAGCTATAAAAGGAGCTAAGGTTTCCAAAAAGTGGAGATGAGAAGATGGACACCTCAATGTATGGCAGACAGCCTATGTCAAAGTACAGAAGTGACAAATAAAGGATCCTGAACAGAGAATGACAAGTAGATCCAGCAAGTTGCACTCTAGAGTTCATGAGGGTGAGTACTGTGAAATCAGTTTCAAAAGATAGGTTGGAGCCAGATTGTGAAAGACTTGAGGTATCAAACAGAGGGATTTGTACCTTATCCTAATGGCAATGAAGAGTCACTGAAGCTTCTTGAGCAGATGAGTAACATCATGAGGCCTATGTTTTCTTTAGGAATAGCAGATCTTTACAGCTCAGTTCCACCGACTTCCTCAGATTCTGTCAGTTACTTCCAGGAAAATGATTTTCAAAATCCTATCAATGCATATTTACAAGGTCCAATTACCTTAAATATTTATTTATGATGATAGGTATCAAAGTGAAGGAGGTTCAAATATTCCTAATAACTTCATAATCCCCCAGCTCCTCCTCCACTTGCCCCCATCCTAGGTCCTTCAAGGCTCCTACCATCTCCTTCATGTCACTAAATTCTAAATTTGGAGAAGTGGGGGATTCACACCTGTACCTGAATGATGGTCATGGTGACATCAGATACTCCCTTCCCTCTCCCCTTCCCCCCAAACCTAGGTTATAGAGGTCTGAGTTACAGAGACTGCTGATGAACTTCCATGTGTCCACTCATGCCTGTTTGGATGAGGGGAAAAGATAAGTTGTCCTGAAGCTGGCTTGGATGGGGAGGTACACAGACATGGGCTGGAATGACGAAGGGCCCTATTGCTTTTCTCAGGAAAGTTATGAGAGAAATGTGAAGGCTCATTATGGATTGATAATAATACCTGTCATTTACAAAAATATTTAAGGTACAAAGACCTTAAAGTGCCGAGGATCCAATGAGAGATTTGTAAAGCACTTTGCAGAGTGTCTGATACATACTAGGTGCTCAAGAAATGCATGTTTCCTCCCTGCCTCCTCTCCTTTCTCCCTCTTTCACTCACTCCGTTCTTCCATTTTCTCTCCCTCCCTCTCTTCCTTTCTCTCTCTCTCTCTGCTCCTTTCTTTCCTTCCTTTTTCCCTCCCTTTACTTATATTATTTTTAGTTGATCCTCTAAACAAACTTGTGAGATAAGTGCTAGTGTCCTCATCTTACAGAAGAGGACACTAAAGTTCAGTAAATGTGAGCAGGTAATTCCAATTCTCCCAACACGAAGTCCAGGCTTCTTGGCACTGTTCTGAGCTAGAGTGTACTTGCTTTGTCCAAACCCTTTTGGGTCCTCAGTGGCTGAAGAAAAAAGACCATAGATTAGAGCTGGAAGGAACTGCAGATATCAGCTAGTCCGATCCTCTCATTTCAAGGATGAGGAAACTGAGGCTCAGAATTTGCCTAGGTTCTACATAAGTAACCTTGTTTTCTGGTGCCTGAAACTCTGAATCCAAATGTAGTGCTCTTTCCATTATACCCCAGAAACCAGGTCAAGGACAATGTGAAAATAAAGGAAGGGAATAAAGGTGCTTGTAAATTTGCTTAAGTGGAGACTGTGCACTGCTTTCTACATTACTTCCTACAGCCTCTCCTACAACTGTCTGCCTTCCCATTGCCACCTCTGTCCCCATCTCATCCATCTGTCCTCTCCCTTCTGTTCCTATCCTGTGTCTCCTTTCACTTTTTCCCATTCTCTCATTCCCATCCTTGCTCCTATTGCATGACCTATTCATCCCCCATCCTCTCTGTCCCCGACTCCTCCTCCACTCCATCCCTGCCTTCTCATTTTTTTTTGGTCCCTTTCTTTCCCTTCCTGTTCTCTCTGTGCCCCATACACCCTCTGCTAAGCACCAGAGCTCTGGTTTTGTAGGCCTATTTTCTTTGTAACATATTTTATGTGTATTATTTTTCTCCTTCCTCCTTCCCTTCCTTTTTTTCCTCCTTCTTTCCTTCTACCTCCCTTTCTCTCTTTGCAATACTTTCCATGCCTAAGGCAGGTTCTCAAAGGCCCAGTTAACCTTTTCAACCTCTGATGATGAGGGAGAAATCACAGACCAAAAAGCATTGCTCTTTAGATAGAAGCACCAGACTGCCTCCCCAGCTCCCTACCCAACAGCCTGACTCCCTCAAGCTGCTTGGGTAGCAGGCAGCATACTCTTCGCTGAGCCTGTCTCTCCTTGCTCCCTGCCTCCTCGGCCTCCTCGCCTGTATTTATATATACTAAAGTCTCTGCCCGAATAAAACATCCATAGAAAATCCAATTTCCTCGGAATCTCTTTTGGAGACTTGGCCTGAGATGGAGTAGGTAACCCCGGCGGTAACTGCCTGAGCCACTCCTGCTGGCTGCAAAGGGGAGGCCCATTTTTCAATTATCTATCTGCAGTGACAGCAGCAAAGCTACTGAGCCGGGGAGGGGGAGGAGGGGAGGGAAAAGAGAGAGAGGAAAGAGAGGGAGAAGGGAAGGAGAGAAGGAGGGGAAGGAGAGGGGTACAGGGAGGAGGGAGAAGGACAGGGAAAGGGGAGGGAAAGGAGAGAAAAGGGAGTGCATAGAGGCACAATGTTGTCTATATAGAAAGCACTCCATCAACATTTGCAGGATGAATGAAGAGGGATGATAATAGGGAGAGAGAAAGACAAGGGGGCAGTGAAGGAAGAAGAGAAAAAAGAGAAAGAAATCAAAGAGTGAACTGGTGGGAGGTGGGGAAAGAAAGGGGAAAAAGGGAGACAGAGACTGAAAGACAGAGGAAAGAGAGACAGAGAGAGAGAGAGACAGAGAGACAGAGAGAGGGAGAGAGAGAGGGAGAGAGCGAGGGCGAGCCAACAAGAGGCTCCTGTGTCAATCCGGGGAAACGGGCGGCAGAGTGATGCGGTCACAGCTCCTGCCATCAATATCCTCTAATATAAATGTCAGCGATGCTATTTTGCGCGCAGTCATTTCGCACACTGCTGATTACATTATCGTATAATGGAGGCGCCGGCGCCGCTGCTTCTCCCCTAACCCTCCCCCCGGTGATGTGTCAACAGCCGCCTCCATGAACAAGTCAATTTTCTGCAGGCTTGGCAGCGGAATAAATCTGCCCCGCGTTGGGCAGAGCCGGAGATATTTATATACCCGCGCCTGCCTTCGTGTGTGCGCGCGGCCCGG
Organism: Potorous gilbertii; assembly: GCA_028658325.1. Classification (NCBI taxonomy): domain Eukaryota; kingdom Metazoa; phylum Chordata; class Mammalia; order Diprotodontia; family Potoroidae; genus Potorous; species Potorous gilbertii. The sequence continues at coordinate 549,464,352 of CM053769.1, forward strand.
GGTGGGTTCCCGCGCGCGTGCGTGTGTCCAAGCTACCCCCCCTTTCCACTCCCTCCCCCAGCCCCCCTTCGCGGGTGCCGGTGGAGTGGGCGCGCGAGCCGAATGATTTTCAGCCCAGCCTCAATCAGAGTGGATTTAGAGCGGTCCCTCCGCCGGGTTCCCAGAAACAGCCGAACACGTTCATTTTCTTGAGTTGAACAGGAAAGGCGAGAATTATGTGTGGATTTATAGGACAAGCGCCGCTCAGCCCCAACGCTCCCGAGGCGCGGAGAGGGGGCTCCCGAGGCAAAAGCGGGGCGGCGATAAGCGGCTCTGCGCCTGCTGGGACCCCCGCCCCGGCTCGACGCCGAGCAGACGTTCGGCTTGAGTTACTCTTGGTCATTGTCCTTGGTGCTGGCGAGGCTGCGGTGCGGAGCGCGCGGGCAGGCGCTGGGGCAGCGGAGCCCCCGGGGAGGGCACAGGGTGCATGAGGACGGCTCCCGCTCAGAAGCGGATCGATATATCTGATAGGTGACCAGCCCGGGGAGGGCACACCTCACCTATGCCGCCTCCTGGCCTCCGCCGGAGTAGGCGGCCGCGGGGAGAGCAGCTCCTAGTAGGGGAGACTTGACCCTGCCGTGACCGCTTCCCTCCTATCCCGCCCGGGGGAACCGCAGGCACCTTTGCCAGGTCCGAGCTGCTTCGGACCACTAGAGGGCGGTCCCGCCCCGTCCTCTTCCCAAGAACCCCGGCGCCTCCTCGGCCCAGGCTCCAAAAGACTGTGCTCCCCTGTGCCAGGCTAGGAGAGGGAGGGGGAAACTGGACCACACGACTCTCTCCACTCCCCACTCCCCAGACACGGGTCCAAGTCCATGTGATAGAAGGGAGGGAGGGGCAACAGGGGTGGGAGGCACGGCAGGGGCACCTCCCCGACTCCCACCCTTCATCCCCACCACTCCACGAGCAGAAGGGACTTAAGTGTCTGGGAGACTGTGCCCAGAGGGGGCTTTGCCTGGTCCGGTCGAGGCTGACAGCCACACCAGGCTTCCCACCCCCTCCACCCCAACTCTTGGAGATGACCACGACTGAGACCAAACCCCGGGGAGGGTGCTGCGGGCAGGAAGCCATAAGCGTCCCGAACCTTCGCTAAGGCCGAATCTCCTCTCTCCTCTCTTTAGCCCTTGAATGGCGAGGAGAAAGGGGGTAATTTCATTAGTCTGAAAGAGGGCAAGATCTCTGCGTGTACACACGTGTGTGAATGTGCATTAGTGTAAGCAAGGGTGGATATGTGAGGACGACAGTAAAGCAGAGTGAAGAGGTTTGGAAAAAGTGGAAGGAAAGTCGAGGAGACGGAGATTGGAAGCCTGACCCTGAAGCTTATAGTCAGGGGAGTCTGGGCAAGCCTCATTCCCTCCACCTCTGTACCTCAGTTTCTTCATCTGTTAAACAAACAAACCCAGGATAACAACCAATCTCACAAGGGCTTCTGTGGGGATCAAACGAAATAACTTCTGTAAAGTATCTTATGAATGTTAACCATTGTTATCCTGCCCTTGTGTCATTTTGTGCCCCCCATTGTGTCTACATGTCATTTTGTGTGCAAGTCACTATTGTGTATGTCATTCATTATTAGGAACATCACAGAGGACTTACCCAGGATCTGCTCCAAGTAAGACAAATTGCCTAGCATTGTGTGTGCTTTGTCTATGTATGTCATTTTGTATATGTCTCATTATGTGTATCCCTATGTGTGGGTATGCATCGTGGTGTCACTGTTATTGTGTAGATATGTCAATGTTTGCTTGTCATACTCTTGTGTGTCTTTGTCTCTGTGTGGGAGTATCATATGTACATGATGCCAGTTATGTCATTGAGTGTCCTATCTTTGTGTGGGTGTCATTGTGTGTACACACCCATTATGCTTTGTGTCCTCCTGTGGATGTCATTGTATGCATAGTTCATCGTGCACTGGTGGGGGGGGGGTACAGTCACACAGCTCTTGAGACAAATGGAAGGGGAGCTGATCTGTCAGAAGCAGAGCTGGCAATGACCTTCTTTTTCCAATTATATCCTGGTCAGAGGTGAGTGACCTCTTCCCGCTGAGGCCGTATCTTGTCATGCAAACCTCAAAGCTGGATAGAAATTAAAAGAATGTGACAGTCACGTGTGAAAACAATCAGCTATGGATGGGTCTGGATCAATGCCCCAGATTACAAATGCAACCAAAGCTATCACAGGCTAGGGAGGGCCTCTGCTTTGGAGCTTTTTGGATCCAGAAGGAGAGGGAAAATTCATATACAGGCACACACACATCCGCTTTCATCCCTCCCATGTTTTGCCTCTTAAGGAAGCGAATTTCTATCTGGCCTCGGTAGTTTTACTGATTTTCTCCCTCCTCCCACCCTCAAATTCAGACCAGTACTGGGAAAGGGAAAAGGGGCACAGTAATAAATGATGGATTCTTATTTCTTGTCATGCCAGCAAGGCCCAATCTATTGACCATGAAAGTGTTAGGCTGGAGGATCCGAGTTCATGCCAGATATCTATGATCCCACTGCCCCTGTCCACCCTGCTCTGGAAAAGCAGAAAGGCAATGTCCCCTCATGGCTCTTTCCCCATGAATGTGTCCTAGGGAATGAGTATAAAGGGATAGTCTGGACCACATAGGAATTATAAGAATATCCTCTGGGATACCCTGTACCTACAGGTACCCCTGTAGTCTGAATTCCCACAGCCCAGTATATCCCAATACACACTCCAGATCATCCAGTGATCAAGCAGGTGATATGGATTTGGGGTCCCTGCACATTAAGGCTGAGTTCTCACAATGCCCTGGAAGATCCCTTTCAGGTAGGCACACTAATTCAGTCTGGGAGAAGGGCTGCACCCAAGAAAGTTCTAGTTATTTTACAAAGGGTTAATAAGGTGCCCTGGCATGTTGGGGGCCCTGGTCACTCCCCCTTCTCCTCTCTGGATGCATCTGTGGGCTTCTTGGCCGGGGTGAGGGGCGAAGGGGCCGCTGGGTCCACTTCTGGCTTAGTTATTGTTTTAATTTTGGTGCTGGCGTCCCTGGTGCCTGGAGCAGATAATGAAACAGAGAAAACACACCAGGAGAGGCTGGGATGGTGCCCAGGCGGCAGATTTCAGAGGCTGGGGCTGGAGTGTGTGGGGGGTGAGTATCAGTGGGGGAGGGCCAGTTAAAGTCAGTAAAGTGCTTGGAGACTCAGAAAATGGGAGTGGAGGTGCCGAGTTGGTGTGTCAGCTGGACAAGACCTTTTGCTTAGAAAGCTGAATGCTCTGAATCAGACCACAGTCCCCATTCAGAGTATCTCGCATCCTCAGCATGATGAAAGGATGGAGGTGGGTAGGAGGAGCATCATAGTCAGGGATAGGAAGGAGTGTGTTTAGGGAAAAGTTGGAGAAGCCAGAGGACCTGACTTTTTTCCACCCTAGGCCTCTGTCCAGTCTTCGGCCCTTCCGATCTGGTCTTGCTCCTGGGTGTTGCTCCATTGACAAAGAATCCACAAGTGCCTCTTGTATGCCCATCCCTTGGCTCCCTTACTCAGTGGAGGAGACAGGTACAGGGAGGAGCAGACCGGCTCCCCAAGCCTGTCTAGGAAAACAGAACAAAAAACATAGTCCACGAAAAAAGGTACACTCTGAACCTATAAGAAAGTTTGTTTGAGCTTCTTGATGTCCCCAAGTGCATCCCTCTCTAATTCTCTCCCCATCTGGCTTATTCTTGTGATCCTTGTCTGGACAAATAGATGAGCATGGAATGAAAGGGTCTAGATCCAAATTTCAGGTGCCCTCTGCTTATCAAGTATGAAGGGAAAACCCCAGTCTAAAGCCAACTGTATTCTCTTCCACTATCACTCTCTTCCCTCTCCCCGTAAAGAACCAAACAATTTAGCCACCTCTGGACCTGTGGGAAAAAGACACACTCAGCTCTATCTTAGAGAAAGTGCCCAGGCACAGGAAAGAGGGGTTCTACAGATGCTCCCAAACCTTCCTGCTAGGTAGCCATTACTACTAGAAACCCTCTCCCATTCATACAAGGGAATGACTAGGTTTTGCCACCTCCCAGGCCAGATGAAAGTGAGAAAGAAATATTTTTAAAAACTAGGCTTTTGCTCCCCAACATTTGTGGGGTTGAGAAGTGGACGTGGGAGGGGGATGGGAGAACTGATCTCAGATTTCTCTTTCCCTCCCATCATTGGGCAAATCTATTTTCCCTTCTCTACCTCTCATGGGGACTTAGATCAGATTGGAAAGGGGATGGTAATTTTTCCCACTTGACCTTCCTTCACTCCCAGGGGCAGGCAGGGCCATGAATGAAGAGGCCACATTTTCACATTCATGACAGCATATGTTGTGTTTCCTGAGACGCTGCGGGCGCTGTGCCTGTGGCAGGGGGGTGGGAGAGGCCACAGGGAAGAGGGAGGAGGGGGAGCATTATGGGGGGGAAGGAACTGGGGACTGGGAGCCTGGGGGGTTGGAGGGAGGGAGAGAGGCACGAACAATATTGTTGTGCAGAGCACACCAGGTGCTCCCTGTCAGCCTGAACAAAAAGGAAGAGTCAGCAACTGAGAGGAGTGGGGGGTGGCGGGGACTGAAGGCAGGAGCCTCCTGCTCTGATGTATCCTCTCCCCATTAACCCCTCCCTTGCCATGTAGCCCAGCTCTGGCAGCACCCAGAGGAGGCACTGTGGAGTCTCTCACCCCCACCATGACCCTAGTGATCTGATACAGGGAGAGGTTGCCTCCCTTGAGTCATTAAAATGTCTGGGGTGGGAAATGGTTGGATGTCTCTCCCTCATCCTTCCCCAGCAGAGCCAGAGGAGAAACAGAAGTCTCAGATAGGAAAATGGTGCCCTAGGATTTAGAGCTGAAAAGGACCCTACAGATTTAGCATAAATCCAATCATTGATGATGCATCCAGTTCCAGAGAAAAGGAAGTCGCTTGTCCAATCACCTGGGCAGGTGATCTGGGATGCAAACCCAGGTCCTCCGACTTCAGGTACAGTCTTCTTTCCCACCGACAAATATCCCTCCCAGGAGCAAAAGCAAGACCTCATAGTGGGGCTGGTTGGTAAATGGAAATCTATGTGTGTAAGTTGGGGGATGAAGTGAGTATGGGGACTGTGAGAAACAAGAGAGGGACTTCTCTTGTCTGGTTTATCTTCTCCTGGGCTCTGGACCAGGGGAGAGCAGCAAGGTTGGGGAGAGTTTGAAAAAATTGCTGTTGTATGGGCTCTCACTTAAGCAGTGCTGAGCAAGTATATACTCCAGTTGTGACTTACTAGCCTACCTTCTTTAGGGGGACAAGAGAAGAGGCCACAGTCCCTCTGGAAGGCCGAAGACTACTTTAGGAAGTCTGGGTTTATACAAGAGACAACTCAAGAACTACAACAGAGCAACACAGGAAGTTGTAGGGAGTTGAGAGGTTTGAGGCAGATAATGACCGGGGACATTGTTGTCTCTGATACAGAAACTAAGGAAAACCCTCCATCTGGCTGGCAATGGAGAGAGGGGAGTGAAAGAATGTAGAAATGTGGGTAAAGTTTGGTGAGAAACTAAAGAATTCTAATTTCCATCTCATTTCAAGGCATTGGGAAGGACCTGAGACCATTGGACTCCCCAGCACACAAGATGGTCAACCAAGTCTAGATGTGGGCTCTTTCCCGTTTCTCAGGGACCAAAATGAAATGATTCCTTCCGTAGCCTATGCCTCCTGGATCCTGGAGTGGGGGAGCAGAGGGTGATTGCCCTCATTAATTCTTGTATTCTGTTCTGCTTTACTAAGCGGAAGAAGCCTTGAGAGAGAGCAAAGATTGTATCCTCAAGTCTGGAGCAGGGGCCGACTAGGATCCTGAATCCTTTCTTTGGAAACTGCTCTCCCTCCCCTACTCTGTGCCTCCCTTTCTTGTTCAATCCCACTACCACCCTTTCCGGGAGAGGAAAAAAGATGTGGAAAATGCGAGCTAGGCTGTTTTGGAGGCAGGAGCCCTGGGCTCCAGCAATGCCTCTGGCCGCTATGAGATCTTGAGCAAGTTTCTGAGCCTCAGTTTCCTCATCTGTAAAATGGAAGGGTTAAAACTTGCTCTGTGGACCTCCCAGGATTTGTGGTGAGCACAGAAGATAATGGCTGCAAACCTCTTGTTAAACGTGAGCTACTCACTTCCCCCACCCCAACCCCTCTTTCCATGTTCCTGCCCCTCCCTCCCCACGCGCCGCCTGCCCCGCCCGAGTTGCTGCGGTGGTACCCCACCCCCACCCTTTCATTCCTGTGCCGAGCTTCCCCCCCCCACTTCCCCAGGGTCACCCACCGCGCCACTCACAGCTGCTTCGCGGCACCGCTAGCGCTGCTCTCATCTCGCCTTCCACCCTTGGCTCAGAGCCCCCTCCCCGGCTCCAGCTGCGAGCGGAGCCCGTCCCAGGCGCGGCTCCAGCTCCTCAATGGCCCTTCTCCCCCATTACCCTGATGTCGGCCCCTCTCCCCCTCCGCGTTATCGGCTCCGCCAGGGTAATGAGGGCTCTGCTAATTACCGTTCCAGAAACTCCACTCACACTAACAGCTTCATCCGCGGAGCGGCAACATCTGCTCTGTACTGGCAGCGGCCCCCTCCGTTCCTCTCCCATCTTCTCCCACTCTCCCCTCCCCTCTCCTCCTCTTTCTTCCCCTCCCTCTGCCAGTTTTCCCCCTTTGCTATCTTCTCTTTCCCCTCTGCACCCCTCCCACCCCATCTTCCCTTCCTCTATGTCCTTCAGGATCCTCGTCAATCTCAATCAGAGACAGAAAAACAGACTCAGAGAAAACAGGAGTCTGACAAAGAGCAAGAGACCGATAGAAAAGAAAAAAGACACAGAAACCGATTAAATGAATGCAAATGAGGAGGTGAAGGGTGGGGGAATTTGTGTCCGCATCGGTCATATAGGTATGAGTGTAAATGTGTGGTAGCCGGTGTGTACTTGCATGTGCGGTTGTGTGTAGCTGCGCGCATATGTATTTATGTGTGCTCCTGCTGCAGGGGGCATGACTAGAGAAGGCTCAGTCCATTTTATTCTGAGGTTAACAGGGGTTGCACAGCACCCCCGGAGAGCACGCATGCACGCACACACACACACACACACACACACACACACACACACACACAGACACACTCACACATACACACATTCTTGCATAAATTGAAGCCACAGTGTGGTGGAAAGGCAGCCAAGCAAACCATTAAGAAAGGTCAACAATATTATCGGCTCCTAATCCAATTAGTTACTGTTTATCCTGATTCTGGCTCATTTTGTGGGGAGGAGTAGGAGGCAGAGACCGAGGCTGGGAAATGGGGATAGGGACGGGAAATGGAGAATAGGTTTGTACAGAGGTGAGCTCTGGAGTGGGGGAGAAGCCAAGTCACCGCGATGATCTGATATTTCTACCCTGATGTGATGATAACGAGTGGTGTTAAATCCTACCCTCAGCGAAATTAATTCTACCCTACTTGTGATAGCATAAACCGTTCCCCTTCCTCTCCCCACCTCCTCCCCCGGCCAATATTGATCCTACCTCTCCCCTACCCTGAAAATATGATTTCTCCCTTAACTGTGATCAAGCAAGCAGCAGCTTCATCTGACATGGAGATGGAGGTGGGATGAAAGGAGCAGTGTGTGCCTGGCAGGGGTAAGGGTTGAAAGTGGGGGAGAATAATGAAATCGAAGAGGACGAAGCGGGGAGTTCCCTACTAGAGACCTTTAACAACCTTTCCCTTCTTTTCTGAGCTCCCTGAGAAGCTGGAGTGGAATTGGAAGATAGCTCTGGGAGGTTGGGGGCTGCGGCCACAGGTTACCTTGGGAGGGGAGAGGCAGAGGAGGAGATGTTGGTAAATGGGCTATTAGTCCTGGATGCCACTTCATTAATCCTACAGAACAAAGCTACCCTTCATTTTCTGCTCCCCTTTTCTCTCCCCCACACCATCCTGTTCTGTCCTTCTGGAAGCATTAGCTGGGACCTGGTCTTGCCTCCCATCCTGGACATGAGGAGGGGACATAGGGGAAGGAAACAAAGAAGGCATCCTCCAGATAAGCCTTAGGGGAAGGTGCAGGGGGAAGCCCAACCTTTCCTGAGGTACAGGATGTCCAGAACTGGGAACACCTGGAACCCGATAGGTTTCCCAACCTTAGATTCCCTTTTGTGCCAACCTATTCTTTTCTGTATTGGATATGTGGTCCTCCTTCCCTGACCCCTCTCTCTACTGACTGAGTTATGTAGCAATCACTGAAGAAAGAGAGGTTGTATGGCCAGATTAGGGAGTAGGTAAGAGAGGTAAGACTAAGTCTTCATAACCAAAGGTGAAAATAGCAGACTGAGTCTTGGATAAAGCAGGCATAGTTGGGGGTCTCTTGAGGAATCTAGCTTCCACATTGTGATTGCTTTAGAGCCCTATGGGCTGTTCAAGCAGATAGTATAATCCCACTCGGGCAGCTAGGTGGTGCAGTGGATAGAGCATCAGTGCAGGAGTCAGGAGGACCTGAGTTCAAATCTCACCTCAGACACTTGACACTCACTAGCTATGTGACCTTGGGCAAATTACTTAACCCCAATTGCCTCATCCTGGATCATCTCCAGTCATCCTGATGAATATCTGGTCACTGGATTCAGGTGGCTCTAAAGGAGAAGTGAGGCTGGCGACCTGCACAGCCCTTCCTCACTCAAAACAAAATCAAGTGCAAGTCATGTCATTATTTCTCTGATGATATGGTCATCAGAAGGATGCATACACATAATCCCACCAATGCCAACTCCTCCTTCTCCAGAGCTCCCTGAGATATTGGTTGGGTCAGTCACTAAATATCCTCAGGTCATCATTTTCCTCTCCCTACTACTCTCTCTGATTATTAATGCTAGGATCCAGTAGAATGTTAAATTCCTCAAGGTCAAAGACCACTTTGATTTTGAATCAAACATTTAAGATAGTACTTTATCTGTAGTAGAAGACTAGGTACATATTTATTGAATTGAATTGAACTGAATGCCACCTCACAGGTATACAATGAGCGTATAGCAAATTATATCATTTACAAAGCATTTTTTCCAAATCTCCTTTTATAACCATCAGAACAGGTCTTTCTTGGCTACTTTGACAGATCTGTACAGATGACTTACCTATATCTTCTGGTAAGTCTTTCTTAGGAAATCAACTCAAGATGCTGGTAATTTTCCTCTATATCACTCAACTTAGATGGACAAAACAGGCTATTTTATCCCCATTTTCCAAATGAGAAAATTGGGGCTCACAGAGGTTAAATGATTATAGAGTCAATGAGTGATAGATATGGCATGAGAATGTAGGTCTACACCCTAATGATTTAGTCCCAAGCCACATGGCTCTTAGTGCTGCAGTCAGACTGAGACTAGAAGTCTTCAAAGAACCCTGGAGTTTAATGATCTGAGTGTGAATACTGTTACCTATCCTCTTTAAATCTTTTTCTTCTCTGGAAATGAGGGATAAATAGACAATCACTTTTATTCATGTGATGTCAAGAGAAATACAAGAAGGCTCCCAGTACATAAAGTAGACTGCCTGTGAATGGCATTCCAGAGGATATGGACTAGAGGGATCCCACATGAAGGTTTATTCAGTCTCTTCTAACTTTACATCCCATAATTCTTTGACTACAATCTACCTTTATATTCCTAGTCCAATGCTCTTTCCTTTTTACAAGTCACATCTTCATTGATAAACCGGCAATTGATAGGATTTTTAGCATGTGGAAAAAAGGTACAATCAGGGTCCTTTATCAGACCTATTGTCCTACATGGATCTCTGAACATATGGACTGAGCCTCCTCCCTACCCTACCCTACCCTGCCCGAAAGAGATCCTAGCATGCCTATGGAGATTTCTCTCTGGTCATCATCATTGTTTAGATGGACCTTGAGGATAAAACTGCAAAGGCTAAAAAACAGAGATGGAAATCAACTTAGGAATTTTTAGTTCAACTCCATCATTTTATGGATTAAAAAATAACTCAAAACAAGATAAAAACAACATACCACCAATAACAACTCTGAGGTCCAGAACAGCTAAATGAATTGTCACTCAGATCACAAGTGTTAGAACTCAGAACCAAACCTGGATCCTCTGACTAGTGCTCCGAGACCCTGGCTGACCACTATCTGATACCTAATCAATCAATCTAGTAGGGACTCTTATCATGGGAAGGTTAGATATGGGAAAGTTAGCAGGGCTTCCTAGAGTACATGGTCCCTAGGGATCCTTGAACAGATCAAACAACTAGTATCTGATGGTCTGCTAAGTGCTCAGTCCTGCACCAGGAGCTAGGGGAGAGACAAGACAAGGAGCAAATCTAACTCCTGGCCCTGGGAAACCCAAGGTCTCTTGGGGGAGATAGGACTCAAATGTGATAAGAAAACTCACAATGGAAGGTAATGTGTTATCAACTAGATACCACATACCAATGTCAGCATACCAGAGTAGTATATCTATCTGAGTTCAGAGGAGGGAGACATAAGGTCCCTTCCGACTCTCATATTCTATAGGCAGGAGAATTTCTAATTATCTTGGGGTCTTGTTTATCTGGGCTCTCTTTGCCTGGATGATGAAAAATTGCTCCAAAAGCTTCCTCAGGGGTTGTGTAGGGCTTCAACATCATTTATGGTGGTACTCATTCAATTCCTCACCCTCACTCCAGGATATCTAGTCTTCCCCTTCTGAATTTACTGACCATAGCTTTATCTGGCTGCACGGTCACTCCCTGGTTAGTCTATTCTTCAATGACTACATTACCTGGGCAATCTCATTGGTTCCTGAAAACCAGAGACCTGAACATTATAAATGGGAAGAAACCATTATTGTTGTTCATGGACCCAAGCAGTATTTTCCCAAACCTTCCCTCCTCTAAATGTCCAAGTGACCCACCTTAACTCAGGCTTTCATCACCTCTTGCTTGAACTATAAGGGCTTGGTTTCTCTACCGCCAGCATCTCCATCTGGCAATCATAAGGAACATAGAATTAAAGTTGGAAGGTCAGCTAGTCCAACCCTTTCATTTTATAGATGAGGTCTCATATTGCACAAGATGCCAGAATTCCCTAGAATATAACTCTGATAACATCATTCCCCTGCTTAGAAATCTTCAGTGGTTCCCCATTTCTTATTGAAGAACATTTAGATGACTCAGGCTGAGATTAAAGGGTCTCCACCCTTAACAATTATATAACTGACTTCAAACATACAACTAAGTATCTCGCAGAATTTAAAGCTTGGAAGAACTCTTAAAGATCATGTATTCCAACCCTATCATGTTTTAGATGACAAAACCAAAAAGACTGTGACTTGTCCAGTCTTTGTTATACAGATTGCCCCCATAAAGCTTATTCTCCAATCAAATTGGCCTATACACTCTATGCCTCAAATAGCTCTGGATTTTGTTTTATTGACTCTAGCTAGTCTTCCAAAGCCCAGTCCTTCCCTGTTTACCCAGATGTAAACTGATCTTTCCATGTTCTGGATTTCTGAGCTTGGAGTCAAGAAGGCCTAAGTTAAAATCTGGTCTCAGAGACTTACTAGCTAGGTGACCCTGGGAAGTCACTTAACCATGATTGCCTCAGTTTTCACATCTGTAAAATAAGCTGGAGAAGGAAATGGCAAACCATTCACATCTGTAAAATAAGCTGGAGAAGGAAATGCAATATCTTTATCAAGAAAACCCAGGTCCAGGAAGAGTAGGGCATGATTGAAATGACTAAACAAAAGCAGCAGCAGCCCTGATTAAGGCACTTACCACACTACTCCCTGGCCTTCTTCCATCAGTTCTGACTTGGGAGGAACTTTTTGAATATAACTTATCTCATTCCTCTTTGCCCCTTACCCCCTCCACCAGTCTCCAATCAAATTAATATTATCTTTGGAGAGGTCACATGTCAATCAATTCCCCTATGGCTCCACTCACTATCTCTGTGACGCCTCCAAACCAAAATATCAAAATATCACCTCCCTGGCCTTTACTACCTTATATGTGTTGTCTCCCTCTTTTAGAATATAAGACCTTTGAGGGTAGGGAATGTTGTAATTTTTTAAAAATGTCCTCAGCACTTGGCTCATAGTAAGCACTTAAATGCCTTTTTATTCATTCATTTCATTGTCAACTAGAATGTGAGTTCTTTGAGGGCAGAGCCTGTGCCTTATTTATTTCTATCTCTGCCATAGTTTAGTGGAACACAAGGCCTTGCACATAGTAGGTGCATAAAAAAGTATGTGAAATGAGTAAAAATTTACACTTAGGAACCAAGGATCCCAAAGGCCATTTATAGCTGTGACAGTATCAGAAACAGGAGGCTAATAAACCAAAACAGGAGGAGCTGTGGAACCTTCCCGATTAATGGACCAGAAACTGACTTTGAATGTGTCCCTCCTCCCCTTACTTAATTAGTTTTCTGGGAGCACAGGACCTACCTCTTCCACTGCCCTTAACTTATAGCACAGCTCCTGGAGGTCTTACTGCCTCTGCTTTTTCTGCTTCAACCTCGTTCTACCCTCTCCCCTATTGTCTTGTTGCCTACATTCTTCAGATCTATTCTATTGGAATTCAAGCTTCCTGAGGGCAGGGACAATTTTTTCTTTTTCTTTGTATCCCCAGTGCTTAGGACAGTCCCTGGAACATAGCAAAGTTTACTTAATAAATACTTATTGATTGATGCAATCTTCACTCTGTACTCTTGAGGCAGGAGAATGGGCCAAGAAGTGGCTTATAAGGGTGTTCCCAGTTGGAAGGCTCCTCTCCACGGAAGCCTTATTTCACCTACTTAGACCTTCATGATCAATCAGTGCTGAATGTGGCTTGTCTAAAGCTGAACTTATATAAGATTTGTGGAGAAGGGCACAAGCAAGGTCCAAGGAGAAGGAAGGAATTCCCAGTCTAGACAGTGAGTAGGATATTTGTGCATTGGATAGTAAATGAATAACACCTAATATTTTGCTACACATTTCTTCTCTGGGCCTGCAGTTGATGTATAGTGAGCTGTTCTGGGAGCTCAAGCAGGTAGATTAAGTGTGATGATCTTCTGGTATCATCCTTCTGCCACAGGCTGGGCACCCTGGATGAGGGGACAGAGGCTCCAGCAAGGTAATCCTGTGTATATGTGTCCAGAGGCATTTAGGGACTTTTTTCTGAGAGCTGGGTATGATGGCCCAAGGGGGAAAAGAGAGGAGCAGGTTGGCTGGATCTGGGGCAATGATTGCCAAGTCTTACCTGGTGGGGTAAATTCTTTTTGTATCTTCCATTTGGGGTCCACAAAAGATTGAGGTTCAAAAACATAAGCTAGGAGGGATCAAACCCTTTCTATTAGGGAAAATTTCATCAGTTATTACAGTTCTATGTGTGGTTATCTGGAAATGATGGGATTCTGAAGTCACCAAACCATAGAGTGTACAGGCTAGAAAGGAGCTCAGAGACTAATGTGACTGATCCTTCATCTGAGGTTCATAGAGAGGACATGACTTATCTAAGGTACACATTCTAGTTAGTGGTAACTAGGGACCAGCATCTTTGGATCCCCAGTCCAGAGCTTTTCTCAGTAATTTTGTATATAGAAGACACTCAAGGAAGGAATACTTTAGGGAAGACAGCAGTTCCTACAACTTGATACAGGAAAGTCCCCAGAGATTTGCAGAGACATTGGCAGTATCATCCTGGTCTGGCCTGAAAATTCAGTTGGAGCTCCAGGTGTTTCTCAGCCAAGGAAACAGCCTTTGGAATTGATCGGATATGGTAACTGAACTTTGAAATAGGAAGGTTGGGAGAGCCTTGTGCTGATGACAGCAGCAGCAACAATAATTTCTTTTGTTGCATTTTGTTAATGATGATTTTTGTTTTTTAAATAATCCCCCTGTGAGTTAGAATAGACAGTCAGAGAGATAGACAATAGATGGATGGATGGATGGTTAGACAGAAAGATAGGTAGATAAAATTTGCGAGGTTTTGGGAGTGGGAACTGGACATGTGATTGTATTGGTGCAGGGAAGTCCTCAGGAGGAAACTCCCTCTACTAATACTGATCACTACCTGCTCTTCAACTATGTTTTTGTTCATTTGTTCAGTCATGTCCAACTCTTCATGACCCTGTGAACCCTGCAGGACCTTCTATCCTCCACTATCTCTCAAAGTCTGTCCAAGTTCATGTTCATTGTTTCCATGATACTATCAATCCATGACATCTTCTGTCATCTTAGAAAATCACCTGTGGCCCTGAGGGGTCAGAAAAAAAACCTATCCAATGTCACATGGTCATTATAGATCAGAGGTAGTCTTTGAACTCAGATATTTCTGACTCTAGTGTCAACTCTATTTACCCTGCCATGCTTCCTCTCAAATATCATACTTTAATATTTATAGTAGTGCCAATGATGACAGCATTTATATAGTACTTTAAGGTAGAAAGTGCTTTACATACACAATCTCATTTAATTCTCACATAGCCTCATGATATTGGTGCTATTATTTACTCCATTTTAAAGATAAGAAAAGTGAGGCTGAGACAAGTTAAGTGCTCTACTTATCATCACACAGCTAGTAAGTGTCTCAGGAAGAATTTGAACACAGTATTTGAACAAGTCTTCCTGTTTCCAATTCTAGTACTCTACTTACTACTTCACCAAGATTCACAGTTTCATTGGTGTGACTGCTCTTTCCATTGATATAAGTTTATCTATCTCTCTCTCTCTAGACAGAGAGATAGATATATGGAGATGGGTATTTAGAGATAGATTGATCTATCTAGATATACACATGTCTAGATAGATGGATGGATGGATGAATGAATAGGATAGATAGATAGATATACTCTTTTCACACACAAAGTAAAGGGATTTTCATGAATTTCTAGAGTTGATCAATGAATGAACATTCACTGGGTGGCCACTTTTCTGGTGATGGACTTTATCGAACTTAATTTGATAGATCCTCCCATGATCTCTAGGTCTCCCATTATGGAGCTAGGTCTCTACTCAATACCTTTGGTACTATCTGTCAGAATTTATGCTTCAGGGAAGCTTGCCTTCAAGATCTGATGGTCACCTCTACCTCATGATGAGGCATTGGAATAGGACTTTATTGGCAAATGTTTTTTCCCATTTTACAGATGAGACCACTGAGATTCAGAAGATTTAAAAGATATGTCCAAGGTTAGAAAGCAAGTAATTGATGAAAATGGGATTGAGTCCAGGGATTCTGGGTTTAAACCTTTCACTATACGATATTACCTCTCATTTCAGACAGTACTGCCTGATGATGGGTGCAGGATGGGAAGGAGGCTGAAGTCAGTCAAGGTGCCTCCTAGGGATAGGGAGTGGGGATGTGGATGATTCCCTGCTGATGACTTGGGCATAACTCAAGCTATAAGGAGATTAGATCCATTAAGTGTGTTCAGTTTGGAGCTGAAGGAGACAGACAGGTGGGAGAAGAAGGAAAGGAACCTGTCTAATGTGGGTGTGGCTGCTGGGAGGGAAAAGTTAAGTATAGAGAGAGAGAAGGGACAGCTAGCCAGCCTGTCCCTGTATCCTGCTTAATAGTTAGTATTTCTATGTAGTGCTTTGTTTACAAAATACTTTACACATATTATTTTATTGGATCCTCACACTAACCTTATGGTAATTATTGTCACGCTTGTTTTACAGATAAGTATGTTGAGGCAGAAAAACTTAAATAACGTGACCCAGGTCATACAGCGTAATCTGTCTTTCTGACTCCAGGTCTAGCACGTTACCCAGCATTCTTCCTAAATGCCTGCAAGCTGACTTTAAATAAGGGCATCATAGTATAAAAGAAAGAGAATTGTAAATGGATTCAGAGGTGCTGGGATCAAATCTTCCCATTGTTACTTACCTCGGGTAAGTCACTCTTGGGGCCTCAGTTTCCCCACTTGTAAAATGACGTTCTTGAACTGTGTTCCCCAAAGTTATTTCCACCCTCAAATTCTCTGAGATATTCATTTACATACCTAAAATGGGAGATAAGATTGAAAAGGTAGGTTAAGTCCAGGTTTGTAGAGGACCCGATAAGCCAGGCCAGGAAATTTAGGCTTTAATCAGTAGGCAACAGGGAGCTATTAGAAGTGTTTGAATAGGGAAATGTTATTATTAGAGCTGTACATTGGGGAGATCACTCTGGCAGCCTGTACAGGAAGGGGCCTATAAAATGAGGGAGGAGGCCTCTAGGGCCTAAATCTATGATCTTTTGGCCTTGTCTCTTGGACCAGAGCAATAGTAGAATAGTAGAATGCAAAGATATTTGGGAGAAGCTGGGGCAGGGGCATTTGGAGGATGGAGTCTGGCTAAGTGGAAGAGGGGAAAGGCTGTACTCACCAACATCCCTATAGTATCCTCACTGCTCAGAGATGCTCCAGTTGAACCAGGGGCACAGAGAAGAGAAGAAGGCCCTGCTGGACCTCAAACAAGAGAAATGGGAAACTCAGTGGAAGTAAAAATAAGTCGAAACTTTGAGTAGATGCTAAGGATCTTTGGACAGAGGAGATCTGTGCCAGTTACTCTGAGGAATCCCTCACTCCCAGGAGGGATCCTGCAATTGCTGATTGATGCTGAGAGGTTAATGAGGGAGGTTGGTATGGGAGATGGTGGAGGTATCAAACACCCTGGACTACATAGAGTTTACAATGCTCCCAAGTGCCACGGGAATCAGAAGAAAATGTCATTGGGAAATATTTAACATAATTAATAGGAAATACAACAAAACATAGATAATATTACATTTTTAACTGTTAATATGTAACCCATAGGATACCTTATGTAGGGAATTTGGTAACTCCAATTTCTACTTGAATTTTATGCCACTGTTGTGGTATAGAGGCTAGAGAGCCAATCTAACAGTCAAAAAACCTGGGTTCAAGTCACTCCTCTCACACATGATGACTGTGTGATCCTGGGGCAAGTCATTTAACTTCTCCACATTCCCAGACAATTCTGTAAACTTCAAAGCAAGTCCTGCATAGCAGCATTGATCCCTGGGAGGTCCCTAAATCAATTAAGTTACAAGTCTGTTCTCCCTATCCCACCAAAAGACAAGGGGAGGGAAAGGGAATTGATCTGTCTAACGTGGTTCCATGAAGGCCTCAGCCTAGTTCTTAGATATCTTCTCACTGAAGGGGACCAGGTGACAGAATCTGATGCTATGTTTCCTGAAAGGAGAATGACAAGGGAAGGGAGCCAGGTCTAAACACAGGAAATGCGGAGCCCCCTCTCCTCCACTGGGCTGAGCCACAAAGAGATTTAGGACGTGTACTTTGAGCTGGTACCAATATGGGCAGAAAGGCCCATCCTTCCAGTCCTGAATCACCTCCCTCCAAGGTGGGAGAAAAGACTGCAGTTCTGGGAGAACAGAAAGGACCCGGTCCCTCCATGAATTCAGGAATTGCTGGATGAGTGCACCTCAGTTCAAAGATCTAGGAGCCTTTCTTTAAACCCTTGATGTTGGGGAAACAGGGAATTTTTGTCTAAGGGGTAAGTACAAGAGAATTTTGAAACTGTGGCCTGGGAAATTTCTGTTTGATACTAGGATAGACCCAGTCTGGGAATGTGCTGTAAATTATAATATAATAATAATATCTAACATTTATATGATGCCTACTATATGCCTAGCATTGTGCTAAGCATTTTACAAATATTGTCTTACTTGATCCTTGTAAAAACCTTGGGTGCTGGTTTTTATCCCCTTTTTACAGATGAGGAAACGGAGGCAGAGAGAGGTTATGTGCCCCAACGTGCCTGCTCAGGCCTTCCTGACTCCACTGTGCCACCTACAATGATAACAAATGAATACATACCTGGAGAGGGAGAACCTGCCTCTGGCATACTTCCTGTGGTACAGCTGCCAATTCTGGGACTCTGGTTGGCAGCAGCCATGTTCAGGGTATTGCTTGCAAACTGTCCTTTCTAGCAGCTGTCTGCATCCTACCCCTTCTGTGCCCTCACACTGGCCCCTTCCCTCCTCCCCCGATCCAGTCACTATTCCTTACTTTTAATTCTCCCATTAGATTCTCTCCATGAATCACAGTAAAGGAATGGAGTTTCCCAAGCTAAAAAACTCCAGGGCTAACATAGGCTTTTATTTCCTTCCTGCCTCCCACCCATAGCGTGCACGCGTGCACGCATATACAATACACACATACACATATACGCACACGCACACACATACGTATACAATACACACACATACACACACACACACACACACACACACACACACACACACACCATCTATGACCAGAATCAGCAGACCCTCTCCTCTCAGCGTCTTGCCCATCAGTGCCTCAGCAGCCCTGCCCATCCTGTCCAGCCCAGCTCTTCTCTGACCCGTGTGAGGTTCCCCAAATCCCTAATTTGTTTTAGTTACACTCAATTCTCCCCACCCCTCCGATGTCTGGCATGGAGACCAGATGGCCCCAAATAAATTATTCACAGAATAACCCCGGCCCCGAAAATAGTCACTGACATTTCAAATGTTACCTGGGCAGGGTCTCTTTCTTTTTAGGGACAAAACCTATATTTTTCAGGGATGGTGGTGGCCTAGTTTCATTGGTTTCCATTTTGAGAATTTCTCTGTAAGGAAACTAATGGTTGTTTTCAAAGGGTTCTTTTTTTAGGAGAGGCTGGAGGGAGGTCTCCACCGGGGTAGTAGAGAGGAGTTACATTACTCTTCAAACACTATCACTCAAATGGCGTTGTCTTCATCTTCGGGGTTTTGAACTGAAAGGTTCAGGCAGAGGGGATAGCCTTCATTTCTTTTCTTTCATAGATTTGACTATGACATTCCCCAGCTCAAGAAACTTCACTGGTTCCCTATTGCATGTAAGAGAATGTACAAACTATTTGTATTGGCTTGATACACTGCTTTCCTTTACAATCTGGCTTCAACTTGGCTTTCCAGATTGATTTCACATGACTCCCCTTCACTCAGACTCTACATTCCAGTTAAACTGGCTTACTTTCCATCCTCATGCCTCTTTGTATAGGCTGTCCCCAACTCCCACCCCCAGCCCTCATGCCTACAACACTCACCCTTCTCAGGTCAGGCTCTTCAAATCCTGAGTTTTCTTCCAGGATCAGATGAAGAGCCACCTTCGCTAGGAAGCCCTTTCTAATCCCTGCCCCCTCCTCCCCACTCTGTTAGTGCTTTACCACTGAAGACCCCAGATCCCTTGCACTTAGTTGCTATATATTTTGTATTTACTAATCTATCTTCACACTGTTTCCCACTTATAAAATGTGAATGCCTGGAGGGCAGGGGCTCTTCTCATTTTTGTATACATTGGCCCAGTGTATAGTGATCAATGAATGCTTATTGAGTAATTGAATAAGCGGCTCACTTGTTTGGATAATTCTGATCATGATATGCCAGCCTAAGGAACAATAGATAGATATAAATTCCTATGGACACACATGTAGATACATACATCCTGCTAGATACACTTGGAACAGTGCCTGGAACATAGTAGGTGCTTCATAAATGCTTATTGATGATTGCTAAATTGACTGACTTGAGCCCGTTCCTGGAGCTATGCCCAGGGTCCCTCTACCTCAAGGGAAGTGAGACAAATTCAAAGAGCTCTTTCTGTCTTGTTGGGGCCACACCTTGTCCTTGGCATCTTGGCATTTTCTCTCCCTCTAGCCTGGTCCAGCCCCAGTCCCTGTCCTCCTTTTCCTTCTCCTTCTAATCTCCTTCTCCCAGTTCCCAGCCTTGTACATGGGCAGTAGAAGTGATGATGGTGACTATGGCTGGAGTGTTTCAGGCCTGGAAGACCTTGGACCTTCTCCATCCTTGGTCTGTTTGCAAAACTTCTGTAAGAAATTATTGTATGCTGTTAATTGTTGCAAGTGAATGTCTCAGGGCAGAAACTAAAAGGTGAGAATGTGTGTTCCACTCCCACTTTCTCATACCCCACCCCACCACAGAGCCCAATTTATATCACCTCCCTACCCAGGAACATTCCATGGTCCCCTCCAAATACCCATGGTAAGCCTGGCATCCAAGGTTCTCCACATTGTGGTCCCAACTGTCATTCCTAGCCTCATCTCTACTGCTCCAAATTCCAAACTCTCCTCCTAGAATTGTCCTTCCCTCACACTTTCCACTCCCACCAAATCTCACCCAATTTTAATTTTCAAAGTGAAATATCTCATGATAATTTCTCCCTCCTCTGAGTACTGCCTTTTTGCCCCAAAAAGAGAGGGAGCTTTGTGGGGACAGGAACACTTCATATACATATTTTTATTCTCTATATATCTAGGCAAATGATAAATGTTGAATGTATATTTATTCATTCAACAAATATATCTAACAATTATAATTCATAATGAGATAGAAGAGACAGTCTGGTATGATGAATAAGGAACTGGTCTCCAAACCAAGGAAATCTGGGTTCAAGTCCTGAACTCTGATACACAATGGCCATATCATCCAGGGGAAGTCACATAACCTCTTCAGGCTATCAGGTAAGTCTGTAAGACTGTAAGTTGCAGAGAAGGCATTGGTCTACATTGGTAAAGGGAATTTCTTTACTGGGAGTTCTCTATACCAATGAAATCATGGTTCTGGTCCTCCTGACCTCCTCTTGCCCCCACCCCATCCCTCCATAGATCTAGACTAGCTTTCAGAGACCATTTAATTACTCATCCTCATTTTACAGATAGAGAAACTGAGACCCAGGGAGGGCAAGTGATTTGCCCAAGGTCATCTGTGTAGTAAGGGTCAGAGATGAGATTTGAATCCAGGTCCCTTGACTTCAGGGTCACTGTCTTTTCCACTGTACCATGATGCTTCCCACTACATTTGAGGCTGTCTGTTTATGATGAGGGCATGAGTATTTGTGTCTACTCATATGCTGGTAACAGAGTCCCTCCTATTGTTTGCCCTTAGTGTTTCAGTGATAGGCAGACCCTTTTGCATGAGAAACCTGTGAGTTGAGGGTGGAGATGGAGGGAAACCCAGAACAGACCTTCCTAGGACAACCTAGAAGATTTAGAGATTAGACACAGGGAGGGGAGCAGGAGTGAGAAGCAGTAAGGGGTGGGGGGTATGCTTTTCCTTTTTTCCTGAGGATTTGTCTTATTTCCTGCATGCTCAGTGTAAATAAAACCCCTTGCTCTGTAGTGGCAGTGGGGTGTCTCCCCAGGGTCTTCTTATGGGGTCTAGACTTATTGCTGTGTGTCCCCCAGTGACCCAGGTGAGGAAGGCAGACTGGGAAGGGGACCCTATATATTACTTGTCTTTATTGCTTTGTCCTCCAGTTTGATTGCTGAGGGAGGCCAGGATCATCCCTCAGGTCCCCCCCACCCCCAGCAATTCTTCTTGCAATACCAAAGGCATCAGCTCCACTTGCCTCCAAATCTTGGGACAGAAGCAGGCCTGACAGTCATGTTCGCCACAGTCTTCCCCATTCGCAGGCCCTTTCTGTTCCCTTTGCTCTCCTGTTTGTAGCCCATCACCTCCAAATATTCTCCCTCCACCCCCATTCCTCAGTCAGGTTCCTGGCCCCTCTATCATAAAATTCACCACAGATTAATTTTCTTCCTCCTTGAGAACTCCATTATCATTCAGCACTGTGGGTCAATACTTTCTTGAATTCTTCTCCTAAGGTTTCCAGACATGACTTAATCTCAATTCAATTCAATTTAATTCAATCCAACAAACATCTATTAAGTGCCTACTATGTACAAAGCACTGTGCTAGGTGGTAGGGATACAATACCAAAATTAAATGGATCTGCCTTTAGGGTGTTAGGAGGTATGACATGTGTACATGTAAATAATTTCAAAATATATTCAAAATAATTTGAAGAAGAGGCAAGAGTTAGTGACTGGGGGGTATCAGGAAAGGCCTCCTGTTGGAGGTGGTACCTGAGTTATTGAAGGAAGCTAGGGATTGTAAAAGAAAGGAAAGGATGCATATTAGGAAGGGATGACCACCTGGGCAAAGGCACACAGGTAGATGGTGGAATATCATGGGTAGGGAACAATTAGCAGCCCGATTTCGGTAGAAAAAGAATGCACAGGGGAAAATGTGAAATGAGACTGGAAAGGTATGTGGGAGCCATGTTGTAGAAGGCTTTATATATCAGGTGTCTGTAACCCATCTGACTGATCTCTCACTATCGCCTTTGGATTTATGGGTGCTCCTTAAGGTACCATCCTTAACCTTTTGTTTTCTCTCTCCAACCTTTCTCCCTGAAGTGAGCTTATATACCCCCATGACTTCCTTAAAACGAGAGACTGACACCCAGAGCTATGCAAATGACTGTTAAAGCAACATGTCTAACCTTGACCTCATTGCTGAACCCTAGACTCACATTTTCAATTGCCTACATGATGTCTCCACTTGCTGGCACCTCCAACTCAAAACTGAACTTATCACATTCCTCTCAAATCTGTTCTCACCTCTGCTCAGGGTACCACCACTCTGACGGTCAACTGGACCTGAAACCTCGAGAATGGGTGGAGATCCATAATGGAACAGATTTCTCGTATTCCATTCATGGTGCCTACATATTAGGCACCCCTCAGACGCTTATTAGCTGGGCAAGTCATTTGGCCTCCGTTTACATCAGTTTTTCCATTTGTAAAACAAGAATAATAGCACCTACCTTTCAGGGTTGTGGTTAGGATCAAACGAGATAATATTTGTAAAGTGCTTAGCAGAGTGCCTGACACATAGCACTATATAAAAGTCAGTTATCATCCTCTTCCCCCTCCTCATCCTACCCTGGGCAGATTAAAGACATACATGTGGGGAAAGAGGAACCTCATATTTAATCATGACTAAACATCATTAGGGAATGGATAAATGTAGAACAGCAAAAAAGAAGGGGTGCTATCAGCCTGGGGACCATTGATTAAAATTATAGGAGAATAGAAATGGGGGGAAATGTAAGAGATAGCATAGGGATTTGAAGTAATGTGTTGTGCCTAGGCTCTGAACATCTGCTTCACTATATTCATTGGTTTTTTCCCTTTATTCTATAGTTCCCCTCCCTTCTCCTCCATGACCCAGCTCCAGAATCCTCCTCTCCTCATCTATTGCCTCCCTCTCGTAGAACTCTCTCATGTTCACCTGAAAAATTTAGGGTTGTATCCAGTGGTATGCGGAGAGACAATTGTGAAATTTTCAGCATGAGCATTAATAACTCAGAAATCAGCAAACATTACAGATCAGAGCTTGATTTATTACTTTGTGAACTGTCTAGACTCAAAAAAAGGTGGTAGAGAAAGTGTTAATGCCAATTGAATCTAAAAAGGATGTCATGAGCACACCCTTCCCCCTTCCCAGAGCCAGTTGTTAAACATTGTTAAACAGCACATCACTGGTTATAGTGAACCATGAGGGGAATAGGCATTCATGTGTGCCAGGCACTATGCTACATCTTTTCCAAATACTATTTCATTTGCTGCATATGCTCAGTTTGAGTAACAGTGAGCAAGAAATGGCCATCAAAAAAGCTATTATGATCCTGGGCTACATTTTTAAAAAAAGCAGAGTGTCCAGTACATGAGAGAAGTTCTAAACATCTAACTGTACTCTAACCTCCCTGTCTGGAAGTTTAGAACTTTACTTTTAAAGGCATTTCAGGAAGGATATTAACAGGATAGGGAGCATCTAGAAGAACAGCTCTTTAAACATTATTTAATATTTTATTTTTCCCAATTACACATAAAAATAATTTTTAACATTCTTTTTTAAAATTTTGAGTTCCAAATTCTCCCCTCCCTCTCTCCTTTCCCCTTCTTTGAGAAGCAATTTGATATAGATTATACATGTAGAACAAAAGTTCTTAATCTTTTAAGTGTCATGGACCCCTTTGGTCAAGTGAAGCTGATAGACTCCTTGCTTAAAACAACATATGTGAGATTACTTTTATGTCAAAATATTATCATCAAAAAATTTTTAACAAGTTCATGGACCCCAGGTTTAAGACCACTGATAGAAGAAAACTAGAGATAGAAAGAACCAGAGATCAAGCTGAGCTGTAACTAGTGATTTTGGTGCCCTGAGTGTTGCAGCTTGGGGACTAAGCCTTACTAAGTGGCTTCCAAAAGTCTGAAATGTGTCTCCTCCAATAAAATTTATAACTTACCATGTGAAAATAATACAATAAGGAATTCTAAAATGGGATTTCAGTTTCAAATTCATAATGACCCCTATCCTAGAGATCTTTGTAGGTCAGGGTGACTGCTGCCTCATTATTCAGACAACTTAACAAAAAATGAGCATATCTATGAGTGTAGGTGTCTTGCAGAGTCTGGATGGAATGACTGCAATCTCACAGCCTTGAATAAGGGTGTGTGTGTGTGTGTGTGTGTGTGTGTGTGTTTAGGGACTGGGGGAATCATTGCTTTTCACTGGGATTTCTATGAGGGAAGGAGTGGAACTGAACTTCTGAAGGAGATAGGCCATCTGGTACAGGTCAAAGGACACAATATTAGGAATAAGAGGAATTGGGTCCAAATCATGGCATTGCCACTTCCTATGTGGCCTCGAGCTAATTACTTACCATCTCTGAGTCTTTATTTCTTTATCTATAAAATAAGAAAGTTGGACAACATAACCTCTAAGGACTCTTTCAATTCCAAATGTATGTTATCAGTGATAGGGACGTTGAGGATTATCTAGTGCTGATATGAGCTTTGAGGGCTCATTATCTTTTCACTCCACCAGAGGGAGTAGGACAAAGATTATTACTCATCTCCTTTGGGAAGAAGCATTGCTGTTTGGGAAGATTGCTCCTTTGGAAAACCAGAAGGGAAAAGAAATCCTTGAGAAAGATATCAGAAGGATTGAGGGAGGGAGGAAGTTAATAGAGTACAGAGATCACAGATATGGAGCTAGAAGGAACCTCAAAAATTATCTAATCTAACCCCCTTGAGAATAAGTGGGAGAGCAGAAGAAGGGAGAGGTCATCCTAAGCAAAGCAAACTCTACCTAAGGATATATAAAAATATTTGTAACTGTTCTTTCTGCAGTGACAAAGGATTGGAAACTGAGGTGGTACTAATCAGTTGGGGAATGGTTGAACAAGTTATGGCATATAAATATCCATCCAATGATGAAATGTTTCAGAGAAACCTGGGAAGACTTGTATGAAGTGATGACAAATGAAGTGCGTAGAATCAGGAGAATGATTTATATAATGACAAAAATATTGTAAAGACAACTTTGAAAGACTGAGAAAATAAAATACAACAACTAAAGACGATTGTGGAGGACCTGTGATGAAAAATGCTACCCATCTCCAGACAGAGAGATAATGGACTCCATGTGTAGACTGAGATTTATGGTGTTTTTTTTTCTGAACTTAAGGAAAAAACCAAACATTTCTGTAACAAAATGGGATAGAAAAAACAAAGAGAATTGCACCTGAAACTTCAGATCTGTTATGTACAACTTGGTATTCCTTTTAAGTACACAACAAAGTTATCCTATTGTCTTCTTTTTTCCCCTCCCTTCAGAGATGTCTACCAGTAGACATAAATATGTATATATAATGTGTGAATATGTATATATATATTTGTATTTATATACAGTTTTTTATCTGGATGCAGATGGCATCTTCCTTCATAAGACTTTGTTTGCTTTTTTGGACATGGTCAATATGGAACTTGTGATACATGTTTAAAATGGGAGGAAAAAAGGAGTCTACCCTCCCCTCTTACTTTACAGATGAAAAATCTGAAGCTCAGGAAGATTGGGTGACTGACAATTAAGTGCTAAAAGTGAGGTTTGAACTCAAGTCCTCTAGATGGCAGAGCTCTTTCCACTGCCTCTAGGCAGGAGTTGGGGATTTTGGCACTGTAGAAGAGAAGAGTTAGGAGAGAAATGACAGCTTTCTTTAAATATTTGGAGTTATCCTTTGGAAGGGGATTATATTTGTTACAGTTATCCATAAATGGCACAAATTGCCTTGGAAGGTCATAGATTCCTCTTTACTTAACTGAGGGGCTGGTGCCTACTTGAGAAAATTTGTACAACTGTATAAATACATGTATATTGACTAGATGACCTCTAAAATTAAAATTATAATTATTAATTAAAATTATTTCCAAGTCTAAGATTCTTTGATCTTTAACCTGTAATTAGTTTTCTCCCAATTTACCTAAAAAGAAGTCTTTTCCATGACCTTGCTAATCTATCTGGCTACCATTCATAAACAAACTTCTATTAAAAGTCGTCTACACTCTATGCCTCCACTTTATCTCCAGCTATTCTCTCCTAGACCTTTATAGTTTTATACTACTCTATAGAAAATGCTGTTTCTGATGTCATCAATGACAATGAAGCGGTTCAATAAATCTTGAAAGCAGTTTGAGACTATACTCCAAAATCACTAAATATTGCATGCCTTTTGATCCAGAAACTCCAAAGAGATCAAAGACCCAGAAAAATGACCTATATGGACAAAAAATATTTATAGCAGCATTTTTCCTTACAGCCAAGAAGTGGTAAAGTAATTTCCACCATTTGGGGAATGATTGATCAAATTATTGCACATGAATGTAATGGAATATTATTGTAAAAAAAAAAGATGAAATAGGTGGACTCAGAGAAACCTAGGAAGACTTGTATGAACTGATGCAGGTATGTGTACAAAATTTATATGACTATAACACTCCAAATCAGGAATTCCAGCCAAGATGACCACTTGAATGGAAACCGGCCAGCTCCCACACACCTGCTCTAGCAAAAACTAAAAATATTCCCAGACCAAATGAGAAACTACAATAAATGACTTCATCTACTCCAGAACTGAATAACAAATCAGCCAAGAAACCTATATGCAATAGGAAAGGGGGCCCACTAGAAAAATCAGGACCAGCACAAGCACTGGTAGAAGTATCCCAGTGCAAACAGAGATGGACTAGACTCCTACAAGCCCTTGTATCCAGGGGCAACAAGAGCTGAGGGGTGCCACAAGAAAACTCCAGAGTGATTGTGAATTTATAGTTTAAACTTTAGAAAGGAACAGGAAAGAAAGCAACCTGTCTGGGTCTGACAATCCTCAGACCGGGATATGATGGGCTCTGAGATCCCTAGAACTCTCTCTTGAGATACCAAAAGGACTCTGAGGATCCAGCTCTCTGAACCTCACAGAACCAGGGGAGCTTAAAACATACCGGCACTCTAAGGGTAGATTTCTGTATCTACCCTGGGAGGTGGAAATTACTGCAGGAACCCACATAATTCAGGCTGAGACTAAGCAAGGGCAACTTTTTCCCTCCCTCAAAGGAGGCAGCATGGGGTAAGAGCCTGACCCTGGCACGCTTTTAGTTCCCAATTCAGGAACTGAGGCAAGAGAGAGAAGTAAATAGACACTTGACTACAAAGAATTATTATAGATAAGAGGTCCCCCAAAATCCAACTTAGAAGAATAGTTTTCTGATCATAGAAGGTGCCACAGCAAACCTGGTTCTTAGGTTCAGAGAGCTCCTTGTAGGAAAGGTGACTATGCTGTCCAGTTTCCTTTGTCCAGACGTTGGCCCCTATTTGAATTGTGTGGCAAACACCGATTTTGCTATTGAGCTCTGCAGGATATTAGATAAAACCTACCTAACAGTAAATTTCTTCTTTTCTCCATTTTGCATTTCACAAGCCCTGGTCATGGTATTTTAGGGATCCAGTAATAGTACAACTGCACAAGTATTAATGGCCTTTCATTTTCATACTATTGATGAAGTTCATTCAAAATTACAGAATCTGAATGTGAATATTAAGAAACATAGAGTTTCCTACATCTGAAATTTGCTAACTGATTCTTTGGAGAAAAGATTTATAATATCCTTCCAGAATTCTTGACTTGGCCACTGCTGACTTTTAGCATGCTTCAAAAGATGCAAGGAAGGAAGTTAATCAGAGGATCAAAGAGTAAATGGAAGGTATAATTTCAGACCTGTTGGCTTGAGATGTAGTAGATAGTCTGACAGAACTTGTGCTGGTGAATGCCATCTATTTCAAAGGAAATTGGAAGGAGAAATTTGATTGAGCATCTATATTGATGCACCATTTAGATGGGAAAAAAAAGAAAATTGGTGAAAATGATGTATCAGAAGAAACTGCCCTATGGTTACATTGAGGGGCTCAAGTATTGATTATTAGAACTTCCTCATAAGGACAAGGGAATGAATATAATCATTGGGTCGACAGATGATACTGAGGATGACTCTGCTGACCTGAAAGAGATAAAAAAGCAGTTCAATCTGGAAAGATACTATCTGAAAATCTGAATTCCAGTGATGTTCATGTGTGTTGGCCCAAATTCAAGTTGGAAAACACCTATAACCTTGACTCACATTTAACACAGAGTCTGTCAGAGCTCTTCATCAGGGGAAAGACTTATTTGTCTGGAATGCCAAGAATCGGAGATAGCTTTCTATCTAAGATTGTCTACAAGTCCTCTGTAGAAGTGAACCAGCAGGGTACTGAAACAGCAGTTGCCCCTGGCTATGTTGATGCCAGAGGAAGAATTCCCTGCTCATCATCCATTTCTGTTTCTCATCTGTCACAATCCCATAGGAAGTAACCTTTTTTTTTTAGTATGCTTTCTTCTTCATAAAGACTCTGAAAGTACAAAGTTCAGTAAAGAATGCTGAGCTTTTCTACCTGAATTTTTAAATCATGGATTAAAAATAGGTTATAAAAATAGTTGTCCAGGAAAATTGAGAGAGAGAGAGAAACTCCATAACTGCAAGCAGAGACTGAAAGGAAAAAATGTATTTTCCATAAAGACTACAGCAATACCTAAAATAATTTAAAAAGTGAAATGAAAGCTCAAGAGGAAAGAATTGGAAGAATAAATAACTTCAAACAGAAAGTGATTAGCCTTACCCAAGAAATAGACTCTCTGAAAATTAAAATAGACCAAACAGAAATCAATCATTCCATGAGACAACAAGAAATAATAGAACATAATCAAAGGGTTGAAAATAGAGGAAAAAAAATGTAAGATATCTGCTGTTAAAAAATAACCAAGAAAACAGGCCAAAGTGTTAATCTGAGACTCCCCCCCAAACTGCAACTTAAAAAAACCCTAGACATCCTATTTCTTTTTTTTCTTAATATTATATTTTTTCCAATTGCATGCAAACATAGTTTTCAGCATTCACTTCTACAAGATTTTGAGTTCCAAATTTTTTTCTCTTTCCTTTCCTTACCCCTCCCCAAGATAGCATGCAATCTGCTATAGGTTATACATGCATAATCATATTAAACATATTTCCATGTTAGTCATGTTGTGAAGGAAGAATCAGAACAAAAGGAAAAACCATGAGAAAGAAAAGAAAAGAGAAAACAGTATGCTTCAATATGCATTCAGGCTTCATAGTTGTTTGTCTGGATGTGGATATCATTTCCCATCATGAAAAGAGCTGAGATAGACACACTATTGCAAGAATCATAAGTTAACTACATTACATCTATTAGAATCAAATGGCAAAGTAAAAATAGAAAGAATTTACCAGATCTCCTGAAAAAAAAAAGCTTCAGAACCAGAAGTATTGGGAATATTGTAGCCAAAATCCAGAGCTTCCAGGTGAAAGAAAAATTATGGCAAGCATACAGAAAGAAAGCATTTAAGAACCAAGAATTCCCAGTCAGGGTAATACAAGACCTGGCAGCTTCTGCTATAAGTGAGTAGAGATCTTAGAGTACAGCATTACAGAAGACAAAGCATAGAGGTTTGGAACCAAGAATATTTTTCTCTGATAGGATGAGTGTACTCCTACTGGGGAGAAAGTAGAGCTTTAATGGAATGGAAGATTTTCAAACATTTCTGGTGAAAGATGAGAGTTGAGTTAGGAACTTTCAAATGCCAGTACAATAGTCAAGAGAAATCCAGAAAGGTAAAATTCATTTGAGCTAATTTGTTCAAGGAACTACATAATGGTAAAATCCTAACATTCTAGCAGGGAAGAAGAAACAAGTGTCCCTTTAGAACTAATAGTGTTAAATAGGAAAAATAGAGGTCCTGAGAATGAATTGGCTCCATCTTGAGGGTTTTGAGAGGGAGCAGACAAGATAAGCTGAAAGGAATACACTAGCACAGAAAGGAGAAAGAAAAGAGTGAAACTTGTTATTTTTCATAATGGCGTACTCAAAAGAAAGCATAGAAACTTGGAAGAAAGGGTAGTTGGGTAAGCCTCATATGAACCTTACTCTTCTTTGAACTGGAGAAAGGAGGGTTGAATGCACACAGAGCTACACACGCAGAGAGACATATACCGAGTTTAGTATAGGAATACATCAAAATCTACAGGAACACAGGTAGTAATAGATAGAGGCAGTGTTGAAAGAGAGAGAGAGAGAGAGAGAGAGAGAGAGAAAGAGAGAATGATACAAGGGAGGAATAGACAAATGTTAACTTCAGAGGGTGGAAGCTGAAGGGAATATAAAAAGGGAGGAAAAGAAAAGAACTGGAAAGTAGGAGGATCCCCACAAACTGGGGAATGACTGAACAAATTGTTGTATATGCATGTAATGTAAGATTATCATGATTTCATAAATGGTGTAAAAGAATTTCAGAGAACCCTGGGAAAATTTGTATGAACTGATGCAGAGTGAAATGATTAGAACTAGGAGAACATTATATACAATAATAACAACATTGCAAAGAAAAACAACTTTGAAAGACTGCAGAACTCGGTTCATAGTAATATCCAAGCACATCTCCAGAGAATTTATGATGAAGCATATTAACCTACCTTCTGACAGAGAAGTGATAGACTCATCATTCAGAAAGAAACATACATTCTCTGACATGGCTTCTGCATTGTATTATTTTATTTGTCAGAGATTTTTCTTCCTGTTTTTAATGAGGGAGAAGAGAGGTGGGTGTAGCCATAATGATACTGAAAAAGGAGAAAAACAAAGTCACAGAAGAAAGCAGAAACACAGACAAGCAGGATAGCTTTGAAAGGACGAGTTAAATTTGTAGTATTTTTAAAAAGCAGACAACATGACGTAGAGATTTCAGTTTCATATACAATCATCTTTTTGTGTTCTACTGTATATATAGAAATTCTCTTTTTGGCTGTTTATTTATTTCATAATAGGTAATAAAATCAAATAAATCATCTCTATGACTCTGAAACTCAAATTTATATCCATAGCCCTGATCTTTTTTCACAGTCTAGACCAGCATCTCTAACTATCAATGGGATGTCCTTATTTGAATATCATACCAGCCCTTGAAACTCAAAATCCTCCAAACAAAATGGATTATTTCTTCTCCTAAATATTCTTCTAACATCATGATCATTTCTGTCAATTCTACCATTCACTCAATCTCTTGTGTGTAAAACCTTGGTTATATCATTGACTAGTTCTTCTTTTCCAGTTGTACTCTTTTGAATGTGCCTAATTCAAAGCCAAAATCAAATTCTGTTTCCTTCAGAGGAGCAGTTAGGTGGCACAGTGAATAGAGCCCTGGGCCCAAATCAGAAAGCCCTGAGTTCAAATCCAACCTCGAACAATGACTAGTCATGTGACCCTGGATAAGTCTCTACCTCAGTTTCTTCAGCTGTAAAATGGGGATCATAACACTACTATTTCTTAGGTCATTGTCACAAAAATGAATGTATTATCAAAATAGCATTTGTAAAACATGTAGCACAGTGCCTGGCACATAGTAAACACTTAATAAACACTTATTCCCTCCATTCCACAAAGTTTTCCCTTATTCCTCTAGTTAGTAACACTGACCTTTTTCTCAGAATAATGATGTACCTAAAAGAGCACTGAATGGAAAACAGGATGCCCTAAATTCTAATACCTACTAGTTGTGTCATGACATCTATGAACCACCATTTCATCAATTATAAAGTATAGATAATAGTATTTACACTGTTTGCATGTTTGAGAAAAGCAATTTGTAAACATTTAAGTGTTATACGAAAATGAACAATTATTGCATTTTTTGTTCACTGATGTACATAACAGATAATACTGTATATTATAGCTATTTGTATTTGGATCATATTCTTTACTGTACTGGAAGCTCTATGTATGAGGACAGAGACCATATCTTACCTCAATGTTTTTATCTCCCTCAGACTCAACCTATTATTTTGCGCACATTAGGTATTTAATGTCTATTGAATGAATAAATGACTGAACAAATGAATCCAATCACTTACCAGGTTCTGTCAATTTTGTCTCAGCAGTATCCTTCTCCCCAGCTCTGACTTCTTTACAGAAATTGTCATAATGAAGCCTTTTGTTCTTATATCACTTTCATCCCTGAATATATACCTTCCTCATCCAGTATAACAACAAAAACGAAAACAAAAACCGACAACAAAAACAGAAATAATGTAGGGAAAAGCATTTCAGAAAAATGAACCAAAACAGTGGTAGAATCTGTTAGTACGTTCCATCCCGTGCCCATAGTCCTCCCACCTCTGCAGAAAAAAAAAAAGAAAAAAAAGGAAGGAGCATTTTCTCCTTCCAATCTTCATGGCTGAGCTTGTTCATGATAATTATACAATACTTTATTATTAAATTGTCATATATGTGTATAAATATATATGTATATATATAAATATATTTATATTTCTGGTTGTGCTTACTTCTATATCAGTTTCGATAAAATTTCCCATACTTCCCTGAATTCTTCATGTTCATTATTTTTTAGAGCATAATACAATTCTATTACATTTATGTACCCTGATTTTTTTCTCAATAGATGATCAGCCCTGACTTCTTTTCCCATAGCTACTCCCCAAGTGTACTCCCTCATTGTTATCCTCTTGGACAATTATAATGGCTTCTAAACAGGTCTTTCTGTCATCATTCTCCCCTCCTTTAATCTGTTCCCTATGCTGCAGCCAAACTAATTTCCCTACACATAGAACTGCTCGGAAACATTCATTAGCTTCCTATTGTTTCCTGGGTAAAGTTCTGAATTCTTCTCCTGGCATTTAAAGCCTTTCACAATCTGGCCCACTCTGCTTTTCCAGGCTTATCTCATACTACTGCCCGTCAATGGTTACTATGCTTCAGCCAAGTGGAGATACTTGCTGACCGTAGAACACACTGTCCCTGGAACGTGCTCTCAACTTTCTAGCTTCCACTGCTCCCTAAGCCTGAGATATCTCCTCTCCTACTTTACAAGATGAATTCCTATCCATCCTTTAAAGCCTCACTCAAATGCTCCCTGCTCCATCAAGCCTTTCCCAAACCCTCTTCACCCTCGTCTCACATAGAGCTTTCCTTGTACTATTCTTAGTCATTTAATGTTTACTATTTTGTATCATAGTATCCCCTGTTAATAGGCTGTAAGATCTGAGGGCAGGGACTGTGTCTTATTTTATCTCCCCTGTCTCACAGCAGAGTACTCTGCACATAGTAGGTGCTTAATAAATGTTTGTTGAACTGAACATATGGTTGACCCTCTGTGGTAAAATCAACAACTATGTCGCATAGGCTAGGCTGGTTTTTCTCTGAAAAAGTATGAAACTATCCCAGAAAATTAATTGGTTCAGTGTACTAAAACTTGAACCATTAATGCAGCTTCATGATCCCCTAAGTTCACAAGGAGCTGGAGATTTGGCAACTGATCCCATCACTTTCTGGTAAACAGAGGGAGAAGAAATAGAAGCAGTGTCAGATTTTATACTCTTGGGCTCAAAGATCATTGCAGATGGTGACTACAGCCATTAAATTAAAAGATGCTCCCTGCAAGGAAAGCTATGGCAAATTTGGATAGTATATTGAAAAGCAGAGACATCTCCTTACCAGCAAAGGACTATATGGTCAAAGCTATCATTTTTCCAGTGGCAATGTATGGCTGTGAGAATTGTACTAGAAGGAAAGTTGAGTGCTGCAGAATTGATGCTTTTGAATTGAGGTGCTGCAGAAGACTTTTGAGAGTCCCTTGGATAGCAATACTTAAACGAAATTAATTCAGGATATTCACTGGAAGGTCAAATACTGAAGTTGTAGCTTAAATATTTTGGCCACATAATGAGAAGATGAGATTCATTGGAAAAGACCCTGATGTTGGAAAAGAGACAAAAGGAATAAGGGATGGCAGATGATGAGATGAATAGGTAGTATCATGAAAACAATGAACATGAACTTAGACAGACTTTGAGAGATAGTCAAGGATAGAAGACCCTGGCTTGCCATGATCCATGAGGCCACAGAGTCA
Organism: Potorous gilbertii; assembly: GCA_028658325.1. Classification (NCBI taxonomy): domain Eukaryota; kingdom Metazoa; phylum Chordata; class Mammalia; order Diprotodontia; family Potoroidae; genus Potorous; species Potorous gilbertii. The sequence goes on from CM053769.1 coordinate 549,498,548, forward strand.
GACAGGACTGAATGACTAAACAACAAGTAGTAGAAGAGGATTGAAACCTGTCTTCAGATTCCAAATCCAGTGTTCTTTACACTATAACACACTGATTCTTAGGAAGGCTACAGCTTCCAGACCTCAGGAAGCTTAGTTAAGCATAGGTTATTGCTGACACACTCAGAACCTTCCCATCATTCCCTCCCAATCCCCACCCCGCAATGAAAATATAAATTGGGAAGTAGACATTTATATGCTTCCAATCGAGCAGAGTAGTGTGGGCAAAAAATGACTAACTTTGGGGCCCCTCCCCTATTCCAGTCTCCACTTTTCTACTTCTCCACCTCCCAGCATGGTCCTGGTGGGAGGCAAGGAGGGCCAAATTCTTGCTCTGACCCTGTCTCTTTCCTGTTCCTCAAGCCCCTCCCCTGCCTCATACACAGATGGGAGGGAAGAGAAGGAAAATAGAACAGGTCTCTGAGCCAACAATGGAGGCCTTCCATTTTTTTTCTAAATTTATGATTTCTCATTGTTGGAGGTAGGGATGAAGAGGGGCAAGGCTTCAGACAGTATAGAGTTCCAAGGTAGGGTAGACACATACTCCTTGGGGATGAAGTGGGGTGGGGTGCAAAAACCTCAGGCAGGGTGGATATACCAAGTGGGTCCTGGGACACTAGGAGTGGAGGGAGGGATGTGAGTCCATTCAGACCCCAGGCGCTCCTTGGCAGCACTGATCCATTAACCCTGGGTATTCTTGGCTTATGTCCAGTTCCAAATCAGCTTCTCCATCCATCAGGTCCCCCCACCCCCTTACACATACTGATTGGATACGGGATTGTCCTGGCCCTGGAGCCTAGGGCACAGCTGACCCCCAGCTGTCATATCCACATTTCCCCTTCCCCCACTGACTCCAAGTAAAATGATCAGTCCCTTCCTTGGACCAGAAAAACAATCCTGGAGGGTCTGGGAAGAGGCAACTGTGGGGGTGTAGTGAATGATGCACTAATCCATATGTCATAAATCCAGCTGCTAATTCACAATGAACTCACTGGATGACTTTGGGTAAGTCTATCAGCCATTCTAAGTGTCCATCTGTAGTATGAGAAGGCAAGACTTTTTAGCTTCTGTTCTAAGCTGTTTATTAGTGAAATGGAAATTAAAACAACTCTGAGGTTTCATCATACCCCCTTCAGATTGGCAAAGATGACAAATAACAAAAATGGAAAATGTTGGAGAGGCTGTGGGAAGATAGGCACATTAATGCACTGTTGGCAGAACTAGGAATTCGTTCATCCTCCTGGGGGAGCAAAAGAATATTAAAGTAGTAAAGTCATTCTGTTGTACATGCCCCATGATCTAGTGACATCACCATTAGGCGGATGCCTGAAAAGGATCTTGAATGGGGGCAAGGGCCTATATATAAAGTAGAGCAGCATTTTTTGTGATAGAAAAAAATGAAATAAAAATAGATATCCATTGACAGATGAGTAGCTAAACACACTATGGAAAATGGTTTGTGAATGGAATACTATGAGCTGTAAGAGATGATTTACGTAAGGAATTGGGGGAAATTTGAGGGAGTTTGTATGAAATAATGCTGAATAGTTAGAACCAATAGAATAATTAATACAAGGAGCACAATAATATAAAAGAACAGTGTTAAAAAGATCAGTACAGGTACTCATCATGACTTTGGTGAATTCTTGGTGAATCGGGCCTTCCTCTCTCAGTAGAGAGATAAGGAACATAAGTACAGAAAAGGATAGATTTGGCAGGAATGGTTGATGTTTTGCTGTGTTTTAGTTAGCTATCTTTCTTGGTTTCTTTGTTGCAAGAATTAGTTATATTAGGGGCTGGGAAAGTCTTTAGGAAATGACAGTGATGTTAACAACCAGTCACAATAAAAATACAATTTTTTAAAAATTGAGGACTGGAGAAAAGGGGACTTCTGACAGAGAAAGCAGTAAAGTACCATAACTCTCCCATATTTACCTCCAAACAGCACCTCAAAACAAATCCTGGAATAACAGAACCAGAAAAAAGGGGGTGAAACAGTCTTTTAGCCCAAGAACCTTGGAAGATTGGCAGGAAAGATCTGTCTCACTCAAGCAAAAGGGGCATGCATCAGGGACAAGAAGCCAGTCACAAACCAGTAGGTGATGCTGAGCCCCAGTTCAGTGGAGCGGACAAACACCAACAGTAGGACCCTTTACATGCTTCAGCATAGGGGAACAGACAGCCTCTAGCTCCAAGAACCTCCATGTGCTTCAATGTAGCCCTAGGGAAATGCAGAAAAAGCTCACTGGTCTCAGCACATGCAAGACACCAGCACTAAGACCCTGGCTCAGCACCAGGTAAACTACTAGACACCTATGGCCTCCAGCTGCACCACCTAACACCAATACTCCACCCTCTCAGTGCAGCACCAGACAGGAAGGCTCCCCATGGGCCTCAGGGCAACATCAGTGCAGCACCAGGTAAAGAGACTGAGACAGTGCTCTTCCCACCCTGGGAACAGAGCTCAGATTTAAAAGAAAAGAAAAATGCAAAAAAAGATGAGCAAAAAACAACAAAAGAATCTTACCATAAAAAGTTATTGTGATAACAAGGAAGATCAAGGCACAAATTGAGAAGAGGACACCAAATGTCAAAACACCTATGGGCAAAAGAAAAATGGAAAATGGTCTCAGGTTCAGAAAGAGCCTCATGGAAGAGCTCAAAAAGGAGCTTCAAAATCATGTAAGAGAGATTGAAGAAAAGTTGGGGAAAGAAATTAGAGTGATGCAAGAAAATTATTAAAAAAGAGTGAACAGTTTGGAGAAAGAAAACAACTGCTTAAAAAGTAAAACTGGCCAAATGGAAAAGGAAATGCAAAAATCTACTGAAGAATACAACTACTTAAGGTATGAGACATCAAGAATGAAACAAATTAAAAAGAATGAAAAAAGTAGAAGAAAATGTAAAATACCTTATTGGTAAAAACAACTGACCTGTAAAATATATCTAGGAGAGACAATGTCAGAATCATTGGACTACTTGAAAGTCATAATCAAGACGAGTATTTGGACAGCATCTTTCTAGAAATTATTAAGGAAAAATGCCCTGAAAGTCTGGAGTCAGAGGTCAAAATAGGCATTGAAAGAATCCATCAATCACTTCAAGTAAGAGATCCCCAAATAAAAACTCAAAGGAACATTATAGCCAAATTATAGAACTATCAAGACAAGGAAAAAATAATGCAAGTGGCCAGAAAGAAACAATGCAAACATCAGGGAGCCACAATCAGGATGACTCAGAAGGTTTGGAAATTCTTAAGGAAGAAAATGATGCCTTGAAAATTAGAATTGGGCAAGGGGAAGCTGGCAAAGTTATAAGAGACTAAGAAATAATAAAACAAAATATAAAGAATGAAAAAATAGAAAAGAATGTGAAACATAAGAAAAACAACTGGTCTGCAGAACAAATCAAGAAGAGAAAACGTAAGAATAATCAAACTACTTGAAATTTATCATCAAAAAAAGAATCTTGATAAAATTATACAAGAAATAATTATAGAAAATTGTTCAGAAGTGTTAGAACAAGATGAGAAAGTAGAAATAGAAAAAAATCCACTGATCACCACCTGAAGAGGAATATTATAGCCAAATTTTAAAACTCCCAGGTTAAGAAGAAAATATTATGAACAAGAGAAAAAACAATTCAAATATGGTGGGGCCACGATTAGAATTATATAAGATCTAGCAGCAGCTACTGTAAAAGACCATAGGACTTGGAATGCCATATATCGAAAAGCAAAAGAGCTGGGGTTATGGATGAAAATATCATACCTAGCAAAGTTAAGTATAATCCTGAATGAGAAAGAAATAGACATTCAATGAACTGATAGACTTTCAGGATTTTATTACAAAAAGACCAGAACTTAATAGAAAATTTAGCATACAAGATCCAGAGAAATATAAGATAAATATCCAAGACTAATTACAAGGAACTCAATAAGGACAAATTGTTCACTTTTTGTATGTGGAAATATAAATTGTATGTCTAAGACAGTCACTAGTAATTAGGTGTTTCAAAAGAAAGAATAGGATACGACTGAGTTTGATGTGATTGGGAAAAGCAAAATAATGCAAGGAAAGGGAAGAAGAGTAATTATTTCATACAAATGAGGTGCAGGAGGAGGCACTGAGTCAGAGAAATTAGATGGAGGAAGAGGGCAGGTAGTTCTGGAACCCTACTCTCATCAGGAACAGGTTAAAGAGGAAAGTGTGTGTGTGTGTGTGTGTGTGTGTGTGTGTGTGTGTGTGTGTGTGTGTAAAAGTCTTCTAAGTTCAGAAAGAAATAAGAAGATAAAGGGAGAGGGAAGGGGAGAAGATAAGGGAGAGATTTTTGGAGGGAGGTAGGTTAAGGAAAAGGAAGGCAAGGTAGTGGGTAGAAGTAGAGAAGTGTAGGAATAGGGTGAGAAGGATAGTGAGGAGAAAAGGAAGCAGAAAAATATACGAGTAATTATAGTTTATAATGTGAATGGGATTAATTTACCTATAAAATGAAAGTTGATAGATTAAAAATTTGAATTCAACAATATGTTGCTTTCAGGAAATGCATAAAAATGAGAGATACACACAAACAGAAAATAAAGGCCTGGAGTGGAATTTTTTATGCAAAAAATCAGGGATAATAATCATGATCTCACACAAAGTTAAGGCTAAAATCAGATTTAATCAATAGAGAAAAATAGGGAAACTACACTGTGTCAGCCGTATTAATCAATACTCTTAGACCATATAAAGTAACTATACAGTATAAAAAATATGAATATACCTGTCAATACAGACACAGGAATATACAAATATAAACACAAATCACCTTTTATACAAAGTTAGATCTAAATAATTGAAGTAATATTTATTGTGCATGGGTAGGTAAAGCTAATGTAATAAAAAAGTGATAATTTTACCTAATCAACTTATTTATGTAATGCTATCTCAATTAAATTACTAAAAAAAAATCTTACTAAGTCAGAAAAAAATTATGGCAGGGTTCCTTTGGAAGAGCAGATTGTCAGGAACTTTCAGGAAAAGAGGGGGAAAGTTGTGAAGGAACAAGATTTGGCAATATCAGACCTTAAAACATATTATAAGATGAGAGCAGTGTTGAAGTGTAAAATGGATGATTTTGATTGATTTAAATTAAAATTTTCCTGTATAAATAGAATACATGCAGCCAAGAATAGAGCAAATACAGAAAACTGGAAAAAAAAAACTGTCATAGACAATCTCCCAGATAGGATGTGATTGGGTCAAAATATTGTTGTGGTGTAGGAAATGATGAGCTGGGGGATTTAGGAAAATATGAAAATACTTGGACTTATGAAGGAAAATGCTATCCACCCACAGAAAAACAGATGACAAATGGAAATAAGCATAATAAAGTCTTATAAATACGTGTGTGTTTGAATGTATATATGTATGTTTGTGGATATCTTTGTATACGCATATGTGAATATATGTATATGTGTGTATGCACACACACACACACACACACACACACACACACTTCTTGAGGGCAAGAGAGGAGAAGGCAAAAAAAAATAAAGTAAAAAATACACAGCTGAAGACAAAAGAAAACATACAAGAAACAAACAAACAAAAAAGATGGACAGCTTTGAAAATAGAATTGTATGTAGTATTCATTATATAGGTTTTCCTGAAATGGAAATTTAATGCTTTATATTGAATCCTCTTTTATCTTCTACTGTGTACATGACATTTCTTTTCTTATTTTGTATTTAAGTTTAAAATGAATTTAAAAACTAAAAAGTGCTTTTAAAAAGAAAAATGAAGTGAATGAAGACAAAATGAAAAATACTGAGAAATGGGCACAATACTACTGAGCAGTGACAGAAAAAGAATTTGAGGGAAATTACTAGCTTAGGGTCTTTGAAAACCACAAAGTTAGAGTTGGAAGAGAATTTGGAAATCATTGAGTTTAACCCCCTCATTTTACAGATGAGAAAACTGAGACCAAGAGAGGTTAAGAGATTTGCTTAGAATCACACAGTTAACAAGTATCTGAGCTGGAATTTGAAGTCAAGTCTTCTCGACTCCAAGTCCAATGCTCTGCCCATGGATACCATGCTGCCCCTGATGTGAGATAACAAGATGCAGTGCCAAGGCATGATCCTCCCTCCATCCTCCTACTGCCAGGAGAGACTCTGGTGATAGTATATGGTTTCATTAGCTCAAGCCATATAAATCAGAGTTCCTCTGATAGTTTACTCAGTGACCAGGGTCAAACCTTAGCTATTTTCCAAAGACCCAGAAGCAGAACAAGTCAAGTAAAAGCCACTTCCATCCTTGCAATGAATCGCTGTAAAGTAAGTAAAAGTCTGAAGGAACCCAAAGTTCTGTCACTGGATTAAGCCATTAATGCTTCTTCTTGTCATTGAAGCAAAGAATATCACTGTCTCCCTCTTCAGTGTTACGCTGAACATTGCTGCTTCAAGGTCTAACTCAAGCCCCTTTTCTACAGAAAGTCTCCTCTGACTCCTCTGAGCTCCAATAGTCTCTTGCTCCCCTGATCTCCTAAACTGATAGATTGAAAAGCAGAGTCAGAGCCACAACCAGGTCAGAGCAACTGGGGCTTTGCCTTAGGATGCCAAAGTAAAGAAAGTGTCCCACCCTAGGTGAGACCCTCCTCTTCCCCTCCATCAGGTACAAAGATATCTAGTTATATAACTCTCTACAGGATTCAGCACTAATTCATTTGTTGATTTTAGCTTTTCCTCCCCAGAGGACCCAACAGGATCTGTGCCTTCTCTTTATCCCCACTGGCCCAGGAAGGCCTGTGGGAGATGGGGGTGAGGGGAGGTGAATGCTAGGTGGGAGTTGAGAGGCTGAATGATGAATGAATGTTTCATCTAGCAACCTTTATGAGGATTCTTTGTTATTCTCTTTTCCTACCCCAACCTAAGGGAGAGGTTCGCATCTGTCAAAAATGTCCCTTTAACAATGGGTTTTCTAGGTTGTACTATTTTCTACTATTTGAATAATTTGAATAATATTCCTATTTCCTACTTTTTGAAGATGCAGTCAACTGTTATTCCTCTCCCCCAACTAGCTTTCTCAGAGGCCTAGGGGAGCCCTAAGAAGTTGATAGGATATATAGAGACATCCTAGTTCTCCTCCCTGAATCCCTTCTCTTTTTCATTTTAGCCTGTTGACAATGACCTTTTCCTCTCCTAGCCCCAATGATATAGTGCTTGCCAATGGAAACATGCTGGGACTCATTCCAGCTGCCTCCCTCATCCCAGGACCAAGGCTCAGGTCAAGATTTCTTCCACTCTGCCCCCAATTACTGACATTTCCATATATCCATCATGCCTTTTTTCTCCCCTCATTTTTTTAAAAATTGAATTTTATTTTATTTTCAGTTCTGAATTCTCACCCTCCTGTTTTCCTCTCCCCGACCCAGTGAGAAGGCAAGAAAAACAAAACCCATTGCAAACTGTATTGTCAAGCAAAACAATTACCCAAGAACAAAAAGAAAAGATGAGAAAAGAAAATATGCTTCATTCTGCATTCTGGGTCTATCAGCTCTCTCTATGGAGGTGGATAGAATGTTTCATCATGAAGTGGTTAGTCATCATGTTGATAAGAGTCCCTAGGTCTTTTAAAGTTGTCATCTTTACAATGTTGTTATTATATCAGTTGTTCTGGTTCTGCTCACTTCACTTTATGCCAGTTGACACAAGTCTTTCCAAGTTTTTTCTGAAAACTTCTCTTTCATTATTTTTTATAGCACAATAACATTCCATCATATACCATAACTTGTCCAGCCATTCCCCAGTTGACGGGCATCCCCTCAGGTTCCAATTCTTTGCCACCACAAAGAATGCAGCTTTAAATATTTCTGCTATAAATAACTTCTTTTTTGAATCTGTCTGATTGTCCCCTCACTTTTGATTGAGCATAAACACTCCAAGGTCCTTTGGGTGCCTGGAGATAGGGGAGAGGGAGAGAGAAAGAGGGAGGGAGGGAGGGAGAGAGGGAGAGAAAGAGAGAGACAGAGTTCCAGACACACACACACACACACACACACACACACACACACACACATACACACAGAACATGAGGTGAGTGGGGTTGTGGGAAAACTTCTGTCCATAGGGACTCACAGGGAGGTCCTACAGGGGAGCTAAGAGATGCCTGCTAGGGTCTGGTCTCTCCCACTCTACCCATTTCTTGGGATAAATGGTGGAGCAGGATTATTAGCCCTTAGGGAAGGGATGCATACATACTACCCAAGCCTGCAGCAATTAGACTGGGGGAGGATGAAGAGGGTGTCTTATCCATCTAAATGTTTCCAAAGGGAGGTTGGTACAAGGGGGAACATGTCTTTGCCTTTTTGTCTGTGGATCTCTTCACACTGAAGGGGTGGAGATGTCTATCTGTGCCCCACTTTTGCTATCCATGGTGGTGGGGCCCTGGATTTTTGGGAGGCAGAGACAGGTAAAGACTACTTCTGGCCTCTCTGGAATCACTCTCTCTTTCCAGCCTAGACTTCCATCCTCTCTTGCTTTAAAGCAACAGCCCTAGAACAGAGCCATTATGCAGTTTATCCTTTAGTCCATTCCATGCTGCTCTAATGGATTATTCTCCAAATGCCCGGATTACCTTTCATTTCTTCCTCAGCTCCTAATACCTCCATATTTCTGTTTTCTCTCAAAATCTTTATCCACCTTCAGTCTTCAACTTCTCATGTCCAGTCTTGCTATTGGAACCCTGGTGTTCTCTTCTGGGGGTGGAGCAGAGGATCTGGAATTCTCTCCACCGGCACTTCTGATAGGAATTTGTTTTCACTGTGGGGCTGTGGGGGAGGGCAGTAGAGCTGACAGTCTCTCCCAATTCATACACTCTCCCAATGCCTATTGAACCCTCTTGGGTACCACTGGCCAGCTCATGACATCTCTATAATGTCTAGTTCTAGATGGATTTTATAATATAGCGTAATGAAAAAGTTCCATATCTAGAGTCACAGAACCTATGTTTGAATTCTACTGTTACTTATTAGCTCTTCAATTTGAGATGTCACTTAATCTCTATGTGCCTCAGTTTTTACATTTGTAAAAATGTAAAATGTAAAATTTGTAAAATGAGGTGGTTAGACTAGATGCCCTCTGAAGTCCTTTCCAGCTATACATCTGTGATCTAATTTTCCTAATGGCAAACCATGGGGGAAGGCAGTAAGTAGTCTATATACAGGTGTGGGGAATTATGGTCGATTCAGTTTCAGAGAAGCAGAGGGACTAGCTTCTAGACAAAGTGTGATTCCTATATGGAGTCAATATATTAGAAATGTGTTGGGGCTAACCCCACTCTCCTTCCCCACCCCTTCCATATCACCACCAAGCAAGACTTCCCTTACTTCTGTCCTAGGGCTCAAAAAGGGGACCATAGCCTTTCCTCCTTGTGAGGAGAGAAACACTCTATCAGCTGGTTAGAGTGAGAAAACTCTTTTACTGTGGTATGTGGAGTCTCAAGGCACAAACTATACAAAGGAAGGTAAATTATAGGCACGTAGCTTCATCACTCAATTCAGCTTGACACAGTTTAAAGCCAGGATCAGGTTCAGCTAGATTCTTCTAGTTTTCCTTTTGCTTCCACATAGCCAAAAGCACAATCTCTCTCTCTCTCTCTCTCTCTCTCTCTCTCTCTCTCTCTCTCTCTCTCTCTCTCTCTCCCTCCCTCTCCCTCCTTCCTTCCTTCTCTCTCTCTGTCCCCCTCTCTCTTTCCCCCTCTCTCTCTGTCTGTCTGTCTCTCTTTCATTAGCTCTGTGTCTTTCTCTGTGTCTCTGTCATTCTCTCTGTCTCTCTGTGTGTCTCTGTAATTCTTTCTGTCCCTATCTCCCTATCTCCCTGTCTCTCTTCTCTGTCTCTGTCTCTCATCAAGTGTTGCAGAAGTAAAGTCCTTCCTTTCTGAATTCCTCAGGACTCATCATGATGTTTAAGTCAAACTGTAACCCAAGTGTTTCCCTGACCTCCTTGATAGTAACATGCTTCTACTCTCTGAACTAGGAGGTCTCTTTCCAGGCCTTTTCTTTCTACCTGGACCAGCCTCCTTCATTCATTGCTCCCTGTTTATAAACCTTTTCCAGCTGACTTGACAGGTTTAAATTTGGGTATGACTCCTATCACCATTATCCCTCCTTCATTCTGCATCAACAGAGTGTCCACTGACATCATCTTTTTTCTTAGCTTCTCTAAAAGCTTCTCTTTTTTCTCTTAGAATATCAGATAATTTAAAGTAAAGGGACTTTAGGTAAAATCTAGTCCACTCCATCCTCACTCTACAGATGAGGAAAATGAGCCCCAGAGAAATATACTGATAATAAATAGCAGAGTTAAGATTTGAACTCAGGTCTTAGACCTCAAACCTAATGCGATGCCATGCTTCCTCTTCATCACTTCCAGCATTCCCTATCCTCCTCATATATGGATAAATGAACATGCTAAGTTTATATTTATATGAAAGAAAGTTGTCCTTCATTTCCTCCTGACTTCCCTAACTTCCTTGAATCTTACCTTCTGCAGGAGACTTTCCTAACACCCCTACTAAATCTTCCACCTACTCTGCACGGATCTTGTTTGTATATGGTTGTGTGCCTGTTGTCTCTCCCTCTTAAATGTGAACTCCTTGAAGTTGGGAACAGTTTTTGCCTTTCTTTGTATCCCTGTCATTTAACCCAAAGCCTGACACACGGCAGGTGCATGTTGTCTGACTGAAGGCCCTTTCTCTGGGCCCAAGATTGTGGTTTTCCTACAAAATAAATATTCAAGGCAAAATAAAATATGCATATATCATCAAAACTCCTTTACAATGTGAGTGTTGGTGCAACTTCCAAGATAGGGATACACTTAGATACAGATACATTTGGAGAGCAAGGTTTTGCCACAACTTTCTCTCTTCCACAATAGAATTTCCCCCTCTATGGCTCTCTTCAGTTTGACATAATTTAAAGTTAAGATCAGATTGAGATAGTCCCTTCAAATTTCACTTTATCCTTTTGTAACCAGGGCAATATCCTTCTTTATTCTTCACTACCGGTAGTCTTTTCCTTAAGGATCTCTAAGCATCTTGAACCCTCATGGGGAGGAAATGGTTTTACATATGGGAAGGTAGAAGTGGCAGTTTGGGATAGGAACTGTTCTAAATTACCAGAGCTTGGAACCCCAAGCCCAACCCTGGATTTGAAGCAGTTGTCATTTTCCCCAACCTCACCCTGTGATGGGTCAGCACTCTCATAACCAACAGGGTGGGAGGAGGGTGCGGCAGAGTGGGGAGCAGAGCCTGACTGAGTGCAGTGCAGCGTTGCTGGGGGCCGGGGGGCAGGGAAGTCCATTCAAATTGACAAAAATAGAACATCAGCCTCATATCATTTTTCTCAAAACAAGATTTATTGAAGTTCTGTCGGCAAAAATCGCTGCTGTGTGGAACGCTTAACTTATAGATTAGATTACCCAGTTGTGCCTTACTACATTTTTCATTAGAAAAATATTGGCTGGGAGAGTTTGACCTCATAATCTCTGCATTTTAAACAATAACCAAAGAAAAACCAAATAGGATGCATAAGGTAACAGTTTTTTCTCCCCAACATTTCTCCTCCAGGGACATATTGGAGTGAGAGCTGGGAGGCAGTGGGGGAAGGGAGCTGGGAACCAAAACTGCTGTATGAACAAGTCCCCTTTTGGGGTTCATCCTTCACAGGAAGGTGGTCTAGGGCATTTCTTTAAACACTATTGCTATTCTCTGGCTTCACCCTTCCATTCCCAGCACATACACACACACACACACACACACACACACACACACACACACACACACACACGCAGTATTTCCTATAACAATTACAGCTCTCAGCCAGGTAAACAGCAACCCTTGAGGAAGGTGAACCCTTGTTCCCCTTATCCCTTTCATAATATTTGACCCCCTAAACAAAACCCAGAGCTCTAAAATTACCACTATTTCAGTTTCTCCAGTCAACTAATATCTCTCCCTCCTGCGTGCCACCTCCCCCTCATTCTCTTCTGTTCCTCCTATCTAATACATACTTACATATCAGGGAAATGAATTAACATTTATTAAAGCTATTTCAACTTGGACTGCTTGTCCAAGTAGATTGATCAATCTTTAAGTTTTTTGCTAAGCCTTTGGTGGGCCCAGGAGGGTATGTGAAGTGGGGAGACAGGAGAAGAAGAAAACCTACAGCCATATGAAAAAAATTCTTTAAATCACAAATAGCTGAAGAAATACAAATTTAAACAACTTAAGAATACCACTTCATACCCATCAGATTACTGAAAATGACAGAGGCTAAAGGGGCTTTGGGAAAACAGATACATTAATTCACTGCTGGGGAAACTGTGAACTGGTACAGCTATTCTGGAAAATTATTTGGAACTATGCCCCCAAATCTATTAAACTATGCATAGATTTTGACCCAGTAACAAATGATACTGGGAAATACTCCAAAGAGATCAAAAAAGAGGAAAAGGACATATACACAAGCAGATAGATAAATACTAGCTCTTTTTGTGGTAGTAAAGAATTGAAAACTGAGGGGTTCCCATCAGTTGGAAAATGGCTGAACAAGCTATGGTAGATGAATATGAATAATACCATTGTGCTATAAAGAAATGATGGCGATAAGTTCAGAAAAAAAAAAAACAAGTTGGAAGGTTTGTATGAACTGATGCAAAGTGAAGTGAGCAGAACTGAATGAATAATTTATATAATAACAAAAGCAATGTAATGACAACTGAGGAACTCTAATTAACACTACTAACTACAATTCCAGAAGACCCTTGATGAAATATGCCACTCACCTCTAGATTAAAAGAATGTAGACTGAGGCTTATTGGGTTTTGTTTGTGTGTTGTTTTTAATATGGCCAATGTAGATGTTTATTTATATTTGACTCTACATATCTGTAATGTTCCTGGGTTGTTTTGGGTTTTTTTTGCTTTCTCATTTTGGAAAGGGAGAAGGGGGAAAGGAGGTAAGAGGTAGAGAATTCAGGCCTGAAAATAAGAATTTTAAAAATAACCTACATATATTAAAATAGAGAGAGAGAGAAGAGAAGAGGAAGACCTATGGTCCCTGTGTTCAGGGAAATATAAATCTACCTGAGAAGATAAGACCAACCAAAGAATCATATATGACACAATATAATCAAGGATTCATTATGTGATAAGACCCAGTATTAAAGCACTAAAGACTTTGAGTCAGAAAACCTAGGCTCTAGTGCCAGTTCTAACATTTACTACGTATTTGACTTGGGTTAAATACTTTCCTTCTTTGGGACTCACATTCCTCATCTCTAAAATGAAGTTAGACAAAGTTCCTTCTAGTTCTAACGTTCTATGACTCTCTGAACTCTAATAATTCAGCCCAGTCTGGTCTAGAAAACCTTCCTGAAGGAATTGGAACTTAGGTTTGGACCTTAAAGAATAGGTAGGATTTAAGTAGGGCCAGCAGATCTGCCTTTGCTATTTATGGGGCCAACAACTGACTCCTATTGTGGAAAAGGGGCACAGTCTTCCCATGGCAGGGCCAGGAATAGTGTGCTACCCTAGCATCTTCATACCTTCTGCTAATCCTCTAGGGAGAACAGAATTATAGTTTGGACTTCCTAAATTGGTACCAGAACTGGAGGGAGGGCCTGCAAAAAAAAGGATACCTGTCTCCAGAGAGGGGTCAGTGGGCCCCCACTCCTCTGCACATGAACCACTGCCCACTACTATATAAAATCTGGATTCTTCAGAGACCATGCTTTTTCCCCCACTCCCTTCTCCTCTTCCCTCCTTACCTCACCCTTGTCTCAGTTTCCACTTTCCAAGGCTTTGGTGATTTCCAAGTTCTGACACAGTCATTAGTTACAAAGAGCAATTATGTCTTTTTGTCATTAAGTCATTTTTTAAATGGCTCCGGGCGGCATCACAGAACAAAGAAACAAAATAGCCATGAAAAGACTTAATCACAAATTACTAATTATTTCCCTCCCCTCCTCCCTCCAAAATCGTGAAACCCAATCCCCATGAAAAGGGAGAACGTCTCTTGTCCCGTGAGCTCGCCATGGCTCCTATACACCTAATCCATCACTGAAGACACTTCCTGCCTGGCCTGGCTGGGCTTGGGTGGGGGGGAACTAGGAGCCCCTATTCCTGACCTTTGAAGCCAAGCCCAGGGCCTATAGCCCCAAGGCCCAACCCCCCAGGGCTTTAATAGTGGACTAGGGGGCCTCAAACATCCCTGCCCCCATTACGGATGCAGCCAGCCCCTCTGGGACCGCATTGGATTTCTTGATTTTGATGGTTTTGTGGGCTGTAGCCAGAGGAGCCAGGCCCCTGCAGGGAAGGGTGAGACTTCAGCTTGAAAATCAGGAGAGGAAGTAATCCAGGAGGGGGAGATTCAAGCCCCAAAACGTGAGGAAATAAAGCCTACTTGACACCAAGACATATGGAGTCTCAATTTGGGGTGGTGAAAGGGGGAGAGAGGAGAGTAGAATGCAGGGGGTTTAGGCAATGTTATCCACTGCATTGCTGGCCACCCCATCTGGTATGCAGGACCATGCCCATCTCTGAGTCACATTGTGGAAGGGAGATCATAGTATTGGGGGGGGGCAATTAAAGAATCCCTGTTTCTTTCCAAGGAGTAGGTCAATAGAAGAGAAGCATAGGGTTGAGGGTAGTGGGGCATAGGAAGTCAGGAAGACCTGAACTCAAATCTATCTTCTAACACTTCCTGTCTATGTAACGTCCTGGGCAAGTCACTTAATAGGTCAGACTCTCAGTTTCCTCATCTATAAAATAAAGATTAAATAGCCTCTAAGTCCCTTCTTGAATTTCTAAATTTATGAACTTACAATCTTGTAATCAAAAGTAGTCCTAACAGAAAGATATAGCACAGAATAAGAGGAACTCCTAGAATAAAAGAAATGCCTTCTGGGATCACACTTCCATGCTGGAGGACAACCCAACCTTGTTCCAACCTCTCAATCCAAGAGGCCCCCTCTCTCTGTATATCTCTCACCTCTACCCCAACCAGCGCAACCTTCCCTTGGCCTATTGCTCAATCCAGCACTGTCACAAAAGTAGGAGGTGTTGAGATACACAAGCAGGAAAATATTTACTGTTCTTGAGGCACAAAGGTCACTCTGAGAACAAAGTCAAGAAGATCTGGTGACTGAGTTCAGAACTGCCAGACCCAATCCCTCTAAAAGCCTCTAACTGAACAAACCAATCCACATCATAGCCCCAAACTTGTATGACCTCTTAACAAAACCACAACTCCAGATTTGCCCAAGTCCCTAACCAAATCCTAGCTCCAATCTTGTATCCCAGCCGCAACATCAACCACACATACACTCTCAACCAAAATCCTAGATAAACCCCATCTCTAATGTAGTTTCCCAAATAAATCAAATCCCAAACAGATCCCCAACCAAAATCAAACCACTCAAGGCTCACATAAAGGACATAGATTTATTTAGTACCTTTTTGCCATCAATGATGAAGAGAAATGTATTGGGAGGAGAGAGAATGAATTGGAATGGGGCAAATTATCGCTCATAGAAGAGGCAGGCAGGAGAGTTTTTAGTGGAGGTAAAAAGAGGAGAGCTGAAAGAAAAACATGAAGTTTACTCTCATCACATTCAACTAAAGGAAGGAATAAAATGCACACTCATTTTGGTATGAAAACCTATCTTACAACACAGGAAAGTGGGGGAGAAGGAGATAAGCAGGGTGGGGGGATGATGGAAGGGAGGGCAATGGGAGGAGGGAGCAATTTGAAGTTAACACTCTTGGGGAGGGACAGGATCAAAAGAGAGAATAGAAGCAGGGGGGCAGGATAGGATG
>CM053769.1:549514942-549557442 GCA_028658325.1 Potorous gilbertii
GATTGGGTTGGGAGGGAGGAATGGGGAGAAGTTGGAACTCAAAGTTTCAGGAACAACTGTTGAGTATTGTTCTTGCTACTAGGAATTAAGAAATACAGGTAATGGGGAATAGAAAGTTATCTGGCCCTACAGGACAAAAGAGAAGATGGAGACAAGAGAAGGGAGGGATGATAGAAGAGAGGGCAGTTTGGTGATAGGGGAAATTAGAATGCTTGGTGTTTTGGGGTGGGGGGGAGGGAACAAATGGGGAGAAAATTTGAAACCCAAAAATTTTGTGAAAAGGAATGTAAAAAGTTAAATAAATAAATTTATATAATAAAAAAGAGAGAAAAAAAAGAAAAATGATACAAACAGAATAAGTAAACAAAAAAAAACAAAGCAAAAAATACACAGTCTATTCCCTCTGTACTTTATAATCACACCTGTATTCCCTAATGCCAATTTATTTTCTTTTTCATATGTTGATTTATAATCATTCTCCAATAGTCTTACATATGTATGTTAGGACTCCCCAGTTAGCTATAAACTACTTAAAGTTAGAAAGGACATAATCTACTTTTTTTTATATTCTTCTCTGATACCTAGAATAGGATTAGGCACTTGATAAATGGCTAAATGCTTGTTGCATAAATGACCACATTGTGCAGCTTTGGGGACTGAGGTATGGATCACTTAAATGTTTATTTTTATGTTGTGTGGACAGTAAAGATCTTAGATATAAATTTCTGATTTATATTATAAATTCACTGTTCTGAGTAAATGAAAGACTTGGACACAGAGCCTCAATTTCTACCTACCAATCTCTCTCTCTCTCTCTCTCTCTCTCTCTCTCTCTCTCTCTTTCTCTCTCTGTCTCTCTGTCTCTCTCTCTCTCTCTGTCTCTCTCTGTCTCTCCTTTCCATTTCCACTCTTTCTAGAAATCTCTTTCCACCATCTCTCTCCATCTCTTTGTCTCTCTCCTTTGAATAATTTCCTTTTTCTTTAACTATATACCCAAAGGAATTCTTTTTGCTTAGGCAACATTGGAAAAGTCTTTGAGAGTTCAGCCTGAGAAGCCATGTGTAAGGTAACATTGAGATTTTCTGAGTTGATCAACAATATTCTTTTAAAAGAAACAAATGTCCAATAACCACACTATTAGACATATGCTTCAAGGAAGGCAGATGGAAAAAAGGTCTAATATTTGTCAACATATTCATAGGTAAGTACTTGAAAAATATTTGTTAATTGGAGGAATCACTAAAAAAAATCATGACATATGAATATAATGCAATATTATTGTCTAATAAGAGGTGGCAAATAGGAAGAAATCAGAGAAGTGTGGGAAGATGTATATGAGACGATGCAGAATGGAACTGCAGAACCAAAAGATCAATATACATGACTACAACAATGTAGATGAGAAGAGCTCTAAAAGGAAGTTGAACTCTGCAATGGAAAAACCAAGGAAAGAGAAAAGATGATAAAAACATACCCTTTATTGATGCCAGAGAAGTGGGGAATTATTAGGACAGAATGTTGAATACATTGTCAGACAAGTTCTCATTAGATGTATTTTTCTTTTTCTTCTTTTTCGCAAGGAAGGTTAGGTAGAAGAAGTCTGTGATCTAAAGGCAAAAGACATTCAGAAAATACGTTCTTAAAATATATATAAGAAACAGCCTTCAAGAGTAAAGAAAGCAGTACCAAAGGAACAGCATACATGATGACTATAATACAAATAGTCAACGCTAAGATCAATCAATAAATCTCCTATATTTTAGGTGTTGCTATGGATACACAGGCAAAAAAGAAATAACTTGTTCACAAGGAACCTACATCTTATAAAGGAAAAATATATCTCTGTTATATACATATATCTTGTATATATTTACATTTTATGTTTACTGAAGTATTTATTTTGCATATGAGATTTTATATAATATATATGTAATTATATATATGCAAAATAAATGTACAATATAGTTCTGGGAAAGAGATACCTAGTAGGTTAGGGCATCAGAAATAAACTCATGTATAAGAGGAAGCTTGAACTGAACTTTGAAGGAAAATCAGAATTCTGAATCCTGAGGGAATAGACTACTTCTTGCTTTGTAAAAAAAACAAAACAAAACAAAACAAAAAACTTTATCTTCAGATGAAGAGGTAGTACATTCCAGGCATGAGGGACAGACATGTACAAAGGCATAGAGATGGGAGATGGAGTGTTCTATGTGAAGAACAGTAATAAGGCCAGTTTGGCTGGAATGTAGAGTGCAGGAAGGGGAGTAATAATGTAAAAGGTTGAGAAGCTTGAAACCAAGTTATGAAGGGGTTTAGATGCCAAAGAAATTTATATTTGACCCTTGAGATAATAGGGAATTGTTAGAATTGACTGAGTTGTGAAGGGTCGTGCTCAGACCTGTGCTTTGGGAAAACCACTTTGCTAACTGGGTAGAGGATGGAATAGGGGTGGGAGGAACTGAGGAACTGAGACCAATTTAGAGAAAACAGCAGGATAAATAAAAAGAAGTACTAAAATTTGGGTCAAAAGCAGACAATATTGGTACTGCACCATCCACATTAAAAGAGAAAATGATGTACTATCTGTGACAATCTTACTATTCAGGGTAAGAGTAGGACTAAGGGGAACCTCATATCAATCAATCAATCAATCAACATTTATTAAGCACCTACTATGTGCCAGACACTTTGTTAAGCTCCATATCCCTTCATCCTGTGACTGACTCACATCATAAACACTAAAGTACTAGATAAACGTGAATTATTGCTTCGGTTATTATCCACGTCTTATAACCGGGGCCAAACTCTCACCAGGTTTTTGCAGTAACCCCCGTGGTGGTGTGCTGATTGCATTGGCTGGGATAGTGGAGTGCTGAGTGATGGTGGGACTCCTGCCCCAGCATTGGGCCTTCTCCAACCACAGCTGGGCTTTCCTCAAGCCTTGAAGCAACATTTCCCTCTTTTTGGGTCCTAGAGCAAATGGAAATTTGAAATGTCCTGGGGAGTTCCCTCAGGTTGAAAGTCAGCCAGAACCCAGACCAGCTTGTTAAATGGAAATGTGGTGGCTGTGGTTGTGGCTGCACCTGCTGCCGACTGAGATACAGGACATTTAACAGAGTTTTTTAGTTTTTATCCAAATATGTGGAATCCTGTAGATTCTCTTGGCTCTATTCCTAACCTGACTGCAGCTCTTTGGGTTTTGTAACCATTCTTAAGAGGATGTCACAAAATTAGCAGACCAGAGCCCAGAAAAAGGGTAACTTGAGGAGGGGAGCTGATCTCAAAGTGAAAAGAGAGAAGACCAGGAATGGGAGGAAAATGTGGGAATATGGGATCCTAAATCCTGCTACTTTATCCCAAGATTAGAACTGGGTGGTTCAGTGGTCATGGATTATAGTAGATAAAGCAATTTTCAGTGCGAATTCACATCAATGGTTCCAGAGTTAAAGGTATTAGCCATTATTTCACGCTACCCATGTAGCATGGGTAGACCATAACAAGAGGGCCAATCCTTAAAGGATGAGCAACTGATGACTTGGGGGGATGTTGAACTAAAACTGAGTGTGCATACCAAAGACAAAGAAGATGACTGACTCCATCTTGGAGCAATGTTGACAATTAAGACTGATAGGCACATTCTTATGAAATCAAAAGTATGCTTATGAAGTAAGTTGTTGGTTTGGTGAAGGGTGGCTATCAGGTATCTCCCCTTGCCCAGTCAACAGCAAGTGTGAGCATCTGATAGTCCTGTCTCTTTATAGTTAGTCTTTTCTAGGCAGCTAGGTGACTCAGTGGGTAAGAGCACTGGGGACCTGGAGTCAGGAAAACCTGAAATCAAACTCTGCCTCAGATACATAATAGTTGTGCCACCCTGGGCAAGTCATATAACTGCGCTCAGTCTCAATTTTCTCATCTGTAAAATGAGATTAATGACAGCACCTACCTCATAGGTTTGTTGTGAGGACCAAATGAGATAATGTGTACAGTATCTTAAAGTTCTACATAAATGTTGGCTATTGTTCTGAATATCAGCCAAATGAGTATTCTGAAGTGAACATGTCCAGGGGTAGATCTTGTGAGTTTGGGGGATTTGGAGGTATCATCATGAGTCCCACTGGCAAGAAGATTTGGTAACGGAAGGGGGTAGTAGCAGTGACTGTAGGACTCAGTCAAGGGAAGGGAGAAGAAATAAGAGAGGAAAGAGTACCAGCAGAATGACTTGGCTTGACAGCTAAGTGGTCTGGCTCAGCAGCAGATATGACACCCAGCAGATAGCTACACCTTCATAAGGCCTGTAGGAAAGAAGAAAATTATTTCTAGAGCTTAGGTATCAGTGAGTCACTTTTTGCCTCATGAATACATATGGGAGCCCCATCCTCTGTATTTGTAATGGGCAGTCAACCAGCCCACATGCAACCCTACATTCCTAAACAGATTTACATATGGGAACTTGAATGAAGACCCTGAGAGAGAAATAGCAATCACTACTTCAAGTGAGTGTAGGATGGTGGGCAAGGAGGGAGTCTTCCAGAGAGCATACTGCACATATATTCCTGACAATTTTAGGATAGATTTCTATCAAAATGGAGAAGATATCTTGAAGTAGGGATACTTCAACTTTGCACAAGAAGATATATGGTAAATGGTCCCTCACTAATGTCACTTAGGCAGAAAGATTTCCCTTTAAGGTATAGGCATAGGAAAGAGAAATTACTCCATGAGGGAGAGAGAGAAAAAGTGAAACAAAATGGAGGTAAGATAGAGAGAAGAGGTACAAAAGAGAAAGAAACAAAAGTGGATGGAAAGAGGAAAAATGAAGGAAAGAGGAAGACAGGTAGAGATAAAGACAAGAATTGGTAGCTGCGTTGCTACATTCAGGGCTTTCTTGGGTATGTAGCTCTGGATTACATTTCTTGAGTTTAAAGAGGAGGCTTGTCTTATTCATCTCAAACACTCAGTAAGAAGGCTTAGATCACCTTTGATAAGGAAGAAAGGCACAGAAAATAGTACCTTAAGGAGAAAATGCATCACTGTCATTATCAGCCACACTATTATCACTCTGATCTCAACAATCTCCATCGGTATCATTTCGGTTGCCAAAACTGTAACTCTCATTCTACTGAAGGCCGTCATTCCAATCAACATCATCCTTCCATAACCATGATGAGGGCTGGAACCATCGCCATCATCACATTCATGATTGCTCTTAGTATCACCATCATTCCACACCATATAACATCACCACGATTACTATCGTTAATGCTATCACAGTGACCATTATCATGTTCACCATCACGGTAACTATGACAGTAATCACCATGGCCATCACCAAGACTCTCAAAATGACTGTCCACAATGTGACCACCATCACCAAGAATCATTGCTATCACCCCAGTCAATGTCAGCATCCCTATTACTTATCTTCTTCAGAACCACTAGCAGTATGGGTTAGTAGGAAAACTACTTATCTTAGAACCAGGAGACCTAAGTTTTAATGTTGGTTCTGCTGCTAACTTTTCCTATGATTTGGAGGCAATTTACTTCTCATCTTTGAGTTTCAGTGTGTTTAACTCCAAAATTAAATGAACTAATTAGATGATGTTTAATCTCTAATGTTGTATAATTCTGTGATTCATAAACTTTACAAATACAAAAAACATTGTTATCAATACTGTTCACGATTATGATTGCCACAGAAACAGAATATTAGAGCTGGAAAGGTCTTCAGAGGGTATCTTATATTACCCTATCATTTTACAGATAAGAACCACAGAGGTGAGGTGTTTTGCTCATGGTCATATACGTAGCAATTGACAGTTGAGACTAGCAGTAAGATCTTCTGACTTCCAGTCCTAGACTTTTCCCATATACTGCCTAGTTAACTTTAGCTCCAGCTTTCCTATTCTTGCCCTAGTTTTAATCGGAAAACTCTTATAGACATAAAACTATTATTTGGCAGTGAGGGGGAAATACACTTCTTACATTAAATTGTATATTCAGAACTTCCCACATTTAGCAAGATGTATGAAATAACACAAGGGGCAAGATTCAAGACTTATGTCACCATTCTGTTTGTTGGTGAAATTGACTTTTGCTGCCTGACCTTTGTGTATCCTGGACACTGAGGTCTGACAAGTCCTCCCTTCCCCCCACTTGACTTCCTGGACTCATGATCCTTTCCTTGTTCTTGGCACCTGAAACCTCAAACTCCCTAGACACTGCTTTAAATTTGAGCCTAACTAACCTGATCCTTTTGAAAGGAAGTATGGCATAAAAGAAAAACTAATAAACTTGGAATCAAAAGACTTATATTTGGTTGACCACATATTACATGTGTGACCATGACCAAGTCACATAACTTCTCTATACTGCAATTGTTTTACTTGTGCGATAAGGGTTGTAATATTGGTCCTAACTACTTTATAGACTTCTTGTGAGTAATGGGCTTTACAATACAAAGTTATATGTACTACTTTCTACTACTTTCATTCCAGCATGACAAACATTATTAGCACCATCGCTTTGGTACCTCACTCCTGAAATATGCTACATTTGAAAGGTGTATCCACTAGAGGTGGATTATGTCTTTTGGAAATATTGTAACTGAAATCCAAATAGTAATCACTAAATGCTTATTTAAAGAATTCAGACCTGAATTTAAATATTCTCTAGTAAAACTATCTCATTTTATAGATGAGAAAAATGGGGATCGGATAGATAAAACTAAATAAAATCAAAATAGCTTCATTATTGTGTTAGCTAGTCTCTATAGGGAATGAGTAACAGAAATACTATAAGGGGCAAGACCTCAAGGAAATAAAGCATCTGGTACAATGTAGTATTTGTTCTGTAACTAACTGTTATTATCCACGAATTAACTGACGTTGGATTTACCTTATTTTGACTCTACGAAGACTCCAAATTTCTTTTAGTCATTATCTTCCAAATGATGAGAGGAATGTAGCTGAATTATAGTGAAAAGAACACCCAATTACATATCTGGAGACTTTAATTTTAGTCCCAGTTCTAGTACTAACTAACCTTAAAGAAATCATTAATTACTCTAGACCCCAATTTCCTCATCCATAAAATGAAGGAGTTGGATTAGATTTTCTCAAACATCTCTTCCAGCTCTAACATTCTACTCCACTTTTCTAAACTTCTCAAAAGTCATGCTTTTAACTACTGCTAACCAAGACTTGAAGTGCTGTAAGTGTTTGATAAGTGTCCATATCTTTATCTACCCCTATCTAAGGACCTTTTTTTTATGGAATAAGAAGGCCTTCTTCTGGACCCACATTCATGGTAGATCAAACTGAATTAAAATCTAACATGCTGGCTGACACTAAATGTAGCAGAATCATAAACTCACATAGAATCTTAGCCTAGGAAAGGACCTTAGAAATCACCTGATCCAGTCTCCCATTCAAGGCAAGAATCTGATTTATAACATCCTTCACAAATGGTCTTCCAATGAATATCTAACCATTTCTGGTAATAGGGGAGTGATACCTTCATAGTATTCTTTTTCTCCCTATTTCTCACTGGACCAGCCCATCATTTCAGTCTATAAACACCTTTCTGAATCTTTATTGTATAATATAATATACTGGACTTTCTTTCCAGTTTCTTAGGTCCCTAATGAAATTAGTAATAAAAATTTGAACATAACAGAACTAAAGGGAGAATACTGTAGCACACAATTTTAGACTTCCTTTCAATTTGAGATGACTCATTAAATGAACATTCTTTTGGAATATATTTGACTGGAAAGGAAGAGAGGCTGGTCATGGGCTGAGTGTGAGGGATCTTCAATGGATAGTCTATATGCTTCAAAGATATTAGCACAATGTCAAGAAAAATCAAGAAAGGTCCCCAGCATATTGGGTGGAGCCCAATGGTAGTAGTGAACTTAGCAGAGGACATGAAAAAGCATCACATAGGAAGGACAGGCATGTATGGGTTTCAATCTGCATAATTGAAGTGAAGTCCACATCTAAAGATCACATTTGAGTTTGAACTGAGTTTTGATGGTTGAACCTGCTAGTCATCCACATAACAAACATACAGTACAATCTACATCTCTCTATCTTGTTAGCAATGACGCCTTGAAAGATTATCAAATGTATTGCTGAAATTCAGACATAGTGCCTGGTACATTTTGTTGTTGCTGTTTGATTGTTTTCAGTCATGTCCCATGTTTCCTTATCCAGTTCATTTTATATGTGAGGAAACTGAGGCAACCAGGATTCAACGACTTGACCAGGGGACATATAGCTAGTAATTGTCTGAGCTCAGATTTAAACTTAGGTCTTTCTGACTTTGAATCTTGTACTCTATCCACCGTGCCATCTAGTTTTCCCTAGCTGCCTGGCACATAGTAGGTGCTATGTAAATGCTTATTCCCTTCTAGGGCCTTCTTCCTTTCCACTTGATTTGGGACACACTCTAGATCCTTGTCTAATACGGCTATGATGACTTCTATCTTATCAGGAGACAAGTATTCCTTCTTCCCAGCTTTGAAGCCCAGGACACTGAGACTTCACTTTCCTTGGGACACTCCTTCCTGCTTGAAGATTAATAAACACACAAAAAATTAAGATAAGCCCTAAATTTTATGTTCCCTAACAGTTTTGTGCCTACATTTCCAAATATTTTTCTAACTGGTATTTTTATGATAGTGACAAAATATTATCTTTCTGCACACTTTTGAGATTTTAAACACTAGAAAATAATTTTCAACCAGTATTTTCATTATCACCATCACTGTCACCACCATCACCACCATGATCATCACAAAAAACTGGCATAGATTCTATTCAGAGTGATTCACATAAATAGGGTAGACCCTGGGGAGCCAACAGCTGGGCTCTGGGGAAGGACAGCTGCAATTTCCCGACATAAAATTCACAAAATTGGAAATGCAAAGAATGGAAAAGGTCAAATGAAGGACAGGGAAAGAGAAGGGAAAAAGAGAATAGAAATGTGAAAGAAAAGAAAATAAAGGCAAAAATAAGGGAAAGGAAGAGGAAAGAAAAAACAAAGAGAAGAAAATTTTTTGGCATAAAAAAATACATTTTATTGGTGACTTTGTCTTCCTTCATGGTCATTTCCTATTCTCCTTTAGATAGAATCTTTCCTTGTGATAAAGAAAAACTGTCAAGTAAAAACATCTGATACAGAAACCTCATCTGACAAAATATGTACTCTTTGGTTCCACTGTTCCCCCACCTCTCTGCTACGAGGAAGGAATTATGTCTCTTTATCTCTTTTCCAACACTTTCCTTGGTTTTTGTATTTCTCAGAGCTGAACTTTCTTGTCATCATCTGTTCATTGTCATTGTGTATGTGCGTGTGGTTCTTTTAATTTTGCCTATTTCTCTCTGTATCCGTTCATATAAATCTTCCCATATAATTCTAAACTCAAACATATTTTCCATTTCTTATTACGCAACATTTCATCGCGTTTATAATTCATGCTTTGACTTCTGAAGAACGGGTACACAATCAGTGGGTTTTAGTTTTTTGTTACTACAAAACGCTGCCATGAAAATTTTGGTATACATTGTATCTTTACTGTTATGTTTATTACTTTTGTGATATGTGCCCAGTACTCTTATTTCTGGATCAAAGTCTTGGGTCAAATATATTTTACTTGCATAATTCTCATCTGAACTCCAGAATGGCTTGACTACTTCACAACTCCAACAACAGGGAATCAGTGTGTCAGCCTTCCTACAGTCTCTTCAACATTGACTAAGTCCATCTTTTTTCATCTTTTCAAATTTTCTGAAGTAAAAGGAAGCATCAAAATTGGTTTAATTTGCATTTCTTTTACTAACAGTTATTTATAGCACTTCTTCATGTGGCCATTTATAGTTTATAAGTCTTTTGAAAACTCTTTTGTCATTATATCCTTTGACCAACTGTCTGTTGAGAGACTCTTGGTGCTATATATTTGTGTTAATTCTCTATGTATTTTGGATATCAGACTTTTATTAATATATTTGGTTGGGATACTATAATGTTTGATGGGAATATTTTCCCCACTTTACTGTTACTTTCCTAATTCTGTCTTCACTACTTTTGTTAACTCAAAAACTTAAACTTTTTTTTATGTATTTGGCATTGATGGGTTTATCTCTTTCCCCTACATGGACAAGTTATTTTGAATATCAGATTCCAGAACACAACTTGAATTCTCTCTCCTCATAGCTCTGAAGCTTTGGTCATTAAACCTAGGGAAAATGGAGAGAAGAGGAAAGGAAAGAAAAGTGTTGGAGGGAGGAAGAGAGGAAAGAGAAGATAAAAGGAAGAACAAAAGGAAAAGTAGAGAAATGGAGCAGAGGGAGAAGAAAGGAGAATAGAAAGATAAGGAGGATAGAGAAGGTGCCATGTTTTAAATTAGGCTAAATGCTGAAACCCAAAATACTCCATTACAAAGACCTGTTCTAATAGAGTTCAAACTAGCTTTTTGTTCTAGCCTCTGAGCACTTCCCACCCAAGGAAGTTCCCTGGGTACTTCAGGTAAGAGTAAGGACTCTCGGATCTCCTTCAGAATTCCCACACTAGGGGAAATGGAAGACAGTAGAAACCTGATATCTCTTTCATATTCAATATCCTTGCATAGAGTTTGCATCATTATGGACATGAACATGTTCTCAAAAGGATTCCTGGATATAGTGCTCACTTCTCCCCATATCACCTTGCTGCCTCCCTTTGATGGAAGCACTGTGGGGGCTCAATGTCCCAACCCTTTGCTGACCCCTAAGATGCATGCAGCACAGGTCTCCTGCGCACAGCTAACTCCTGTGACTGTCTACATGGGAAATAACCCCTGGCTGTAAGTTTGTAATCTGAGAAAGGAACAAGTCATTTTTAGGGGGTCATATCTAGACTGAGTTCAGGTCTAAATATTAATCCATTGGTTTGCCTATATGACCCAAAGAGGACAGGATATCACTCTCTGAGTATTTGTCTTTCTACCCTGGAAAAAACCAGGGATTGGGTTGTGGGTTCTTCTATCACTGATATATGTGTGTGCCGAAGTACAGAGGCTATGAATCCCCATCAGATCAACAATTCTCTGAGGGCAAGGATTTTGTCTTTTCCTCTCTTACTTCTCAGTTTTGAGTGCAAGGAAAAAGCAGAGTATCATGAGAAAAATGTTTTGAATTGGGAGTCAGGAAAGATAAATTCTAGACCTTGTTCTGCCATTAATTCACCATGAGGTCTTGGACAAGTAGCTGATCACCTCAGTTTCTTCCTCAGTTAAATGAAGAGGTTGAATCAAATGGGGGAGTTATTGAAAAGAATGCCAGATTTGGAGTCAGGGGACCTGGGCTCAAATTTCTGCTCTGGCATGTAATAATTGTGTGACTTCAACCATCAGTCTATTTATTAGACACTTCCCATGTGCCAGACATTGTGAAAAACACTAGTAATACAAATTGCAATAGTTTAGGAAAGAGGGAGTGAGGCAAATGATGGTGAGGATGCAGGAAAATAGGTACATTAACACACTGTTGGTAGAGCTGTGGACTAGTCCAACCATACTGCAGAACAGTTTGAAACTAAGCCCAATAGGCTAGAAAACTATGCATGTCCTTTGAACCAGAAATACTGCCGCTAATTTTATACTCCAAGGAGATCAAAGAAAAAGGAAAAGGATCCATAAGTACAAAATGTTTATAGCAGTTCTTTTTGTGGTAGTAAAGAGTTAGAAAGTGAGGGGTGCCCATTAATTAAAGAATGATTGAATAAGTTATGGCATAATGCAATACTATTGTACTATAAGAAATGATGAAGGTCACGATTTTAGAAAAGTCTGGAAAGATTTATGTGAATTGATGCAACATGAAGTAAGCAAAACCAGGAGATCAATCTATATAGTAAAAGTAATATTATAAAGATAATAATTGTGAAAAACTTGGTAACCCTGATCAATACAATGATTCATTGCAAGTCCAAAGGACTCATGATGCAAAATGCTACCCACCTTCAGATAGAGAATTGATAGAATCATAGGGAAGATGGAAACATATTTTTTTCTTTATTTCTCTTGCTTTTTTTCTTGGAACACGGCTAATGGGGAAATATATTTTGAATAGCTTGATATGTACAATAGGTATCATATTTCTTGACTTCTCAATGAATGCAGGAAGAAGTAGGGGAGAGAGAATTTGAAACTGAAAAATTTTAAAATCTTAAAAATAAATGTTTGTTAACTGACAAAAAAAACAGAGGTAATGAGAGCCTGCACCAGTATAGTGGCTCTGTAAGTAGAAGCATATGATAAATGTTGTAAAGTTAGAAACAGAAAACTTTAGCAAAGGAATGGATGTGAATGAGGGTTTTAGCATTACACTATGGTTGCTGACCATGGTGACTGGAAGGATGTGGTGGTACCCTGAACAATAATCAGGAAATTGAAACTTTGGGGTGAAAAATAATGAATTCTACTTTGGACATTTTGGGCTTGAGGTACCTACTGGAGGTTGAGCAAGTTTCTTCACCTCTCTGAGCTTCAGTTTCCTCATTTTGTAAAATGAGGTTGTTGAATTCAGTAACCTCTATGGTCCCTTCCAGCTGCTATGATCCAATGATGGTCCAACTCTCCTTCCAGTTCTAATACTCTGGTTCTAATTCTTCAATTCTGTATATACAAGAGCAGCTTCATTCAATGTGTTGGCTGCCTAGTTTCCAGTGTGAAGGGATGTGCTGGGACTGCACTGTAAGTATCTGGGATTGGGGAGAGGGACAGGGAAGAGGAGAAGGAGAAGGAGAGAGAGAGAGAGAGAGAGAGAGAGAGAGAGAGAGAGAGAGAGAGAGAGAGAGAGAGAGAGAAGGACTGGTCCTCCTCAGTTCAAAACTGCCCTAGTTATTAAAGTCATAACAACATTCACATTTATATGACACTTTGAGATCTACAAAACACAACCCTGTAGGCCAGGCAGATAGGTAAAACAAGTGCCATCATTCTCATGGGCAAACTGAGATGAGCTAAGTGAGTTGCCCCAAATCATCCGACATCAGGATTCGAAACTGGGTCTGCCCACTCTAAGACTCTTTCTAGCATATCAAGCTGCCTCTCCTCCTTGTCCTGGGAGAGATTTGAGGGAGAGATGACTGCCCTCCCATGGCTCTGTGGTCCCACAAGGATGGGTCTGTGCAAAGCGGTCAGAATTGACAATTTCCTTTAGGAAGTCGACACAGGGTGTCCTCCTTGTCTCTCTAGGTCTACTGAAGCTACTCCAGACCCCACTACACTCTGGAGAGAGTCTGCCATGGAAATCTTGACTTCCTCATCGAGCGTCAACTAAGTGGCCATGCACATCCCAGGGAGGCAATGGGCAAGATTCCAGGAGGTTATGGATGAGCACTGCTATCCACCTGACAGCTGTGTTCTCTGGAGCTGTGTATGCTTAAGAATGAGAGAGACAGACAGACAGATAGACAAGACAGACAGCACAGCCTTTCTGCAAAAGGCTCAGAGGGAGAGCTATGACTGATGGTGCTCCTGATACCTTGGGCCCCAGCAAGAGCTCATTCTCTCTCATTCCAATACTCCACCCACCTCAGAGAAATGGGACTGTTGTCTCAACCCAACAGCAGAAATCTCCCTTCTTCTCACTTCAGTCAGCGTGAACCCTGCTCTCTGCTTAGAAGCAATATCCATGCCCTTGGGATTCCCTGATAGAGAAGACACAGGGACTTCAGAGAGGGGAAGGGGCAAGAGGCAGGGGAATGCCTACTCATGAGATCAGGTTCCAGAACAAATAGAAAGACCATTCATATTTCTGAGTTCTGGAAGAGGAAGGGGGTGAGTACCATGGGAAAAGGAATGGGTGTCTCTATGGGGGAAAGAGAAGTTTAGACATGGGGGAGGGAAGGACCTATCAGAGTTAGGAAGGAAGCATAGGGAACTAAAAATCCGTGTCCTCACAGGTAACCTCATCAGAGAGCATGCAGGACTCACGTCTCCATCATAATAAGATCTTGACATACAGGTCAGCTTGACTGTCTTTCCATATTAGTCATATGTTTTCCCTCCCATTCCTCTCCTCTCCACCTGTGCTGCATTCCTGCGTCAGATTGGGTCCCCCATATTCACAGCATCCTATCAACTTAGACCTGCGTCCCTGGTTCACATGGCACAACATTTCTCTTTCTGAACAACAAGGGTTTCCATAAATTTCCAAGCATATTTCCCCAGCTGACTAGTCTTTGCCTCAGGACATTGAGGGGTAGCAGGAAAGCAGCCTGTGACAACTTCAGGGACATCCTGGCTGAGGTACCTCACTGGACCCCCTGCTGAGTCTGGTCAGAGTATTAAGGCCTTGGAGACAGCTGGACAGATCAGGTTCCGGGTGTGGCTGAGGTCTGGGCCTCTTGGCTGTAGGTTCCTCCCTGGCCTGGTGTCTTGGCTGGCGCCATTCCCAGCACCCTCTCTCTGGGTATTTTTACCCTCTGGCTTTAGGCCTAGTCTACTTGGGATGCCATTTTCCTTCCCTCTGTTTATGTTCTCCCACTTCCCTTTCAACTTTTTCCTCTTCCTCTCCCTTCCCTGTCTCTCCTCACACTGGAAGTAAATAGGGAGAGCTTGTCTTACCAGTACCCAAGGGCAGCTCAGACTTTTTCTGGAAGTCCTAGAAAGAAAGGCAAAGATTTCTTCCCAATCCTTATTAAATGCCTTTAAAGCCCTTGGCCAACCCATGCTCACCTCAAGTTCAAGAGCTCAGGCCCAGTCTTAAGAGCCATGACTCTTTAATCAGTTGTCCTGGACTCAGGTTAGCCTCCTAGAGGGTAATGTATTTCAGAAGGGGTATGCCTAGACCCCCAAACCCTTCAGCCCCAAATTCCCAGTTCTAGCATATGCTAGACCAACCCCACAGTTCTCCCCAGATCCCCTCCCCACCCCCTAGAACAGATAATGGCCACTCTGCTCCCTAATCTGATGGTGATCATTCCTACTTATTCAAGTGATCCTGAGAGGCAATTTCCCAAGAAGTTGGGAAATGGGTATTATTATTTTTCATGATTATGATTTGCTAGTATCTCACCATTATAGAGCATTTTAACTCCAACATAGTATTATGGACTCTGTTTTGCAGAAAAAACAAGTCCGCAAGAAGTGAGTCACTTTGGAACTGGAATTTAAACCCAGGTTTTTCCCAGTATCTGTCCACCATAATTTCCTAGGCTTTATTAGCTGAAAGTGAAAGAAGCTGAGGATAGGGCAGTTACAAATGTAAATGCTTTCAGACCACAAGTCCACTCTCTCATCTACACAGCTGCAAAATAATCCACTCATGGTATCAAACACTATTTATTACTTAGATACTCTCAGAGCCACAAACTAACATGCATAACACAGCCACTCAGCAGAGACTGAAAAACGAACATTCTGACAGACGCACCCTCCAGGGCAGCAGACACACAAACATACTAGCACATGCACTCCCCCACCCCCACTCTCACAGATGTACAAACACACACTCACAAACACTAACACAGGATGTCACACTCACACACATTCAGGCTGAGCTCCTGTTAGTCTTCTGGAGACAGGCGTGTGCGGCCCCTGATCACAGCTAAATGTCACCGAGTCCCTCTCCTCCCAGTTAGAGATGAATTGTTGCTTGGGAGATATTTCATCCTTAATGCCTCCTGCTTGAACTGGAGCATGCGTCTCCAAGAGGTTACGTTTCTCCCAATGTCTGCAGGCTGGCTCAGAGATCTACCCTTCCAGGCTCTCAGCTTTCATGGGGAGAGACAGGGGCTCCCTCTCTCCTTACGGGCACCTCCCTCCCCTCCCCAAGGTTGAGGGTGGTGGGGGGAGGGAGAATAGAGAACAAAGCCAAAGGTGGCTCAGTACATATCTACTCCAGCACTGGCCCCCCAAGCAGGATCCCCAGGAGGCTAAGACACAGGCTAACTGGTGGATGTCATAGCGACAATCTTTCTTCCTTCTACAATGACTAGCACTGGCAATGTCCTACACAAAAAGGAAAAGGGAGAAGGGAGGGCCATCCTCTTTATAACTTCACCTGCCCAGACCCTCAAAGTCTCTTCTTAGGAATCATATGGTCATAGTTCAAGAGTTGAAGGAATCTCAGAAGCCATTAAGTCTAACCTCCTGCCCCAGCATTTTGTAACTGAGGAAATTGAAACGCAGGGAACTTAAGTGACTTGTCCAATATCACACTAGTAATAAGAATGAGAGCGGAGATTTGAACCCAGGTCTTCTGACTTCAGAAAGTGCTATCAGAACCTGTGTTATTTCCCACTACATTGTGCTGTTGTCCTTTCCCCTCCTCTCTTCCCTTCTCTCCTTCCCCCTCCCCTTCTTTTCTCTCTTCTCCCCTTCCCTCCTTTTCCTGTCTCTCTCCAATTCTTTTTTCCTTTCCTTTCCTCTCTTCTCCTTTCCCCTCCCTCCTCCCCCTCCTCTCTCTCTCTTTCCTTCTCCTTTCATCTCTTTTCCCCTCCCCTCCTTTCCCTTCTCCACTTCTCCCTTCTTCTCTTCTCTTCTTGTCCCCTCCTCTCTTCTCTTTCCCCTCCCCTCTCTTCCTCTCTTCTCTTGTCTTCTCCCTTCCTTTCCCATCTTCACTCCTCCCCTCCTATCTTCTCCTCTCCCCTTTTCTTTTCTATTTTTCTTTTCTCTTCTCCACTCTCCTTTCTTCTGTTCTCCCTTCTCCTCTCCCCTCCTCTCCTCTTCTTTCATCAAATTTATCTAATGGCTACTATAATAGACCACATGGTGTGGTAAAGAAATGCTAGACTTGAAGTCAAAAAGACCTGGGTTTGATTCCCCTCACACTTAACATCTTTGTGACTCTGGATAAGTCACTCAACTCCCTGATCCTCAGTTTCCCTATCTGTAAAACAGTACTGTTGTAAAGATCAAATGGGCTGATGTTTTTAAAGTCTGATATAATGTCAGCTATTATTACTAAGTTCAAGCCTTTTGTGCTCTGTTCTCTTCAGAATTTGTTGCCTTTGACAAGCCTGTGAAAATCAAATTAAGCACTGTCTTCAGAGGATGCCTCTACTAGTGGTTTTTCTCTCTCTCAATTCCTCCACCCCTACACACAAGTGTCTGAGGGTTTAGTTGGGGTGGGGGAGGTGAGTAGTTTGTTCTTATACAGCTTGGCAGAAATCAGGAATTATAGGTTCTATTCCTCTGCCTTTAGCCAGACTTTCAGATAGACCATCTGAAATAGAGGGTCCAAAGTAAGCTCTAACCTGAGAATAGATCAACCTGCCCTGGTAAGGATGGGTGTCCTACTTAGGCACACATAGTGCCGGAACTAAATGTCCTTCCAAGGCTGCTTTCTGCGGTGTTCCAGGATCCTCTTTGTCTAGGCAGTTGGGAAAAATTCCAGGGTCATTTTATTCAATTTCCTTGACCCCTATTTCACTAGTGTCCAAAGGCACCTTGTAGTTGAGGGTTCTGACTCTCCTAGGTCCCATGTTTTCCAAGGGGAGAGAAAGGGAATAAAAGAAGTCAAAGTGAGTACAAAATGGAATGGGGGCACGCTAAAGCTTGATTTCTAAAAAGGCCCATTTGGATGCATTAAATGCTCCCAATTCTCTGAGCCTACAGCCCAAGGAGCAGTATTGCTTTGCCCATATCAATGCCTTGTTTTGGAGGGGCAGACAGTACACATTTGGTTGATCAATTTTAGGGTCTAAAATGATAGTCCACTTCCCTAGACCCCACCCCTCCAGACCCAAGCAGTGGCCCTGAGCAAGGTATTATGAGCCATAGGTGTCCCCTCTCCTAGCCTGTATTCTACAACTGTGCCTGCCCTGAGGAGGATCTGTGGCTGGCGAAGGCATCGGCCGCCCGGGCAAGTCTGAGCAGACAGCCTTCCCCGATTGCTGGCTCCAGGCCTCGGAGCCCAGCTTGGAGCTCCCCCCAGAGTGGCGGGATTGATTGGCTGCAGCCAGAATGGGCACCACTCTCCCTGGCTTGGACTGAAACAGGGCCATCTGTTACACCTCTAGTTAAAAGTACATAAAGTTGAGCATTTGTGCGCCGACAATACCACCCCTGACACCCTCCACGCACACAGCACTCCCCATCTTTGGCAGGAGCCCACACCGTGACAGGCCCGGTGCAGGAACGCCCACACGCTAGCTTGGCTGGCACCGGTGAGCTCCACAGCTCCTGCCCAGAGATTGGAATTGGATGGGCCAAGCTCAATCAGATCTCAGTGCAAAGATGGGATCTAGGAGGTATAACCTTGGAAGGGGAGAGGAGGACACCTAAAAGCTAGCCTCGGCTGTGTTCTGTACTCTGGATTGTTGGCTCCACTATGGGCTGGGCATATCCAAGATATCAGAGTCAGTGATTCTGATATGAAAGTCATGGGACAGACAGCAAGTGGGTGATCTTGATGAAATATCCCAGATTGCTGGGCAATATCTTTCCTTTGCTTTACAAATTCTGATGGCTCCTATTCCCCAGCTGGATTATTCTGGCATTCAAGACCCATTCCAATCTGGCCCTACCCCATCTCATCTCACAGAACTTTTCTCTCCCTGTTCTAGTTATTCCAATCTCTTGTATCCTCTTTCCCAGATAACTTCCACCTCTTCCACAGGCTTTAAGTACACAGAACATAGACACAGGTTAAGAGTTAGAAGGGACTCTTGTAACTGTCCTTTTTTTTCAATCTTATCTTCTCATGTGAATGCTCTCTTCTCTTTGTCTTTTCAAATCCTGGTCATCCCTAAGGGTCCAACTCAATTTCTACATCTCATTCAGCCTTTCTAGACCACTCCAACCCATATTGAAGCCTCACCTTTCTGTGCTCTAACACCCAACCATCTGAACCATGTAATCTTACAATCATTCTGTCTGTTCCAAGTCTCTCTTCTTCCCAGCTCCATTAAGTCTCTGGAAGACGGGGTTTCAGTCCTCCTATTTTTCTTGTTTCCCCCATAATCAGGCAGACTGAATGCCTGCACTCATCAGCCTTGGGCTTTGGGTTAGGAGGTTTAAATATCAGAACTTAGTCAGTGGCCAATTTCACTCCTTAAACAGTCCTGCTGATCAAAGCCCGGAGAGGCAAATGAACAGTTAGACAAATACAGATGTCATTCTGTCAGTCAGTCATCAAACATGTTAAAGGCGTCCTACAGTATCCTGTGCTATGTTTGGAAAGGGGCAGAAATGAATATGACCCTTGTCATCAAGGTCACAGACTAGTTGAGAGGAGACACTAGATACGGACACAAATTATTATCACATAATGAATGGATGGATGGATCATTTAATAGTGTCTGAGATGTTCCTTGTCTTATAAAATGAATGAATTTCAGAACTGGAATAGGCTTCAAAACTCAAAAAGTTAGAGTTAGAAAGGACCTCTTCCCCTACAATATCTCTGACAAAGCAGTATTCACTGAGATGAAATATTTCTCATGACAGGGAGCTCATTACTGCTTTCTAACTCTTTCCATTGCTAGGTAGCTCTTGGGTTGTTAGAAAATTCTTCCTTATACTAAACCAAAATATGTCTCTCTGTAATTTAAACCCACTAGTCTTCCCTCGAGGCCCACACAGAATAAGTCAGTTATCTCTTCTATATAACAGTCCTTCACATATGTGAAGCTATCCATCATTTGGCATGATTCACCATATTTTCTAAATCTCACTGAGAAAATCCAAAAATGAATACATAGCATAAGGTCTTGATCTTACTCCAGTGTTAGAATGGGGGATCTTATCAGGCTGGGGAAAGTGAGGAAGAAGAGGAAGGAAGAGAGAACCCAGGAGGGGCAGTTAGAGGCTAAGAGAAAGTTGAGCCAACCAAGTGCATGGTCCTGCCCTTAGACATCTCAACGTGCTGAAGCCCCAAAATCTTTTTACTCTGAAATGCCTCCCTAGCATCCCATTAGATTCCTTCTCAATCTCCTTCCCTTCTCCCTTAACCTCTAGTCCAGAATCTAAGAGAACTCAGCTTCTCCTTCCCTCAAGTGTTAAGAAGAACTGTGTGAGGAGGGAAAAATTCCACATATTAGTTTATTGGCAAAGAAAGTAATCTCCAGGTAAATTGGACTATTGACTGATGGTATTTTAAGTCCTATTTTCCCCTTCCTCCTTGCAGTGCCTTTATTCTCACTTCTGTTGTCTGTGCCTGGAATGGTTCCTCGTTCCATACCTCTGTCTCTGTCTATTGAATTTCTTTACCCATCCTTCATGACCTAACTTAAATGCTATATCCTTCATGAAGTCCTGATATATCCCCCTCAGAAATGATGTATTCTTCTCCAAATCTCAGAAGACTTTGTAGGACTATTATCATATTCTATTCTGTAGCTTGTTTTGTGTATAGTTATTGCATATTTCTATGAGTGTTACACATCTCCTACAGAAAAGTCTTTCCCGATCTTCCCCCCTCCCCAGATACTAGTGCCTTCCTTTCTAAAATTATTTTCCATCATACTCTGCATGTACTTTATAAAATCCTACTTTTATATAAGTTGTCTATCCATTTAGGATGCAAGGTTCTTAAGGATAGAGATTGTTTTTGGTTTTTTTCACTCTATCCTTAGAACTTAGCACAGAGTCTAGCACTTAGCAATCATTTAATCATTGCTTACGCAAGGTTCAATTGATTTTTGTATCCCTTTTTGGTATCCCTTCTGCTAGATTTTGATTGGGGGTGGGGATTTTTTTTTCTTAATCTAGTCCAGAACACTCTACACAAACACAGTGTTTTGTTTTGTCCAGAGAGGGAATGTCCAGATAGGTTCACTGGGGAGAACTCCCAGCATGTAAACTCATTCCACTGATACAAGTCTGCAAATCATCCATGACTTTACAATCTTAAAAGTTGCCTGAGGGGTTAAGTGACTTGTCCCCAAGCATATAGCTAGTATATTTATGTAAGCCATTCTGATTTCAAGGCGGGTCTTGTACCCTCATGGCTGACTCTGGTTTACACATAGTAGGTATTTAATAGATGTCTGCTGTCTGAATGAATAAACAAATGAGGATCACTGAGAAGGTCAGGTTACATCTTCCCTTCCTTGTGGTTCATTTTATAATAAAAACAATTATGACCCATAGAGCAATAACTTACAATCTTCCCCTGAAGGATCATATCTATAACCCCAAAGGGGGATGCTGAGGACCAGACTCAGGGCCTAGGTAGATAAATCGATACCTGTTTTTAAATCTTCGATGAGTGATATAAATGAAGGATTCTGGTTGAAGCCAGTAAGAAGTCTGGAAAGGATGACTGACAGATGAATGGAATGGATTGACTGGCAGACAGGAGTTGAGTCAGCTCTGCAATGTAGGGGACAATAGCAAAGCAGATTTGTCGGGCTGGCCTGGGCTCTCTAACGTCTTGAAGGAAAAGTGGGGAAATAGAAGGGACGCTTCGACTTGAGGGATCAAGCCCAAACCCAAATGTTCTTCGAAATTCTTGGGCTGTCTTGGAACCAAAAAACACAACAAAGCATAACAAAACAACTTA
Source organism: Potorous gilbertii (assembly GCA_028658325.1). Classification (NCBI taxonomy): domain Eukaryota; kingdom Metazoa; phylum Chordata; class Mammalia; order Diprotodontia; family Potoroidae; genus Potorous; species Potorous gilbertii. The sequence continues at coordinate 549,536,440 of CM053769.1, forward strand.
CGTTTTGTCTGGAGTAGGGATAAAAGTCTACCGGGTAAACGATTGAACCTTAACCCACGGAGCAGACTTTGGGGAAAAACCCCATTTTAGCCCGCTAGACCTTTAGCACTTCTCCCCCAGCTGCCCCCAACATCTCATGCTCGGGAGCCTGAAGAGAAGCACATGAGCCCAGAGGTATCTCCAGGCAGAGCCATCCAGGCTGGTAAACCTGGAGAACCCGTCCGGTGAGGATGGGTGAGGGCATACTGCCCGACCACCCTCCTCCGCCCCCTGCCCACTGGGACTAGCAGAATGGCGGAAGAAAAGAGAAGGACCATTTAGGGGCGTTACTGGATCCCCTGGCTAGGCTCTCTCGAGCCCTTCTTGGGGCAACGCGTCTCCGGGCCATGCTAGCAGCAGTCCTTTTAGTCTGCTTCGTGGTTCCCAGGCGCGGTCGCTCCGGAATAGCTATCGCTAATATCTCCGGCTGTGTGGAAACAGCGTTTTATTAAATGCCTCACACAGATTTGGGATAATAAAGATGAATATATTATATCCTTTGCCTCCCCCAGAGTGAGACAATAATAGGAAGATAAAAAAAAACAATAAAGCGAAGCATAAATACAGCGTAATGGGGCTGGTGGAGAACGGGGCGGTTCGAGCGGGGACTGAGTCGTGGAGCCCTGGGGAGGCTCAGGGTCTCGAGGGAGGGGAATGAGGAGTCCCACCCAGACTCTAGCCTCACTCCAGCCCTTACTGGGTTCTGTACACCCCACGCCCTAATGCCCAGGTTAGCCTTAGCCTGGCAAAGACACCGCCAGCTTGGCATCAATTTAATTCTATAAACATTTATTAAAAGCCTACTAAGTGCAAGGACAGAAGTACAAACTGTCTCTGGACTCATTTCCAGCACCTGCAATTCCCTATTGAAAAAACCTCTAAAGAGGTCATCCAAGCCAGTCCCCTTCCTCCAAGAAGGTCTAGCATCTTCTCAGGATTTGTAAAGCTCTTCACGGTCAGGTAAGATCATGGATTGAGACATGGACAGACACATCCAGGTCAGAAGTATTCCCAAGGGTTCCGCTGTGGAGCCAGGGAGTCAGGATTGCCTTTTTCTGGAGAGATCCGTGGTAGATTTAACTCTCATTGTCCTCCCCTGCTGCGGGTTAGGAACACAGATCATCCACAATTTGGGTTATCCTCCCTTCACTCATCCACAATTTGGGTTATCCTCCCTTCACTCTTTCTGGGGAAGAATCGCCCCTACCTTCCTGGCTCCAGCTTTCCCCATAACATTTCCAGAAGGGCCTCCTGAGGTCTGACTTCCATGTGTCCTTTCCTAGGCAGACCTGAAATGGAAAGTTGAAAAATAACTTCAAAGTTTACTTTTAAGGTACACCGCAGGCTCCAAAAGTGTTATTTCTCTGGGGAAGCAGAGGGGGAAAATCCTATCTCAGTGCATCCCCGGGATTAGAAATACACCTGACAAAAATCCATGGCCTCTGAGTAGGTCTGGAAAAATCTCTTTATTCCCCACTCATCCTCCCTCCCATTTACCAGCTCCCTGCTATCCTTATCTTTTCTCAAGACTTCTCCTTCCTCTGAAGGGGGTCAAGACTTTACAAATCTGCTAGTAAAATGGTTAACATTTTACTAGCTATCCAAAGAATCTCAACTTCCAGGCAGTTAAAAAAAAAAAAAAAGAACCCTGTAGACAGAGAAAAAGGAGAGAGAAAGTGAAAGAGGAAAGGAAGGGAGAAGGGATTTGGAGAGAATACGTAGGAAAGAAAAAAAGAAGAGGAATGAGGAATGATAAAAGAGGAAAATATAAAGAAAATAATAAGGGAAGATGGGAGAAAAGGGGGAGGGGGAAGAGACTATCAGAAGAAAAACAAAGCAAAGAGTAAACAAAGTTTTTACAAAGAACTGGAGGAAACAACTTGGATAAGAGAGTTGGAGGTGGAGCAGGGCAGAGAGAGAACATTTTTCTCAGACTGCAAAGCAGGGGATGAAAAGGATAGGGACAGAGAGTTGGACGGAAAGACTGACTGACTGTAAGAGGGATGGGATTTCCAGTCCCCTCTGCTCCCAACCCTCCTAGGATCCTGGAGGAAGGTGTAAGTGTGGAGTGTGTGTGTGTGTGTGTGTGTGTGTGTGTGTGTGTAGTATTTCTCCAGGTTGTTATGGGTGTGAGTATAGGTCTGAGTATTTGTGGGAGTGGGTGTGATCAGGAGCTATGGTGTAAATGAATCTTTATATGAATGAATTGGAGTGTAAGTGCTGGAATAAATGGTTATGATTATGCATTATGCATGTCAGTGTGATTGTGAATGAGTGTTGGTTTGTTTGGTGTTAGTAGACATGGAATGATAGGGAGTTTTAGTGTATGTAAATTTTTGGTGTGCCTAACTGATTTTGCATACTGGAGTGCTTAAGGGTGCCTGAGTATGTGAAAATATGTGAGTAGGGGGCTTGCCTGAGTGGTGAGCAATGCTGCCACCTCCAAGACTGGCTTAGGGTTCCTTGGGCCTTTAGATTCCCTAATGGTTAAAGTTGCAGAGAAGTAGGCTGAAGAAGGCAAGAGAGATGGAGACTAAAGGAATTCTAGCACTGCTGAAATGAAATAACATTGTGGGCTAAGAAAATGGAATTAACTATTGGACTCCATTTTACCAGGACATTCTTCTTTCTTTCTGGACCTACTGGTCAAATAATCACAGATATCTTGAATTTGGATACAAGGGGGACTGGATGGAGCATAAATGGGTGGGGGATTGGTCATATTTACAGGTTTTGGGGATGCTGTCTATATTCAGCAGCGTTAAGATTAATGCCAAGATTTCACTTCCGTGCCTTGTTCAGGAATGGAAGATTGAAAAGAAGCCCTCAGACACAAGAGGAAAGGGAACCGAAGTTGTCAGAGAGTTCCCCAACAAGCCACACTGGACTCTCCTCAAATCCTGTCACCATTCTCTTGATAATGACAGTGGTGGAGGAAGGAGAAAGAACTTCCTTTTCGTTGGGAAACGAAATCCCGGATAATACGAATAAAAGCAATTTTTAGTTTTAAAGTCTGAATTCCCTTTCCTCCACACTCCTCCCCTAGAATCACTACTGGTCCATCCCCAAACTCCAGAGTGCCCCGACATCTTCTGCCAGTCCTTTCGAAGGCCTTCGGGAGTCTTGTGAAGAACAATAGTCTTCTAGCCTCAATGACTCTTCACTCACTTTCCCCCCATCCCTGTGACCCTACGACCAAAGGGGATAATTTTCTCCGGTGGGCTGAACAATTTCGGGTAAAACTCTCTCAGGGTCCTGGAAGCAGGGCCTTCTCATCGTTTGGACACCTTCGGCCCAGGGCTCTTGTCTGAAAATCCCGGGTCTCCAGGCTCAGAGGATGGTGGTAATGAAGACTGAGGGTGAGAGGGATTGACCCTGTATCTCCTGGAAGGACCTCCTGCCCCCTACTCTAAGCCTTAGATCAGGATCACGGGCTCCCTTCTCCCAGGGGCCAGGGTCTTGAGCTTTAATGAAAGGTGGCATTGCAAGGGGAGGGAGGAGCTGGTGACTCCCCTCCCCGCATCTCCCACCCAGAGAAAACGAGAAAATGCCTAGGAAATAATTTTCGATAATCACTTTATGGGGCCCTTCCCCTCCCGCTCTTTATTAGAACGGGAGCGCGAGGCGGTTATTACAGTGCTGTCTGTCCGGGCTGCAGGCGGAGCGCAGCTCTGCCGCGGCGCCGCTAATGCAATGAGCTTCATTCGGCTCCTGAATTATTCACGCGCAGTTTATTATAAGGAGGTCTGAGTCAGGCCTTTCAGCCCGCCCCCGCCCCACAGCATTGAGGTGCCATCGATCCGCGCATCCTCAGCTCCAAATGAAGCTTTGAGTTTCCCCTCCTTCGAACCTACCTCCCAATCCCACCCCCAGCCCTGGCCTGCCTCAGCCAAGCGCTTATGTCTCTTTCAGGTCGGGATCCCGGTCTCAGAACTGGTGGGCTAGTGTGATCTGACTTTCCTCCATTACATATCTCTCCTGTCCCTTCTCCCTGTCTCTGTTTCTTTCTCGGTCTCATTGTCTCTCTGTGTGTCTCTGTTTCTGTTTCAGCCTCATCTCTTAGTCCTTGCAGCCTGAATCCTCCCTTTTTCCTGTTCTGGATGCACGCTACACCTAAGAGTTTGAGTTGATTTTCTTTAAGTTACTGACTAGGGATCTGATTCTAACTCAACTGAGGGTGAGGGCCAGAGTCCGAAAGTCACATCTGGAAAATGTCTGACTGCACACATTCCACTAAATCGCCTTTCACTAGGAGTGAGTGACAAAACTCCTCTTTTGAAATGTAAACACCCTCGAGGGAGGGTTAAAACTTGAAGTTGGTCACACTTTAACATGACTAACTTAAATCTAAGAGTCAAATTGCTTTCTTCCACACACCTTTGCTACGTTCACTCTCTTAAAAAGAACTGGAATTGAGGTGTGTGTGTGGCAATTTTGGAGTATGGGGTATTTAGAAGAGGCTAGGACTGGCTTCGTTAAAGCTCCAACAGCGGAGAGTTTTGGGAAAGTGAAGAGTCACAGAACAGAACAGTAGGAGAAGCCTCAGGAAGATGAGGCAGGAATAAAGACCGATAGATGGGAGAGGGCTCCAAGGACAAATATCCCAGAGTTCACAATTTAGTTCTGTGCCTTGGTGCCTACAATGCTTAGTCTGCCCTAAATCTATCCTTAGAGAAGTTTAGCCACTGGAAGCTACCAGTGCTCCTGTTAGCATTAAACCACTTCTATATGCCAGGCGTTGTGCCAGACACTGGGGATACAAAAAACCAAAACAGAACAGTCTCGCAAAATCTTCTATAGCATTTCACACGTGTATTTCTCACTATTCCCCTACCAAGATAACCTAAAAATCAAAAAATTCTTGGGAGGAGAAAGTTATAATTAAATGGGTAATTTTTCTTCCAGCTCTATGTTGGACTAAGGTCTCTTCCTATTAAGTAATTTTCATCACTTTCAAGTGAGGTGAGTGTGGCAGCAAGAGAGGCACCAAAGGACTTGTTGATGATGACCTGCTCCTTCCCCACACCCTATGCCTACTTAGGGATGCCAGGCTGTTTTAAACTACCCACCCCACCCCCTTTTCAAGTCTAGTCCTAGAACCCTAGGATGTAATCCAGCTGCCCCTTCAATGCAGTCACAGAACATTTAGGGAGTTTTGACATTTTTGCCCCACTTTTAACCCTGACTTAGGAAGCATTTTTGTCTCTGTTCCTTTCTTTTCCCTATCTTTTGACACTGTCTATGACTGTCTTTGTTATTCCACTTTTGACTCTAGATATATCTCTGACTTTCTGTCTAACAGTCAATCAATTTTTATTGACATATACTATACACTCAATTCTATACTCTGATTCAGAGGTTGGGGTGTCAGAGAGAATGGAGAATGGGGTTAGGAAAAGGAGAGCCTTCTTCCTGTCTGCCCTGTTCTGTTCAGAAAATATCAATAAAGGTCTGCGACTTCATTGAAACAGTAGCGCAGGACTAAGTGCTGAAGGGGTTCGGAGGAGTGGATAGAGTTGGATCTCCCAAATCTTCAACAAATATAAAAGAGAGAATTGTCCAGTGCATTCTACTCAAGCCAACTAGCTTGTCTCCAACTGGATGAGTGAGGTTTTAGGGGAGACCAAGGTCACTCACTACAATGTCGTGTTCAAGTTTAGCTACTTCTTAAATCCAAATCTCTTAATTCTCCGTGGCTCAGGCTGCTTCACAGAAGTGCAGGAGTAAAGGCCCAGGTCCCTAAACTTCAAAGGTAGAAGAGCCTGAGCTGCATTGGCTGCTTCCCAGGTTCCCCTGGCCCATGGTTCTTCCTACCCCGGGAAATCCAAACCTTAAGTTAGGGAAGATGACTCCAGTGTTAGGACTGAAGGAATGACCATATATCTGCATGTCTGATCGACTTAACTAGATTGTGAGTTCCAGAACATTAGAAATCCTCTCTGATTCCCTTGTATATTCCCTCAGCTCCCCCAAAGAGGGTTCAGTACAGATTGCTTAATAAATATTGAATGAATGTTGGATGCCAATAACTCCACCCTCATTTTTTCTCCTCTCTTCTCTCTCAACCGAAACCCTTCACTCAACTGTGGTGTTAGGCAGTAGTCAGTCACTCACATCTAGCTTCAGACACGTATCTATGCAAGGAGAAAGAATTCTCTTGGACTGTGAGGGAGCTGCTGTCTGATGGGGTAGAAACTAAGGAGAGAATTTTCATCACTTTCAAGTGACTTATATTAAGACAGTGAGTTAAACATATAAGCACCACAGTCAAAAGACCTTCAAAGACACTGAAGACACACCTGGCCTCACCGGGGGAGCAAAGTTGGTTTCCAAATAAATTGAAAACGAATAGAAATCTAAGGACCACTAGTATGAGTTCTGACAGTAGCCTCCATGACTTGTTAATAGTTTTCTCCTATCCTAAGAAACGACTCATTTTTTGGTTAGTTTTACACTATCCCAATTGACCATTCGATTAATAAAATATCTTTCCACTTGCTGGTCTACTACTGTAGACAGGGGTCTGGTCTATGAGTCTAACTCCCCAACCCCTCCTCATGTATCTGGTCTCTGGCCCAAATACACTTCTGGCAGGAATTTTGGAGGTCCAGTGTCCAGCATACACCCAGCCTTGAGCTATGGGATTTCGAAAGAGGAGACCAGGTAGTATCTTTGACCCTTAAGAGACATTGATGGATCTAAATGCAGAGTTCAGAGACAATCTCCTGGACCTCTCAGTTTACCCTGCCTTGACTGCTTTCCATGTTAGGCAGTACCAAGAACAAGAGGAGGGGGAGGGTGTGGACCTCCAGTGCTTTGGTCTGATAACTCGATAATAGTACTACTCTTCCAGGTCCCTTCTGCCCTGTTCAAAACCCTAAATGTCCCTTCATTTTCTCTCCCAAACCCCCTCCCTTCATGGCAGACCAGGTTTAATTCCTCTCGGCCACCATGTGAGTGTGTGTATCCATACAGAAATATAGTCTGCATGGATACCTGGAGGCACACAATTAGAAATAAAAAAAAATATATATATATATATGTATATATATACATATATATATATATATATGTATATATATACATATATATATATATATATATATATCCATACATAAGCACTGTACAAAGACATATGCAGGCACACATACATACATATGTTTAAAATACAGATATACAAGTCTCAAGTTTGTCTATACTACAAAAAACACTTGGCTGAAAACTGCTCAACCTCACTTTGATCTCACTGAGGAGAAAAGAGAAAAGAAAACTAGTCGAGCTGCTGGAAAATGAGGAGGATGTGAAGTTCTGATCAGCACTGCCTCTGGAGATGCTGAAATAAACCAATCAACTGAAAATGGGATGATTCTGTGACCATGGCACGTACATTTTCAGATTCAGTCTGTGTTTGTGATCATAAAGAGTGGAGATTTGAAAATTATCTGGTTAATGGGCTTAACCTTGAAAGTAGGATGATTGAAACACAGAAGTGGATTTTTGGAAGAGCACCCGTTATAGGGGAGGGGAGAGAAGGTGGAAAGTAGGAGGTAAATTGTATGTTAGACTATGCTTGGCAATACTATAGTATTTGCTAAAGTTCTATTTCACTTTATACCATGTATTTGTGGGCTGACAGGGTTTTCTGAAGTGACTTTCGCAAATCGAAAATCTGTATCCTGAGTTTCTGCCTCCCGAGCTTCAGTCAGTTGGGAGTTTCTGTATGTCCCCACTGATCCTGGAACTAGAAACCTGTGGAGAGGTGGTGACCTCAGAGGCAATGGGGGAAAAAAAGAGGTTTTTTTCCCTAGGTCTCCTATGGCTTCCTTGATCCTGGCTTAGGCAGTCATTTAAGGAAGGAAGGAGGGAAAATGCTGGGCCTTTGCTTTAAACTCAGAAAAGCCTGGCTGGTTGATCAAGGTTTAAGTAGCAATTTAAATCAGTCCCAGCAGGAAATATTGGGGAGCACAGCTCCACCAGTTACTCAGAGTCAAGGAGAACAGTGACCTAGGCGTTCTAGGACTGGACATTTCGAGAAATGTTCTCATTTTTCAAAGGGAAGTGAGAGCTGAATCTCTTGGGTTTAGGGAAAAGTTAGTTGATCGACTCTGGAACTTCCACATCCTAATGATGGGCTAAGGGGGGAGAAAATTCCCTTACCCTGAGGGAGCAGCTGAGAGGGAAACAGAATGAAGCTATTGCTCCTGCCTAAGGATGGGTAAACCACCTCTCAGGACCGAAAATTGGAATCTGGTTGTCAACGGGTTTCTTTCCTCCTCGCTGAGTTTATCTGCCCACCTCTATCCTCGTTTCTCTTACATTTCTGTTCCCAGGTCAATGACCTTTTCTCCTCCACTCCATTTTCTCCTCCGTCCAGATTCCCCATGAAGCAGAGCCACAGACTATTATACAGTTTAGTGAAAAGCATTATCCTCAGATATCTAACCCGGACTTCGGGTACAAAATCCTGGGAAAAGTTATGAGGGCCCAGCAATGATCTAAGACTCGAAGTGGGGCCTAGGGAGATAATGATCAAGCTAAGAACCCCGGTCAATCTCCTCGTCTTTCCCCTTTCTATCCGGATCTCTGAGCCTTTGTCCAATCCCTCTGGCACCTTCTCTTTAGCCTCTTAGAGCCTTCATCAGAGATTAGCCTTCCAACCCAATGGAGCTTCCTTTTCCTCAGTTCATGTCCTCCTGGATGAAGGGAAGGGGCTATTCTAACTGGGGGAGTCGAGAAAGGAGAATGCAGACTGGAGAGGGAGGAGTGTGTCAGGAGAAAGGGGTGCAGTTCTACTCCGGGTTCAGGCAGTACCTGGCAGGGAACTTCTTTCTCTACAAAATTGGCCTCAACTAGAGAAAGACTTCCTTTCATCTCCTCTCTCCCTGCCCTTTGGTCCTCCCTGCACCCCCAAGCGCCAGCTCAGCCCAGAGAAAAAGAAGGCTACTTTCAAATACACAAACGCAGAAGAAAAAAAAAAAAGACATACTTAACAAACCCAGAAGCTCTGATTGGCCCAGCATGCTTTCAATCTTTTTCGAAAGCCAACCCTTATTCAGGTACCCACCACCCCCACCGCTCAGCGACACTGCCCCAGATCCCTCCCCGAGCCCCGAGCCCCGCCTCTCTACCCCCAAAGTGCCCCACACTCATACTGATCTCGACCCCTATGTTCTTGTCTGATTTGGGGTACCACGAATTGTTTGCACAGTGATGGACTAGAGATTCGTACTTTGAATATATAGATCCCAAAGGAGGCCTGGATCCTCTTCCAGTCTCTCTTAGACCGGCTGACCAGAGAGGGGGGGAAATATGGGGTGGGGAACTTTAAGAGGCAGCAACTGGTTTCCCACTCATGGACGTCTGAAATTTAGGATTAGTATTCTTCCACTTCTTAAACTTTTTTCTCCAAAAGAGGTGAAAGGGAGAAGAGAACTCAGGACAGAACGGGTGCTGGGTTCAAGGGTCAGCTTTTCTTTAGACAGCCCTCCAGGGAATGGACTACAGTCCTCAGCATCCATCACCCAGGTGCAAGAAGACCAAGGAGAAAAGATTATAGAAAAAAGGTCCTCGATCCGAAAATAAATAAGTATCCTTTGCCCTGAGTCTGTGCTGTCTGTGCTGTACTGGAGTTTTCCTCGAACCTCGGGTTTCTTTTTCAGTGTTTACAGAGAATCGAAAATGGGTCCTGTCACGCGGAGGGTCCCTGTGCACCCAGGTTGGGAAATAGGTAGAGGTGGTAAAGGATGGATGAAGGATCAAAGAACTCGAGTTCCAAACTGAGACACCCAGGGAGCCGTTCAGTCCTACTTTTCCCATTCTATATTCTCATCTGCTCTAACCCTCCATTTTCTCTGGCCTCCATACTCTCCGGTCCCTCTCTCTTCTTCTCCCCCTGTGTTCCCCTCCCCCTCCCAGATCTGTGGTTCTGGGGTTTAGCGCCCCTGGCTCCCCTCCTTATTCTCCTAAGCCTTTCCAGGATCTCACATTCTTCCCAGTCTGGGACTTCGGAGAGAAGGCTCGGAAGGCCGGACCAAGTCAGTGAACAAGGAACAAACTCCTGGGCGAAAAGGGTAGAGGTAGAGGGTGTCCCTGAATTTCAGCAGAAATGAGCTTAAAGCCAGGGAGGTTCCGCACAAATCTCTGGGGAAGGGAGGTCTCCCCATTCCTGCACCTACTCTACAACCTATTCAAGAAAAGAAAAATGTATATACAAATATATAAAACACAAATACACCTACAAATAGATACACAAAAATATACAGAATTTATACAAATAATCAGACAAACAAGCAAATACACATATAAATATGCACAAATATATAAAACATACGACACAAAATACTCAAATATAGAAAATACAGAAACAAGCATACAAATATAAAATATACGAATATGCACAAAAATTCATATTCGCAATCCAACCAATTCATATTCATGCACAAATTTAGACATTTACCCCCTCCCCAGTCACAAATACAAGACAGATTTCAGGCAACCCTAGGCCCCCAGAAGCCAATCTGAACCCCCGTTTCTGCCCCCTCCTTGCACTTATAGTCTCTCCCCGCTCCAGGAACAACTGGAATTGGGACAGGCTATGAAATCAGCCCCCGGTACTAGGCAAGGCGAAGAAAGGCTGGGCTAGGTTGGGCTGATAGCCCTGACTAAGGAGGCCCGAAGCCGGCCCCCTTAGCCCCGCCGCCAACCCCCTCCTTCTTCCCTCCCCCCCCCAATCCCATGTTCCTGGAACACAACTGCTATCTGTCCAGCAGAACCAGGCAGGACTATCCAGGAGCCCTGGGGTCTCAGCACAACCTGCTCCACAGACCCAGAACAGCCCGTCCGAGGTAAGCTGGCTCTATGGCCTCCCCTGGGACCCTGCTCAGCCCAAATGCCAAGCCCTGGGAAACGTAGCATCTCCCCTCCCAATAACCCCAAACAAATCCGGAGCTGAATCCTGAGCCCGACTTCGCCATATTGTTCTGTCTGCAGCAGAGCCATCTAAGCTTAAAGTGAGCAAAAAGCTGAACCATACCAAACGTCAAACTGCAGACCACCATTTCTTTTCCCCGGCAGGGATCCCCACGCCCGGCCCAGTCCTGTCCCGCTTGGCCCCTGCCCCGCTTCGGTTCCAACCCAGCCGGGCCTGGCACAGCTCAGTCCGATCCCCAAGATTCCACCAGAGCTTGCTGGGAAGCTCCCAGCCAGTCCCTAGCCCCTCGCTGCCACCCAAAAGGAACTGAGAAACCCCGAAAGGCAGCAAACGAGAGAGCGAGAGAACCTGAGAAAGGAAGAGGGAAATCTCGTTTTCCGTTAAAAAAAAAATCATAAAGTCAACGCGGTTCACAGCGCCTCTTTACCTTACCTTCCCGGAGCCTGGCCCTGCGTCCCTCCCAAGCGGCGCAAACTGCTGCGGACTTAACGTACAAATAATGAGCAATATTATCACAGAAATAAAAAGAGAAAATAAAGATTCGAGGAAATCACCGTTAGCGTCGTGAAGGCGAGAAGAGGGACCGGAAAATCGGTGTTTTGGGGGCGGATGTTTTTTCATCAGACTGTATTATTCTTGATGCAATAAAGCCGGGTGATAATGTAATTTTAAAATATATATGTCCAAGCAAATTGCGCCGCAGAAAATGACAAGCGCATTAAGCATTCTAATTCAAGCCGGCTCCACCTACCAGGCAGGCCTCCTAATTAATGAGGCCCCAACTTAGAGTCGGCTGCATTGGGGGGAGAGAGGGAGAGAGGGAGAGAGAGAGAGAGAGAGAGAGAGAGAGAGAGAGAGAGAGAGAGAGAGAGGTGGGGGAGGAGTGAAGGAGAGGGGGAGAGAGGGGAGAGGAGAGAGAAAGAGAGAGAGAGAGAGAGAGAGAGAAGAAAAGAGAAGAGAGAAGAGAAGAAGTGTCATTGCGGATAATTGATTACCTCCCAATCAACGATAACTTGTTAGCAATAGTCAATTGCTCCGTCTCTCCGCCTCTTCTCGCAGTCCTGGATTTGCGCCTTCGCCTCGGCTCCTCCAACCCCTAGCCGCTAGGACCAGGGGCCAGGGGCCGCGGAGACATCTGACACCTTTAAATAGCTCGGAGGAAGACGAAACTGGAGCCCGGCACGCAGTGTCCCCGCTTCGGCCCGGGACTGCGGGAAGCCCCGGCGGCGCCCGCGCGCCCCCTCCCTACGACCTCCTCCCGGGGCCCTGGGCAGCTCTATCGGCCGCCGCGGTAACCTTGCGCTCAGCCAGCTCTCCCCTCCCCCAGCGATCCCGGCAGCTCTTCAAGGACCCCGGTGCCCTCCACCCCCATCCCCCACCTCCGCGTCTGGAGTTGTCGCCGGGGCTGGAACTTTTCCCCCGCTCGCTGCGGTTCGGGAGGCGGGCGGCGGGTTTGGCAGCGGCTCCCGCGAGCGCCCATAGCCGGAACCTGCCCCGGCTCCGGCCCCCGAGCCCAGCATGACTTCCAAAGAAGAAGGAAAAGCGTCGTCCGGGGAGGAGAGGCGCCGTAGCCCCCTGGACCACCTGCCACCTCCAGCCAACTCCAATAAGCCACTCACTCCTTTCAGCATCGAGGACATTCTCAACAAGCCGTCGGTGCGGAGAAGTTACTCTCTGTGCGGAGCGGCGCACCTGCTCTCAGCTGCCGACAAGCACTCCGCCGGCAGCCTGCCCCTGGCGGGCCGGGCCCTACTCTCGCAGACTTCACCTCTCTGCGCGTTGGAGGAACTAGCCAGCAAGACCTTTAAGGGCCTGGAGGTCAGCGTCCTGCAGGCAGCCGAAGGTAGGACTGCCGGTCCCCGGCTCAGTCAACCCGTCTTTACCCTGTCCTGCAGCTAGTCAGTGCGAAGCTCTGACTTCTGCCTCATCCCGAGTTGGTCCAGGCCCTCCCTCGACTCCTCTCTTTCTCTCTCCTACCCGACTCTGGCCTGAGGTCTGGACCGGCTACTATCGGCCCAGGTCAGGCATAGATGGGACTACATAGCTCACCACCTTTTTCCTCAGGGCGGGTGGTTACAAGTGGGGTGGTTTGGGGGTTGGTTGGTGGTGCCTCTGGAGCCTAAACTCCCACGCTGTCCTACTCCGGGTTCCTCTGCTCAGAGCGCTGCTTATTCACAAATGTCCCATGCTCATCTGGGCCAGGGAAACTATGTACTCATTCGGTCCAATGGGGCTAGGGCCCCGGGAGCCGGTGCTGCCGCAGAGAGCGGGCCCAGGCCTTCCTGGATCGGGTCGGAGAGGAATTCGGGGACTGTTCTCCAGGTCCAAGGGGTAGGGGTTGGGGGCTGGGGAAATGACAGGAAGAGTGTCCTTTTGCTCACTTCCTACCCAAACCTTTCCATTTCCACCCCCAACCTGCCTATGATCTCCATACAGGCCGCGACGGGATGACCATCTTCGGGCAGCGGCAGACGCCTAAGAAGCGGCGGAAGTCGCGCACTGCGTTCACGAACCACCAGATTTACGAACTGGAGAAGCGCTTCCTTTACCAGAAGTATCTGTCGCCAGCCGACCGCGACCAGATCGCTCAGCAGCTGGGCCTCACCAACGCACAGGTCATCACCTGGTTCCAGAACCGCCGCGCCAAGCTCAAGCGGGACCTGGAGGAGATGAAGGCCGATGTGGAGTCCGCCAAGAAACTGGGGCCCAGCTCACAGGTGGACATCGTGGCTCTGGCCGAGCTAGAGCAGAACTCTGAGGCTGGCGGAGGGCGGCCCAAATCCCGGCCCAACTCACCTGTCCTGCCGGCTGGCCCCCCTCAGGCCCCTGGGGTGGGCCACCTTCAGCTTTCCCCCGCCTCTCCCCTCACGGACCAGCCGGCCAGTAGCCAGGACTGCTCGGAGGACGAAGAAGACGTAGAGATCGACGTGGACGACTGAGTCCGGGGGGGTGGGGGTGGGAGCTGAGCGTCCCTCGTCCTCTCTAAACGCAAGAGACCCCCCAGTTCATATCCTTCCCCAAAGACCTCGTCCTCTCTCAGCTCCCCGGACCGTGCGATGGGAGCTAGGATCCCATTCTACCCTTCCTTTCCTTCCTCCTTTCTTCCAGCCCATTCCTTGCCCCTGACGGACTGTGTCCTCCCCGCCTCTTCATCTTCCCGGACTGTAGGCCCCAGGGAGCCCGGGCTGGTCCCTACCCCTCGCAGCCTGGCCCGGCCTGGCTCCTTCCTATCTAAGCAATAAACCCCGAGATAGCGGCCCTGCCTCAGCTGTGGACCGGACCGACTGCCCGGGGCCTGGACATCACGACCGGCGCCGGCCCTGCCGCTGTCCAGGGCGCAGTTGTCTCCTCTGCTCGACTCCGCAGACCCGGGCTGCGGGTCAGAGAGTACCCCGGAATGGTGCAATTCTGTATGGCTTCTGTATAAATATTTAAACGTATATATTGGGGAGGGAGGTTTCTTATCCTTTATTCCCCATTTTTTTCATGGAGGTTTCAATTTTTTAAAACGTCTTCAGAAGTCCTATGTCTGACAAACGAAAAACAAAACGGAGAATTTTAAATAAGAGCGACTGAGGGAGCGGAAGTGAAGGGATCCGGGTCCCCGCTCCCTCCCACCTCTTCCCGGGGTACCCGGGCCATCCCTGCCCGACTTCACTTAGGTGGAAGATCCAAATTTGCCTTTTTGATTTTTTCCTTGCATGTGGTGCCTGTGCCCGGAGCAGGGCCCTTCCCTGCGGGCGATCTGGGTATTTCTTTCCTTCTTTGAAACGTTCCTTTCTTTTTTTCGCGCGGGGAAGGGGTGGGGGGAAATGGGGTCCGACCTGCAAGTTGAAAATCGATCCGTTCTTTTCCTAGCGAGTAGAGGTTTGTTTCCGATGCAATTTCTGCCTCACGTTACCGATTAAAGCTATTTTTACCATTCCCGCTGTGCTACTGCTGTACTTGAGAAACTGCTCCGCGTTTTCCTGGGAGGGCAGCGGCGACCCAGGGGCTAGGAGAGGTGAAAACGAACACAAATAACCTAGATCTCTGGGATGATTAAAAAAAAAACTTTTAAAAATTGTTTTGCATGTGATAGAAACAGAAACAAGGTAAATCCCAACCTCCCTTCCCCGGCAATAACGTTGTTGCACTGTTGGTATGGTCCTGCTCTTGTCCCCACTTGGACAGAAGTGGTTTGGTTTCTGGTGCGAATTTTGCGCACTGTCTGGATTCTGCCCTCGGCCTCTGCTTCCCACAAATAAAATATTTTCCCTTGACTAAACTCCATGACGATTGTGTTTAACTGAGGCACCCGACCTCGGGAGCTAGAGACTTGAGCGTCCACGAAGTGGTTTAGCGGTTCCTCTAGGCTATGCCTCAGTTCCCATGACCCCTTTTGTCTGTCTATTCCTCCGGCCCTCCAATGGGACACACGAGTCCCCCGAGCCGACGGGACATGTTCCCTCTGTATCCTTTGTACTCCATCTCTTTTTTCCCAAAATGGGGAATATGAAGGTGATAAAATAGGGAAAGGATGAGAGAGAAGAAAGAGAAAAGAACTGGCTTGATAACAAAACGAAATTGTCGAAACGAGCTATGAGCAGCTGAGTTTCGCCAGTTCCGGGTAAAAATACGCGGGGCTCGTGTGGTTGCACAAACAGATACAAATGTCTGTTTGTGTGGGGGTAGGATTAGGAGGGTGGAGGAGGAGGAGGACCTAGGTCATTGAGAGTGTAAAGGAATACCTGAGTGTGAGAAATAACCTCGGAGGCTTTTTGTGACTATATGTCAAACGAATGTGATCGTCTGTGTTTCGGAGGAAAGAAACCTGTGTTTCCCGAGCGTCCGGTAAACGTACAAATCTTCCCTCAGCCCTTTCTTTCGGCTGCCTTTTGGCTGGGATTCGGTGCCTAAAAGACAAGAACTGAAACCACTGTCTACTTGGATTGACAAGGCAGAGAGGACTGGAAGGCTCTCGGCAAAAATGTTCACGGCTGTGGTGCCCACGCATACTCCGGAGCTCAAATGAAGGCGCTACCTTTGTTAGTAGTGCCCGCGGCGGCTCTGCGTGAGGAGTAGTAGGCCTAGTACTGCGGTTCTCAGAAGCCACATTCGCTTTCCTGGGAAATCCCGCGGTATTGTGGGACGTTATGGGGAGGCTACAGGACTTTGGGCTGAGGAGTCGGACATTTTCCCCGCTGCTCTTCTATCTTTATTCCATAAGATTGTATGGCTGTTTGGTTTTTCTGGGGGGGAGGAGAGGGTGTCTTACTCCTGTCTCTGATCTCTCCTTGGCCCCTATATGGTGCTCCTATCCCAGGCCTCTTTGTCGCTGCCCAAGTTTTGCACCTCCCGTCGGGTGCTCGGCTTCCATCCTTGGTCCCGGCCCAACCGGGCCCAGGCCTCAGTTTTGGACCAGCTCAGCTTCCATTCTTTGAGAAATTGATGTGAGAAGCGTCCATCTGGTACTAGGAACTGAGGTGGGGGCGCGGGGAACTCGACCGAGGCCGGGGACAGGGACTTTTCGGGGGAGAGAGAGAAAGAGGGAGAGACAGAGAGAGACAGAGAAACAGAGACAGAGACTCGGGGTAGGGGGTGGGGGGAGCGCTGCCAGCCAGGCTGGCCTGGAGTTGGGGCCAGTTTCTCTGGGGCGACATAAATCGCCGCGCTCTTTCAGGATGGATGGGGCTGTAATTTTGAGCGTAAAGCATGAAACCCGGGGACAAATGGGCCCAGGGCCGCCGCTGACAGGCGACAATAGCGCCGGCCCAGCCCCCCGCCGCTCCCCGTGCGGAGACGGCCACGGCCTCCGCAGCCGAGAGCGCGCGAGCTCTGGCGACCATATGGTTTTTGAATTTTCTTCACAATTTCCAGACAATTTGATGGATTAGGTCCCCCCTCCTTCCCCGTGCGCGCCTCCCCTGCACAAAGGCGGCGACGGGACCGCGGCGCTGCCGTCACCCAGGCATCTGGGCCTCCATGTGGCCCCCCCCCAAGTCCGCCCCCGCCCCCGCCCAGCTCCCCACTCCTGCCGCCGGACAAGTCTATGAATCACAATGAAACGGCCCGGTCCGCTCCCAGTGTCCCCGCGCGGCCCGGCCCCGCGGCGTGGGGGAGCCGAGCTCCCCTCCCATGTCCTCTCCCCCCCTTCCCCGCGCCGGGGGAGGCTCCGCGCGGACTCCGGGCCGCCGCTCCCGCTCCGGTCCTTGAGGGCGCGGAGCTAAGCAGGCGGATCGGAGCTGAGGAGAAACGGGGCCATTTATCCGCCCGTCTAGTTAAAGCGCGTTATTTGTTTGCTTCTCCGGCCTCTCCCCTCCCTCCCCCGCCCCTCTCTACCCCCCTCCTCTCCCCTCCCCTCCCCCTTCTCCCTTTTATTCTTTTGTCTCTAAATGGATTTAATGAGCTTGAAAAACATGACAATTGAATATAACAGAGAAATAAAAAATAACAAGGGAGGGAGATAGGGAGGGAGGGTTGAAGGAATGATGAGAAGGAAGGATATAAGGAAAGAAGGAAGGAAGAAAAAAGAGAAGGAAGGACAAAATGAGGGAAAGGAGAATGAAGCGAAGAATGGAGGAAAAGAGGGAGGGAACAGGAGGTGATGTGGAAGGGAGAAAGGAGTGGAGTACTAAGAATATTCCCTAGGAAAATGAGAATGTCCAGCGGTGCGACGAAACTTTACTTCTGCCTTCTGTGTCCCCTCTTGCATTCCCCGCACCCGGGTGTCTCTCTCTCTAACCCCCACAAGATTGGACAGGCAGGTGACAGGCCCTTATGGTGATCATCGGAAATTATTTGCTCCCTCAACTTTCACCCCTTCTTATACAAAGGGGCCTCTGGCCCAGTCATATCCCCTGAGGCTAGATTGTCTCAGGATCAGCAGGAGGACTTTACTGGTTGGGTGATTAGTTCCTGAGTAATAGTGGAAGGATCCAGGGTCTTGAAGGAGACCTCATGCTCAACCTGATCTGCTGAGCAACACAACATAGGAGCTAGTGGTTCAGGTTATCTTCCAAACCAACCTGATGTGTCTACAAGACTGGAAAGAGTTGAAGGAGTGAGTGGGTTCCTTCATCACACAGCCAAGGCCTAGGGCACCTCCCTCATAAACTGGATTCTCCAGTGGTACTAGGATGCTTGCCTCCTTCTGACTGTGTCGGAATGTGAATGGGTTGTGTGCTTTTATGTTGAATGTGGGGTCATTTCAGAAAGAAAAGCTCTAGTAGTTGGAGGTAGGATTAATAGTTGACTATAGCTGACACTCTGATGGGCACCCCTTTCTCAACCCTAGTTGCCCACCTCACATTTCCCTATAAACTCATTTGCCACTAGCACTGCTGTCTCCCCTCCTGCTCTTCAATTCCTTACTGCCTGGGAAATCTCACTCCCTATGAATCGATTAAAAAAATAAAATAAGAGTGAAAAGGGGTGGGGGGAGATGAATTTGTTAGGCCCATTTACCTGCCTTTCCCTCCTCTTTGCTTCTATCCATTTCCCTCTTCTCCTTTCCATAACTCCTTTCCTTCTTGTACCCCGTGGTCCACTTTTGATCTAGAGAGTCAGCGCTTTTAGGCTTGGGTTGATTTTCCTGCTCCCTCCCCTTATTTCTCTTTCAGTCTCCACTTATCCCCTCTTACAGTTTCTGCTCCCCTCAAGTGTCCCAATACTCCTTCCCTTTCTTAGTTTTGTCCTGGTTTCTTTTCCCTTTTCCGTCCTCCCACCCACACCCCCGCTCCCATCACTTATCTTAGCCTAGCCTTCCCTATCCAGACCCCTGTCCGCCTTGGTTCAGCCCATTTTCCCGTTCCCTGTTCCAATATTTCCCCGGCTCCCTCCTTCTTTCTCTTCCTCAAGCCCGCCTCCCCTGGGCCCCTGCCTGGCCCGGCTCGGCCCCCCTCCTAACCCCCCCAAGCCAGGACACAGAGGCAGCGCCAGGGTGAGGCCGGGAGGCGCAGTTCCTTATTTTACGAGGTGTCGGGCCGGTGTCAGACGTGGCAACGATAACTAATACTCCAGTCTGAGGGACCAGAACGTGGTAATTAATCCCAAAGACTTAAGTGTATTTTAGTTCAGGAGAAAAAAAATCACTAATTCAATCGTCCGGAAAATTGAAGTTTGATGCATGAGTCCCCCCTGAAAGGAAAGGGCCCCGGCTGCCGCCTTCCTGCCCGGCGTTCCCTGACTTCCTGCAGAATGCTTCCCCTGCGCCTTTCGCCCCTTCGAATGCCGGGATGGAGGCCGCAGCCTGAGTCCGCTCCCTTCCCCGCATGTATTGAACTCCCTTGGTGGGTTCTCCCGTGTGGCCCCTATTTTCCACCTCCATTCCTTCTTTGTCCCCCCACTTTTGATCTCTCCCTTCCTCCGCCTCCCATCCTGCCCCTCTAAAGCTTTTCCCCAATCTCATCCCGACCCCAACCTCCTTCTCCTTGTCCTTTCCTCCTACCCAACTCACTCTTCCCCTCACTCTTATAGTTCTTCTCCACCCCTCCAGCCCCCTCCGCCGAGAGCCCCTCCGACTAATCCTCAAGGCAACGTATTGGCACCTCTAGGTAGAATCTTTGCTGAGAATTTCTAGTTGCAGCGTTGCTACGTGGTATGGGGGAGAAGGGAAGACATAGTCGGGGCAGCCGGTTCTTCATAGATCTTGAACTTTTTGGGGGTGAAGAGGCATGTGGTGGGGGGCCGTTTCGGGAGGTTGGAGATTGTGCTCTGAGGGTGGTTTGATAACCACCACTGTGGACATAGTGGTCACAGAGCCCCTTTCCTTCCTCAGGAGACCGAAAGTCCCTTTTAAGGATGGAGGGGAGCAAGGGTGAAGTCAATTGGAAAGGTGAAGGTGAGGAACTGTAAGGAATTTAGGGGATATGAGTGACTTCACCAGAAGAAGGGAGATGGTATAGGTTGAAGAACAGGCTTGTAGGTAAGAGTGGGATATAAACTCTGTAATTTTGAGGGGACGCAGGTAAACTGGGGTGTCAGCAGATATAAGTCCATGGTATGTCAGTAGGCAGAGTGAACCGTGGGGGCCAATAATCAGGGGCGTGGCTTCATGTGTTTTAGTGTAGTGACTTGATTGGGTGTCCAAGTGAAAAGGACTTGGCTGTGGGGCCTCTATGGTAATGAAAGATGAGCTGTCACTGCTGAGAGGATTTGGGACCTGGGGTGTATAAAGCAGCACACAGTAGGGTTTAATAAATTCTTGATGACTCAACTTTTTTTTTTTTAACTCATTAGCAGGGGAGGACTTAGGAGTGCTACAGGATCATGGGCTATCAGGCAAGGAAAATATCTAGGCTTTGAGTATCTGAGCCCCCAGAATCTGGGCTGAAGGGGTGCTGCTAGGGTAGTAGAGAGAAGAAATTATGACTAGGGCTTAGAAATTGAAAGTTCTCTGTTGAGCTGTTCCCTGTTCTTGCTTTCCTTCTCAACATTCTATTTCTGGCCCATCCTAGTTTGGACCCTCACCTAATTGGGGGAGAACATATGGGCTCTAAATATCCAAGGAAATAGTTCAAGGAATATATGGTGCCAGTTAATCCCTATTTGAATGTGTTTCAGAATAAGTGTAAGCACAAATGAGAATATGTAAGGGTGAGTGACTTGTAAGCATGCGAGTGTGTCAGTGTATGTGTCAGCATGTGAGTGTGCATGAATGTGAGTCATCAGCCTGTGACTATAAGCATGTGATTGTGCCAGAATGAGTGTGAGCACAGTAGGTCTATGAGATCTAAATTGAGTGTGAACATGAGTGTGGCATATGAACGAGTTTGACATAGTATATTGGGAATGACTGCACACTGACTTGTTATTCCTGAATGTGTCAATGAATTTTGAAAGTGAGTGTTTTTAAGATAAGGAACACCTGGTGCTTTCTATGTCTACATCTCATTCTAAGACATGGGTTCAAATCCAAGCTCTGCCACTTATGATCTTCATGACCTTGGGAAGTCACTTAACCTTTATAGGTCTTAGTTTCCTCATCTATAAAAAGGAGTTACACTAGATGGTCTTTAAGGTGCCTTCCAACTCTAAATTGATGATCCTCTGAT
>CM053769.1:549559942-549575418 GCA_028658325.1 Potorous gilbertii
GCGATTTAAAGGGAAAACGGCCCCCGGTTTAGCGCCTCCGAAAGCCTGACAAGGCGAGAATTGCTGGGGGTGGGAGACACCCTATCCTCTCTCCAAGCTAGGCCTTGAAGTCCCAGGATCTACTGAGCCTCTACCCAGTTAGAACAGAAACATTTCCATGATTTTTTTGTGGGGGAGGAATGGAGTTCAGGGGGTATTCTCATTCTATCGACAATATTAGGTCACTTTGGAGCTGTATAAAAAGCAAACAAAAACCACCCAAACTATGATACAAGAATATACACATGTAGACACATATGAAACACCAGGCTTTTCTTCAGATGTTAGGCCATTCCAGCAACCTACACTCACAGACACAGATGAAGGTATTTCAACTCATTCCTGGAGACTTATAGACCCAGACACACATTCCAGTAAACACTTAGACTTATGCTCATAGATTCACACAGTACAATCACAGACATACCCTTAGATACATATGGACACACTATTTTGTACATTCACATAAATACTCTCAAACACACCTTCCGTGGTATGCTCTTAGATTCACGTTGTAGGAATATACAGTGTCCCACACACCATCAAAACTTCCCTCCCTTTCCCTCATTAACTAGTCCCACAACTGGATCCCCTTCCTGTCCCGGACCGTGGGTCTGAACTGAGCTAGCTAAAGGGGGCAGCTCTACTGTGTAAACTTTTCCGATGTATGGATTCAAAGGGTAACAGTGTAATTAAAACCAGATAATTAATGAGACAATATTTCTCCAGCTACATCTTTAATGAACAAACCCCTTCAGGGCAGCCTCCTCTCCTAGGCTCATTAAAGAGAATAAAGTTGGGATTCTTATGTACTTCCCAGCGCGTTAATAATACGCCAGCAGCTTGGGTTTGGGAAGAGCGCAGGGACGCGCTTGGAGTCAGAGTCGGAGACATCGGGATTGCGGCAGCCACTGCAGCCACAGTTCTTCCAACACGTGCAGCGTGTTAAATATTTTACACGCAAAGTGGGCTGTTCCCTTCGTGGAAGTCTAATTGTCTCCCAAATCTAATCGGGATCCCAATAGCGCCAAAGATCATCTGATCATCTAGTCATTCAAAGCTAGTCTAGGACCAGTCTTGCCTCACTTTCTGTCTTCTTTTTCCCTCCCCCCCAAACCTATGTCTCCGTCTTACTCGCCTTATTCTTTTCTGGCTTTGGATGTGTCTCTCTGACGATATCCTGAACCCCTGACTCTCCCTCTTTTCTCCCTACCAGACCCTATGCACAAGGAACAGTCAGTATCAGAGCTGTGCCTTTCACATTTGTCAGCAAATTGGATTTCATCGGCCTTACATATGAGAAACAGACAGACCTTTCCCCAGTAGGCAAAGTCCCGTAGGCGATGTGAGGTGTGATGAACTAGAGTTTTGGTTTGCCTTGCACATTTATGTGCACACCTATGTACCAACAGACATACATGTAGATCTGCACATTATCCACTTTCATTCTTATCGTACACACCACATCTCTGCGTGCTCTCTCACACACACACACACACACACACACACACACACACACACACACACATATACACACACACCCTATCCAGCAAACACAGTTCAGAGATCTTGGGAAGAGAGAGCTGCAGATAGAATTAGGAAGGCCTGCATTTAGGCTTCCAGCTTAGCAGAGGCCTCCGCTTCAGTCTCTCTCCCAGGCTCTCCTTCCCCTTCCCGTTTGACATGTCCCCCTCCCTCCTACTCTTCAGAAGAGGTCTTGTCTTCTAGGGATGGGCCACACTTCTTTCTCAAAGTATATTGCAGCTTCTAACTCTATTCATATTTTCTTATTTTGCAAGTTTGCTGAGACTAAAGCCAGAGTGCTGCCAGAGTAGAATCGAAGAGAAAAGGCGGGCTAGAACCGTAGCCCTACTGAGTCAGAGCGAGAGACAGAGTCCGACACCGGGCAGACGCAAGAACCAGAATCCTAACAGGAGGGTGAGGGCAGCAGAAGCCTCAGCCAAGTCCTGTTTGAACCGGCCCCCAGGCAGGCTACAGCGTTTTCGAATGCGTTGAGCTGGGCTTTTAGGGATGAGTTATGTAGCAATCCTCTACGTAAATCTGCCCGCGCAAAGGATGCTAATTAGTCTTAATAGTCACCAATACTCCGGGACTGGAAACATACACGGAAATCTGCTCCCGATAAATATTTTTCATTGTTAAATTTCCTGGAAAGAGGGATTTGGGGGTAGATTGTGGGGCTCCTCCCCTCCTCCCCATCCATCCCACAGTTGGACAGGGGAAATGGTCTGCCAAGTCTGTGCTGGGAGTGGGTGGGTGGGGGCGTGAGCAGGACTGGCAGAGGCCTGAGTGCTACACTAGCCTGAGCCGGCTCGGGTCTGCACTTGGTAAAGTTAGTGATGTATCACATTAATTACCAGTGCGAGCCTCAAATGCTTCTAGGCCCCGGGAAAATTAATGGGAATCCAAATTCTAATTATGTAGCTGTTGTTAAAGAGTTTAACTAGATAGTCATGGAGAAAATTGGATTATGCATAGAAATATGCAACTCAGGGTAGGCAGGGCCTAGAGGCAGAAACAGTCTCAGGTCGAGGTCTGGACCCCTGGGCTTGTCTGGATATGGGCAAGGGCTATATTTATATTTGGGGATTAGTGAAAGGGAGAGGAATGATATGAGGAGTGTATTATTGTGTTATACTTCCTCTGAGGAAACCCTACTTCCCAGAAAAACCTCACCAGATACATAAAGATCACTGGTGTATAAATGGAAGTGGTAGAAGCTTTTAAAGGAACAAAGATATATCCTAGAAAGAGATGCATTTGCCAAAACGTGCATCACTGGAGAGCACTAAGTCCTCAGTCTATCCTTGATCATCTCAGGGTTTATACCCATTTCTCTGTCTCTTGGCCTCTGTTAAATCTTCACCGTATGTATTTCTGATGATTATGTAATTGCATGTTTCTTCAGTGTATTTACATTTTCTCTATTGTCAGCTTAGGGAAATAACCACCAACCTAAAGCCCAATTACACATGAAGACACGTCATTCACTTTATTAAGAGCCTGGATATGTTTCCATTTTCCCAGGAAATGAGGTCTGATCATGCATCACTAATACCACCAGCCTGGGGGTAGAGGGTCGAGTGCTCCTTGAAGACAATTCCAGAAGGTGAGGGAACTGGGACAGGGGAGGGAAACCAGTCAAAAGGGGGCTAACCCTGCTGAGATGAGATTCAATTGGAACTTTGGACCCTTCTGTACTTAGTTGCCCCCCAAATATTAACTTTTTTAATAAAAGGGGGGCTGGAATCCTCTGAGACTATTCTATTCCCCACACCATCAGATTTTTTCCTAGTCCAAACTACTCAGTAGAGTGAATAAAGAACATGGAAACAAAGAGATAGTAGCAGTAATGAAGGTGATGATGATGATGAAAGTCATATGGTAATATGATGGTGATGGAGTTCATGGTGGTAATGGTGATGCAGAAGTTGGTCTAGGACTTGAGAAGGGAAATGAGGCTCTAAAACAAGGAAGTAACCAGCTCCAGGGTCTGGACAGGGACCCCAAGCTTCTACCTCCACCTCCAATGGTTCTCATATGCTATGATGATTTGGCGAGAGTTTTGAGTCTAGTCCTGCACAGGCAGCTCTGAGGATGCCCACTATGAAATGGGGGAGGAGTTACCCTTGATTTCAGTTTCCATTTCAAAACTGGGTTCCAATCTATCTTGATTCAACTTCTTACTCTGTAGTCTTCTACTCTTCTCTCCTTTCAGCTTCCCATTCCCCACCCTCTACCCTTTTTTATTGCCTTATACTCCCTTCTGGCCCACACAAGGTGAGGAGGAGGATTGCCCCAATGATCTTATCTCTCAGGTTCTTCCATTGTCAGAATCCCAAAGTTTTGTTGCCCCACCTTAGCCCTCAGCCTCGAAGCATCCGGGTCTCTCAGCAGAACCTTGAAACTATCACTGTTCCTCTCTGAGCCAGGGCCAGAACTAGAGTAGTGGGAGGTGTTTTTAGCGTTTGCTTTTCTGCTGCTCTGCAGCCTTGATCCCCCTTTCCTGACGTGAATACTTCCATGCTGAGCTGGGCTGTCCAGGCCAACGTCCTAGCTATAGTCAGGGGACAGAATGTTACAAGGCTGTGGGGAGTTTTCTTTGAGTTTATATCCCTTCCCACTTCTGCTTCACGATTTCAGGTTAAAATGTGGAAGAAGCAAGATGGTCGAGGAGCAAAGACTTTGTCTCAATAATGATTCTGACCATAGAAGGCCCATGGTTGAAGAAGGGTCCAGAGGAGTCCTCAATTCCTGAGGATAACAGAAAATGAGGGGGAGAGAGGACGGGGGATCAGGAAGTGCTGACAGCCTCAGCCTCAGAGATGCCTAGGCCCCTGTAAGTGAACATCAACGTTAGTGCTTTCTTGCAGCAGGAGGACATAGTAGTCTTGGGCTACTATGGGGAGGAAGGAGGTATCAGAGAGCACGAAGACACGAAGGCAAAGCTGAAGCCCTTTGGTTTATGATCTCTCTTTCAGGAAGCGGCCCAGTCTGTCTTGGTTTCGATTGTCATAGAGCTCGTGCTCGTGAGAAAGGGGGAGACCAAAGAACCGACATCAGGACAAAGAGAGAGAGAGAGAGAGAGAGAGAGAGAGAGAGAGAGAGAGAGAGAGGACAGAGACAGAGAAACAGAGACAGAGACACACACACACAGAGACAGACAGACAGCGAGACAGACAGACAGCGAGACAGAGAGGCATAGAAGAGCCCACACAGAATCATGGATTCGAACAGATAAACACCCAAGCTGAACTTTCTTAGATAATTCACTCTCGTTTAAATAGCTACTTGGCAGGATCGCTGCAGTTGCTCCAACGTCCAGGTTTCTTGCCCTAACCCGCACAGAAACAACCCCCCTCCCACTCGAAATCTTGACCCCCGGGGAGGAGGACTCGAAGGACGGGCGAACTCCATCCAGAGTCTCAAGGATCAGCAATCTCTCCTGGAAACCCGATTCCCAAGAGTTTCGGACCAAATACATCTGGATCCTAGAATTGTCACTTCCGAGAAGGTTGGCCCGAAGTTGAAAATGGATTTCTATCCACCTTGTTCTCAGCGGCGAAGCTCTGCTTATTGGGGGGAAAGGGGAGAGGGGAGGACTCTCACCCAAGTTCCTAGTTTAGGAGCCCTGGAGGATCAGGCTCCTTCCCTTTCTACCTCCTCTAGGAGCCGAGTCTAAGAGGAGGAAGGCAGGGGTTTTGTGTCCAGGGATGTAGGGCTCCTGAAGGTCCCCCTCCCCGACTTCTCACCCCTTAGACAAGGAGATCCCCCTAGGGATCAGCACCTTGGAGGGACACTCGGACTTCGTCTCCCTTCAGCTCTCCATGGTCTCTCAGGGATGCTCCCTCTCCCAACCTCCCCAAACGCTTCCGTACCAGTACTCAGCGATCTTCGAGCTCCGCTCAGCGGCAACCGCGGAACAGTGCAGGCGATACCGGCGACTAGGCTAGGGGTTCTGAGAGGTTCAAAAAATGTTCCAATAGCAAGAAATCTCTCTCGGGCATCATGTTCACTATCGTCTCATAGATTAAAAGAGAGGCCTGGAAAGAGAAAATTTATGGTTGAATGTTGCACAAAGAGTAAGTAAGATCTAGAACTCGAACCCAAGTTTCCCGGGCTCTTCCACTGCAACACATCTCATCTGTGACTCAGTTCTCCATCTCTCTGCATCCCCTCCAGTTCCAAATTCTAGAGGACATTCCTCCAAGTCTTACACCTTCTTCCTCAACAGATCGTGGCTCCCAGCTCCCTGGGGAGACCCTTTCCAGAGTCCAGTCAGAGCTTGTACCTCCTACTCTCTTCCGTTGCCTTGGGGTCTGCCTTGAATGGGAAAGTCCTGGGTTGGGTCGGAGAGCCTCCCCCAAAAATCCTTCTTGATGGAAGGTCGGAGGAGTGATCGAGAGATCCGAGTTCAGCAATATCCTCCCCAGGGCAGACCCAGTAGGGAAATGGTGGTGAAGGAGGATGATTGGTGGTTCTCCCGTCTACTTTCCCTCAAACCTTGTCCTTAATTACAGGCTTCTATCATTTAGGCCACCTCACCTGAGTTCAGTTTTGTCTTCTAGTCACTCAGACCTAAGGTGACTCAGGCCTTTGCTTCAATCACTGACCTCACCCTCCACTGAGTCCAAAGGTGAGTCCAAAGGCAACAAGCACCAGCCTCTGATCATCTTCTAGAGCAGGAGTTTTTAATCTGGGATCTGCAAAAAAATTTGTTTTGGTAATTGTATTTCAAGGCAATTGATTTATTTGGTAATCTTATGAATTTTATTTTGTACATTTAAAAATTTCATTCTGAGGAGTTCACAGGCTTCACCAGATTGGTATAGGGTTTAGGACACACACAAAAAGTTTAAGAACCCTGACTGCAGTTCACAGCCCTGGGACCCAGGCCATCTTGCAGTGACCTAAGCGACCGGCTGCATTACTGAAACCTAAGACAAGAGCGCCCTCTCCCGACCCTAATAAGGCACTGTCGAGTGCTGCAGAAACAGTGAGTTAGTTTCCAGAATCCTTATGACAAAGGGGTTCAATATCATTCAGCCCATGCCTTAGGTTCTGCAGAAAGGTAAGTCAGGAGTCTCTTCCAGGGGTCATTTTAGTCATCCCCCTGCCTCGGGTGAGGGTGATCCAAATTGAAAGGGCATCTCTTCTGTCTTCTCCCCTAAGCCTTTTCCCCTTGGGACTTCCATTTGTAATCACACTTTTCTAGTCAGCCAGGTTGCTTCTGACTCCTCCACAGCCCCAACCCCAAAGCAGAAGCCAAATTTCTCTTTCAGCTGGCCTTGAACAGAGCACATGTGAGAAAGGGGAAGGGTCAGGTTCCAAGGCAATGCATTTTGTTTGTCACCATTGAGTTTCTCTGTGAGTCTGCTTGTGTGAGCTTGGAGCAGGCCTTGGGAAAACAATACAAATGTAAAATGCTGGAAAATGACAAATTAATTTCTTCTTTCCAGGAAATCCAGGGCAGGGGGCAAGAAGGTGCAGTAGGACACAGCCCCTGCTCTGCATGTGAGATAGGGTACAGTCTGGACACAGACTACTTACCCTGGGAAGCCTTTAGAGGAAGTCCTGCAGGGCAGCTCCAGGAGTGCCTTGGGCAATGGTGTGTCTACAGTCCCTTCCATCCCCATAGCATCAGATTCTACATGAGATTGGATATGAAATTATGACAGCTCAGTCTGAGACAGGCCTCAGCTCTAGGCATCACCAGCCTTCTGTGGACCTCCTGTCTATCTCTGGACTGGGAATGTATGGGTGCCCTGACCAAGGGCCAACTGGAGTTTACCCGAACAAAGGATTTATGGCCCAGGACTTTGGAAGGTGCCTGTACCCACCCCCCATCACCATCAGTGTTCATAGATACAGACAATCACAGCACACATGCATGCCAACATAACCAGAAACCCAACAACTGATTTAATTTCAGCCTTGTCACAGGATGGGGGGGTGGAGGTGTTCCAGTCTTGTAGCCAGTAAAGGGGGGGGCATGCACCAAGGGAGGCTATGAGTGAAGATCGAGGGCCATGGTCAGCTTATCTAGGTCACCATTTCCCTGACCTAGTTTCTGCTGAAGCTCTTAGACAGAGCAGGAATAGGGCATATATGGAAGAACCTGTCCTCAAGAATAGACTTGAATGAAGGAGGGGAACATGGGGAGAACCATCTAAGGCCCCAAGTTCTCTGTTTTGGGATGATAGACACTCAGCTCAGGGTAGTATGATATTTCTGTTCCTGAGATTTTTTTCAGTCATTGAGACCAGAAGATCTTTTGATCACTGGGGCCTGGGTCTCCCAAAGTAGTATCATTTACAAAAATTTTAAGGGTTTATAAAAGTAATATTTGCAATGTGCTTTATACATGTTATCATTTGATTCTCAGAACAACTATCCCTAGAGGGAAGTGCAATGTCAGTGCAAAAAAACTCACTGCAAAAGGTGAAAAGCAGAAATATTAAACAATTTTTTATTGATGGAAACGCAACAAAATTACATTCAATAAAGGACTTTTGAAAAAAGGATTAAAATTAATAAAAGTCTTAACTTAATACAGAAGGATAAGAAATATTGAAACAATAGAAATTTCCTTAAAGAAAATGATAGCAATTAAACAATATGGGATGTAGTCAAATCATAAAATGGTCACAACTGGATTTTGAAGTGAATTAAACTGGTCAAAACTGAATTAAACTGATTTGAGCTGGTTTTTACTGATTTGAACTGATTTAAAATATCTTGACTTGATTTAAGCTGGTTTTAACATGATTAAACTGGTTTTAGCTGGAACTGGGTTTTACCTAGGTTATACATATTTTAATAGGTTTTAACTGGTTTAAATCATATTAAGCTGGTTTGAACTGGTTTGAACTAGATTAAACTGGTCAGAACTGGGGGGAAAAACCTGTTACCTGAGATGGAAAGCAGCAGCTGTTTCAGGGAAAACAGCCCTGATGCATTTGAACCAGCACAGGAAGTAGGTAATGAAATTTATTTCAACCCCCCGAAAAGTCAACAGAAATCCAGTGACAGGAATATGGCTTCACAGATCCAGATCTGTAAATAGTCAGAAGCTGATTTGAGTGGAACCAGATTCACCTGATCTGGTTTGAACTGGGTTAAACTGATATGAATGCAACTAAACTGGTCTGAACTTGATTGAACTGATTTAGTTGATTGTTGTCCTTTCTGCTCAGAGAGAACCAAGATGACACCATTATGCTGAGGTCAAGGCAGAATGTGTCTGACTGTGGCTGATCAGACAAGCTTCTAACACAATTCTGCTTTGCTCATGGAGTACAATGCCTTCCTTGATGTAGGAGCCATGTTGGGTGGTCCTGTGCATGTCTCCCATGTCTCCCGATACATTGCAAAGTTCTTCAGAGAGAGCTTGAGAGTGTCCTTTTATCACTTCTTCTCACCTCTATGTGTTTTCCTTGTGTGACTTCTCTATAAAATAGTCATTTAGGCAAATATACTTTTGGCATTCAAACCTTGTAGTCAGCCCATGTGAGCTGTGCTCTCTGCAGTAGAGTGTGGATGCTTGGCAGTTCAGCTTGAGAAAGGACCTTGATTTTTGGTACCTTATCTTGCCAGAAGATGATCTTCAGAATCTCTCTAAGATAATTCAGATGGAATTTCATGGCATGGCACTGGCAGACTATCTAGTTTTCACAGCCATACAACCATGAGGCCATCACATTAGTTCTGTAGACTTTCAGTTTGGTAGTTAACCTTATACCTTTTCTCTCCCATACTCTGTTCTGCTCCTGGCATTTCTCCTGTAGTTGTCAGGGAACAAACACCATATTCACCATTCCTTGACTGTTTCTGAAGCCAGGCTGGCTCTCAGGTAAATGATCATGTAGTGGAAGGATCAGCTTATTAAGAAGGACTCTGGCTAAAATCTTGACAACATTGACTAAAAGAGAGATACATCGTCCCACCTCACTCCCCATGATTATCACAGGACAATCTACTTCCTTTTCCTTTATATAGATGGAAAATGGAAGCATCCTTGAACTCCTGAGAGATAACCTCTTCTTGCCATATAACCTTTAAGAATTCAGTCAGTGTTTGTATAAACATTGGACCCCCTGCCTTGTAAATCTCAGCTGCAATAGAGTTAGTACCAAGTACTTTGTAGCACAAGAGGAGCCTGATGGCATTCAAATTCCCTTCTTATTGGCAGTTCAGCTAAAGAGGAAATGATTTCAATTTCAATGGTCAATGACTTCTGCTTTAGTTGATGATGGTCTGTTGAGAACACTATGGAAATGTTCAGTCCATCTCTCCAGGATCATGTCTTTATCACTAATCAATGTAGCTCCATCAGTACTGAGTAGTTGAGATGCATCTTAGGTCTTCAGGGCATCATAAAAGCACTTTGGATTGTTACTATCTGACTAAAACTAAATTTCATCCGCCTTTTTACTGAGCCAAGAATCTTGTGTCTTTCTATGCTTTGTTTGCACTTTACTTTGGACAGAGTTACACATTGCCTTCTTAGAGATGGATGAACAATCCTGTAGGTAAGATCTGTGGAGTTCTCATTTTTCATTTAGCAGCTTTTGAATTTCCCCATCATTTTCATCAAACTAATCTTGATGTTTCCCAGTGTTCTGGCCCAGATAAATAAATGTCGTGCTGTATGTACACCAAATCTCCGAAAACTGCCTTCTTTTCTGCTCCACTGTTGCCAGTCATGTGTTGGCTCAGTTTTCCAAGTGAGCAACAAACTAATGCAGGGAAGTGCTCTAATTTGTTGACAGTAAGTCTTCTGATATTCATCTTGCCTTGGGGCTACTGCTTTTGTTGAATTCGAATGTGTAGCTTGAAGAGGATAAGGCTATGATCAGTCCAGCACTTTGTATCACACATCACCTTCTTTGCTCTCACATCCCCTGTCTCTTCTTACAATGGCATAGTCTATTCAAATGCTAATGTTTGTTGTAAGAGTATAGTCATGAAGTTTTATTGCATTTAGGTAAACAGAAGACAACATTGGTGATGAGGTCATGAGATGCACTAGTCTTTGGTAGTAAATGATCATTGTTGCTGCTATTTCCGGCTCCATTCCAACTTGATTAGGGTTTAGGGCTGGGGTTAGGGTTAGAATTCCCTGCCATGTTTGATAATCTGGACCTACTCTGGCATTAAAGTCACCCAGAATTGCAAGTTTATCGTCTTTACTTTTTTGAACTGGTTTTTACTAGTTTAAACTGGTTTAATTTTTTTTCTGCTTCAAAATATTTTTCTGCTTGGAACTGATTTTTACTGTTTTGAAATGGTTGAGTTGAAAGAGGAAGAAAGGAGGGGAAAAGATATGAGACTGCACCTCCAATCACAACTGTGGTTTTTGGATTTTTCTCTCCCTTCTTAGGGGATGAAAAAAAAAACTAATGACTTTACCAGATGAGTTTCTCCTATGGAAAACTGCCTTGAAAAGGACTAAAGCTTCGGCCTAATGTGGAAAGAGCTTGGATGACCATGCTTGGTCTCTCTCTTCTCTCTGCATCCCTCAGCCTCCACCCTTCTCAGTTACCTATAAGCAAGAGTCAGAGAAGGAGAATCAGGCAGTGACCACACTACTATACTTAGTATTAGCTTCAGTAGGGAACGGGGAGTGAGTATAGGGACAGAGAGGGAAGAGAAGTAGAATAGGGACAGCTTCTCAAGGTTCCATAACACCTGATTCATATTGTGAATTTGGTATTTCATTTCTTCTCCCCTTTGTGGAGGCTTGGACACAGGTGATAATGTTTATATTGCATTAGCATCTTCCCTGGGCAATCAATATAAGAATGGGGCAACCTATTTCTCCTATTTAGAGGTGGGTTCCCTCCAGAAATGAAGTCGGTGTGGGACCGAATGGTTGGGTACAAGATAAGATGAGACAGGTCACCACTCCATTTATTCCTATCTTTCGGTCCCCAGTGTTAGATTTGTCAGAACTTTCTAATAAGACAATGTGAAATTAACAGTAAGAATTGAGCAAATTAGGTATATTTCTGGACATATGTGTGTTTGTTGTGCACATATGTTTATGTTTTGTGTAGACATATTTATGTGTTGTGTGGGCATGTGTGTTTGTAGTGCACAAATTTGAGTGTTTAAGCACCTGCCTGAGAAGTGGCATATGGAGAATAGATTTTCCCAACCGTGAAATAAGACAGAAAAAAAAATCAATAGGACCAATAAATAAAGACAAATTTTAAAAATCAGTGAGACCAAATTTCTAAGCCCCCACCTTCTTAAAGATTCTATTCAAAGACCTCTATTTCCAGAGCTGTCTCACTACATGTATCACCCTCACAACACCCACAAAATCAATGTTTGGGGCAGCAGCAGGAACTGCAGACCTCTGAAGAGGAATAATTATCAAGGAACTTCATCCATTCCTAGCAACAGGGTTGAGAGTGGTGCAAGGTGGCAGGGTAACCCTCTCTTTGATATGAGAGGTGACCAAGAGCTGGCTATGTCCCATCAAATAAGTTTCAACGGAAAGATCCTGAAGGGTTCTGGGAAAGCAAAAATGTTAAGTGGGGGGACTCTATGTGTTCAAAAACAGATCAACTTCTTGAGTCCCTGAAAGAGAAAGTAAGTAAAGTAGTAAATGACCAGCCTGGAGAGATGCTACTACGACCATGGCAATAACTACCACCACCTAGCATTTATTAAATGCTTACTATGGGCCAGATACTGTAGTAAGTGCTTTACAAATATCTCATTCGAGCCTCACAAAAATCCTGGAAGGCAGGTGATATTATTAGCACCAGGTAACAGTTGAGGAAACTGAGGCAGAGAGATTTGCCAAAGGTGACACACCTTAGTAAATGCCTGAGGCTGGATTTGAATTTAGATCCAGTACTCTATCTATTGTACCACTTAGTTGCTAAAACTGATAGAGGGTAAGAACTTATTCTAGTGTGCGGATCTGTCTCTGTGTAGGACATCGAGCTATATGGCCTCACCAAGTTTTCCTCCAAGACAGCTTCCTCTAAACAGACAATCTTACTTTCTCTTTCCTCTTTGAAGAAACTACTTCATAGTTAAGTACCAAAACTTTAATACATTCTGTTTACAAAGACTTAAAAAAGTTAAGTTGTGAGACAGCCTGGGCTTCCATATTCTCTTTTTGCAGAAAGTAATCTGTATCAGATGCCAGCCTACAGACAATGCAAGACAGTTGTATATAAATTTGGAATTATACCCAAAGGAGTAAAAAACTCCAACCCCCATATAGACACCCTTTGACTCAGTAATATCGTTCCTAGATTTGTATCTCAAAGAGATTTTTTAAAAAAGGAAAATGACTCATATGCTAAAAAAAAAATCATAGCAGCTTTTCTTTGGTGGCAAAGAATTGGAAATTGAGGGGATACCCACTAATTGGGGATTTGTTGGAGAAATTGTGGTAAATGATTGTGATGGAATACTATCGTGGTATAAGAAACGATGACTTCTTAGGATACTTTCAGAAAAATCTGGAATAACTTACATGAACTGAAGTAAAGCGAAATGAGCCATGTTCTGTGATGATCAACTTTGAATGATTTAGCTCTTCTCAGCAATACAGTGATCCAAGATAATTCTGAAGGATTTATTATGAAAAATGCTCTCTACCTCCAGAGAAAGAACTGACAGAGTTTGAATGCAGCAAACTTAAAAAAATTTTTTTTTCTTTATTTTTCTTGGGGGTTTTTTTGGTCTGTGATTTTTTAAAAAAACACCATGACTAATATGGAAATGTGTTTTACATGACTATACAGGTATAACCTACATAAAATTGCATGCCTTCTTAAGGAGGGAGCAGGGAAGGGAAGGAGGGAGAGAATTTGGGAATCAACATTTAAAAAAAGAATGTTTAAATGTTTTTACTATGTTATTGAGAAAAAAATTTATATTAATTTTATTTATTTCCAATGTTCCACAATCACTACCATATAACTTAGAATTTTTCCCCATCCTTCCCCTCTACCTTCCCCCTCCCTCCCTGAGATGGCATACAATTTTATATAGGTTCTACACATACATCTCTATTAAATATATTTTCACCATAGTCTTGCTGTATAGAAGAACTGAAATGAATGGGAGAAATCATATAACAAACCAAAATGTAATACAAAAGAAAATGATCTGCTACATTCTGCTATTGAATTCCATTATTATTTCTCTGGATGAGGAAGGCATTTTGCTTTAAAAGACCAATGGGAATTTTTTTAAGTCCTTACATTGCAATGAAGTTCCAAGTCTACCAGAAAAAACTCTCACACACTGTGGTCATTGCTGTGCACAAAGTTCTCCTGGTTCTGCTCCTTTTGCTCAGCATCAGATCATAGAAGTCTTTCCAGGCCTCTCCGAAGTCCTCCTGTTCATCATTTCTTATAGCACAATAGTATTCTATTGTATTCATATACCACTACTTGTTCAGCTATTCCCCAATTGATGGGCATCCCCTTGATTTCCAGTTTTTGGCCATCACAAAGAGTGCTGCTATAAATATTTTTGTACATGTGGGACCCTTTTCCATTTTTATGATCTCTTGAGATTATAGTCATAGAAACGATGTTGTTGGGTCAAAGGGTATGCATATTGTTGTAGCCCTTTGGGCATAGTTCCAAAGTGCCCTACAGAATGTTTGGATCAGCTCACAGTTCCACCAACAATGAATTAGTCTTCCAATTCTCCCACATCTTCTCCAACATTTATCATCTTCCTGTTCTGTTATGTTAGTCAATCTAATAGGTGTGATGTGGTACCTCAGAGTTGTTTTGATTTGCATCTCTCTAATCAATAGTGATTTAGAGCATTTTTTCATGTAACTATAGATGGCTTTAATATCTTCCTCTGAAAACTGCCTATTCATATCCTTTGACCTTTTATTAATTGGGGAATGACTTGTATTCTTGTACATTTGACTCAGTTCTCTATATATTTTAGAAATGAGGCCTTTATCACAGACACTACTTGCAAAAATTCTTTCCCAGTTTTCTGCTTTCCTCCTAACCTTGGTTGCATTGGATTTGTTTGTGCAAAACCTTTTCAATTCAATGTAATCAAAATTATCCATTTTTCACTTTCTTTTCTCTACCAATTTGTCCATAGTATCAATCTTCGTACCTAGATCATGTACCCATTTGAACTTTATTCTTGTGCATGGTGTCAGGCATTGGTCTATGCCTACCTTCCTCCACACTGTTAACTAGTTTTCCCAGCAATTTTTGTTGACCAGTGAGTCCTTACCCCAGAAGCTTGGATCCTTGGGTTTATCAAACAGTAGATTGCTATATTCATTGCCTACTGTGTCTTGAATACCTAGCCTATTCCATTTGTCTACTCTTTTGTTTCTTAGCCAATACCAAGTGGTTTTGATAATTGCTGCTTTATAATACAATTTGAGATCTGGTAGCATGAGGCCACCTTCCCTAGAAATTTCTTTTCATTAGTTCCCTTGAGATTCTGGATCTCTTACTCTTCTAGATGAATTTTGATATCATTTTTTCCAGCTCTAGAAAATAATTTTCTGATAGTTTGATTGCTATGGCACTAAATAAGTAAATTAATTTAGGAAGAATTGTCATTTTTATTATATTGGCTCAGCCTACCCATGAGCAACTGATGTTTTTCCACTTACTTAGATCTGACTTTATTTGTGTGAAAAGTGTTTTGTAATTGTGTTCATATTGTCCCTGGGTTTGTTTTGGCAGGTAGACACCCAGATATTTTATAGTGTCTACCATAACTTTAAATGGGATTTCTCTATCTCTTGCTGTTGGGCTTTATTAGTAATATATAGAATGCAGGTGATTTATCTGGGTTTATTTTGTAACCTGCAACTTTGCCAACGTTGTTTATTATTTCAAGTAGTTTTTTCCTTGATTCTCTAAGTATATCATCATATCATCTGCAAAGAG
>CM053769.1:549575918-549591651 GCA_028658325.1 Potorous gilbertii
GAAGTTCATTGATGACTTGTTCAATTTCTTTTTCTGAGATGGGGTTGTTTAAGTATTCAACTTCCTCTTCTGTTAATCTGGGAAATTTATATTTTTTAAAATACTCATCCATCTCATTTAGATTGTTGAATTTATGGGCATGAAGCTGGGCAAAGTAATTTCTAATTATTGTTTTAGTTTCCTCCTCATTGGAGGTGAATTCACCCCTTTCATTTTTGATATTGGTAATTTGGTTTTCTTTTTTTAAATTAAATTGACCAAAGGTTTATCAATTTTATTAGTTTTTCCATAAAACCAACTATTAGTTTTATTTATTAGTTCAATAGTTTTCTTAATTTCAATTTTATTGATTTCTCCTTTGGTTTTCAGTATTTCTATTTTGGTATTTATTTGGGGATTTTCAATTTGTTCTTTTTCTAGCTTTTTCAGCTGCATGCCCAAGTCATTGATCTCCTCTTTCTCTATTTTATTCATGTAATCATTCAAAGATATAAAACTTCCCCTAAGGACGGTTTTTGCAGAATCCCATAAGATTTGGTAGGTTGTCTCATTATTGTTATTCTCTTGAATGAAGTTGTTGATTGTTTCTATGATTTGTTGTTTAACCCACTCCTTTAGGATTAGATTATTTAGTTAAAACAAACAATTTTTAAAGAAAGCTGCATCTGTTAGTAGATGCATGTATTTGTTGATCTGGAAGGAAAGAAGGAAGCTGGAGTAAGAAATTTAAACTTAGAAGTTAGCTTGCTGGGAAGAGAAAACTCACATTTTATTTTTTTAAATCTACAAATAAGGATATCTCACCTATATATGATTTTTATTTCTCTTTCTGTTGGGTCAACAGGTAAAAGAAGAAATAGTGAAAGACCAGGGATTCTGAGGGGGTTACATTATTGTCTGATAATGTAAACATAGTTTGGACTAGATAAGCCACAGGATCACAGCTGGAAGGGACCATCATATTCAATCCTTTAATCTTACAGTTGAGGAAACTGAGGCTGAGAAAGGTTAAGTGACTCAGTGACTTACATACCCAGGGACACACAGCTAACAAATGTCTGAGAGAAGATCTAAGGTCTATTTTCCTGGTTCTAAGGTTAGAGCTCTAACCACTGCACCATCTAGCTGCCTCACCTCTTTCATTTCTCTTCCAGCTGAAATAAGCTATGATTTTATGTGAATCATATGAAAATAAAAATCTAAAAGAGGTTATGAGTTACAATGATTCCTCCATCCTCAAATCTCCTGGGAACAGAGCTCCTGTACAACCAAATCAGCAGTTATGAGCAAGAATAAAGGTTTGCCAGATGTAATAGACTTTCCCCAGTACCCAATGAAGCAGCCATGTCTCTCACACGCATCATGCCATGTGTTGCTTTGCAAAGGCACCAGGATTTAGGGGAAAGATCATTTCAAAAGATTTTCCTTTAAGTCCCTGCTTTGCTGTGCGCTCATTGTGATTGAGAGCAAATTGTTTCATCTGTATGAGCCTCAGTTGCCTTAAAGATAATACAATCTGCCCTGCCTGTTTTCAGGAACAGGATGACATACTGGCTAACAGTCCAGCTACAGAGTGAGAAAGATCTGGGT
The DNA here is from genome assembly GCA_028658325.1 of Potorous gilbertii. NCBI lineage: Eukaryota > Metazoa > Chordata > Mammalia > Diprotodontia > Potoroidae > Potorous > Potorous gilbertii. The sequence continues at coordinate 549,577,509 of CM053769.1, forward strand.
TCCTCTGGCCTTCGACGCCATCTCACTGAGACCAGAACAAGACACTCAATCTCAGTGCCCCCAGGCAACTCTTTAAGACTATTCAATTACCAAAGCATAGCTGCAGTCCAGTGATAGAGAGCACTTCTATTTGGGGGCTCCCTAAGCTGATGGAATCACAGGTGGGAAGAAAAAAATACCCCAGAATCACCTGCCTCAGAGGGCAGGTTAGTGCAATACATTGTAAACTGTAAAGCATTATGCCAATCCATTGCAAAAATCCAAATAGCCAAAGCTTCTCTTCATCCATAAACCACTGAAAGTGAGCATGGTCAACCCTGGACAAAACCTTGATATCAGCAATTTGTTTCTAACATCTCCAATCTCCCTTCCCTGGTGTGATGTGATGAAAGAGAGGGGGAGGGGAGGAAGAGCCAGCAGCTGGGGCTGGTACAGCTGATGCTCATGGGAAACCTCTCCACTGCTTGGTTTGGGAGTTTTTTCTTCTGAGGCTTCAGGCCATTATGTTTACCAGCCAGGTGAACACATGGCTTCTGTTGTGGCTTTTGTTTTTGTCTTCTGATTTGGGGTGAAGGAGGTCTGAAAGACCACAAGAGTGAGGCACCAAGAGCTCCAGAGTGGAATCCATGTTGAGTTTTTTCAGCCATCCAGTCCAGCATCAAGGATCCAGAATTGATCAAAGATCCAGTATAGCATCTTTCCACTCACATGGTACCAACTTAATTTAGGCTCTCGTTTCCTCTTTCTTGGATTACTATAATATCCTCTTAATTAGTCTCTGATTCTAGTCTCCCCCCTCTTGAATTCACCCAGCCAAAATGATCTTCCTTAAACACAGGTCTGATCATTTTATCCCCTTGATGAAAAACCTTCATGGGCTTCTGACTGAAGGATGAAATACAAAAACTGCAGGCTAGCATTTTAGGTCCTTCACAAGCCTACTTTACTTATCTGTATATGATATGTGTGCATGTATGATATGTAGGCATATATATTTAGGAAGAGCATATGTGTACATGTATATGTATAAATACATGTACATATACCTGTGCTCACATACATATATGCATATACCTACACGTACATGCATATCTATTTAAATTTATTTTATTTTCATGAAGTTTCACCTTCTGCTTCTCACACCTTCCCCCACACTGATAAAACAAAACCCCAAATACCTGCTATAAATAATATACAAGCAAACATATGTACAAGCAAAACAAATCCCTACATTGACCATGTTTAAAAAAATGACTCAGTCTACACTCTGAGTCCATCACCTCTTTGTTGGGAGATAAATGGCAAGTTTCACTTTGAGTCCTCTAAAATTGTGGTTGGTCATTGTGTCTATGGGAGTTTCAGTCTTTCAGCTATTTGTTTTACATTATTGTTATAATTTAAATTGTTATACTAGTTCTGCTCATTTCGCTTTGCGGTTTATACTCATCTTCCCAGGTTTCTCTACATTGCAACATAATGAAGTACAGTACAATACAATGCAAGAAAGACAATAAACATTTATTAAATTCTACTACATGGCAGTCAGTATACTAAGTAATGGGGATGCAAACAAGAAAAAGTCCCTACTCTCAAGAGCTTCAATCTCTCAAGAGGAAACTGAAAAGTGGGGGGGGGCAGGGATGATGATGGTATCATGGAAATTAAGAAGAACAACTGATGGGAGATGAAAAACTGGATGAGCTTAGTTTTAGGACCCTCTTTATGAGAATATTTTTGATCTGCCCTCTAAACCTCTAATCAGAGTGATTGAGGCAACTGAGAGGACTGATGAAATGTAAGTACCAAAGTTGAAGCAATTTCCATGATGATCAATTTCCTGGTGATGGGCTTATTCTGAAATGATTCCCCTTATAATTTCCTTTTTTGGGGGCAAGGAGGCAATTGGGGATAAGTGACTTGTCCAGGGTCACAGTAAGATTTGAACTCAGGTCCCCCTGACTCCAGGGCAGGTGGTCTCTCCATTGTGCCACTTAACTGCCCCCATAACTCCTTATGTTACAATCGAATTCATTCAAATTCACATACACCTTGCTCAGTCATTTCCCAATTGATGGACACCCTATCAATTTCTAATTCTTTGCCACCTTGAAAAGAACTACTATAGATATTTTTGTATCCATGGTTCCTTTTCTTCTTTGATATCTTTGAGGTAGATTTAGTTCCACCCTAATTTCCCCAGTACCTCTTCAGGCATTCTTGGGTCCAACTAAGCCTGATTACTGGGTGTTGTCTTCATTCAACTATCTATTTTGTGCACATGTGTATTTGGACAAGTCAGTTCCCATCATCCCCTTACCTCTCTCTTTCACAATCCTTATCTTCCTTCAAGGCTCAGCTCATCTGTCAACTCCTCCTGGAAGTCTTGCCTTGCCCACTCTCTTCCTTTAACTTTCCTACCCCATTCCTCTATTTTGGTGGTCTATTCCTTCTCACATTTTCTCGTATTTAGTTATTTGTGCATATATTGAATTCTCCCAATAGAATATAAGCTCCATGAAGGAAAATATTGTTTTGTTTTTTTGTATTCTTAATCCCAACATTTACTATTTATGTGACCTTGGTCAAATCACTAAACCTCCTAGGCCTCCAGTTTCTCCATCCATAAAAATGAAGACATTGACTAAGACAGCCTTCCTTTTTCATTCTTGATCTATGATTCCTTTTTATCTTGTGTAAGATCTTATCCTAATGGTCATCCCTTTCCGGGCATCTTCAATTGTTTCCTCTCTACTGACTTCTTCCAAACTGCCTATAAACATGCTCCAATCTCTCCAATATTAAAAAAGAATAAAATAAACAAACCCTTCACTAGATTGTAACTACAGGAGCAGGGTCTGCTCTAATGAGAGCAGGTTCAATATCATCTCTAACACAGTGTCTTGTATGTTTAAATGGTTTCTAGATTGTTGAAGTATACAATATTGTGGAGATAACTTAAAGGTAGGTAGGGGCCAGATTTTATGGAGGGTCTTACATGTCAGGCTAAGAGGTTTGTTCCCTACCATATCTCCCTTACTCAGCTGGTATCCTATTCCTGGTCAAGCTCATTGGGAAAGGTACAGGATTAGACTAGATAATCTCTATGGTTTCTTCTAGCTCTAAAATTCTCTAAGTCTGAGCCTACAAGTCTGTCCTTCTGCTTCTCTGGCACTCAGCATCCTAGAGCCCCGGGGTCTTCAATCTTTACCTTGTTCTATATTGTCTGCTGGTTACAGACAATCTTAACCCATGAGAGTCAACTGCAACTAGAAGGAGGTTAGAGGTCAGAGGCCTGAAGGCAAATCCTGCCTGTGATGAGTGTGAGACTTGGTGCAGACGCCAGGATTACCTAAGAGTCTAGCAGAACCTCCAACAAGTCTATTCAGACAACTTCAAATGTGCAATTTTATCACTCCTCTTTCAAAGGGTGTTGACATTAGGGTTGGTTTCCACTGGCTCTGTACAATCCCTTCCGGCTGTTCAAAGACATGAGGCATGACTTGAGAGGCAAGGTGAGTAAGGTAGAATGAAAAATTCTTACTTCTCAGTTAGGACCTTAATTCTTTTGAAAATCCCTAAACACAAACAACCTAATGTATGAAGACAGATCTGTTTTACCCTCTCTGAGGCATCCTTGAAGAGACACAATGCCTCATAGGAGGGAGGACAAAGGATAGCCTTCCCTTCTACCCTGATTTCTCTCTCCCTGTTCTGCATGAGCACAAAAAGTAGGAGGAATGTACAGAAGGGCAGTGAGTGAAGGATGATAATGATAGGATGATAGTGAAGGTGAGTGCCATGGAAGATGGTGGTGAGGGCCAATGAAGGAAGGGAATCATGGATAGTGAGAATATATCTTAATTCTGAGGGTACCTTATGGGGAAGAATGGCAGTGAAGGATGATGGGAAGAATGATGATGAAGCTTACTGTGAGGGTGTGAGATACTGAAGAGTGAAGCGGTGAAAAGATGGTAGGCAGACGACACTGAGGGAGAAGAATGAGGGAAGACTATGGTAAAGAAGATGGTCTGGAGGCTCATTGGGCTTATAGCTAGAAGGAACTTTAGAGATCCACTGGTTCAATATCCTCATTTTACAGATGGAAAAATATCAAGTCATTTACCCAACATCACATAGACAATAAATAGGAGAACCAGGGTTCAGGCTTGCAACCTGTGAATCTGAATCCCATAATTTTTCTAACCTGCTGCACTACTTGTAGGTAGATGACAGCATTTAGATTCTTAGATGGATTTGTGATCTCACCCAATTCCTTCATCATTCCAATCGCAACCCTTTCCTACCTTGTCATGCTGTGAAATTTTTAGCTATCTTTGCATATGTTCTCCTTAAAGTCATCAAATAAAAAAGCATTTATTAAGAAGCTAAGCACTAGGTACACAAAAAGAGGAAAAAGACAATCCTCAAGGTCCATTCTCCCTCAAGGAGTTCATAATCTAATGAGAGAGACAAAAAGCAAGCAAATATGTACAAACAAGCTTATATACAGGATATAATGGATAGCATTAAGAGATAATTATATCCTGATATAATAAAGATACCCTATAAAGATAATCCTTATGTACAGGATAAAAAGGATAAGCATTAAGAAGCATTAAGGGAGGCTGAGAAGAGGCTACCTGTAGAAGGGTATGAGGGAAGTAAGTAGGCAGAGATGAAGGGAGACAGCCAGACAAAATGATCAGAGTTGAGAGAGTGTCTTGTTCTCAGAACCTCAAGGAGGATGGAAGAGTTTGTGGTGAGGAGAAATGTGCAAGAAGGCTGCATATGCAAAAAACCCCTTTATCTGCCCTCCCAAAACAAAAGATAAACAGTCCCTGTTCTCAAGGAGTTCACGGTCTAACAGGAGAGACAACATACAAACTATTATGTAGAAGGAAGATGTAAAAAGGATAAACTGGAGATAAACTCAGAGGGAAAGCACAGAGATCAAAGGACTGGGAAAGACTTCTTTGGGAGTCTTGGCTCAGACTTGAAGGAAGCCAAGGAAGTCAAAGGAGATGAAGAGGGAGAGAGGTCCAGGCAAAGATGAGAAACAGGGAAAATAAGCAGAGATGGAGTGTCATGCAAGGAACAGCAAGGCAGCCTGTGTCATTGATTTGTGTGTGTGTGTGTGTGTGTGTGTGTGTGTGTGTGTGTACTTACAACATATATATCTACTATTAATTACAAGAACTCCAATTCAGATGGATGGAGTAGGATGACAGTTCAAAGAGTTAAGAACTAGACTACGAATTAAAAACTAGCAAGGTGAAAATGGTTGGAAGTTGAGTAATGGACCAAAAGATCTGCTATGGAAGAGGAAGAGCTCCCCCTGGTGGAATTTATGGGTATTGTTTGTCAAATAAAACCTATACCGTACCAGAAATAGTAATAACAATGTTTATATAATGCTTCCTATGAATAAGATCATAGGATCATAGATTTAGCGCTTGAAGGGCCCTTACATGGCATGTAGTTCAACATATATATATATATATATAAATATATATATATATATATATATATATGTCTAAGATTTTATCAGATTCTCACTTTGAGTGAGATACACCCATTCAATGAATAGGCTTCTTTAAGTAGTTACTCGAGGAATGGCCCCTTTAAAAAAAATATCAAACTGGTTGGGAAAGAACTTCAGAGTTCCTGGGTAAAAGAGAAACATTTAGTATTTAAGTACAGTACAGAACTTTAAATACAGTATTTAGTACAGAGGGTAAGCTAAGGATGCAAGATCTTTGTTTCCATTGACCTAAGCCTGTATTCCTGTTTTCATTGTACATGTTTGTCAGCAATAATGCCTGATAGTGTTGGTGCAGAATTCTGATCATTGTTTCTCCCTACCAAAACAAAACAAAAACTGATGAATTTACAAAACAAAAATTTTACCCTATTATGTTTTTGGCTTGATTACAGATTAAGTTCATCATAAAGACTTCTCTACCTCACCTTCCCCCTACATAAGTCTATTCCTCACTTTACTTTCGACTGAGGAGCTCTGGACAAGGATGACTTTTCTCTCCTCTGATCCAAAGATTTCTCCCCTTTGCTTTCAGACCTCTTGCATAGATCTGGCAGATACCTCTGTAAAGAAATATTTTCCCTTCCTCATGTCTCTCCCCCCAATCCCCAGCTTGTTTCCTCCCTTTTTCTTTTCATTTTAAAGGATGTGAGTTTAAATTTTTACCTCTACTACTTATTACCTGTGTACCTTTGATAAAATTTCTTCTTTGAGCTTCATATCTCTTATCTATAAAATGAAGGCATGGATGCAACGGTCTCTGAGGTCCTTTCTATATCTAAATTCTAAATGTAAGAGTTTCTTTTGCTTCTTAGAGACCAATTCATATTTTGTTTCTTTGAGGTTTTCAATATAAATGTTTTGACTTTGCTGTCTTCTGAGTATGTGGTTTTTTCTTTTTAAAATTTATTTACTTATTTTAGTTTTCAACATTCAATATCAAAAGATTTTGAGTCTTAAATTCCCCCCCCCTCTTGCCCTACCCCAAGACAGCATGCAATCTGATATAGGCTGTACATATATATTCACAATAAACATATTTTTACATTAGCCGTGTTGTAAAGAAGAATTAGAACCAATGGGATGAACCACAAGAAAAGAGAAACAAAACAAAACAAAAAAGAGAGAGCAAATAGTATGGTTTGATCTGCATTCAGACTCCATAGTTTTTTCTCTGGATGGGGATAGCATTATCCATCATGAGCCTTTTAGAGTTGTCTTAGATCCTTGCATTGCTAAGAAGAACTAAGTCTATCAAAGTTAGTCATCTCACAATGTGGCTGTAACTGTGTACAGTGTTCTCCTGGACCTCACTTGGTATCAGTTCAACAAGTCTTTCTAGGTTTTTCTGAAGTTCACCTACTTATCTGAGTGTGTATTTTGATCTTCCTCATCATCAGAGTAACTCTCTATGGTTAGAATATTTTCTGTTTGCTTATTTTTCCAGCGTATTTCTTGACTTTTAATTCTTTGCTAAAGTGGGTCTCTGCTTCCAGGGTGGAGGGTACCCCATCTCCCAATTTGCAGGGGTTTGGGACAGCTGTTTTCAAAGCTACTTTTAGGGACCTGTAAGTTTTCAATTCTTCCAAGGTGGCATGATCTCAGGAGAAGTGTATTTACTACTGTCCTGGCCTGTGTTCTGGTCAGTGAGCAACCACAAGTATTCTTTTCTACCCTGGAAGTGTGATGAGGGTCCCTGATCTACTGTATCCACAAATTCTGGTGTGCTGGTGCTTATCCTTGCCCTGGGACTGCCCCCCAGGATTGCAACTCAAATTCAAGTATAGGCAAAGCAACAGAGTCCTGCCCCCAGTGCCAGCAAAGGGACCCCTGCAATCTTCTTCTGACCAATTGTTTGATCCCCTTACCTTCTGTGGGTCAAGAGCTCTGGAAGCAGCCACTGCCACTGCTGATTCAGTCAGTTCCAAAACCTGCTCCTACTTTGATGGAGCCTGGTTTGTGCTAGTGAAGCCTGCATTGGACTACTTCCACATTCATCCTGGTGCAACAGACCTTTCCTGCTGATCTTCTAAGTTGTCTTGGGCTGAGTTTCATTCCATCCTTTTGTCAGTTCTTCTGTTTCAGAATTTATTTTGAGGCATTATTTAAAGGTGTTCAAAGGGGTTTTAGGGAGAGCTCAGGCGAGACCCTGCCTTTTCTCAGTCCTTTTGCTTCTTAGAAAAGGGTGACCTAGTCATCTATCCATTGTCTTCTCTGTAGGTATGATTAGGATGACCCATTAGGTCCAATTGGCCTTTCCTCCCTTCCTTTTTCATCTGGTTAAACTGTAACTTTTATGTAGGTATAATATCTTCTTTGGGCTCACAGAACCCACTGGCAGTGACAGTTTGGGTCTCCAGAGGATGGCTGCTACTTAATCAGGTTTTTATGGGAAATTTTATAGACAGTTATCCTCCTAACATGGTAGCCCATGTACCCTCACAAGTGTGCTTCTCTTTCTAATCATCAGCAACTGCATTTATTCCAATGACATTGTAAGAATAGTAGTTATAAACATTTCCTCTCAAACCTGGGGTATTCTCTCCCACAAATATACCCAAGAACGTATGAGAGGAAGAGCTCAAACTTACAGTATGATGGCAATAAGACAAAAGTGTAAGGAACACACATAGCTAGGGAAACTCCATCCAGGAAGTGCAGGGCCTTTCCCTTCTCTAGTGACTTGAAATTCACTGAAGGGTGGCATTGGTGATGGATGAGGAGCTCTGCTGGGCTGAATCCCTGCAGGTATATCTATTAACCAGGCAATCCAGCTGAACTTGTTCCTCATGGATTGCAGCATCTCAGCTGAATGGATCAGTTTTTTGCAAACCTGAGTCAGGCAGGTCACTTGCCTAACTGCTGGGCTATTGCTTCCTGGACTATCCTTTGGATAGGCAATTGCAATCTTCAACACCTACAACTTTTGGCTCAGCTAGGTGTGCTCTTTTCAGTTCAAATTCTGTATTGTCCTTTTCAGCAAGGACAAAGACCCTTAGCCTTAGGATAAGCAGAAGAGTATCTCCTTTGATTTCTTCTGGTGCTAGTCTTTTAATGTACAGTTGAGATGTTCAGCCTAGACTTCTGCTAAAATATGAAGTGCTTCCTTTATATCAGAGAGGATTATTTGTCTTTTCTCAACTTTAGTTTTTAAGTTCAACTGTGCATCGTCCTTCCAAAGAGATGTACTTGTACATATAGAAGAAAGGCTGATCAGGGAACCCTAGAATAAGCGAGTTCTCCAGCTCACTTGATTAAATTACAAGGTGTGAGTGGCAGGTAAGAGAGACAATAAAGTGTTAATGAAGTGTAAATAAGCAATTCTACTTAGTTGCTCCTTTAGGAATGAATAAATTCTTCAATCAACCTCTTGATGGAATTATGAGGCAGCAAAATTTGTCCTGGAAGTCAGTAATTGAATTATGAAAAGGAACAGGGCTAGGGAGGCCAACTAAGCACTAAACCCAGGGAAAGGCTATAAGAGGGCACTACAAGATAAGTACCAGGGCCCAAAGCTGAGAAGGTATGAAACACTTTGGCCACATATGTTCCCTAAGGGTACGATGTGTGTATATCTACTCTTTTATGGAATTACGTGCATTTGCAAGTGAATAGAAATATTTTGTTAAAACTGCATATTATGCCATATCAGCAAAAGACTTTGCTTTAAGCTGATTATGTCTGTTGGCTGATTATTGAAGGTAATCTCACTTGTGGGGGTTCACAAGCATGTTTAGGCATATATTCCCATAAAATACCTTGAACTTGGGGTAGCACACACTGGGAAATACATTGAGAACAATTTGTGGGTACAAGACTGTGAGGTAGCCTAAAGGCACACTACCTATACTTGGACTGTTCATGGCTTTGGTGCCTTATTTTATTTTGTTGCTTTCCTCCTTAATTTCCCAATAAAATTCCATTGAATTGACAGTAAAGAGTGTTTTTTGATAGTCAATCTAGAAGATCAGGGGGAACATTCAATCTATAGAAAAGTTGGTGTTAGCAGGAAGGTAAGAACTGCAATACTTCTCTGTGGGTCAGCAATAGGAATTGTATCTGGTTCCTGAGGGTATTTCCTTATAAACTCCATCACTCTTCTCCTATAAGGTCTAGCTCTCCTCTAGAAGTTCTAGTTTCCCTTGATTTGCTTCTCTTCTTTAATTCTACAAATTTTTATTAAGTATTATAAACCATACACTGTAATAAACACTAGGGGAGGGGCGGGGAACCCTCAGCCCTGAGGTCACGTGCGGCCCTCTAGGTCCTCAAGTGTGGCCCTTTGACTGAATCCAAACTTCACAGGCCTTGAGGCCACAGATTCCCTGCCCCTGCACTAGGGATATAAAGGTGGAAAAATGGTACATTTTCTCTCTGTTGAATTAAGAGAAAGAAGGGTTTTCTAACACTCCATCCAGAAAATTGGGGAACCAGAAAAATGAGTGTAACACAAGTGTAACCGTATTATATTTATGACATAGCATATGAGCATATGACATAGCATATGACAGAGCATAGATCTGTGTTTCAGGTTCGCCTTACCCACAAAACTGATATTTTATAAAAAGAGTCAAAAGAATGTCTGTAGATTCCTTAGACATGGTTTGGGAAGACAGTTGAAAAGCAGTGGTTCAAGAAGTTGAAGGAATGGAATGAGTTTCTCACCAAACCTGGGTTTGCCTCTGACTCTAGTCCATATTTTGGATAGTAATACACAGTTATCAAGGATGGGTGAGACCCATCCAGCCCAGGAAAAGCGGAGGAATATTCAAAGGGCAGGATAAGGGCTCAAAGACATTAGAAGAGTAAAGCAGTTTCACCAGCAGCCAGTCCCAGGTCTGAAGTTCATTAACTGACTTAAAAAAGACTTTCCAGGGATTTGGGGTAGCAAAGGAGAAAAAGAATGCTTAGTCTATCAGTAGAGAAACAAAGGGGAGATAATTGCAACCTTTTATAGGAGTGGCTGAACACCTGTTTGGGAACAGGTACTTTGAGATGGCTACTGTGATCTACAAAGAGTCATGGATATACAGCCCATGTTAGAGTAGTTTTAATATATTTTAATTTTAATCATGAATAAAGGCATCATATAATGAAACCATGATTGTGTGGTTGACTCCATTAAGTTATTCTTATGTGATTAGAATACAGTGAGTCTGCAAAGTATAGGAGGAGGACACCCTTGTGAGGGGGAGGGTGTGGTGAGTCAAAAAAATAATTGGCTAAGTCCACACCCTGGACACCCTAAAATTGGTGGACCCAGTACTGGAGGGGTGGATAAAAGTAGCATCTTTCTGAAAACCATAGCAAATTTGGCATTTTTCCCTAGTACAACTTGAAATTGGTTAAAAGTCATGATTTTCCCAGGTAAGCATGGGATTGCTAGCAATCGCTGAAAAAGCTCAGGTAGCTGAACATCAGTGCCCTCTAGTGGTGTGATTTAGACAAAAGCGAGGTTAATAAAAAAATGCTCAAGTCTAGGGAGGGAACAGTTACGGGTAGAAGAAATTCTGGCAGGAGGTAGCACCTGAGGAAGATTTGGAGGAAAGAAAATAATTTAAAAAGACAGAGATGAGATGTGAGTGCCTTCTAGGCCTGCAAGAATGCACTGAAGCTTGAGATGGGATGTTGAATTTAGGAAAGAGATAGTAGTTCAGTTTGGCAGGAACATGGAGTATATGAAAGGGAGTAAGATGAAATAAGACCAGAGAGGCTGTTTGAAGCCAGAATATGGAGGATCTTAAATGCCAGACTAAAGAGTTTGTATTTTATCCCAGGCAGCATGGTGTGATGGAAAAAGCACTGGTCTTAGAGTCAGGGATATCTGAACTTGAACTCTGGCTCTGACATTTTCTTGAACTGAATTTCCCTAAATCTCAGTTTTTCCATCTGTAAAATGGCAACAATCATACCTGCATAACAGAATTTCTCTGAGAATTTTAAGTGAGAAAATAAAGTACTGCATAAATGTCTGTTATTGTCCTGATCAATCAGCAAACACTGTAGGCTTTTGAGTAGGGCAGTGAACTGTGCATCTGGAAGGTTATTTGGGGAGCAATTTAAAGTACAAATTAGAGAGGGGAGACGCTGGAGGCAGAGAAATCAGTTCAAGAGCCTATTACTGTAGACCATGTAAGTGGTGTTGAGGGTCTGAATGAGGATGATGTCTGTGAGTACAAGATGTGGCGAAAGTAAAATAGACAACATTTGATGTCTGATTGGATGGGAGAGAAGGATGAGAGAGAAAGAAAAGAATCAAAGAAGGTCCTAGCTTGCCTGAGGCACAGTCAACAGCCAGTTGTTCCTATGGGTCCTGTTTGGTGAAACTCAGCTTTGTTATCTTTTGTTTAATTCAATCCAGCAATTGTATTTTAACCATTTATGATATCCAAGGCACCATGCCAGGTCCCTGGAATACAAAAATGAAAAGGGTGTAGCCTGTGCCCTCAAAGAGACTACAGTATAAATAGGGAATCTAATGCACGGACATAGGTGAGTATGATAAAATACGCTGTACTGTATGTACACAGGTGAGTATGGCAAGATAGACTAGGACAAGAGAAAAGGAAATATTCAGACAAATTGATCTAGGAAAATTTGAAGGAATATTGTAGCTAAATTCCAGAGTTCCCAGGTCAGGGAGAAAATATTGTAAGCAATCAGAAAGAAACTATTCGAGTATTGTGGAAATATAATAAGGATAACAAAGATCTAGCAGCTTCTACATTAAGGGATCAAAGGGCTTGGAATATGATATTCCAAAAGTCAGTAACTTCTGTTACTGGAAAATGGAATAGAAGGAGAGGGGAGCTGCAAAAAATGTTATGGAATAGTTATTGTAGAGCTGGACCAGGTAGCAATAAGAAGGGGGTGTGTTTTTTTAGCATGGAAAATAGAATCTGTAGATGCACAAAAACATGAACTGGGCCTTCCCTGCTAAGCTAACACCTTTTAGAATTCCTCATGTCCTTAAAGGATCAGCCCAAAGTCACTCCTTACTTGAGGCCCATCCCTTATCCACACAATCTCTAGTACCTTCCTCCTGGAAATGTCATTATGTTTAATTTTTATAAATGGAGCCCTTCCTCTTCTAAATTATAGTTCTTGCTTAGGTCCCCAGGGGAAACTTCCCTCAGGTTCAAAGGACCTGTGAGTCTGCTTGTCTACAACTATAGCTTACTAGACCTCATCATAATGCACACCCTTAACAGTCAGCTAGGAAAATTCTAGAGCAGCAGAGGCCAGAAAGCGGCAGAGTGAAAGAGATTTCCAGCCCAAGACAGCCTGGAAGGCTGACAGGAAAGGTCTATTGCACCAGGCTCAGAGCAGAGCACAGCCCTGCCTTGGCCACAGAACAGGTCTCAGGGCACAGAATCATAGGCAACAGCTTCAGTTCCCAGATTTCTCAATCCACAAATGCTTCAAAGGTCAGTGAGAAAGCTCTTTCACCTGGGTGAGAAGGGAGCAGGGTTCAGCCACAGCCTTGGCCCCAGGGAGGTGGCAGCCACTGAAGGAGCAGCTTCCATTTTTGGAACCCTCCACCTAAATACTGTGGGGGAATTGAGTGGCTGATCTGGCTCTCAGTTCTGAGTGGTGGTCCTGGGGTGAGGAAGAGCACTGGCTGGTGGAACTGGTGGTGACTGTGGAGAGGAAATCCTACTCACAGATCCTGAGCTGAAAGGAGTACTTGTGGTTTCTCCCAGACCAGAGCACAGGCCAGGAGAAGATAAAACTCCTCTCCCTTGATTTTGCCACCTTGGAGGAAGTGAGAACTTACAGGTCCCTAAAATATACCCTCCACTTGTCAAAGGACTCAAAAGTCATGACTGACTGGGAAAATGCCCCAAAAAGGGAAAAAATAAGATGATAGAAGGTTACTTTCTTGGAGAAAAGGTATTTTCTTCCATCTTTTTGGATGAGGAAGAACAAAGCATACTATCAGAGGAAGAAATAAAAGTCAAGGCTTCTACATCCAAAATCTCAAAAAAAAAAAAAGTGCAATCATCTCAGGCCATGGAAGAATCCAAAAAAGATTTTGAAAATCAAGTAAGAGAGATGGAGGAAAAATTGGGAAGACAAATGAGAATGATGCAAGAAAATCATGAAAAGTAAGTCAACAACTTGCTAAAGGAGACCCAAAAAATGCTGAAGAAAATAATACTTTTAAAAGTAGACTAATCCAAATGGCAAAAGAGGTCCAATGAGGAGAAGAGTGCCTTAAAAATCAAAATTAGGCAAATGGAAAAGGAGGTTCAAAAGTTCACTAAAGAAAATAGTTCTTTAAAAATTAGAATGGAGCAGATGGAAGCTAATGACTTTATGAGAAACCAAGAAATTATAAAACAAAACCAAAAGAATAAAAAAATTGAAGACAATGTGAAATATCTCATTGGAAAAACAACTGACCTGGAAAATAGATCCAGGAGAGACAATTTAAAAATTATGGAACTACCTGAAAACCATGATCAAAGAAAGAATCTAGACATCATCTTTCATGAAATTATCAAGGAAAACTGTCCTGATATTCTAGAACCAGAGGGTGAAATAAATATTGAAAGAAAATCCACCAATCACCTCCTAAAAGAGATCTGAAAAGAAAAACTC
>CM053769.1:549592151-549669786 GCA_028658325.1 Potorous gilbertii
ATGAAATTATCAAGGAAAACTGTCCTGATATTCTAGAACCAGAGGGTGAAATAAATATTGAAAGAAAATCCACCAATCACCTCCTAAAAGAGATCTGAAAAGAAAAACTCCTAGGAATATTGTAGCCAAATTCCAGAGTTCCCAAGTCAAGGAGAAAATATTGCAAGCAGCTAGAAAGAAATAATTCAAGTATTGTGGAAATACAGTAAGGATAACATAAGATCTAGCAGCTTCTACATTAAGGGATCAAAGGGTTTGGAATATGATATTCCAAAAGTCAAAGGAAATAGGATTAAACCAAGAATCACCTACCCAGAAAAGCTGAATATAATTCTTAAGGTGGGAAATGGTCATTCAATGATACAGAGAACTTTTGAACATTCTTGATGAAAAGACCAGAACTGAATAGAAAATCTGACTTCAAACACAAGAATCAAGAGAAGCATGAAAAGGTAAACAGGAAAGAGAAATCATAAGGAACTTACTAAAGTTGAACTGTTTACATTCCTACATGGAAAGATAGTATTTGTAGCTCTTGAGACTTTTGTAGTTGGGTAGTTGGAGGGATTACATATATATATTTACACATACACACACATATATATACATACATACATACATACATACATACATATATACATACAGAGGGCACAGGGTGAACTGAATAGAAATAGATGATACCTAAAAAAAAATTAAGTGGTGAGAGAGGAATATATTGGGAGGAGAAAGGGAGAAATGGAATGGGGCAAATTATCTCTCATAAAAGAGGCAATAAAAAGCTTTTTCAATAGAGAGAAAGACAGGGAAGGTGAGAGGGAAAAAGTGAAGCTTACTGTCATCACATTTGGCTTAAGGAGGGAATAACATGCATGCTCAATTTGGTATGAAAATCTATCTTACACTACAGGAAAGTAGGGGAGAAAGGGATAAGTGGGGTGTGGGGGTGATTATGGAAGGGAGGGCAAATTGGAGGAAGTGAATAGAAGTAAATAGTTTTGGGGAGAGACAAGGTCAAAAGAGAGAATAGAATAAATGGGGGGGCAGGATAGGATGAATAGAAATATAGTTAGTCTTTCACAACATGACTTTTATGGAAATCTTTTGCATAACTACACATGTATAACCTATATTGAATTGCTTGCCTTCTCAGTGGGAATGCATGGGGAGGGAGGAAGGGAAAGAAGTTGGAAGTCAAATTTTTAAAAACAAATGTTAAAAATTGTTTTTTTACACACAACCAGGAAATAAGAAATACAGGTAATGGGGTATAGAAATCTATCTTGCCCTACAAGAAAATAGAGGAGATAGGGATAAAGGAAGGTAGGAATATGATATAAGGGAGGGTAGATTGGGGGAAGGGGTAATCAGAATGCACAGTGTCTTGGGGTTGGGGAGGGGAGAGATGGAGAGAAAATTTGGAGCTCAAAATCTTGTGGAAATGAATATTGAAAACTAAAATTAAATAAATAAAAATTTTAAAAAAGTCAGCTAGGAGTAATAACTCATAATAAAAGCTTTTACTGAGATGGGCATATGAGAACACTAGAAACATAACATTTCCTTTCCCTTCCTGTAAATCTGGGACATTCTGTCTCAAAAAGGCACCACATTAATGGGAATAGTGAACAAATACACAGAGCACCACAGCAGAGAGAAACACACTTAAGTGTGTATCTCTGGTCTGGACCAGGTGATGTGTTATACCTTCTCCTTACCGTCTGTAATTTTGCCAGTTGGGCAGGGGGGAAATAAATTGATCAGGCATTTCTGATCAATCCTCTCATGACATACATTTTGCATTTACTTTTCTGCATGCACGCTGTTTCCTTACAATAAGCTTCTGGGGGAAGGTTTTGTTTTTATTTTCTCTGTATCTCCAGAGCTTAACAGAACAGTAGGCACATATTAAATACTTAGTGGTTGAATGAATTAATAAAGGAAAAGGAATGGCTAAAAATATTTATAGCAGTACTTTTTATGGCAGCAAAGAAGTAGATTGGGGAATGTCTAGACGAATTGTGGTATGTGATTATAATGTAATATTGCTTGCTGTAAGAGATGATAAACATGATGAATACAACTGTGTATGGTACTGTCCCTCTAAGGCAAGGGTTCACAAACTACATTTTATGTAAAAATAATTCTTAGATTGAAGGCCATTAAAAAAAAAGGAGACTGCATGGGGCTGGTACATGGCACAGTAGATAAAGTACCAGCCCTGGAGTTAGTAAAGGACCTGAAGTTTAAATCTGTCTCAAACACTTACTAGTTGTGTGACCCTGGTCAAGTCACTTAACCCTGAATGCGTCTTTAAAAACAAGAGATTGCAGGTTAGATTTGGTCCTTTGCTTTAAAGTACTGCTCCTTTACATGTTTTTGTTTTTTTTTGCTGAGTTGTCTGCTGAGTGTTTTATCAGTTACAGTTACTTTGATTTGGTTCTGTGATGAGCAGTTGCTAATTTTTAATGTGACAAACTGTATTATACTAGAGAGATGTAGCCATCAGAACTGTTTTCTGATTATAGAAAAAAATGTAATTTATTCAATTATAGACTAAACATGAGATTTTTATTACTAACAATAAGCTAAGGTGAAGTCATTCTCAGGGAGAATTCAGAATCTGAACCCCAAAAGATAAGAGGAGAGAGAGGTAAAATGACAGATTTTAGAATTGTGTTTGCTAAGTTTGAAGTGATGGATACTATAGTTGCTATTGAAGAGTAAATTCAGCTGAGCAGATGAATACTTTGGAAATGAAAAATTAAAGAAGTCACCTCACAGCTCACCAAGAAGGTGGATGCATCTGGATATGGAGTCCAGATAGCTATATGGAGTACTGGCAGATGACTTTAACAGAGGTTAGTAAAATTAAAACATCTTGCATAAGTAAGATTTTTTTAAATTTATAATTTCTTCCCTTTGAATTAAGGAAGGATCCAGCCTCCTTCCAAATATTGTTAAATGAGTTGCGGACTAGAACAGGAACCATTAAAACTTGTCCTGTGACACATTCCATGGTACCTTCAGACTTTGCTACCTGTGGCTTCCATATCTCAGATCCTGGGTATCTAGGACTTTCTCCCTGACTCTATTAGGATACCCTGCAAAGACTGGGATCTCTAGGGCATTATGCCACAGTTTTAGAAAATAGTGATTCCCCCCACGCCCCGCCCAAAATAACTAGCAAAAAAATCTGCCTGGGATCTAATTGTTATAATCCTCATGTCAGAGACAGTCACATGAAATGAAGGTCCTAATTGTACTTTGGTGAATTGTTTATTTTTCTGTCTCATACAGATAATTCAGCAACTTCACTATCTGATATCACCTAGATGTTCCTAATGTCTCTTATAAGTGAACAGTTCACAAGGCTCAGAGAATAAACAGGTTTATTTATAGATCAGATAAAACAAATGAGACCATAATATTGGCCTACAGGAAAACCTTTTTAGAGTCTTAGATGGACTCAGTCGTTTATAGTCATGGCCTGTATAGGTGATCAACAGATGCTGACACCAGTTTCACTTCATGGTTTGTTTCTTATGGATGATCCCTTGATCACCTCCTCTTGGAGTTCCCCTCTAAGCTTCACCTGGATATCTGCATAGTATTGATCAACATTCTACCTGTAATCTTCCATAGATCCCAGCAAATTAGGGAGGCCCTTGTTTTCTGATACTATTTCACCTTCTGACCATAGTTGGGTCATAGCTGATGTTAGTATTCCAAGTTTCTCACTCAAATTCCAGTCCTTATAAGCATCAGGAAAATTATAGAGCTTCCTTGCCCAAGTAAAGACCCTTAATCTCTGTGTCCAATTCAACTCAGGAACAAACAAGGATCCTTCTTCTAGATTTCTCCCTTGTTTTAATATATGGAAACTGACCTAGCAGTCCTCAAAACTTCTAAGTAGGTCTCCATCCTTAATAACAGCTTGGGTCAATGGAACTCCATAGTTCTACTGTCTTCTCTCCCCCAGTATTAAGGTATTGATAGAGTCAGAGGTAGAAGTGAAGTTGGAGTCAGAGTTAAAATTACTTTTCATGGCTCTAGAGACTCAACAGGGCTCTCGAATCTCTACGCTTTACACTCTACTTCCAGTCTCTCTTGGTCTAAATGGACACTTCCTCTGGGTCTTCTTTTCAGGATATTTCAGGTAGGCAGTTTAGTTGGGGATAATGCTGAGGGGGAGAGGGAGTCAAACCCTCCTCCACTGTTGCTGTGATGAAAACAAAGATCTGTTCTCCCAATATGTTATTTACCATCCATGAATGAAATGTGATCTGTAAAAGAAGATTACAAATTGATGTTGTATCTGATATATTTAAGTATACTTATTTTAAAGTAAATAAACTGAGTCCCTGAGTCATGTTTAGTGATCTTATCTATTAGAAACAATATTTTTATTAGTTATACCAAACAGCTATTTGGGGGACAGACAGACATCCCTCTTTATCAATCAAGTGTCCTAGTGTGACACATGAAGTTACAGTCTTACATACTCTTGAGGAAATTCCTCCAGAGAGTCCTAGAAATGACCTCATAATACAGGATTTGCCTTAAAGTTACAAATTAACACAATGTTTATCAAAGGGAAAGGAAAACAAGCCAAAGATGCAATTTATCATGATAGATTGTAATAGCCAGAACAGTTCAGCTTTAAATTCTTCTAGGATGAAATGAAGATATTACAAATCACAAAGATTTAAACAATAGTAGTTTTATGAGAGCAGGTTTATTTTTATCTAGTTTTTAAAAATTATTATCTGATATCTTATAATATAGGCTAGCATCTGCTAGTATTTTTGTTTGTATCATGAGCAAGTAAATTTTAAATGTAAAATCCTATTAAACTTCAGGTAAGCCTTATGTGTTGTTTAATTTCAATTATTTATATATTTGAGATCTGGGGGGCAGCTGGGTGGTGCAGTGTATAGAGCATGAGCCCTGGAGTCAATAGGATCTGAGTTCAAATCTGACCTCAGATACTATGTAACCCTGCACAGTGTGGGGGGTGGGGTGGGGAGAGGGAGAGGGAAAGAGAAAGAGGGAAAGAGATCTGAATATTTAGCTTCTACATTCATTTCTTACTACACTGAAATTAGCTCTCTATCTTTTATCTTTCATTGAACTTCCTATGACCGACTCTTTGGTTTCCATCTCTGATCAACTTCCTAAAATTGGGAATTGTTCTATCCTGGATCCTTTTTCTCCTCCTGAAATATCAAACCGTGCATACCATTTGATGCAGTGATGCCACTAGTAGACCTATATTCCCAAAGAAATCAAAGAAAGAGGAAAACATCATGTATGTACAAAATATTTATAGCTCTTTTTTTTGGTAGTGGCAAAGAATTGGAAATTAAGGAAGAGTTTATCAATTGGGAATGGTTAAACAAGTCATGGTATATGAATGTAATAGAATACTATAGAGTTGTAAGAAATGATAAAGGAAATGGTTTCTGAGAAACCTGAGAATATGAAATGTTGCATCTTGAAGTGACCATACAACCAAGAGAATAGTTTAGCTGTGACAACATAATGAACAATTTTGAGAGACTTAAGGAATGATCAACTCTGATTCCAGAGGGCAGATGATGAAGAATTCTACCCACTTCCTGATAGAGGGTTGACACACTACATATGCAGAATGACCCCCACATATTTTTGGACACAAAATGGGAATTTCTTTTGCTTGATTTTGCATATTTATTATGAGGGTTTTTTTTGTTTTTCTAGTGATAGTGAAGGAGTGAAAAAGACAAAAAACCAATGACTAATAATGGGCAGAAGGGGAGATAATATGGCTTTTTAAAATGAGAAAATATTTAAAATTGTTGAGACTGCTATATGCATGATTTCAGTTGTGCTGGTGAGTCTGATTTCCCATGAGTGTGAGATGGAGAACAAAAGCCTTTGCCCTTTATTCATCTTCCATGAACTTTGGTTGTGTGTGAACAGGGGTCTCTCTGGCTATATCCTAAGACCTGGGAGAACTACTGAGAAAAGGACTAAGAAACCACTGGAAATGAATGTCTCCATATAAGAGTATTTGCTATAGTTTCTTTTTCCATTTCTTTTTGATTTTTTTTGTAAAAATAAACTGTGTTCACGCAATGCTTATTCTATGAAGCAATGAGTACTTTGGGTGGTGAATTGAAAGAGATAGAAATCCACAAATTGGTGAAAAATTCATAGGACAGAATATTTCACATTTTAATATTTGAACAATATTTTATTTCATCGCCTACATTAATTTTGGACCCAGCAAGCAAAGAATTAATATAAGTTACTTATTGATACCTCCAGAAGACCTTACCAGTTAGGAAGCAGCTAAGGCATCTGCAGGCTAAGTCCCTTCTCTCTGATGCCCAGAGCCTATATCCTCTTTGAGAAGAGCTCTCTCACTTAAAAAAAACCCCACATATATTTATTTATTTTTAGTTTACAACATTCAGTTCCATAAGCATTTCAGCTTTACATTTTCTCCCTCTTCCTCACCTCCCCAAGATGACATGCAATCTGATGTAGGCTCTACATGTACATTCATACTAAGCATATTTTCACATTGGCTATTTGTCTCTCACTTTCTTCTGAGAAAGTAACTTAAAAGGCCTGGACTGATTCAAGTACATACTGTAGGTAAGTCCCTTCCTGGAGGACTAATCCTATAATAACACAGTGTTTCTGTAGTCCTACAAAGGGAAATACAGAAGATACTCATCCAAAGATCTCAAGTGGATCCAGTATCAGTTAGTCAAATATCCCATAGAAACTGCGTTATTCATGCTTTCTTGTCCACTCACAGGGTGCCCAACAATGGGATGTAAACAAGAACACTAGCAATGGCTAATATATCTATTGCATTTACTAAGTACCAGGTCCTATGCTAAACACTTTACAATTATTGTCTCATTTGATTCTAAGAACAACCCTGGGAGGTGGGGGTTATTATCATTCCCATTTTATATTTGAGGAAACAGAGGTTAAATGAGTCAAGCAGGTCATATAGCTAAGTAAGTATATGAGGCTGGACTTGAACTCAGGTCTTCCTGACTCCAGGCTGCTCTATCCATTGCGCCATGTGACTGCCTAAAGAAACTCAAACTATGCATTTACTAGAACTCCTTTGGCTGAAATGGTCCTATGTCTGGGACAGTTCTGTGGTCTAGGATAACATCAGACTTGTAGCCACGTGTTAGATACTTAATTAGGTAGTGTTTCCTTGTTAGGTACTGTTTATTTGCTTGCACATTCTATCCTCAGAATTAAAACTATCTGCCAAATTCAAACATGTTTGTCTGCTTCCATCAAGAGCCAACAAAATTATACCAAAGTCACCTGACTAGTTCTCACTGAAACATAGCGAATTCAGAAAAGGAGTAGCATTAACCCATGGATTGGGGCTCATGATCTGATTTCTGATTGGATAAATTTGCAAATGCACAGACCCTTTGACAGTGTGGCACCCCCCACAGGGAGAGTAGAGGATAAATATATGGGATAGAAGGTCACTGCAACTCCAAAAAACCATAGAGAGCTAAGCACTTACTTAGCGTGCAAACCACCATGGATGAGTTTACAGCTCCTCAGGACTCAGGTTCCTTTGCTGGATAGGATGAGATGAGTGGCACCCAATGGATCATAGATTTCGAGATGAGGATACTGATGCTTGGAGCAGTCAAGTGATTTGACCAGGATCACACAAGTATTAAGTGACTTGAGTTCTCTTTCTCCAAATTCAGTACTCTGTCTCTTTTCCTGCTCCTGTCTCATACAATCTCCCTATTCCTGACTCCATTCAGACTCTTTTGCTTTCACTCCCTTTTTAATCTACCTTATGTCACTTCCAATCTGAGATGAACTCACTTCCTGCTAGCCCCTATCTAGATATCTTGAGAGATACCTTTTCTCCTTCAGCCTCAGATGCCCTGTCAAGAAATAACTCTTCTCTTGGTAGGAGTGATTCATATGTCAGTGTCTGTGTGGTTAAAGATGTTGAAGAGTCCTGAAAAAAAATGAATATGGTATCTTGGGAAAATCCTTCTCCCCTGGGGATACCTGAGCTGATGATGGCATCTATTGGCAGCCAGGGAAGTAAGTGCAAACCTTACCTGCTCATCTGATCTGTCAACCAGGATGCAGTCACCTATTCCCAGAACACATTAGCTCTATTATGCAAATGAATTAGTTAGCACTCAGATTCCAGTTTGGAGCAGGAGGCTGAGGTAGTCATCTTCTTGCTGACCTTGCACAGCTCTCCCTCATTCAAATCAAAGTCAACTGCAAGTCATGTCATCATTTCCCTGATGTCAAAAACAAAGGACAAACACAACCTGTGAGTAGATCAAGCTGCCTGAATGGGGACCTAGCTAGGTGGGTAACTCAGTTTGTCCTCTCTTTTTCCCTCTCTCTTTTTCTCCCTCTCCCTCTCCTCCTCTCCAAAGAAAGGTAAATTTTGATGGCCAGAAGCTGCCCAGTTAACTTGGGGTATACCGGCTAGATTTCTTTCTTTCTGACCATGAGAACAAATATATAGCAGGCGGGGGTCAAGATCACCCTTTCCTGACATTGCTTCCATTTGACTGCCTGACAACCCCAGGAAGTAGACCTGAATGTTTCATAAACTGCCACACCTAAATTCACCTTTGTTATAAAACATGAAATTCTAGTTAGGAGGAAAAACACAGAAAAGTTTAATATAGAGAATGGCACTGAGTTTCGGTATAGACCAGTTTTTTCCCCAGAGCTAATACATGCATATCACATATTGCGGCTGACCCAAATGCATATGGTCAGAGAAGAAAAGCCAAAATTTTGAAGTAACTTTATAAATAAGAGAAAATAAAGGTTGCTATTCCCTGTCTTCTGCAGATTTCCCCCTTTTTTCCTTCCAGCTAAGTTTTCTCTAAGAAAAGTTTATTCTTAAGGATTCCAGATGTCCATGTGAAGATCTCTCATGTTGGTAAAAGGAAGGGGAAAATTCAAACTTTGGTCACAAAATGGAGGAAGGTACAGAAAAGATCCCTATGAATAGTAAGTGGATCAAGTGCTGGACTTGAGGCAAAGGACCTGGGTTCAAATCTGCCATTTATTATTTAAGTAATAGCATAGTCACTTCAACCTTTAAGATGAAGTTCCTCATCTGTAAAATTAAAGAATTGAATTAGGTATGTTTAAGTTTTTTTTCCAGCTATAGAATCCTATGATTCTATATGTTCAAGTATCTTTTGTGTTGGTTGTCTAGGTTGGCTTATTCACACCTTAACTATTTAAAGTGTATTAACTATTTAAGGTGTAATAACTATTTATTGCTATTTCAACTGAGGCACTGACCAGGATAGTGGGGTGAAAGAAGTGTTTTGGAATGAGTAGTAGAGGACAGGCAAATAGTAATGAATGAAAAGGTCAGTCTTGAGTGGTAGTGATCTTCCAAAAGGTTGAGGAGAGGTGTAGAAAAAATACTTTGAGATATCTATCTGGTCCAATCTTCTCTAATTCCAGAGAAATATTCCCTGATCTACTTCAAGTAGGGGAGTGACAGACCATTGATCGTTTTCTAATTTAGAGGCAAGAGTTCCAACCCTGAGATCCCTCCAACCTTCATTACCTCACTCCTTCAGGGATAGCTTCTCCTTCCCAGGAAACCCTTTGTAGTCAAGCGGAATCTTCTCCAACTACTGGCTGTCAGTCAGTCATCAAGCATTTATGAAGCAGTTACCACTAGTCAGGCACTGTGCTAAGCCCTGGGAAACAAAGGCAAAAACAAAAAAACAGTCCTCACCCTCAAGGAGCATACTTTCTAAAATCTAGGTTTGGTTTCTCCATTGTCAGGGTTTTTAAAATGATTCAGATACTCAGTCAATTAGAAATCCTCTTAATTGAGTTCTCACCTCTGCCCTTATCTACCCTGGGGAGGAGAGAGAAATTGTAATATCATTAATATGGACAAGTTCACATTCTCCCCAAATAAAAAAAAGCACTCAAATCCATCACAGGGTTTCCTGAATGTGTGCCAGTGAAGTCCAGCTGTTTTAAGACTATGGTAATCTTGTGGAAACGGCATCTCAAAAGACTTTAATTTTTGTATCGTGTTTTGTTTGACTTTTACCTTAGTTACCAATTAAAGCTTCTTTGAAAAATCCAACCTCATCAAAGAAATTCATAAGTGAACAATGGGTAAAGAAGATCACAAAAGACAAAATAGACAAGTTGGATATAACATTAAAAAGATTTTGCTTGAATAAAATCAATGTAATTAGAATAAGAAGAGAAACTGTCATGTGAGTCATACTGCTGCCATTTGCTTTTGAACTTCCTCCTTTCTCAGTCTATAACCCAGGACTCCCTGACCTGGCAAAGCCACTCCTGAACTGGGATCCTCTTCTCATCTGCCATAGCTCTATGAACCAGAATTGAGTAGCAGGTGACAAAGATCTCAGTTGTTCCCTGTTTCTATTACAAGGGTCCAATATGGGTCTAGGACCTCCTCTTATCCTGGTACACAGCTTGAGCACCAGAATGCTACCTATTTAAGTGTGCTCCAGGGCAAACCCAGTCCCCATTATCTAGACCTCCTTGTCTATCTCCTTATGTTGGCCTGTTCTGGAAAAATGACTCCTTGGGATTTTTTTCTGTATTTCTCCATTGGTATTTTGTCTGATGCATTTTCTAGGTCTTCTTGGAGGAATTTTGTGGAGGGCAGTTCTATCATACTACTTCCTATTATGTTGCCATCCTGGCTCCATCTCCCTAAGCCTGATGCATCTTAACTTCCCAGCCGATCTCTTTCACCTCCAGAGAGATGACTTCCATTCATATCCTCTTAGCCCAAATTGACAACCTCTCTCCTTCATCTAAGTGTGACAGCATAATGTATCTCATTAGTGTAAGTAGCCTTACTGGGCTGACCACATAGGCCACACAGGAACAGAGATGGAATGCCAAATCCTTGATGTCCACCTGGCAGAAACTTTCAGGATACATCACCCTATTAAGAATTGTACCAGTTTTCCCACCTGATCAAGAATTCTTAGCTCTACCATTTAATAAAATATTCTTATCACCATTTGACTCCTCTCTGACAAAGGATATTTAATCTTTTAATATGAGGTCTACCTGCCTAAAAACAATTCACGTGATTGTATGCCATGGACATTTCTTGACATTCTGAACTGATTGTTTTCTTTATGGCTAAGTCTAGCATTTGTATAATAAATCCTCTTTTCTGACTGAAATATATATATAAATAAAACTACCTCATCAATATCCCTGGGAGGGGAGCTTTACAATGGCATATTATATTTTAACAATGTGATATTTTAAATGGATGAATGGATGAAGGGAGCTAAGAGCATTTATTAAATACTTGCTATGTGTCAGGAATTAGGCTAAGTGCTGGTGATAAAAACACAAAAAAATAAGGCAGTCCTTGTTCTCAAGGAGTTACTGAAACGTACCAAATTCCTGTGAAAACAGGAGAATGGGTGGATCTCAAAGGAGCTTTTTCTTTAGTCTCTATTGATAATATTGCCACGTATTACCTAGTCATGGCCTCCTATTTCATCCATAGGTACGTTGACCTAAAGACAAATAAAACCAACAACAATGTGGGAGCGTCCAGAGAGGAATGGGTAGATCTCCCCACTGAATTTACTTCCAGCGCTAAATCTTCTGGTTAAATTTGCTTACTGTCTGTGAGGCCCTGAACAAGTTATTTTGTCCCCCTTTGTTTTCATCTATACTTTGAGGTTCCATTTAGCTCAGAATCTATGATCTTGTGATTAAAGCTGAAAACAAACCATGTGTTCAGTGGTTGAGAAATGGCTGAACAAGATATGGCATATGAATGTAAAGGAATATTACTTTGCCCTAAGGAATGTCAAATATGAAGAATTCACGGAAACACAAGAAACCTTGTTTGACATGATATAACATGAAGAGAGAAGAGCGAAAGGAATACTATAGCAATGATTACAACAATAGCAATAAAATCAATACTAAGAGATAACAAAACTCAGGTCAAATGCAATGGACAAGGCCACTACTACACCATCAAAATTAAAGCATTTCTTTTCTCTTTGGTTTAACTGATTTTTTAAAAATGTAAAAATGTATCTGATTGATGACTCTATTTTGACCTCATATTCATTTCTACGTACGTCCATCCATGAAAACTTATCCCTCTTCCCTCCCTTTCCCACATAAACCATTCCTGTAAGAATGATGGCCAAAAAAGGACAAACCAAACTAATGAACCCTTCAATTGTGTCTGACTCCATATGCAATATTCCACAGTCATCATGCCCTATTTTTGCAATGAAAGGAAAGAGGGCCATTTCCCAACTCTTCTCTGGGGCCAAGCTTGGTACTTAACTCTTCTGGTGAAATGGACTTTATTAAAGTGGTTTGTCTGGATTTTTGTTAGGAAATATCTATTGTGTCAAAATAAAATGAAAAGTGAGAGCTTCCCTGGGAATGGCAGATGCTCCTACAAATTTTGCTCCAATGTGCCTCAGACATATTCATGCCAAATTATCTCCTCCAATGTCTGAACTCACAATTCAATTCTACAAACACTTATTATATACATGGAATGTTTTTCTTTTAAAAAAATTGCTATCTTATTGAGATTTTAAAAAAAATTTACAATGTATCTATTTCTGAATATGCACCTTCTCCCTTCTCTCCCCAGCAAGGCATTCCTCGTGATGAGAGAGAGAGAGAGAGAGAGAGAGAGAGAGAGAGAGAAAGAGAGAGAGAGAGAGAGAGCACAGTAACACAAAAGTAACACCTTGAATGTGTCTAACAACATATTCAATATTCCATACCCAGGGTACCCCAACACTGCAATGAAGAAAGGGAGAACTACAAAATACTCCAGACTTCCAAATGGCAGAAGAATTTTTTACAGCTTAAAAATAGATCTCTTTGGAGGCACAAGGTTAATAGCATCATTGGAAAACAAGAGATTTTATAATGGTTCAGATATTTCAGATGCCAGGATCAGAACAGTATCGACATAGTAAAAAGAGAGAGTAAAATGTAGAAAATGGATGCTTAGGGAGCATGACCTGGTGTTTGTCCAAAGACAGCATCTAGCCATCATGTGGACTTTGGATAAGTTATTCCATTACATGTGGAGACAGCACTTCACTTTATTAACAGATCACAGAGCCCTGAGGTGGCTGTCCACTATGAAGAACTCCACTTCAGAGTTGCAGCCCTGGGGATAGAAGCACTAATAATTCACCACGAAGACAGAGCGCCTCCCTGGAACTGAGAATGACTTCACCAATTTTCTCTCTGCTACGGAAAACTGTTAATCAGAAACATTCAGCTTAAAAACAAAGAGTAATGTCTTTACATTTTAAATGGGGAGGAAAATATCAAATTGAATCAACGGGCATATATTCAGTGTCTACTGTGTGACAGGCACTGGAGGAGATACACAAATCAGCTAAGTCATAAACCCTACCCTCAAAATACTTACATTCTAATAAGGGAACAAAATACCAATATGGATAGGCAGCTACAACAGTAAGATTTCAGTTCACTTTTACATAGTACTTTAATGTTTGCAAATTACTTTTCTCAGAATAACCCTGTGAGGTAGGAAGTACAATTATTGCTCCCATTTTAAATACATAAGGGAGGGGGAATGTGATTCCCCCCACCCAGTTCTGTTGATGTAGCCATAGGATGTAGTCACACATGGTGAAGTTTTAATGTGTTAACAAGCTATAATTCCCTGATCCCTTCATGAGATTAGAACACCCTTCTGATTGTCAGGAAAGGAGCAATATAATTGACTCTGCAAACGAAGTAGCCACAGATCTAGGGGCTTTTAATTACTAAACCTTGGATGAATTTCAGAGTTTGGAGCATGGGAGAGATTGCAGACTGCCTGTCCAAGGAAATTTCCGTCGAGGAGAGAATGGAAGGAGGGAATGTATTTATTCCCCACTCCTTCACTCATATAGGACATGAAGTTTTGAAGGGAAGATAGCTGACCAGTAGCAGTGCATTCAGAGGGGTTTGGAAACACACTCTCCAGTCAATCCACATGCCTCAGGACAGTAACCCCAAGGGAAGAAGCAACTTCAAGGAGTATGATTACCAGTAGTAGCGAAAAGAGTCAGACTCTAGAGAGGAGCAAACAGCAGAGACAATGTATCCAAAGAGAATCTTGGAGAGGACTATACAAAAATAAGACTTGGAGGTGCTGAAGTTGTGATTCAGCAATGCATTCTCTACTTCCAGTTCTCACTAAAATCGTATTCTTAAGTTTATGCCCAATGTTTCCTGTATATACTTATTCTACGATATCCTTTGCAACTCTGACTTTATTCTCAATAAACCCTTCTGTACTTTTAAACTTTTCCTTGGACTCCCTTTCTACCCTTTCATTTTATCTGAAACCTAGATTTTCCTGGAGAATACCACCACTCCCATTTACAGCAAGGTTCCTCCCCCCAGCAAAGCTCCCCAACTTGCAAGATACTCTGTATATTTGCATTCTTTCAGAGCTATAGAGAGTGAACCCAAATGAAAAGACCAATCTTTGTTCAGCCAGAGGACACAACTAGCCCAAATCAAAGGCATCAATAGCATAGTGAGAAAAGTAGCAATGGAACATTTCCCTATAAATCTGGGGCACATTATCCCACAAATATACCCCCAAGTCAAGGGAAGAGTGAATATAGGGAATATATGTTGAGGGGCACCTGAGAGGAAGGGCAAGCATACCTTGGACACAAAAAGGTCAGGGATGTCTTCTGATGGGGTCATCAGGCTGCTGTCATTGCCTCTTCTTACTACTGTGAAATTCATTCAAAATGCCTGCAAGTCATCTTCATTTGGATGTTCTACTGACACTTTAAATTACTATGTTCAGAACTGAATTTAACTTTCCCCAGAAACTTTCTGCCTTTTCTCACTTTCCTATTTCTGTCAACCAGACATCCATTTTCTCTTATTTTATCATTGCCTTTTGTTTTTATATTGTACCTGTAACTAACTCCCACACTGAGAACTTTCCTGTTAGAAAATCAAGTAAAATCATAAATTACAACACACCTTCTCAGGAAGTATATGCCATATTCCATACCTGCAGTGGCCACCTCTCCACGGGGAAGAAGGCATGTCTCAGATCTTCAGTACCAAAAATTTTTATTATGATTTATCAAAGTTTGCTTTTTAATATTGCTCATTTATATGAACATGATTTCAGTCATCATGTGTGTAGTTCCTTTGGTTCTGCTCTCTCCAATCTGTATCACTTAATCCAAATTTTGCATATTTCTCCAAATGCCCCGTTTTTGTTTTTTCTTAAATCTCAGTATTTCCATTACATGCATATAACCCCAATTTGCTCAACCATTCTGAAATCCATTGACACCCATTTTATTTCAAGGTTTGTTTATTTATTTTCATTACCACAAATAGTGTTATTAGGAATATTTCATTATATACACATTCTTCGCCCATTTTTGAAACCTTGGTATTGCCTTTGACTTCTCCCTCTCCTCAGCTTCCACATCCTCTTATACAGTTCTATTATTTCTAACTCTAAAATATCTTACACTATTGCCAAATTAATCTTTCTTATTCATAGATTTGATTAAGTCATTCTTCTGCTTGAAACTTTCAATAGCTCCCTATTGCCTACCTATGACATCCTTGTGAAGGTGCTTCACAATCTGGCACCATTTTACCTTTCGTAAAATCTCACACTACTCCCTTCTATGTTTATTAACTAGAAATCCAACTAAACTGCAACCAAAGAAGAAAAGCATCTCCTAAACATATCCTATGTTATTCTGCTTTCATGACATTTCTTATGACTATTCTTTTAAAACTTAACTAAAAAACCATTTTCTTTATGAAGCCTTCCCTGATCTGTCATCATTAATGATTCATTTCCCTCAAGCCTAATGTAATGCTCTGTTTACATCTATCAATTTTACATTACAGTAAAATGTGCGTAGAGGTATGCTGGAGCCAGTTTGTACTGGCTTTCAAAGGCTGTTAATTAAATTTTCATTGTGAACATTAATACTTCAGAAATAGGCAAACCCTATAAATCAGGACTTGATTTATTGTTCTGTGGATTGTCAAGACTTAAGAAAATGAAGGAAAAATGTTAATAATGTAAATTTAACTTAAAAGTGTGCCTTACATACATTATTTTTTCAGAAAGCCAGTTGTTAAAGATTTACTGACACCCTTTTACATGTGTATGTACTCTATTCCCATATAAGATTTTGAGATCTATCAGAGTAGAAATGGTGTTTGTTGAAACTGTTAAACTATGCCCTAGAACATTCACTATTCCCATATAAGTCATCTTTTTTAAAGTATAAGAATTTGGAAATACTTGATTAGAACACCTGTCCTATTGTGGAAAGTATCTACAAGTGACTTCAGGAACTGTATTTGTATTTAGAGTATGAGCAGGGGGCAGGAAAAGGAGATTAATGCTTCAACAGTGATTTTTAAAATTGGTCTAGATGAAGTTAAATTGTCATAATAAGTAATGGAACTTACCAATCAATATATTTTTATTTTAATACATTTAATTCTTCTCCCATTACATGCTAAAACAATTTTTTTTAAACATTGGGGCTTTTTTAAGTTTTGAGTTCCAAATTGTATCCCACTATCCCTCTCTCCTTTCTCCCCTCCCTGAAATGGTAAGTAATTGAACATAGTTAACCAATTAATATTAACTAGTGTTTACAAAGGGATATTTATTGTGAAGATATAGCAAGAAAAGAAGTATATTCTCTCTGCCCCAACCTTCCCCATCCCACCATAGTTCCTGGGGAGAGTAGGATCAAACTTAAAATAGCTTTTATGTAGCATTGGTCCTACCAAGTTTGCTCCCAAAATTGGGATGACTGCTGGTGAGTTCTGGTCTCATCTTCCAATGGGTAGGGTCAGTAGATTGCTCAAGGCTTTGATCTTCAACATCTAGAAATCCAGCATCTAGGAAATCCAACATGGACTTTAACTCCTGGACTTCTAGTAACTCATTCTCCTGACCATTTGAAGCTCACAAGGTCATGATCATCTTCAATCTCCTTAGCCTCAAAATAGGAAAAATTAGAAAAAATAGAAACAGAAAATGGCACAGCTATGTGCTCTCAGCTTAATGTCCAAGGTTCCTCTCCCACCCAACTCATTCTCCTGTTTTGATGTCTCATGGAGTTGTTGTTTTCTCTTTGGTCTATCTTAGTTTCCATTTATTCCATTTCTTGGATAAAGTCTACCATTTTCTTTCCTAAGCTATTTATTCTCCTAATTCTTTTCTCTGGTACTTTTATTTAATATCTTTTTATCTCTTGCTTTATTTCTTCTATGTATTCATGTAGTCCTTATGGAAAAACACTTTTTTCCTTTGTGTCACTGGTTGTAGATTTTATATAGTTACTCTCGTCTTTTGGGGAATCTCTAGATTTGCAATTTACAATAAATCTTGATATTGACTGGTGGTTTAAAAAATTACTTATTTTTCCATTTAGTTTCTAAATTGGGGCTTTGTTCCCATGGTCAGTTATTACCCCTTGCTGTGCTTTTAAATGGGGTGTTCAGTCCTTCTAGTTCTTGCCCCAGGTCCCTTGGATTCCTGACTTGACCTTTTCTCCCTGAATAAAGTTTCTCCTAGAACTTTGAGGTTCAGAATGCTAGACCTTCCGGATCCTCTCTGACATCTTAGGACAGAATGTTAAGACCTTCAGACAACCTGATCTTGGACTGTTCTATTTAAGTTCCTAATAATTGGGATCACTGTCTAGGTTGCCCAATACTCCCAAGGGAATTTCTCAGAGGAATATATTCTCAGAGGAATACATAATATTACATGTTGTGTGTCCTGGCCATGGCGGTTTATGTTTGGAAGCTATATTAGGTTGCTACTGACTTTTCTGGGAGGGTAGAGTGAAGACTTTCCACTTTTCATGTGGCTTCTAGTTAACCTCATACTGTTCTGGGGTATTTAGTTTCTGGGGCATGTAGTTTCTTATTAGATTTCTTTATCATTAATTCAATTTGTTGTGAACATCAGAGTTTTGCTAGAGTAGTAGAAATAGTAGAATTCTTTCCTGCTCAAGCAGCCATCCTTGCAAGAAGTCCAATACATTATTTTCTGTAAATATTTTTAAATTCTTTTGATGATATAAGCTGTGAATGTTTAGTATAAATTACATAAATACATAATTGACCTACATTTGGAGAGATCACAAATCCATTGGTAATATTGTAGCCATGTAAAGCCTTCTGGTAAGGAAGAGGAGATCAGGTTTACATTTACAGGAAAGCTGGTAAAGTACCTTTCTAATAATTCATGCATGAACACAAAGCATTAGAACCAATAATTATGGATCTTCTCTGGCCCTAAATCTTTTCAGTTTTGCAGAGAAGCTAGAGTTTTAGTTATCTTCCTTGATGTAACTGTTCCACCATTCATTAATTTAGTTGCATGCAAGTTTTCTGTTTCTCGTTTGATCCAACTTATGTTTTGCTGTGTTAGACTTTTTGTGACCAGACCTTTCTTTACATCTTCTTTTAAATGAATGAAGAAATGAGAAAAGCATTTATTAAGCACATACTATGTGTCAAACACTGTGCTAAATGCTAAAGATGCAAATACAAAGTCACGGACATTCCCTGATACATTTTAATAGAGGAAAACAACACAGATACATGAATAGTTTTCAAGGAGGTGTATTTTAGTTTGAAAAGTGACAAGGATAATGGGGGAAATCATAAAATAAATTGAAACCTAGTAGCAGTGGTAATATTGATTTGATTATGATTCCAGAATTGGAAACCAGGTAGAGGGCAGAAGGTATTCACCAGAAGATAAATAAGCTGGCAAGAAGATGGCTGGAGAGTAAAGTGAGTCATGACTAGAGCCAACATATATATGGTGAACCACACAAGATACTCCCTGGTCTGGACTTTGAGGGCCCAGGGCAGGAGTTTGGGAGCTGAAAGGGTTAAGTTTTCCATGGCTGGGTGGCAAGGTGACTGATGAGAAGATGGCAGAGGAGTAAAGTCTTTTTTCTTCAGGGGTTCTGTCTTGGAGAACACTATTCAAGATGGTTGATGATGAATTATTTTTTTCATTCTTCATGCTACTTTGAATCCTTGTATCACGCTAAGCTTTGAACTTTTAAATCTATAATTTCTAATATGTCTTTGTTTTCTGGATTTGAGACTTCAATGTTATTGTCATCTGTTTTATTACATATATTTTTTGGAGTTTGAGTAAAGATTTTCCACAATCCCAGGGTCTTCAGCTTTTTCTTTCGATTTCAATAGCTCCTGGATTCTCTTCTTTTATCTAATCTAGGCTTAAGGATGCAGGTGATTTGTTTGTTTTGATTGCCCTGCACTGACAAAATATATTGTTGTGTCACTTGAAGCTGAGAATACCAATAACAAATAGTATTACGAATCCCTTGCCTAAAACTGGTGAGATGTTTCCAATTTTGTTATACTGTATCGTTGGTGCACAATGAAAACATGATGTCTTCAGTCCCTTTTGTGCACATGCAAAGTTTGCTGACTTTAGTGGTCATTGACATCTGCACTGAAACATTTGCAGCACATGGGATATTAGAATTTATGATAGATTCTGATTTATAAGGAGGTGGGGTTGGTGTGTGTGTATGTGTGTGTGTATATGTATGTGTATGTGTGTATATGTGTGTGAGTGTATGTGTTTGAAGCATTAAAACATGTAGGAGTGACACCCCAAGTCCTCCATGACAAACTCATCACAGTTTCTCGAAGCAGTTTCATTCCACTGACTGGGATGCTAGCCTGGTCAGTCATATTGCCAAGACCCAGATGGTCAGCATTTAGTGATCCTTTCAGCTCTTCACAGTAATGATAGCTGTCTTTGGACACACCGCACCCCCACTGGATATCTCCTTGGCTGGCATTCCCTGGCCTTTCCTTTATTCTCCCCCCTGACATGGATAATGACTTTGAGGGGGCTATTGCTACTGTTGCTTTTCTTATTATTAATCATAATATTTACTTCCATAATAACTGATGCATGTCTCTTCTTCTCTCTACTCACACAACCACCACTCTAGTTCAATATCTCATCACCTTCACTTAAACTATTGAAATTGCCTCCTAAGTGATCTCCCTTGCCTTCATTCTCTCCTCCTCTCTAATCTATCCTCCATGTAGCTGTCAAATTGATTTTCATAGTAATTCCAAATTGATAGAGATAATTCTTACCAGGTCACCCTCTTACACTCAAGAAGTTTCAATGGCTCCCTATTACTTCTAGGATAAAATTCAAATTTTAAAGCCCTTCACAATCTGACTTCAACCAGTGTTTCCAGATTGATTTTATATAAATTCAATTCATTCACTCTGTCTTCTAGACAAATTAGCCTACTCACTGTTCCTGGCACATCTTGCACAGGAAGTCTCACATGCCAGGAATGCCATATAATTAAATCTGAAATCAGGAATGCTCCCTCACTTTCATTTTATGGAATTCCTAGTCCCTCTTAAGGTTCAGATAAAGTGCCACCTCCCTCAAGAGGAAATTAGTGCCCTTCAATCATTTTGTATTTATTTTATATTTACTCATTTGTGTTCATGCTATTTTTCATTCCCCCTGGTAGAGTGTAATTACACTCCTTGAGTGGTGAGATTGCCATTTTTGTTTTTGGATCTCCAGTGTTGATTAGATGTTAGGTATTTAATGAATCCTTATTGAATCAAATGTGTGGATTGACTTAGAGTTTTCAAACACACATATCTTGTCTCTTTCGATTTTCAGGATAGTTTTCTCTTCTTTCATGAGAGGAAATAGAGATTCAGCTTTCTCCATTGATTTGCCCAAGGTCGCACAATGTGTTTGTAATGGAACCCATATATCTTGATCCCCCAAGATCCAGTGTTCTTTTCATTGCACCACTTTCCTTATGAAACAAGATGGCTCGAGATGACTTAGGCGCGGTACTATACTACGATGAGTAGGGGATGCCTCTGAGTTCCTTCCTATCTCTTTCTGATATCTCTAACCTAGATTTAGCCATCTCATTAGCCTGTGTTTGGTTATATTATTCAACTTCAGGTTATATATTATATGGGATTGGGAGCCCATTTGGGATGCAGAGTGGTATTGTGGAAAGTACACTGCACTGGAAAGCAATGTACTTAAGTCCTAGTTCAGTTTCTGCCCCTGTAGGGACATCTGAAGTGTGGACATTTTTTCACTACTCTGACTTATTTTTAAACTCTCCAACACTGTAAATATTTTAAGCATTACTGTACTGGGAGAGAATTTGAGCAGAGTGATGTGTTACTTCATCCACTTCTCTGGATCTCTGTCTCCTCGTCTATAAAATTAAGAGGTTGCACCCCTACCACCGGACATTGCATTTCTATGATCCATTTCTGAAGCCTGTATGACATGGACAAATTCCGCGTCTCCACCAAACCATAGTTTATACACAAAGGTTCCCTATAGAAGGGGAAGAGCTCCCCCTAGTGGAACCTCTGATTGATGCCTGGGCTTTTAAATCCAAATTCTAGCATCTGGGAAGTCAGAAGTCCAAGAAGGGACTATAACTCCTCTGGCTATTTCATCGCGAGCATTTAAACTAAAAGTGAACCTATGGACTAGAAGTCATATAATTAATCTGAAGCTGACCTCCATGTACTGCTTGTGGAAATCAGCCCCATTATATGAGATAATGAGATCATAATTTCCTGGCATATAGCAAGTGTTATAACTATTGTAATTATTATG
This sequence comes from Potorous gilbertii, assembly GCA_028658325.1. Taxonomy (NCBI): domain Eukaryota; kingdom Metazoa; phylum Chordata; class Mammalia; order Diprotodontia; family Potoroidae; genus Potorous; species Potorous gilbertii. The sequence goes on from CM053769.1 coordinate 549,613,939, forward strand.
AAAATTGTTATTATCATATATTCCTATTCACTATCCCCTTCATTTAACAAAACATTTCATTATCTATAGTTAATTTAGATTGAGCATCTTTATCCATGATAAACTGCATGGCTGGGAGAGGATAAGAACTGTGGGAATAGCTATTAAAGGTGTTTTTTGACACTGAAGGTGGGGAGAGTGCTTCTGAAGAGAATTTTGAAAAAAGGACCAAGAATACTTCAGGATGTCAAGGCAAGTGCAGAGAATTTAGATTTAGAGCTGTCTGGAAGGAATCTTAGCCCAGTACCTTCTTTTTACAGGGGCCAAAAGAGGTTTGATGATGTGCCCAAGGTCACATAAGCAGTAAGTGGCAGAGTTGGGACTTGAACCAGAGTCCAAATTTAGTACTCTTTCCTTTAGGCCATGCTGAACACAAATCAGAAGGCTTCAATTTGTTCTCTCCTTGACAAGGATATGGGGATGGGGGGGGGTCTTTCCTAATGGACAAGGGGAGTATGACTTCCTTGTCTTACTAGCTCACCTGCAGAAGGATTCTTAGATATGGGTTCCCATCACCTCCCTGAAATATGTGAAACAGAGAAAAAAATAATATCACACACAAAGTCAAGTTAAGACAGATTTATTAAGCATCTACTATTTGTCATAGAATATATTAAGCACTGAGCATATAAACAAGGCAAAAGACTTGTCTAATAAGGAAGACAACATTAAAAATATGAAAAAAACAAGATATATGTACATATCAGATAAATTGAAGATAATCTCAGAAAGAGGCACTGAAATTAAGGAGGATTAGGAAAGACTTCTTGCAAAAGGTGGGACCTTAACTGAAACTTGACAGAAGCCAGGAGGTGAGGATGAACAGAATTCCAGGCATGGAAGATATCCAGTGAAAAGGGATGGAGTCAGGAGATAAAGCACCCTGTGCAGGGAATAGTAAGGAGACCAGTGTAACTGGATCATAGCATATGCAGAGGGTAGTAAGGTATAAGAAGTCTGGAAAGGTAGAAAGTGACTAGGCTTTAGAAGTCTAACAGAAGATTTCTAATTGATCTATTCAGAGGTGTCATACTTGTCCCAGGCAAAAACACCTGACTGCTGTCCAAACCGGATTAAACTGTAAGTGGGAAGTAAGTTTAACAAAATAAATAAACAAATTAATGTTAATTTGTGGTTATCTAAGTCAATGTACAACCCAAGGATCCATTTCTTTTTTGAGTTTGTCACCACTTTAGTGTAGGTAATAGGGAGCCACTGTAGTTGATTGAATAGGGTGGGGGTGTGACAGGGTCATACTTTGCTTTAGAAAGATCAATTTGACAGCTGAGTGCAAGATGGTGGAGAATGGGAAGAAACTGGAGGCAAGAAGACTAACCAGCAGTCTATTACAACAGTCCAGTGGTGAGGTTATAAAGACCTGGGTAGCAGGTTCGGGGGGGAGGCAGGGGACACAAGCTATATGAGACATGTTTTGAAGGTAGAACAACACTTGGCAACTAATTCAACATGGGGAGTGACAGAATGAGGAGGGGAAGATGATATATAGGTTATCAACTTGGGTTCAGAGAGTAATAGGGAAGCTTAGAAGGGAGAAGGACTTAGGGAAGAGGAGATTTTGAGTTCTGTTTAGGACTATGGGGAGTTTAGGATGTCTACAGGACATCCAGTTTGAGGTGTTGGATATGGGAGACTGGAGGTCAGGAGAGAGGTTAAGGCTGGACAAATAGATCTGAGGGATGATTCGGGAATCAGACTTTCCTTCGCCGTAGGCTTGTGTATCCTGAGTCTGATCAAGCACTCTCCACCCTTCTTTGCTGGGTAGTTCTACATTCATTCTACCCAGCTACGCTCTTGTCCTAGCCCTGCCTCCCTACTTCACACTGGATTTGAGCTCCCATCATCTTCCTTAGTTTGGCTACCCCTTCATTTTTCTCTCATAAACCCAGATCATTCTAAAGGCCGCTGGCCACCCCTTCCTTCCTCTTCCCTATAAACTCAGAGAATATTAAAGGGCCCCCAGACTTCAGCCTGTCTTCAAGGTCATAAAAATCCCAGAATGTTATCGGAAATTATCAAGACATCCCTTGCTCCATCTATGAGACCTCAATTCCAGGTGACCTCCGAAAACCCACCCCCTCACCTGTTGGTAATATCTTTCAGTCTGGCACTGGGTCCAGATCTGGAGGAGGTGAGGGAAGGGGAGGGGTGCAGCTCCAGAGAAGTGAGGGTTTAGGAATACATGAAACTCACTTTTGGGTGATAGTTCCTTCGGACTCAGTAGAGAGGGTATAGCGAAGGGGACAGAGGCCAGAAAACCGAGCTTCTTTCTCCCGGCAGAACTGAGTCAGAGTAGGTGAGGTCAACACTAGCGGACTGCAAGAAGCCGGTTTCTCATTGGCCGGAAACCAGACCCGCCAGGAGGAGAGACCGACTTGCAGGCCCCGCCCCTAGGGTTGGGACTGGAGCTGCAGGCTCCAGGCAAACTCCTGGAGTGGGATTAAGTGAAAGTGAAGGCAGATTCATCTCTTTGTTCCCCTAAGCGTCTCCCCAGCGGAGAATTCCAGAGCCGAAGTGTGGCCCTGAGCCTTCCTCTCTGTCCCACCCCGCCTGGGTCTTCGGGGCAGGCCAGTGAGGACTTGCTTTCTCCCAATCCCAGGCCTCTTACTTGCCATACTGCCAGGAGAGGTCGCCCGGTAGAGCGGGAGGGAGAGAGGATGAGCAGTCATTGGGTACTTGGCTTTGCTCCATCATCGGCCTCTACAGATGAGATCCAATCTGGCCCAGCCCAACTCACCTGCTAATTTCCCCCTCTCCCGCTAAAATGAGTCTTAACCTTTCACACTGCCCTCATAGGGTGTCTTCAGCCCATTTAGGAAGGCAGAGACTTCAGAGAGGCGCCAGAGTCTGGGTACAGAGGTGTGTAACGTCTTAAATTGAGCAGTCCCTTGGGTTTGAGTCCCACCACTCTTTCCTTGCCTCCTCCCACCCATTCACAAGAGGATCCATTCACAGCTCCCCCCACCCCATGAAGCCTCAAAATTGAATTCTGAGTGTCATGGGGCATTGTAGGGAAGTGGGAGGTGGGGAGAGACAGGGGGAGGGCCCAGGGCTAGAACTTAGAGATACTGCTGTACAGCGAAGAATACCTAGGCTAGGCCAGCTAGGGCAGGTGGCAAAGAGGCCCTGAGCCCAGGAAGAGAGAACTGCAGAGCCCTTCCCATCCTCTGCCTGCTCTTGGGGGTTTGAAACAGAAATCTAGCAGACTCCAAGACATCAAATTAATAGCACAGAAAATCCCCTCAGAACTTACCTCCTAGAAGCCCTAGAGGCTGAGAAAAAGGGCCAAGAGAGGTGAGGGTTGAGGGAATAGGAAGGGGACATTGGAGAAGTAAGATGTCCCCAAGAATTTGAAGTCCCTAAAAAGGACCACAGATATCTGTCCCAGCAGGTTTTCCCACCTCTTCTATTTCTCTAGACCAGAGAATGTCAAGCCTTCTGAAGAGAATTGGCTCCTGCCTAAAAACCAGAGCTCCTGCCTTGATTGCTGGGACCACCCATTCAGAGATTTGTTGTCTGTCCTCCACCCCTCAGCCCCATTCTCCGCTGACCTAACACACCAAAGTGGACCCCTAAACAAATCTCCTGGAGCAAAGAGATCCAAGAAAGAGAAAAAGAGCCCATATATACAAAAATAGTTACAGCAGTTCTTATAGTAACAAAGAACTGGAAACTAAGAGAGTGTACATTAGTTTGGGAATGGTTGAATAACTTATGTTATATGAGTATATTGAAATATGTTTGTGCTGTGAGAAATGACAAAAAGGATGGTCTCCTGGAAAGATTTGTATAAATTGATAAACAATGAAGTGAATAAAATCAGTAGTTACAAAATAATCCCCTCAAAGTGAGACGTATATTATCCCCTTAAATACACTCACACACGGTTCCTGTGTAGAGTAGGCTCAAATTTAAAGTACAAAAGTAATGAGGCCTACAAAGAAGGAAAATGTGGGACTGAGGGGGTATTTTACAATCTCTGTCCTAAGGAGTTTTTCCTGTCCCCCCACTTGTTGATTCCCCACTAAATTCACTTAGGGACAAATCACTCCCTAGCTCAGCTGAGCTGGCCCCTTCAACAGCATGGTTTCTTGACTGATGGGTCAACCCATTGCTCTGCTGGGTTAAACAGGTCGCTCAGTTGTTATGATGGCTTCTCACTAAACTTGAATTGCTGCTGCTACCCACTCTAGCCACTGGTTGGATCTTGTAGCACTAATGCAATACAGTGACCATGAATATACTGGCACAATTCTGAATCAACAGATTCTCCACATGGAAGGCAGAACCAAAACATTTATTCAGACACCAGAATGACAAATCTTTCATAGCAACAAAAATCTATACACAATAACAATGCAGAGAACAACACCATCCCCAAGCCTTCCCCATGCTAGGGCCTTCCCACAAACAAACACTCATGACCCTGTCTGCCTCCTCTCTCTCCCTCAGTTCTGACTGCTTGGATCAATTTTCTCTCTGCTCTGCTCCAACTCCGCCCCTTCCTGTTCCACCCTTCTTGCTCCCCCCTTCAGTAAACTCCTTCCTCTTCAGACTTATGTGACTGGGCAGGTCTCATGGGCCTATTACCCACTTAAATTACATTACAGATCTCTAATGGATCTCCCAGTATCACCAGTCATCTAGCTCCTCCCCTCAAAATACTCATTTGCTTAAGATTAGGGCAGGTTAAACACAAATGAAATGGAAGCATCATGTATTCACAGACACACTAAGTGGAAGATAAGACAGTCATTACCTTTCAACCTGGAAGCTCATAGCAGTTCTTGCTTCACTAACAGGAAAGAAAAGCACAAAGGGACTGAGGTAGAGATATATCATTCTTTTTATATTTGAACTCAGTTACGGCTCACTGCCTCCTGAGTCTTCTAGCTTCTTTACCAATCGGAAGATTTTTCATTACCATAAACACCAGCTCTACAATCACTAATGGTTGGAAGCAGGCTTTCTAACCTCCACTTGCTGGATTGGAACCAGTCAGAGAATATTGCATGTACTCTGTAAAACCCACCAGGATAAGCAACTGTAGTATGCCCCAAGAACTGAGCCCTCTTTGGCTATTCCCTATTATATATGTATTTGAAAGGCTGCCATGTGGAAGGATTAGACATAATCCTGGCCCTGGAGGGCATAACTCAGATCAAAGGGTACAAACTGTATAGAGGAAATTTAGGCTTGATATAGGGGGGGCTAGAATTCCTGAAAATCAGAGCTCTCCAAAAGTGGAATGAGCTGCTTCAGGAATTTGTAAGGTCTCCTTTAAAGATCTTCAAGTAGATGCTAGATTACTCCTTTCAGGTATATTAGAGTTAGAATTCCTTTCAAGAATAAGTTGACCTACATGGCCACTGAGGTGTCTTTCAGCTCTCAAATTCGGTCGTTTTAGACTAGCTGAGATTTCTCTAATCTTAAAAATAGTTAGTCTATGGGGATACATTGAAAGCAAATAACTGTGTGGGAAATTATAAAAGGGACATGCTATTGCCAATAATTAGCAGTTATTCCTGGGTTATAAAAGAATATTAGATCCTCCTGATGCTGGCAATATAGGTGGAATAGGTAGTTTTTAGGGGTGTGAAGTATGTAATATGTAGAAGGATAGTCTAGTGGAATGATACAGTGAGAAAGAAAAATCCAGAGATGCAGAGAGTCTGAGACAGAGATACCCAGAAAAATACCAAGAGATACCAAATCACAGAGAAATAGAAACACAAATAGAGATATTCCCTTCCCCTAAAAGTGATTTACCCCTTACATCAAAGAGGCAAGCCCTATTCATTGACAGAAACTCTAACCTGATCAGGAGAACAGGGGAATTGCCAGTGTCTCCACTGCACATCTGGAGCGATAGTAGGTCCATAAGAACTCAGTGTTTAGGAGTAGTAGCAGCAATAGCTGTACAATTTTTTTTAAACACAGGGAAACAGATTCTGAATTCTAAATAACATCACTTCCTACAATAAGTCTTTTTCTGATTCCCCTTCCTCCCCACCAACTGCTAGTGTATCACTGTACAAGTCACTTTGTATTTACTTTATGTTTCCTATTCACTTATAGGTGCAAATGTTTTCCCTTCAGAGAGAATGTAAATACTCTGAAGGCTGAAATGGTTCTATTTTGGCTCATCCACAGCACTGAACACATACTGGGTGATTAATAAGTACTTGGTCGACAAATAATAACCGATAACATTTATATAGTGCCAACTATGTGCTAGGCACTGTGCTAAGCATTTTACATATATTATCTCATTTGATACAACAACCCTAGGAGGTAAGTACTGTCATTATCCCCATTTTATAGATGGAGAAACTGAGGCAAGCAAAGGGAAAGTGACCTGCCCCAGGTCATATATCTATAAGTGTCTGAGATGAGATTTTTAACTCAAGTCTGTCTAACTCCAGGTCCAGTGGCTCTACCCACTGTATCACTTTTGCTTCCAGCTCATGCAGCATGGACTGGCTAAGCAGCCATTGGTTTGCATAGACCAACGATTTCAACAGTGTAAAATACTGACTGGTACATGGTTCTCTTTGGTCGTGTGACTTAAGCGCTGCCTTACTTAAGCATGCAGAAAGGCAGTGTGCCAGTGTGCTTTTCTAGTAAGAAAATAACAAAATCAAAATTGTCTAACAAATAGGACTTTACTTAAGTCATCAGTCTCTATGGTGCTTTAAGAGATAGATAGGGCTTTCCCAAAGAGACTGCAGTAACCTTGTTGGCCACCGCAGGGAGCTCAGCCTGCAAATATCTAGGCTGTTCTTAATAATACAAGTCCATAAGGCTGATATAGCGAGCCACAGCTGTTCTGTTTACCTCCTCCCTGGCAGGTCCAGCTTTAACCTAGGGGAAGAAATGCATTATTGTTCACCTTATTAAAATAAGAAACCTTCTGTCTACCCAGCTTAGAGCTTCCATCTCATCTGTGAATTCCTCTCTCGATTTGTTTCCCATCGATTTCATAGTCTCAGAGATATAGCCGTGATCATATTGTTTTATGTGATGCAGTGAGAAAAGACACTAGATTAAACTTTCCTTTGTGGAGACATTTGCTTCCAAATACCTCCTCATTCTCCTCCTGTTGCCCTCCTAAATTTTTATGTAAAGCTGAGTTTTGGCTCATAGAAAAGGAACTGGAGGAAGTGTTCACTTGATGTCTCAAAAACATGAACTTACAAGAGGGAAAGCAGGGAAAATGATAAAAGGCACATGCATGGACTTAAAGGGAAATTGGCTTCCCCAGCTCATCAGCCTAGCAGGATTCATAATAATTGAGAGTCTCAGAAAACCTGGGTCTTTCCTCTCCACTTGTGGCTGTGCTGGCTTCCCCTTTTCTTCTCCAGGTTTGGAAACTCTCTTCCAAATGTATCAGCTACCAAGGAACAGGTAGGTATTGCAATGGCTAGAGTACCAGCCCAGGAGTCAGGAGGATCTAAGTTCGAATTCAGCCTCAGACACTTACTTACTTACTGTGTGATCCTGTGTAAGTCATTGCCTCTGAAAGAAAAGAAATAAAAGTCTTGGCTACTGAGAAGCTTTGGCCATGATACTTGTACTTGTCCAAGTGCTCCTGTGTACTTGTCTAACTTCTAGTCTGGTAAATTCTGGTTGAACTTAGGGAAGGGAAGAAAGGAAGCAAAATGATTCCTTAAAGTACAGACATCTATTACTCAACTTCTGTCCTATTGCTAAAAAGAACTCACTATGAGTACAGATGGGAAGGGGAGAGTAAGAGGTCATATCATGCCATGATCGTCACAAATGTGTCTGACAGCCTCTTTCATTATCTATGAATCATCTCTCTCAGTTGAGTTGAGAGGGGGAGGGGCAATAATTCAAAGAGATTCAAAATTCAAGGCAAATTCTCTAACTCAGTGTAGAACTCAGTGTGAAAAGTCCTTCCCCTAATATAGATCAGATTTAGTGGAACTAAACTCACCATTTATAATCTTAGAAAGCTGCTTGAGGACATGGAGAGCTTGGGGTCACATAGCTAGTCAGTGTGATAGAGACAGGATTTGAATCCAGGTCTTCTAGACTCCAAAGTCAGCTCCTTGTCCACTATGCTATCTCTCATTCTGATATGTTAGGAAAATATCTATTTCAGCTGCCATTGTTACTTCTTTCTTCCAGTCTTAACACCATTCCACCTCCCTGAAGAGAAACATGGGTCAAGTCCCAAAGGAAAAGTCAAACCTCCCTCCCACCCTGGCATGACGCCAGATTTCTCTGGAGAAGAAAAGGTTTGTTATATGGACACTGGCAGATCTAGGACCATTCTCAAATAATACTCTGTAGCTCTTCCTGGCATCTTCTTGAAAGCTACAGTTTAAAGCCTCTGTTATCCTGTTTTTCTCCTCTTTGCCAGACTTTTATGTCACTAAGTCGGATCTTTCCAGGAAATAACTGATGTGAAAATGAGCAATTTACAAAATTATTACTATGGCATCACAGGTAATCAAAAGTCCCAATAAAGGTTCTGACCAAAATAGGTTTCGGTTTGCTCTCCAGTTTACTAATCTAAGGTTCACTGATCTAGGTCAAATCTCCCAAGAGGAAAATCCAGTTCAGGCTAGCCTTGGCCCAAGGCTGGAGGCCATTTTCTCAGGGAGAAGCACCATCTAGCCTCCCACTCAGTATTTGCTCCTAGGATTCTACCTCACTTTGGACTGCCTAGTCTGAGCCTATTGGTACATTTTACAAACAGCACCAGGGCCTTAGTCAGTCAAGAGTTGCCACCCCAGCCTGGTTGAGTCTTGGTGTCCTCCTGACATCATTCCACATGAGCCCTAGCTAACTACCTGCCCTTCCCTCAGCCCTGGGGACAAGGGGAACATCACCACCCAGGAGCACATAATACCAAGGATTAATATAAACAAGTGTTCCCCTCCCCTAAAAGAATGATTCACCTTCAATGTCATAGAGGCACACCTCATTCCATTAGAGGAGCTCCAGTCTTATGGGAGGCGGGGAGGAATGGGAATGGGATAGTATCCTTATCCCTCATTAGGAGAGATGGTAGATCATGAATCTCCAATTGGATGGCGGTGCTGGTAGAAGTATTTGGAGCCATGGGGAAGTGTAAATGTTGGGTTGGACAACAAAAATGTGGCAATGAAGAGAGTGAAAGATAACAGACAAAAAGGGTGTCAGAAGGGATGTGGGTGATACAGCCTCTCTGTACCTGGGCAATCTGTTGCCATTTGACAATTGTAAAACTGTGGGTGGAGAGTGACTGGGTTGCCCAGAGGCAAACAGCTGGAGGAGAGGTGGAGGAGAAGCTTTCTATAGAGCTATAGCTAGGAATGTTTAGACTCAGGCAAGTATCACAAGTAGTGCCTGGAGCAAGCAGCATGAAGATGAGTCTAGAGTGGTCACCATATTAAGGTCAAGTAGGGATAGAAAAGGGCAGAGGAGATGCCCCTGCCCAGTTCACCATCTGGGAGCTTTCCATTCCAACTAGTTATTTCTGTTAACTAGTTGTTCCAGTGTGTGCTTTCTCCTCTGCTAAAGGACTCTAAGCACTGTCAGCACCCTCTAAATTGGTAACTCAAAGCAGTCTCAATTGTTCCGCCATGGTTATGGAGCTGGTTCTCTGTCCACGCTGCTGTCACTCTAGTATAGATCCTCACTGTCATCTCAAATGATTATAATAGCCTCCTAACCTAAACCTCTGCTTTCTAATTCTCCCCACCTCAAATCTATCATATGCATGCTGCCCAAGTGATATTCTTTATACACAGCTCTGATAATGTCACTCCTCTTGGCTCAAAAACCATTGCCTACCAAACACAGTTTATACTTTTTTGCCCAGTATTCAAGGCTCTCCCCAATCTTGTACTTCCCTTTTCCTTTGTACTTTTCACCTTCATGCCATTCTACTCTCCCACACTTACCCTACAATTGAGTCAAATTGAACAAGTTGCCATCATTTGGATTTCCTTTCAGTTGTCTCAGACCTCATACTGCTCCCTCTGCCTGGAAAACTCTTACAAAGAATTCTGCCCAGCAGAGACTACAGGGTGCCCCAGTTTATTTATCTATTCTAATTGACTAATATTTCTTTAAATCAATTGACCTGAGTGCCTCAAAGAATCCAAATTCCCTTTGACTTGATTTTCCCCAGAACGAACCCTTCTAATCTAGCACTGGATGAACTCAGTGTGTTTGTCTGACTCACAGTCCCAGGCTTACTCACAACCAATCAGGAAACCTCAAAGTTAATTATAATCCTTCTGGGCTCCAACCTCTACTTAAATTCTCAGTGCTTCCACTACTTAACTAGTACCTCTAGAACAATTTATACAACAGTATTATAAAGAAAACCAGGTTTGGCCTCATTTCTAAAATACATAGAGAACTGAGTCAAATTGTACAAGAATACAAGTCATTCCACAATTAATAAACAGACAAAGGATATGAACAGGCAGTTTTCAGAGGAAGAAATCAAAATTATCTAATTATCTAAAACTATCTAAATATCTAATCAAATGCTTTAAATCACTATTGATTAGACAGATGCAAATCAAAGCAACTCTGAGATATCATATCACATCTATCAGATTGGCTAACATGACAAAACAGGATGTTGATAAATGTTGGAGAAGATGTGGGAGAGTTGGAAGACTAATTCATTGTTGGTGGAGCTGTGAGCTGATCCAACCCTTTTGGAGAGCAATTTGGAACTATGCCCAAAGGGCTACAAAAATGCATACCCTTTGATCCAGTAATATCACTTCTAGGATTGTATCCCCAAGAGAACCTAAAAATGGGAAAGGGTCCCACATATACAAAAATATTTATAGCAGCACTCTTTGTGGTGGCCAGAAACTGGAAATCAAGGAGATGCCCATCAACTGGGAAATGGCTGAATAAATTGTGATATACAAATGTAATGGGATACTATTGTTCTATAAGAAATGATGAACAGGAAGACTTCAGAGAGACCTGGAAAGACTTATATGAACTGACGCTGAGTGAAAGTAGCAGAACCAGGAGAACTTTGTACACAGCACCAACCACAGTGTGTGAGGACTTTTTCTTGTAGACTTAGAACTTCATTGCAATGCAAGGACTTAAAAAATTCCCAATGGTCTCAATGCAAAATGTGTTCCACATTCAGAGAAAGAACTATGGAATTCAATCGTAGACTGTAGCAGATCAATTTCTTTTGTATTACATTTTGTTTTGTTTTACAATTTCTCCCATTCATTGTAACTCTTCTATGCAACATGACTAAGGTGAAAATGTATTTAATAGGATTATATGTGTAGAACCTATATAACTATATCACTACCTCAGAGAGGGAGGGGGGAACAAGGGAGAGGAAGGGAAAAAAATCAAAGTTATGTGGAAGTGATTGTAGAACACTGAAAACAAATAAAATAATTTAATAAAGAAAAGAAACAAAACCAGCTTTGCAAGACTAGAACTCTGACTTAGAACTCTGATTAGCACATTGACAAACCATGATTCTAGATCAGAAGTGTCAAAGAGGTGGCCCACTCAAGTGCAGTGGGAACCAGATTAAAATGAAATTGGGAAATATTTTAACCAAATAAATAAAAATACAAGAAAACATATATAATGTCACATTTTAAAACTAAGTCAATATATGTGGTCCTCAGGGATCCATCTGTATGAATTAGTGGATCCTGTTCATATTTGAGTTTGACACAACTAGTCCAGAGGAATGGAGATGAAGTGTGCTGTCCATCTCTTGACAGAGAAGTGATGGATTTGAGATTCAGAAAAAGACATTTTTCAATCATAGTCAATGTGGAAATTAGCTTAGCATGATGATGCTAGACTTAAGATTTTCTTTTTTTAATTTTCAATGAGAGTAGATAGGTGGAAGGAAGAGAAAACAAATATCTGTTTATTGAGAAGATAAGATTTGTTTAAAAGATTAAATTTTTCAAAAGAGAGGATGACTGTGTTACACATACAAGCAGGATGGCTTTAAAAATAACAGGTATATTTGGAGAGAGAAGTTGGATATGGTAGAGATTGGTGGCTCCATAGGCAATCATATTTCTTCTGTTTGCCTTTCTAGGTGGAAATGCTATATTTTGGTGCTTGTTAAGTAGAATAAAAAAATCTAATTTAAAAAAGAGAGAACTTGCCATCCCAGAGTGAAGACTTTTGTATTAGAATATGTGTGGCCAAATGTGTGAATATGAATGTAATAAGGAGAATGATGAACTGCATGTGAGACAATAAGGGGTGGGAAGAAAACTTGGAAGAGGAGTCAGGTGGAACCATGTTGACTGTATGTGCAGCTTTTTATTGTCTGCAAGGACTTTACTAGGCCAGTAGGGTTGACTAGTCTCTCTGAGCAGGTCTTTGCCATGGATCCCTCCCTCATGTCTACCTAATTGTCCCCCTTTACACACACTTCCAACTACATACACCTGCTCCCTATTCAGCTTTGGGCAGGTCAGTACTTGGTAGCTCTTTGCCCTAGGTCAGGGATTGGCTAATCCATTCTATACTCTCCAGGACTGGGATGAAATAGGGTGGGGTAGCATGGAATGGGATAGGGTAGAGTAGGGGGAGGGAGATGGGTGCTAAGAGCAAAAGGCCTGATGATACAATGACTGTTAATATTTTTGAAGCTCCAAGTCTGCCAATCTTCCAAGAAGAAATGAGTCTGAGAGACTTTCAGTTTTGGGGAGAAGTCAGTCAGAGGTGGAAGCCAACAAAACCCAGCCTAATCTGTGGATCTCCCTATTTTATATTCCCAATTTCCTAATCCCATCCTGATGCAAAAGAGTCTATGGCCAGAGGTAAGAATGAGTATTAATGATCAGTTACAAAAAGTAGCCCTTGAAAGGTAGGTCTAAGGCCAATAACACTGTGATCTCATTTCTCTAACACTTTGTCTCACATTTAGTGAATACTACCAGAAGCCTAGAAGGGGAAAAGTCAATTCAGACTCAGAATCAGCAAAATCCATAGAAAAGAGAAGACAGGGATTTTGCTTTAGTGAAAGAGTAGCAATTGACTATTATATATTCATTATTGTACATATAAAGCAATAGTTTATAGATTTGTATATTGTTAGAGTAAGAAAGAACCTTTAGTGACTATCTTGTTTGTTTGAGAAGGAAATGGCAAATGACTCCAGTACTTTGCCAAGTAAACTCTAAGAGTCTGACAAGACTGAAACGACTGGCCATCAACAAAAATCTTTTCTTAGTCCCAATTAACTATAGTCTCCTTCAACGGCCTTCCTGATTCCCCTACTGGGGGCCATTGCCAGTTAATTTGACTTATGTCTTGCCATTGGATTCCAATAACTTTGAAAGAGACAGTGAGGCTGATGACTGCACAGCTCTGTCTCCCTTAAATCCAATTCACTTGCAAGTCAAGAGATTATCTTCCCAATGTCACTGGTCCTCTTTGAGAACAAAGGACAAACAATGATTCCCTGCCCTTCCACCAGAATAAAGGTTCAGTAGTGCTTTGGAGCCATTTCTCTCGTTCTTTGGTCCCAAGGACCAGGTGGGCCAAGTTAGGAATTTAGGAGACTGAGAAGTGTATGGCATTGCTCATTTCTCAAGGATGGTGCAGGTGACCTTCAGAGCTTTCCAGGGGAAAGGAAAGCAACAACCAAGACTGATTATTTCAAATATGTGGCCCCATGAACTCTATCCCCTTCCACAGCCTCACTCTCTCATTTCTTCTTACCACCACTGGCATCACTGGTGTAGGGATAGATGGGAAAAGATATGTTTTCATCTCATAGAAATGTTGCTCCCTCTTCTTTGATTCTGTGTCTATGCTCATATCTTTTATCTGTTTGTTAAATATATGTTTAATTCTTTTGTTTGCTTTTGCTTTCTAAAAATCATCTTGCTAAATGGGGAGGGGGGGGAGGGAGTGATGTGCATCACTGTGAAGGGATGATGTCATCACCTACAAGGGAGGCCTTCTCTAAGAAGGCCAGGCCTACAGGGGAGTTTCAGAGAAAGGCTAGGGGTAGAGTTGGGAGTGGTTTTTTGGTTGGGTTTTTTGTTGCTGCTGTTGTGTCTGACTCTTCATTGCCATTACTTCTCCAACTCATTTTACAGATGAGGAAACTGAAGGAAACAGAGTTAAGTGACTTGCCCAGGGTCACATAGCTAATAAGGTCTGAGGTCAGATTTGAACTCAGGAAGATGAGTCTTCCTGACTCCAGGTTCAGCATTCTATGCATTATACCAACTAGCTGCCCTCTCTAGCTTGGCACTTAATAAATGCTCTATTTATCGATTATCTATCTATCTAACAAGGATTCTGCAACTGGAATGTCCCTTGGGCCCTGTACCTGCTCTCTCTGGGGATAAATTGGGTGGGTAGGTGAGTAACTTCAGGACATCTTGTGGCAAAAAACATATAGTTAACCCCTAAAGACAACTTCTACCTCAGGCTTTAGGTAGAACTAGTGACTTCTGGTAAATATTTAACAACATGTTCTGGGCACGGAGTCGGGGGGTGGGGCAGGGCAGGGAATGTACACACAACACACTTTTGATTTTAATATGTATTATGAAGATTATTTTTTTTAATGAAATTATTTTATTTGTTTTCAGTGTTCGACAATCACTTATCTTAGATTATTTCCCTTCTCTCCCTGACTTGGTGTACAATTTTATATAGGTTCTACACATAATATTTCTGTTAAATACACTTTCACCTTAGTCAAGTTGCATAGAAGAATTAAAATGAATGGGAGAAACCATAAAACAAAACAAAACATAATACAAAAGAAAATGATGTGCTTCTAAATGCAATCCAATTTCATAATTCTTTTAAGTCCTTGCATTACAATGAAGTACTAAGTCTCCCAGAAAAAGTCCTCACACACTGTGGTTGGTGCTGTGTACAAAGTTCTCCTGACACTCCTTTCACTCAGCATCAGTTCATATAAATCTTTCCAGGTCTCTCTGAAGCCTTCCTGTTCATCGTTTCTCATAGAAAAATAGTATTCCATTACATTCATATACCACAACTTGTTCAGCCATTCCCGAATAGATGGGCATCCCCTTGATTTCCAGTGCTTGGCCACCACAAAGAGAGCTGCTACACATATTTTTGTACATGTGGGACCCTTTCCCATTTTTATGATCTCTTTGAGGATACAGTCCTAGAAGCGGTGTTACTGGGTCAAAGGATATGCACATTTTTGTAGCCCTTTCTATCATTCAGTTTTCTCCAGAGATCTATCATATCTACCTTATCCAGAATTTTATTCACCTCCTTAACTTCTTTCTTGTTTATTTTGAGATTAGATTTATCAAGTTCAGAGAGAGGGAGATTGGGGTCCCCCACTAGTATAGTTTTGTTGTCTATTTCTTCCTGTTACTCCCTTAACTTCTCCTCTAAGAATTTGGATGCTATACCACTTGGAGCATATATGTTTAGTAATGAAATTGCTTCCTTGTCTATGGTGCCTTTTAGCAGGATAAAATTTCCATCCTTATCTCTTTTGATTAGATCTATTTCTGCTTTTGCTTTGTCTGACATTAGGATTGCTACCCCTGCTTTTTTTACATCAGCTGAATCACAAAATATTCTGCTCCAACCTTGTACCTTTACCCTGTGTGTATGCCCCTTTTAAAAATGTGTTTCTTGTAAACAACATATTGTTGGATTATGTTTTTTAATCCATTCTCCTATCCTTCTCCATTTTTATGGGAGAGTTCATCCCATTCACATTCAGTTATGATTACTATCTGTGTCTTTACCTCCATCCCCTTTCCCCCCATTTATGCTTTTAGTTCTCCCTTCTTTCTTCCCCTCCACAATAGCATTTTAATTTTTGACCACTGCCTCCCTCAGTCTTCCTGCCCTTCTTTCATGCCCTCTCCCTTTTAATCCTCCTTTCCTTTACTACTTCTTCCCTCCCTTTTAGCCTCCCTCCCTTTTCTTTCCCATTTCCCTTTCCACTGTCTATAGAGTTAGTTGTATTTCTATACAACTAAATTTCTATACAGTTTGCTGTTCCTCCTTGAACCCAAGCAGATGAGAGTAACTCTCAAACAATGCTCATCTCCTTCCCCTCTTTCCCTCTACTGTAATATATTTTTGTGCCTCTTCCTGTGATGCAATTTATCTTTTCTGACTCCTTCTTTTTACATCTCCCATTACAATCCATTCACACTCTTAAATCACATTTTTATCATGACATCATTTACTTTATACCATTCCCTCTATCTATGCATATCCCTTTTACATGTCATAATAAATATACAATTCTCAAGATTAACAAGTATCATCTTCCCTTACAGGGATGTAAATAGTTTGCACATATTGAATAACAAGGTTTTTTCCCCCTGTTTACCTTTTTATGCCTCTCTTAAGACCTGCATTTGAAGATCAAATTTTCTATTGAGCTCTGGCCTTTTCATCAGGAATGTTTGGACATCCCTTATTTCATTTCAAGTTCATCTCCTTGCCTAAAATACCATGCTCAACTTTGTTGGGTAAGTAGTCCTTGGTTGTAGTCCCAGCTCCTTTGCCTTACAGAATATCTTATTCTAATCCCTCCAATCTTTTAATGTAGAAGCTGCAAGGTCCTATGTGATCCTGACTGTAGCTCCTTGAT
Source organism: Potorous gilbertii (assembly GCA_028658325.1). Lineage (NCBI taxonomy): Eukaryota > Metazoa > Chordata > Mammalia > Diprotodontia > Potoroidae > Potorous > Potorous gilbertii. The sequence goes on from CM053769.1 coordinate 549,630,608, forward strand.
ATTTGAATGGTTTCTTTCTGGCTGCCTACAGTATTTTCTACTTCACTTGATATTTCTGGAATTTGGCAACAATATTCCTTGGTGTTTTTAGTTTGGGATCCCTTTCAGGAAGTGTGCAGTGGATTCCTTTGATGACTTTTTTGCCCCTGGATCTAAGACTTCTGGGCAATTTTCCTTGATGATTTCTTGGAAGATATTGTCCAGGCTCTTTTTCTCTCATGGCTTTCTGGTAGACCAATAATCCTTAGATTTTTCTCTCCTGGATTTGTTTTCCAGGTCAGTTGTTTTTCCAATTAAATAGTTTACATTTTCTTATATTCTTTCATTCTTTAGAATCTACTTGACTGATTCTTGTTGTCTCATAGAGTCATTAGCTTCTACTTGCCTGATTCTAATTTTTATCAAATTACTTTCTTCAGTTAACGTTCACATTTCCTTTTCCATCTGTCCAATTGTTCCTTTTAAGGAGTTATTTTCTATGGTTAGGTTTTGTACATCCTTTTCCACTTGTCCAATTTTCCTTATAAATTCCTCTGTGATTTCTTTTCATCTTTTAAAAATCATTGGTCAATTTTTCTTCTATTTCTCTAATTTGGCTTTTATAATCTTTTCTGAGTTCTTTCAAGAATGCTCTTTGTGCTTCAGACCAGTTCATATTCCCTTCTGAAGTTTCAGATGGGAGTACAGTCACAATGCTGACCTCTTTGGTATTCATGTTTTAGTCCTTGTCCCCACAGAAAGATTCTATAGTCTTTTCTTTTCTACTTTGCTTCTCTTACTCATGATGATCACCCTTTCCCTGGCAATTAAAATAGATCTCTGTGTCTGAGGCACAGGGAGCTCTGTCCCACAGTTCTTGTGAATAAAACTTGAGGCTTTGTGTGTTGTGGCCTCTGGTTCTTTCAGCTGAAAGCTAAAATGCTGCAGCTTACCTGGTGATGAATTGGATGGTGTTGGAAAGCAGAGGCCAGGTGAAGTCTTTCTGGTTTTCCCTGGAGTTACCCAGGAGCTAGCTGTGTTAAGTAGGGAGGAGGGATGGTCTTACCACAGGAAGTCTCCTCTCCGGAGCTAGATCATAGGCAAGCTCATTGGTTGGTGATCCTGTCTGCACCCCCTAGGGTGCTGAGGCAAACCTAAGGTCCTGGTGTTGGTGGTTGTGGACTTCACCCCCTTGAGCCTCAGGATCTTCTTCCAGTTTGCTGAGGTGGGGCTGTCTGGGACAGTTCTGATTCTGCAGTGTTTCCCTTCAGCCACAGCAAGAGGGACCCTCCTTAGCGATTTTCCTAGCCTCATGGGCTAAGAGACTGTTTACCCCTTCTGCTGCTCCCATTGTTCCAGGACTTTTCCTCTCTGGGCTCTTCAAGTCAACAAAAGTAGGGAGATAACAACTACTGATCACTCTGCCATCTTGACTCCTAGAAGTCCCCCATTATAAACATTATTAATATTTTCTCCATCACTTTCTCAAGTCTAGGCAATCAACAATATAATAAATCAAGCACTAATTTGTAGCATTTGCAGATTTCTCATGTGTAAGTGCACACACTGAAAATTTAACAATCAGCTTGCCTAGTACAAGCTCTAGCACATCCCACTTTTCTACTCCTATTTGTCTCAGACTTCATTTGCAAGAGGTTAGAGGAATATCATCTTTTTGAGCCTTCTTTCTTACTTTGACACATCAAAATCTGAAATTCTTGTTGAGATATTGAACTGATGAGGTGGTTGGAAGTTTTCCCTAGAAATGAGGTTCTTAACCTGGAGTCTGTTAACTTTAAAATATGCACACACACACACACACACACACACACACACACACACACACACACTATTTCAGTATAACTGGATTATTTTTTAAATATATGTATTATATTTTTGTATTTAAAAGCATTATTCTAAGAATAGTTCCATAGGCTTCGCTGGATTGCCAAAGGGGTCCACGACAGAAAAAAAGGGCTCAAGGGCCCAACCCTAAACCTATAGCTCTGGAATGCAGCATACAATGTCAGCTTCAATTCTGTTTAGGTTGACTTTGCATAAATGCTTTCCTTTGTCACAATACAGGTATGGAAATTTGAACCAATACTCATATTGGGATGGATGGCAGTTACAGTGTTGTAAAAAAAAAAATGTAACTATAAAACTTTTTAAAGGAAAAAAATAGTTCCCCTTACTCCAACTCATGGTACAAGGCACACCTCCATCAGCTGTTCCAAGGAGGAAGGAATCAGGTACTTCATGTAGCATGTTCCTGACACCACATCCAATAAATGTGTGTATGTGCCTCTCTCGCCCTCTCTCTCTGTCTCTGTCTCAGAATCTCTTTCTCTGTCTCATGTTACTCTCTCTCTCTCTCTCTCTCTCTCCCTCCCTCCCTCCCTCCCTCTCTCTCTCTCTCTCTCTCTCTCTCTCTCTCTCTCACACACACACACACACACACACACACACACACACACACACACACACAGCCTGCTCTTGCTGACTTTCAGAGATCTACAGCGACTGCATATACCTCTTTTCCATACAATTATAAAGTGGTGTCCCCAAGCTCCAGATAAAAACCTCCAAGTTTTCTTTTGTGATCAGTCTTTGGTTGCTAAACCCTTCAGCTTCTCTTCATCCGTATGTTTCCGGCATCATCTGAACGAACTTCTTAGCTTGGAAGCTGGATTTGAGTAGCCTAGGGGACCAAGCATCTACCTGGACTCTACAAGAGAACTGGCAAACAGGTTTAGCTTAGAGGAGTCAGAACTTCTGCAGCCCTGCAGAACAACCTTTCTAACAGTACCTGATTAAGAGAGAAACTTACCCCTCCCTATGCTCGAACCTGACTTCTTTGGGTTCCTTCTTTACTCAAAGTTTCCTGGACTAAGGGAGCAACTGTGTTGTAGCTGGCACTCAGAAGCATCTCCTGTCATTTGTTTTTACCCATCTTCCTCCCAAAGGAGAATCTAAACATTGTAAATTGCCAGATTCCTTCCTTTGACCTGAGTTAGAAATCCCGCGATCTAAGTCCGGATGCCCACATTAATATCCGCTGTTCGGAAATCGTTTCCACTTCTTTGGCCACTTCAATCCCTTCTAAATAGGAATGTTTGCACCACCTGTCCCCCAGGATTTGGATGATGCTATTTGTAAAATAGCAAGTGCTTCCTAAATGCAAGCTATCGCTGTTAACAAGTCCCATCGCAACAGTCTGCCTATCTGCTCCAGTCCGAGTTTTCTGATCACCCAGCCGGGAGATAGAACCTTTTTCCAATTTGTTTTTTTCTCTCTCCTCCCTAACCCCTACACTCGCCTCCACCCCCACTCCACGTGCTTGCTCCTGTTAACACGGTGGAGACCTTAAACCCAAGAAAGGGTTGGATTTGGGTTGTCCAACCATTCATCCATTCTTGCTGGACAGTTCTATATCTATACTACCCCCACCCCCACCCAGCCCCTCTGCTTTTCTGAGCCTGTCCAAGGTTCGGAGGGGTTGCCGTCTCTACCTTGGGAATGACGCTTTCTTTTTGGAGACCTGTTAAGCGTGTACGGATCTCCAGTTCGCTATTACAAAAAAAGAGCTGCTATAAATACAGCTGAAACTGAAGAGAAGTCCAACTGGGGAATGGTTGAGCAAGTTATGAGTATACGAATATAATAGAATACTGTTGTGCTGTAAGAAATGATGAAGGGGGTGGTTTCAGAAAAACTCACATGAACTGATGCAAAATGAAGTGAGCAGAACCAGAATAATTTACACCATAAAAACAATGTCGTAAAGATTATGAATCTTGAAAGATTTAGTAAGCCTGATCAACATAATAACCCACCCGATTTCCAAAATACACGATGAAAAATACTATCCACCTCCAGATGGAGAATTAATGAACTCAAAGTGCACAATGAAGCATATTTTTTTCCTCTTTCTTGTTCTTGTTTTCCTCCCTCCTCTCCCCCCATATGGCTAATGAAGAAATTTGTTTTGCATGACTTCATATTTGTAATGGTTTCTGTATTTCTTGCCTTCTCAGTGGCTGTGAAAGGAAGAGAATCTGGAACTGAAAATTTAACAATTGAATGGAAAAAAAATAAGCTTGTGTTGACTTCTTTTGAGAGACTGACTTCTATCTCCTCTTGTTCTAAGTTTCTTTCCTTTGAAGTAGGAAAAGTCTGATGTTTCATGAGATTTACAATTTTTGAGGACTGTAGCCCAGGGAGGTCTTGGGAGCTAGGGGATGATCATTTCAAGGTGGATGAATTCTACTATATCCTGCTTAGTTACTGTCCCACCTCTGATAACTGATCTTGCACCACCTCAATCTAAGAGTCAAATTCTTTGCACAACTTCCCCTGCAGGCCAGGCTTTCTTCCCAACTTGTTCATTCTGGAGTCTAGCAGCAACCAGACTCCCCAAGACTCTCAGGGATTTGGAATGAAGAGGATATCTAATTCAACTTTCACATGTTAAGGATGAGGAAACTGAGACAGAGAGAATAAGTGATTTTTTTTTTCCAAGTCACACAGCTACTAAGTAGTAGCCCTGAATTTCTGACTCCAGATCTATATAGGGCTCCGCCCTGTGGGCTAGATAAGGATAGGGGAAAGAATTCCGAGTAACGGCTCCCTAGAACAGCCAACATCTTCATCGGATTTGTTTGTCCCCATTGAGTTCTTGTAACTTTCCCAGGTCAACTGAAAGTCCAGGATGCCCCTTTTTGTGGGTGAAGAGACAGTCTCTCTTTCACATAAATATTTTCTACTTTTGCTATGGTCCTTAGTTATTCTGAAAAGAACATGTTGATTTTTATTCCAGGCCCTCTCTGTTCCCTACCTAATTCATTCCCCCTTGAAGTCACAAAGCAGCACCCCACTAATCTGGGGGGAAGTCCCTCTTCTCCAGACCAGGAATTCTCGATAAATCTAATTGATCTTATCAGTCAACATTAGAACTCAAGGTTCTTTGAGTCAGCCTGTCTGCACCCTAGTGCTTCGTGGTGCTGAAAGTCTTGCTATCCCCTGCTTTCCACAACTGGACTGAAATCTTTCAGGACAGATGAGGCCTCCCTGCTTTCTGTCACCTGTTTCAAAGTTTACTGAACTACTATGGGGAGTAAACTTTATTCTCCAGCTGCAGTCGCCCTACAGCCCTGAAAGAGGTGGCTTTTCTTAGCTTCCATCTGAAGCTCAGGGCACTTACTCATTGGGAAGCATTGTGGGATAGTGGAAAGGTGGTAATTAGTGTTAGAAAGTTGGGTTCCAGACCTGATAATACCACTTATTGACCAACTGAACTTACTTCTCTATTAATTGGAGGTTGTCAGGGTTTTGTGTGACAATCAAATTACATCAAAGGTTCAAACTATTGTAAACCTTAAAATGATGCATCTATACGAGCTATCTAAGGGCTCCATGCCCTTGGCTGTTCCTTGAACTCTCGCCCCACCCCCAACTCCCCACAGTTCTACAGGATCCAGAATCATCTTTCCTGGAGCTGTTCCTATTTCTAGGGTATCAAAATCAGATCTTGGACCCTTATCCCTTTGGTAACAAATCCAGAGAGCTCGATTCCTCCTGGGTTGCAGCTGATCGGTGTGAAGAGCAGTCTAGGAGAGGTTGGAAAGAGCCTTCTCTGCTGGATCCCAACCCCCGTCTGTCTCCAGGTTTTTTCGTGGTTGTCGAGTGTTGATTCCTATCTCTTTCTCCCTCCTTCCACCCCAGATATCACAGACTCATAGATTCCCCTGGCTGGAGATGAGGATTTAGCCTCCCTGATTTTCAACTTGACCTGAGCCCCATGGGGCTAAAACTTTTTACTTGAAATTGAGAGGAAAGTGAAGCTAGACAGAAGAAGGGGAGAATGTTGGAGAAGGCAGTCACTCGATTGTAATTCACTGTTACTTTGCTTCTGTTTTTGTCATTCCTTTTTTCTCTGTCTCCTTGTGTCTCTGTCTCTCTTGATCACTTCCTCACTTCCCCCCTTTCTCCTCCATCGTTCCTCCCTCCTCTTTTCTGTCTCTCCCTCACTTCACCTCCCTGTCCCCCAACAAGCACAATTTCTACCCTGGGAACAGCTGAACTAAATGGTCTTAGAGGTCCTTAGAAACTGGGAGATTGATAGTTACAAAGACTTGGAGACCCCTCCTGGATTATTTCCATTTCAGTAGTCTGACCAAGTGGTGGAGTGGAGTGAGGGTAGAAATGCTGCACTTAAAGCCAGAATATCCAGATTAAAGTTCCAGTTTAGGAGTTTATGGGCAGGTAGTTGGCTTAGTAGTTAGAGGGTTGGGTCTGGAATCAGGAAAATTCAGGTTCCTGAGTTCAAATATGGCCTCAGATACTGTCTGACCTTGGGTAAGTCACTTAACCCTATTTGCCTCAGTTTCCTCATCTGTAAAATGAGCTGGAGAAGGAAATGTATCTTTGACAAGAAAACTGAGAATGGGGTTATGAAGAGCCAGGCATGACTGCATAAGAACAACTAAATTAAGAGTTTACCAGATACATAGTCCTAGGCAAGACACTGACTTTCTGAATTTCAATTTCTTCATCTACAAAATGGGGTAGTAATGATATACTTTCCTCACAAGACTGTCCCAATTCTTCACAACTCACACTCTTTGTGAAATCATTAAGTACTACTTAATTTTGAGCTTTAAAAATATTTTTTAAACTTCTCCCCAACCTCCCATTCCTCTCTCAAAGCAGGAGGGGAGGGTCACCTGGGACAAAAGCAGGATTGGTCTCCCTCTAGCTGTAGCACAAAACATCCTAGAAAAAAGGTTTTTAGCCTGAGACTGTAGATTTTTTTAAAATGATAAATGTATTTCGATGTGATTGGTTTCCTTTGTAATCTCATATATTTTATTTTATGAATTTAAAAACATTATTCTGAGAAGGGGCCCATAGACTTCATCAGGCTACCAAAGAGGCTCATGACCCATAATCTGCTTTTTTAGCAGCAGTTAGGTGACAGTGGATAGACGCTGAGCCTGAAGATAAGATGCCCTCATTCAAATGCAGGCTCAGACCCCACAAAGAGGAGTATGGGCCAAAAAATGACAAACAAATCTGCCTCTCAGTAGATGTTCATAGTTACTTTTTTCGACAGAAGAGAATTTTCTTCTAAAAGAAAGGAGAAAGGAAACAAGCATTTATTAAGTGCCTCTGTACCAGGCACTGTGCTAAGCGCTTTGCAAATATCTCATTTGATTCTCACAAGTCCTGGGAGGTAGGTACTCTCACTATTCCCATTTTACAATCGAGGAAACACAGGCAGAAAGAGGTGAAGTGACCTGTCTAGGACCACATAGTCGGAGACTGCATTTGAACGAGGGAAGATCTCAGCTGCATCGCCAGGGGAAGAGAGGTAGATGTAGGAGACCCTATATTCCAGCTCTTATATTTACCACTTGGGTGACTGTATGCGAACTATTTAGTCTTCCTGAGTCTCAGTTTCTTTTGTGAAGATAAAACTTACCTCACCTGGTTGTTGTAGGGCAAAGCAATTAGTAAGCTTTAAGGCATTGTGGAAATATGAGTTGTTATCATCATCATCTTGAAGCCCCAGGGTCCGTGGGGTTACCCAACCTCTTTCTACACTTTAGGGTTGGTTCCTGAAACTAGCGGGGAATAAGATAGGTGGGAAATAGCCTCTATCCTCCCAACGATCTCTTGCTTCTAGATTTTTTTCGCCCAATCCAGTCCCCAGCCTGCACTGACCCGGAGCTGGCTCAGTGCCCAGCTTTGCCTCCATTCAAGGAGGCCCAGGTTTACAGCCCCCAGCCTCATACACGGCTGCCCTAATCGGATCTCATCACACCAGCCCAGCCCCGCCCAGTTCCTTCTTCCCTCTTTGGGTTCCTGCCAGGCTCACTCCCTTCCCCAGAGCCTGATGGAGAGGCCACTCCCACAGTGACCTTTAGAGGGAGCCCGAGACTTACTTTGTTCTCACCACTTGGACGATGACATTAAGGACGGTTGGATTGCTGCTGAGGTTTGACCACAGGTTCCTCTGCTCTGGCTCTGGTTGAGGTTCACCGTTCACCTTCTTGGTTTCCACTCCTATTCTGGCTTAGGCTCCCTGATCTCAGCTCAGGCCAGGCCTGTGAGCGCGGGAGGAGGCACCGGGCGCAAGGGAAAGGATACTGGGCGGAGGCTGCTGCAATTTTTCTCCTGCCTTCCCTTTGGGTCTTTGTGTTTCTCTTTGTCTGTCCCTAACTCTATCTTCCTCAGTGTGTGTGTGTGTGTGTGTGTGTGTGTGTGTGTGTGTGTGTGTATGACTTTGAATGCCCACCTCTTGAGGAAGAATGAGCGGCGTGTAACAAGTTGGAGATGGGCTAGTGTGAAAGAAAGAAAAGTTTTGGCTGAACTAAGTCAACCACCAAAGTCCCCGACCCTGAGTCTCTGTCAGCCTGTTAGGCAAGTAGGTCCATGGGCTAAAGGTTTGAATTCATTGTTTTTTCCTAATGCACCCTACTCTGAGATCCCCCAGGTTCTTTCTCTCTCTGCTCCCCACCTCATTCCTCCAACCTCTTCTTCCAGCCCAGAGTCTTGTTCTCCAGACCTGTCCAAGAGGCTTTGGATGGGAAGCTAAAGTCAGCCTTACTCAGAGAATGAGTGGAATACATTGTAGTCTCCAACACGGACCCGAGGATTCCATATTTGTATCTCTAAGGGGGAAAGAAGGAATCTTATCTCCTCCGTACACACAACGAAAAAGATTTGGATATTGAAGAAATCATTAGATTGTTTGGCGGAGTTTGGACGTTGTCACAGCTGAAGTGACTTATTCCCAAGAACCATTATTAGGGTAATTTCATGTGTTCCTGTTGGACTCCAGGGATATAGTATCCCATCAGTACCCGGGTGTCAGTGTACTGTTTACAGACATGAATCAGAAAGGAAGGCTGTGCCTTCTCTCTCTTAGGGGAAAAAGTATTTTCACTTTCTGATTAGATTTGCTTCAAAGTCCTGATATGTAGAAACCCGAAAGTTCCTGATTCTGGTGTGTGGATAGAAAGTGTAGCTGTGGAAGGTGTAAATTAGAGTATAAGATTTCGAGAGACGTTGATATGTGCGTGGGAGGATAGATAATAGACTCATTAGACTTAGGGGTTGGATATGTGGATGTGGGAGGCAATGGTAGAAGGATACAGATGTGAGCAGTTTAGATGCGGGTGTTGGAGGTAGAGAGATTTAGTTGTAAAAAGTGTAGATGGGGTATGTGGGTGCTGGAAGGGTGGATGCATGAGGTGTAGATGAGAATGTGTAGAGAGATACCTTCCTACATGCAAGAAGTTTGTAAGAGTAATAACGCTCATGAACAATAAACCATAAAACAATGAGACCAGTTGTTTAAGGAACTACCGCAGCAGACACACCCACATGAGTGCTGTCCCCTTCAAAGGACTCTTTTTGGAGGGTTGCACTGGTCTGCGGTTGACTCCGACGTGTTCAGACTACTCTCAGGAAGCCGCTCCCAAGCGACTTACCAGTTCCCCCCAAATTCATCTTTTAACTTGATAGTCACACCTTGGACCCTACACCATCAGGACCCAGAGAATATGGAGACTCAGGAAAAATTGGCGGCCTGGACAATATAAAAAAAAGATTAGGTGTAAATGTGTAAGACTGAGCAAAAAGGAGCTAAGCAACAGGCAAAGTATAAGCATGACACATTTGGTACCGGCACTCAACATAAGTCTAACAAATATATCACTACATAAATGTCTACTATTGTGGTGCTGTTATGTTCACTTTCACAAGGGCATCCAGATATAACACTGTGGTCACACTCAAACGTAAATAACCCAGAGATTCAGATTTAGTCATATACACACAGTACAACTAAGGACAAAGATGTATATCAGACACAAATCACATACATTCACATTTATGGCATGATACAATGCTGACATTATATTTAGCAGGTTGAGCCGGATTCCCCTGCTGTGCCAAGGGCAGCCGGATTCCCCTGCTGTGATGAGGCCTGCTGTGAGCCCAAGGTGCAGAAAGGAAAGAAAGGAAAGGAAAAGAAAAAAAGAAAAAGAAAAGGCAGCTTTTTCTTAAAGGACTTTTCTCTTTTTCTCTCCTCCTCAGCTTTGTTCTGGCTCTGAGTGTCATCTGAGCCTCAGGAAAAATCTACAATTACTCAAAAAACACCTTGGTTTGATTGATACCCTCGTTGAGGACCGAAGATGCCCTGGTCAAACCCCTGGCGGTTGCATTGTGGTTTTTTTACCTAGGTTTGTTCAACAAGATTTAAAAAAAAAAATCCAGTGAGCTTCAGCCAGAGCTGACTTGAGCAATTCATCGATATGCGACGAATTTGATCTGCCTAGAAAAAAACTCATGTAAAGCAAAGGGGAAACCCCAGCCCTGACCCCCCCCCCCTCCACTCCTTTAGCTCAGTGTTTGTTTCCACAACCACTCGGATTATCCGGATAATTAATGATTTCATTTTGTCTGTTTAGACTGCCGTTAGCCTAGGCTGTTTATTTAGAACTTGAGCCGTAGCTGTGAGATCTGGGCATCCGGGATGAGACACTTACGAACCTGCCCGTTCCCATTCCTGATCCTGACAGTAACCCTGTCCTTGTGCTCTGCTACATCTAATACTTTCTCCCCCTATTTTTGCTTTATGTCTGTCTCTCCATATTTCTCCCTTACCCCCATCCCAATTTCTGTCCTTGACCTTCACTCTGCTCTGTTTTGTCTCTATCTCTCTTTAGGTCTCCCTTTTTCCTTTTCCTTTCCCTGGACTCGTCCACCTTCTTGACTCCATTTCCAACTATTGCATTTTCCCACCAACTTTGTAACCAAGGCCGCTGGGTCCTCCCCACATTCCCGGATACTTCGACCGGACTCGCCCTATGCGGGATTTGATCATCTGAGGTTTCGGATATTGAATCAGTAACGAAATCTCGGCGGGGGCGTGGAAATTCGTGTCGGTTCCCTTGTCCCTGGAGGCTGAGCATTCACATGGGTATGGACTAATCGAAATAAACTCGCCCCAACTTCCTTACTCTAGACCCCTGGACTGTGAGAGATGGCTGATGGGACCAGGCTAAAGTGCTTGGGAAAATCTTCACAGGGATATTCAGGGCCAAACCCGTAGAATCAGAGCGATCAAAACTGAGGAACTGATTCCTATTAAGGAGGGACAAACGGGAAAAGGAGACAGGAAATTCTCGGTCAAGTATAGTATGTCCTACCTCAGGAGAAACACTGTGAAGATTGCCCTAAGTGAAATTTTTTACACTTTCTCTGACACAGAGAATGTGTCTTGCCAGCTTACTGGCCCAAATGATGTAGAACTTCTTGTAACAGCTCAAATACGCCCGTTACTGCAGACTGGGGAAAGACCTACTACCCTACCAGGTGTGAGGAATTGTGCACAGTAATTATGTCCAGGTTAAGTTAGTGTGGGTACATGGATGGAGAAAAGAGAACGGAGGTTGTGTAAATCTAGGCATTTATCTATGTGGATGGTTTTGTGTGTGCATATGTGTATGTGTTTTGTGGGAGAGGGGAGCTGTTTCTTAGTGAATGTTGATTGTGTTAAGAGTGATCTGGAAGTAAACCTTTAAAAGAATGTAACTATTCAAGGAACATTATTTGAGTAGATCTGGGTGAGGGTTCTGTATATGGCTGTGTTTGGGGGACGATTGTGAATTTTTGTGTATACCCAGTGCGTGATGAGAGGAGAACAGAAACTAGTTACGACTTCTTGAGGCTTGTCCAGACAGGATAAAATCCATTCTAGAGAAAGATCTGAACTTCGGGGTCCTCCAAACTCTCCGACCCTAAAACCCTCCACTAGGACAATTTGCCCTGGAGTATACACCGTTGGAGGTGAGGCAAAGAAATGCATTAATCTCCTACCTCTGGGTTAATGAAGGACAAGTTTGAGAGTTGACAAAGGAGACGCCAGAATCCGGGGAAGCGAAGCTGGGTAGTTGGGGGTGGGGGGGAATAATTTAGGTACGGGGGTGGGGGTGGGCGAGGAGGGAGAAAAGGACTGCTTTCCTTTGCTTTGAGACAGAAAACGCGTACCGCGAACCACAGAGAAGACGAGAAGGAGAAGAGCATATAGCTGCCTCAACCAGCCCAAGGGAAAGAGCACAGAAGCCTAGCGGATAGAGACCTTCACAGAGTAGACTGGCATCAGAGCGCGCTTGTTACCTCGCAGCGTCTCAATGGGGAATCAGACTACACCAACTCGGAGACAATAGGCGGAAGCCCAGGATTGCTCCAGACAACCCCCAAAAAGAGATCTAAAAAATTGGACAGCTAAAAGGTAGAAGAGGAGACCAATCCCTTTCCCGTCTCCTACCTCATAGCGAACTTCCGAATTAGAAGAATGGGGAAGGTGGGTGAGAAATAGAGCTCTAGGAGTACAGAGACGCCTGTGGGCTCAACTGAATAGGGGACTCTTCTCGGAGCGATAAGTACTGTCTTCCATATGGGTCAGGTAACAAAGTTTGATTCAACTACCCCGAGATCCCCGACCGGAGCATATTTTTGAGAAGTCAAAATGACTGCTTAGTCTGCTATAACCAACCACAACCCGTAGGGACGCCCAGTCCTGGTCTTGGGAGAGAGAAGGGGAATTGGATTTAGGTCGATTAAACTTACTCAGATCTAAAGTTTGTGTGTGGAAGGGGAGAGAGAGAATGGGGGGAAGGGGTAGGATGCGGAGGATTGTCTGTAATAACTGGTAACATCTCATCAAAAGCTGCAGCAGAGCAGTGAAAAACAAAAGTATAATAGGAGCCTGACTGGATTTCACCAAAAGTGAATAGTGTCCATGGACTTCATTTTTTGGCATGTTGGACATGTCAGTGACAAAAATTAGGAAGGTGGGGCAGATACCTTTCTCCCTCCTTTTTGCCTAGATTGTCCAAAAGGGAGAAGGACAGGCTTGCATTCAGTCTCAGGTTTAAACTACCAGTACACACAGGAACACACACACACACACACACACACACACACACACACACACTTTGAGGGATAGAAAATAGAAAGTCAGAGAAAATTACAGACAGAGAATATACTCAGTGAGATACAAGTCCCTTTTCTCACTTTCATTTGAACTCTCTGCCGCTCACTCCTCCTCACTTTCTTTGCATTTTCATACAATTATTAGGGTTAAAGATTTAGAAATTAAAATGGACTTTAGAGCCCACCAGTGCAGCTCTCTGGACTGAGGCCCATAGAAAGAAGGTGGCTTGCTCAGGATCACATGGGTAGTAAGTTACAGAGCCATGATTCAAACCCAGGTCCTCTGTCTCCACATCCGGGTCTTTGATATACCTTTCTATTCCTGCTTTTCAACCACATGACTGAAGGCATTATACAAATAAGCAAAACGATTTTTTGGCCTTTAATGTCTCCTTGGTTTCCCTACTTATCAACAAACTAAAGTACCAAGTGATGTGTGTGTGTGAATGTGAGTACAAGCACAGCATATAATAAGCATTTAATAAAGATCGCTTTGACTGGTTGAGGGTGAGGGTGTGTGCACAGTCGTGGAAGTTAATGTGTGGATAAATGTGGTTGTTAGTGTTGGGTGTTTGAGGAGTGTGTAAAAGTGTGAGTATGACGGAGTGGAAGTATTAGTGGATGTTTGTATCAATGATAGGGTGAATGTGTGAATTCTCTCAAGTGTGCATGAGTTTGTTGGGGCTGGGTTCCCCGCTTGAGTTTCTCTTATTTTCCCTTATTTCCCTATCCTAAAAGTTAAAATTATCTTTCCCATATTCTCACCCTCCACTTCATCCACCTCTCTTTAGATCACATTTAAAAATAAATTAAACCTAAATTGAGCAGAATCCCCCTTCATTTTGAGACCTCTTTCTGAACTTAAGCTCCACACCAGGACTGGCAAACGCAGGAAAAATGCTAGGCTATGGGGAAAGAGATAAAGCGCCAAGTGGTAAGTAGCCAAATTCTGCGATTAATTTGTGTACATGTCAACATGGATGCCTCAACAGAACGACTTTCGATTCTGTTCACCCAATTACAAGTATACACTTTTAACACAAGAGAGACATTGAAAAGGCGCTCCTGGTTCTCCCAGTCTGAGTCTTCGTCCGTCCCATCCCTTTTGGATGGGGGGAATTCTCACTCAGCTCTCTGCAGGCTACTCTTCCGGTCACCCCTGGAAAGGAAGCGTAGGAAAATGAATTGGGCCACCTACCGCAGGGTTTCGGATCCGGACGATTTTATTCATATTTTCCACATAAATTACACAAGCACTTTATAAAATGGTTACAGGGAAAACACCTTATAAGTGCATAACTTAACCCCCCCGCCCCCCAAAGACGGATGCAAAGCTAGCCTCCCTAAACATGTTCCATGTATTGACTGTCCTTTACAATCTGTATGCAAGACTGATTGTTCAAGAGTGTTCGCACTGTGTTCGAGGGAACTGCTCGAGCGACACTGTATGGGACCGTGTATTTGTGTGTGGGTGGGGGGGGGTGGAGTGGGGGGGTTGTAGAATTGTGCTTGCCTGCTACTAGTGTGCAGAATTGTATGAGTGACCATGAGTGAGGGGGGCAAACAGGAATTGTGGGCATTACTGTCACTGGGATCTGTGTGACCGCTGCCATTGCGGTCGTTGTGTGTTCCTGTTAGTGATACTGTGGGCACTCAAGTGCATTATGAAACTTCGTGACCGTGGGTGGTGCTGTGTGGGGTGTGGTTGTCCACGAATGACTGTGAAAGTGTCTCTGGGTTTCAGTAGGGCCGAATTGACAGGGGATCGACGGGCTCCTTGGGGGACCTTCAAAATGCTCTCGATCCTAGAAGCTCTAATTTTCCTCTCTCCTCCTCCACTTCCTCGGCCTCCCTCAAGATCCCCAAATTTAAAAATAAAATAAACGGAAATTGAGCAGAATCTGAAAAGTACCAGCTGAACCGAGGATCAGGGAGAATAAACTGCCCGGGACTAGAGGCTCCAGTTGGGTCCCCAGGTCCCTTCTGATCGAAGTCTCTATTTTATTTCCAAGTTCTTTTCCGCTGAAAATAAATCCGGAGATAAGGGTAGGGTTGCTCACCCGGACTGGACAATACTGGTACCGAACCTTGGAGAGTAGAGGCAGGTAGCGGGCTGGCTTTCTACGAGTTTCACTTTTTGTCCGGTTACTGAGCGGGGGGAGGGCAGGGAGAACTGGCTGGTGGTCCGTGAAAAGGGCTGGGGCAAGGAAAGGGTCCTCACTCTTTCCTCTGTGCAAAACCCTCGGGAACCTCCCCTACCCTTTTCCAGGCGCAGCCCCCGACCTTGGTCCGTCTCCCGAGGCTGGGTGCAGGGTGCAGTGCTAGTACTCAGGGTGGGGAGGTCGCTCCTCTCGTTCACAACCCCAAAGTCTGGGCTCCCACTTCTTTGGCGGGGATCCTGGAGGGGCTGAGGATCTGAGAGATCAAGGAGGGGACAGCGAAACCGAGCGGGGTGGGCCCCGACAGGAGGGCGATCACTCGCAGGCTGAGGCCACTGACGTGACGCTGGTGATCTTAGCAGTGTCGTCGGACCAGGGCTGCAGGTTCTGCAGGGCAAAGAGCGATGAATTGTGCACGCAGAGCGGGTCAGCCTGCAGCGGCTGAGCCAAGCTCTTCTGGAAGGCCTCCTGCTGCAGCTGCATGAGGATGCGGTTAGCCTGCTGCCTCTCCGCCTCCCGCTCCTCCGCCGTCTGCCGCCTGTACGGGGATAAGCCGCCTCAGAGCCAGCCACTGCCCTTTCCCCCTCGGCCCTCGGTTCCCCAACCTTGGGGCGGGGAAACTGCTGCTCCCAAGAACACCAGTTTCTTGAGTCTAGAAAAGGGACGCCGAGTGAACCCTCCCCACAGTCCCAAGGGTTTCTCAGTCCCCCGCCCCGCCCCACCACTGAGGTATTAAGAAGGAAGACTGGGAAACTTGGTGGTGAAGGGAGAGCAATCTCCTTGCTTTTTCTAGCTCCTTTCTAGTTCCAGCGCCAGGTCAAACACCAGCCTAAGTGCGGTGTCCCGGGCTATTGCTGGAGAATGCCTCTGAAATGTGTACGCGTGTGCTTGTCTATGTTGAAGGGTAAGGAGAAAACAAGTTCGGTCACCCAGTAAGAGGCCCTTAACCACCATGCTCTCAAACTAAGCAGGCTAGAAATGAAACTAGTAATCACCTTACGGGCCTCTGCGCTCTAATTCACTGGCTGTCAGAGAAGATCTGGAGAGAGTTTGATCCTCTTACTAGCCAGGACGCGCGGGGCTTCCTCGAAAACCCACCTAGCAAAGACTCCCTGACTCCTTTTCCGTATTGCTCAGAAGTTTCTGGGTACAAGGACAGAGAGGACAAGTGGCCCAGTAAAGCCTCAGAGACATGGACGAATTTAGCTCTATTGGTGTCTAAGGGGAGTGAGCGTCTCAGAGCTACAGGGACTCAGAAACAAGCAGGCTTCCAATGAGCCAGCCTGGGGTTGCAAACTAGCTTGCTTCCTTCTATCCCATCCCCCAACTTCCCGCTTCCAGAGTAAGTCTCGCGTACTAGAGAAAAGGGATTGAGTCCCAATCGCTTGAACTCCCAACCCTGGGTCCCAGAGTTCCCTGACTCTTTCAGCCAAATAGGTTCCTCCCTCTCCTTAGTCCTGTGCTGAGATCCCAGTAAGCCCCGTCCGGTTTCCATGAAGCCAGTAAGAGGCGATGAGTCACTTATTCCATCTAATGCAACCTCCCTCCACCCCTCACCCCTCCTGTAAACTGAGATCAAACGTCTGTCTCTAAGGTGAACGGATCTAATGTGAGTCCCCGGAGCCTCCAGGAGCAATTTGTAGCAGATCGATTTAAAAAGCAGAAAGCAAAGGAGGATCCCTCTTGGCCTGCTTTCCTCTTCCTTTCCTTTTGTAATTTCTTTCTCTCCTTTTCTCTTCCTTTCTCCTTCCTTTCTTCCTATCTTCCTTTTTTCCTTTCTCTGCCCTCCCCACTCATTTCAATCTGTCTAGATTTCTTTCTTCCTCTTTTGGTTTTTCTTTTTCCCTTCATTTCCTGTGTCTCTGGGATTTTTTTTCTTCCCAAGAATTAAGGGTTTTCATTCCAAAAGAAAAAAAATTTGATATCTTTGTTTTTCTTCATTAGGAATAAGATCAGTTTAATTCCTCAGTTTTTTCCCCCTTTCTGGGAATCATTTCTGTTTCTCCCTGTCTCTCGTGTTTCCCGGTCTAAATATTAAAAATCTTTCCATATCTCTCCTCTCTGTGTCTCTTCCCCAAATCCTCAATTGTGTTTTTGTGAGCCCCAGCATTCTGGCTAGTTTGTCATTCCCACTCCCCTTCCCAGAAAATACCTTCCTTGTTCCCTCCCTAATGACTCCTGGAAGCCTCCTCCCCCATCTCCTACTGCCTGGAATGCACGACTGCGGAAAAGTCGACCCCACAGGGGCTGCGTGTCTTCTTTGTGGACACGACAGCAGAATCCCAGGCAGATTCAGCTTCTTCATTCAGAAAAAGAGGAAACTGTAATTCCTTCCTCTGCCCAGCCTGCCCGACCGGGCTCGGCGCCTCCCTCTGACTCCATTCACATTAGCTGCCGCTCCCCAGGGGCTCTGAAAGAACCGGCGTGAGAATGTGTGTTAGTGAGTGTAGTGTGGTGTAATGTAGTGTAGTCCAGAGTCTGTAGATTTGTGTGATGAGGGGTGGAGAGTGTGGGTGAGGGGTGGAGAGGCCAGACAGACAGTGAGACAGAGGAGAGACAAAGACACAGAGATAGAGACAAGAGGACAAATTTTGTCATTCTATGAGGGATCCGATTTAAGAGAGAAACTGTGCAAGTCTGTACCTGTGCGTGAGGAAGAGTGTGGATGGACAGACTTTGGGAGTACTCGAGAGTTGAAAGTGTGCCTGTGTGACAGAAGGAGACCAAACAAATGTCTCCCCAGCTCCCTGGATAGCTCTCTCCCGTTCTCTCCTAAGACATATCCATCTGTTCTTAATTGATCACTCCCAACCCCGATTCTGACTGATTGATTTTCCATCTCTAGGGTAGAGCATCAGAGTCGGTCACTGCCTCAGGCGGGCTGGGGCTTGCTGAACAAAATGGTCTCTGATAGCCAAGCCATCGAGTGAAGCTTTCTCCTTCTAGCCTTCTCCCCGCCACAGGCAGAGATTATTGCTGAGATGGGTTGTTTGGTGGGAATTTTAGATGATGGGCCTTAGTTGGGTCGGGAAGCTCAGGAGAAAGGAGTTCCTTTAGCCACTACACGAGAATATTAAGCCAGGAGGGTCTAGAACACCTACAGCAGAGCCCGACTCCACTGTGGAACTATGGGTGCAGAGTCCCCTCCTCAAAAAAACAAACAAAAAAAAAACCTTACTGTTTTCTTCCTTCTGACCTTCGTTTCCTTATCCAACTAGATATTCCACTTAGGTTATCGGTTCAGTCTCTCGGTAGTTACCAAAATCTCCACCGGAAGACTGGCTACCCTCTGCAGTTTCTGGAAGACTCCAGGGTCACCCAGGTTGCCTGGGTTCCTACCTGAGGGATCTGTCTACAGAGGCAGAAGAAAGTCGCAGTCTTACTTTCCCATTTCAAGTCCGAAATCCCCAGTCATCCATCTTGCTTACACTTCTACTCAACACCTAGCGCTGGGGAGAGAAGGCTACCGCGGGAGTCAGATTGCCACGTGTTAGGTGGATTGATTCTGAAATATTTGCTATCCACCGCCAGGTTGGACTTCCAAAGAAGTTTCCTCAGAGACATTCAAACTCCACGTCACCATCCTGCCAAAAGGCGCACACACACACACACACACACACACACACACACACACACACCAGTATACTGAACAAACCCATACACGGTCATGTTTGGTTCAAAAGTGGACATTATTGTGGACGTATACTTCACCCAAATGATATAACACGGTTTTCCGAGTTCAAGAATACGGAGATTTGGGGTGGGGGAGCGGTGATAGAGAAGAAACCAATCATTTGCCTACACAGGATCTTGTCCAGATCAACACAAAATGGGTCATTCCTGGCTGCCGGAGGTGAGTCAGGATAGCCAGGACGTGAGCCCCCAGTTTGATCCGAAATGACTTCTCTGAGCCTCACCACGGCGCATACACAGCCTTCGCATCTCGGGTTTGGGAGTTGAAAGGAGAAAGGGTGGACTGAAACAGTCAGAAACAGCTTAGGAGAACCAGCTTTAGTCAACCAGGCCACTCACTCCCCCCTTATGGAATTCCCAGTTTCCTGCAGACTCACCTCCATTTCGTCCTCCGATTCTGGAACCAGGTTTTGACCTGCGCGTCGGTCATTTTGAGCGCCTTGGCCAGGGCCGCACGCTCGGCCGACGCCAGATACTTTTGGCGATGAAAGCGCTTCTCCAGCTCGCAGATCTGAAGGCGTGTGAAGGATGTACGAGGTTTCTTCTTCTTCGGGGGCGTCCGGTTCTGGTAGGGGTGACCTATACGGCGTGTTACAGTGAAGGGTGAGAGGGCCACTGGAGCGGGAGACAGACAGACGGCAGAAGCAAGCGGCACAGCGTCAGGAGGCGTCCACGGCAAAGGCACACACCGCAACCGAGCCCTAGTGACCCGGAGCTGAGGAGCGAGCAGGCCCGGAGAACAGGGAGCAGTGGGAAGCTAAGCTCAGGCCTGGCAACAAAGCATCCTGCCTGCAATTGTCTCAGAGCTGCCTGGAAACCCTTCCTCAATCCCTCTTGCCACCAGCAAGACCTTAGCCCCAGCCTCCCGTCCCTTTCTACAGGTAGCCTCTTCTGTGTCAGTTTTCTCTCTCAATTAGAGTGGGGCGCAAGCTGAAGCAGTCCCATCACTCTTTCTGACCTGAGCACTGGAGTAGGATAAGTCCCCCTGACAAAAATGCCAAATGCCTGTATTTGGTGCTGGGCGGGAGCAACTATGGTCAGACAAGCAGGGTAAAGATTCTAGAGGTTCAGATGCAGCTGGCACACATAAGCATATTTTCACACAACATACACATATAATCACCCTCATACACAGATATAATTATGTGTGTCACTTCAAATATATACCACATACAAACCTGCAAGTCACACATAATTCTCATACAAGTACACAATTCTCACAACATACTTATATACATGCTCACATACACATTCTTACTCCATATACTCATGCTTTTAGACACATATTGTCTGAGAGCAAAATTCTTTAAAGAGGTATTCCTGGGGAGGCCGGCAGGGTAATGCCTACCTGGGCCTAGTTGGGTATGCTCAGGCCTTAGGGCCTTACTGGAGAGGGAAGTCTGGTGTAGTAGGAATCAATCTCACAAGGTTCTGGAGAAGTGAAAGGAGGAAGCACTGCTCTGATCCTGGGAGTCCTCAACCTACCTGGGCCCTTTTCTTGGAGATCTAGAGCTTTCCTTTTAATAAAAGGCCTTGCTCATGTAAATTCCAGATCAGCTAGGCTCTGCTCAATCCTAGCCTCTATACCCTCTCCAGAGTCAGGGGCATTGTGCCACTATATCTTTTCAGAACTCTGAGAATTTCCAGAGATCTTCCAACTTTTAGTGAATCTACAGGAGGAGTAAATGGGAAACTAAGACCCTTCAGCTCTCAGAGAAGAATGAGAAACTAAGTCTACCTGATGGAGCTCCCAGTTGTAGGGGAGAGGAATATTCATTCCTTGGAATTGAGGAGCAGCCACTTCCTCTTCCCCTATGTTATCTGAGGATTAGAGCCCTTCATTTCCTAGAATTACAGGGGAGCACTTCTGCCAGAGAGGCTAATCCTTGAATCTGCTCCTGCCTGGTCCCAATCCTGTTTGGGAACCTTCATTGCAAGCGGGGACTGGTTTCCTCCCCCTCCAGGGCCCCGCAGCATCTGGGCTCTGGCTGAGAGTTCAGGTTGGAAAATGAACAGGGGGCTGTGTGTGTGTGTGTGTGTGTTGGGGGAAGGTTAGGCCAGGGGCCCTGGGGAGAGGAACAGCCCTGGAAAGTGGGGGTGGGGGAAGATATAAAAGGAGAGAAGAGAAAAAAGGAGGAGAAAGAAATGAGACTGTGTAATCGTCCCCGGAGTCGCACTCAGGGCTGCTGGATCGATGGCCCGGTCAGGGTTGGTGCATTATTCATTGAGCAGGGGGTCGGGAGGAGTGGAGGCAAGCCCGGGCTGAGACCAAAAATAAAACAAGGCCGAGGGCTAGGGGTGGGGGGTGGCTTATACCCAAGCAGACAGAATTCGAACCTTGTCTTCCCCTTCCCCCAGGTTTTCGGCCAGGGGACTTCCCAGAGGTGGTTACCCCTACTCCACATGTCTCAAGTCCTCTGGTTCGGGTGGGCTCTGCTCTGAGGCAGAATGGGAGTAAGCTGGGAGCTCCGCTCACCTGGGGTTCTTTTCAATTCGTTGTTTGTTCTAAGGTTAGTGCAAAGGTCTACATTTGCCCACCTTCTGCTCTGAGGGAGCAGGAGGGAGCGGGAGAACAAAGTAACCCCTTTCCAGCGTCCCCTACCCAAGCCGCCAGATCCTATTCTCTCTCCGCTCAGGGAAAATGATCCCGCAGATCTAGACTTTCATGATTGAGCAAGCCAGGAAACAGAGGGGGAGAGGCGGAGAAGAACTAGGGCTGGGAGTTGGGGGGAGGGGGGCAGAGATCGAAGAGAGCAAGTGGGACATCAGTTGGGGAAGGGGCCGGCCGGGCTGGGCAAAGGCTAGGAGCAAAGAAAGCGGAAAGGGAATCACGGGTCGGGATGGAGGAGAGAAGCTAATCTGTCATAGATCGGGAGGAGCAGAAAGGAGCAGGAATCCGAACAGAGGGTGGGGAAGAGAGGCAGAGGCGGACACGAGTCAGGGCTCACCTGTGAACCTGTCCTTTGTGTATCGTCGGTTACTCTCCATCCAGGGGAAAGTGAGTCCTGTGAGGTTGTTGACGCTGGGTACGGCGGGTACAGTGGGCATGCCGGTGGCGAGCGGCTGGTGGTGAGGAACGGCTCCGGCCAGAGGCCTGTGGGCAGGGACCCGAATCACCCCGGCGGAGCTGAGAGAGCCACCGCTCCCGCCGCCCCCCGTGCCCATGGCCATGTTCATATTGTAGGAGCCCGCCAGCGAGGCCATGCTGCAGGCACTACCGCCGCTGCCTCCGTAGCCCCCCGCGCCACCGCCACCGCCGCCTGCTCCAGCTCCAGCCCCGGGCCCCGGGCCCGGGCCAGCCCCGCCGCCACCACTGCCGCCGCCGGCTCCCCCATAACTCCCGGTCATGGTGTTGTAAGCGCTGCTAACTATGCACCCGAGCCCGTAGTCTGCGTCCTGCAGACGCGAAGCAGACACCATGCAGCTGCCCTGGTCCGGGCTGTTGAGTATCTGATCAATGCCGAAACTGATGGGCTCGGCGTGGCCCGGGTGGAGGTGGTGCGGGGCCAGGTGTTCCATGTCCCCCGGTGCACCCGGGCCCCGGCCCCGGTGGGGGCCCGGAGACACAAGCACGGAAGAGCTGTCGGGGGGGTTGAGCTCCTCTGGGTTGGCGGCGCAGGGCTGGGCTGGGCGGGCCCAGAGGCAGGAGCGGCTCAGTGGGGCGCAGGGCGCAGCGCGGCTGCGGAGGCGGGAGCAGCCGGCATCAGCTTCGGGTTCGCTTCGGGTGCTGGGGGAGACTTGGAGGCGAAGTGCGGAAGGGTTCGTTGAAGTAGCCGGGGGGAGGAGGAACGCCGCCTGTTCCTCTCCTCCTCCGGATTCTCGCTTGCTGTTGACTCTGGGACATCAATCACTGGGCGAAAAGGCCTGGGTGAGATGTAGCTTCGCAGTTTTAGGCCCTGTCTCTCCATTGGCTGAGAGCAGAGAGGAGCAGAATGAATGACAGTGAGGAGGAGAGGGGGAGAGAATGAGGGAGAGGGAGGGAGAGAGAAAGAGAGGAACTAGAGGAGGGCGGAGGGAGAGACTGAGAGAGTGAGAAATAGAAAAAAAAAGGTGGCGGGGGGTGGGGATAGGGGTGGAGAGAGAGAAGAACCAAAAAAAAAAAATGATAGGGCAGTAGAAAGAGAAAGAGGAAAATCATAGGAAGCGATCTAGAAAGACAAAGTAATGGGACATAGTAACACAGGAGAAAGAGGTGGTAAAGAGAATAGCCAGCCCTAGCCTCCTCACACTGGCAAACAGGGCCTCTTCTTCACCTCTGCCAGCTCCCAAATCAGAAACCCTAAGTTCCTTGGGCTCTGGTCCCCCAGATGTCAGGAGTCTCAGAGAAAGGTGGAAGTGGCTTCTATCCAGGGTTGACAACAACACCTGCTAATTAACCTGGAGATTTGCTTCCAAGTTTCAATTGTGGATGGTTAAAAAGAAATTTTTGGTTTTAGTCTCTCAGTGTATGGAGATCTGGCTACTCAGGGTAATTTTAGGAAAATACTGGCAACGTCCACTTCAAAATTTATTATTTTTAATACCTTCCCTCACATTCCTAGCTCCAGAAAAGTTGACAATAATATTTATAGCTTCAATAGAATCTCTGGATTCAGAAATGGGATTGGGAAGAAGCTAGGAAAAGGACAATTAATGAGAGATGAATGACGGACTCTCAGGCTGGATGTGATGACACTTGCCCAAAGTTTCTAGACACTCCCACCTCAAATGCTTTTCCTTCATCTTATAAAACCTTGCTAAAGTCCCACAAATCATCTTTTCCTTTGGGTTTACAAGTTTCTCTCAAAATGAAGATGACTTTGGGTAAACAGTCACCCACACCTTAGTGTGGATTAATTTAATTACAGATTCATAGATTGCTAGAACTGGCCATAGAGTTCATCTTGTTCAACCCCTTTGTTTTATTTAGTTTTATTTTAAAATAAATTTTATTGATGTCTCATCTTTATATGACAATCATTTCTCATCCTCTTCCAACTTTAATCATCCCTTGTGACAAAGAAAAATAAGCATATATGTATATATACATATGTATGTATATATTATCCATATCTGAAAATGTAATCAATGCCCTATTAACTCCCTCATTTTACAGATAAAGGAGGTTCATAGAGATCAAGTAATTTTCCCAAGATTACACAGTTGTCTGCAGAGTCAAAACTCAAAGTTAGATCTTCTGATCCTTTCCATATAGGGTGCTTTCCATTATTCTATATTGTCAGAGCTTTTCTTTCTAGCAGTAACTAAGATCTACTTCCCTGAGAGAGTGGGGCTGGAGCATTGGTCGATTTTTGTCAATTTTTGTGTGTGTCTATAGACCTTTGATGGGGCAAGAACAAATCTTTTTATTAAAGGTAGTTGTTTTGTGAAATTTGGATTCACTTAAAAAGTCACACTTAAGGACCTAAGGGGTCACATGTGGCCTCTAAATCGATGCCTCCCCACCCCTGGACTCTAGGGTTATACTTGAGGGAAGCTTAGGTACTGGGGACCAAGGCATAGTGGGGGTTGGGGGGAAAGTCATGGGAGAGGTTACCTGGGGATAGAAGAGGAGAGCAAAAAGAGAGAGGAGAGGAGACCAAAGACAATCTTCTCATATGTAGGAATTTTGCCTCTAGTTGCCCAAAACCAAGGAAGAGAGAGGAGTCTCTCTCCTCCTCTTCTATTTATTTCTTTTCCTTCCTCTCATCTCCATCCTCCCTCTTACACTGCATTGGCCCCACTACTCTCCAGTCAAATTTCTGGCCAGTACTGTCCAGTAGTCTGTGGACTAGTCTGAGTACTTTATCTCTAGGGAAAACTTTTCATGAGTAAACACTCTTCTGATTTCCAGACAATCAAAGACTACAAAAATTATTGTAGTTTAGATGATAAATGATGATAAATATGAAAATTTATGTTGTGGATGCCAGTCAGTGGGAGAAAGGCCTGAGGTCTTCCTTGCTCCACAATTCAACTATTCCTCCCTCTTCTGGGAGTTGCAGGAGTGTCTTCTAACATGATTTAACTCCCTTTGATCCCCTTTCTGTCCTTTTCCAACCTACTTATGTTTCTGCAAATAGCTGGTCACTTTGTGTCTTTGACAGCTGGTAGAGAAGGGGCCAAAGAGATCTGAATCCTACATAATCCCTCATCATCATGCTGGCCATGCAATTTCCCTTTCTAAAGATGAACTTCCCTATTCTGAGCTTGGGCAGCTAGGTGATGCAGTGTATAGATCACAGGCCCTGGAGTCAGGAGGACCTGAGTTCAAATCCTGTCTCAGACACCTACTAATTATGTGACTCTGGGCAAGTCACTTATCCTCCAAAAAATTGCCTCCAGGAAAAATAAGAACAAAGTTGAACACCTTCTGAACCTCATAAAAGCCACATGGTGAGTCTTTTTTAAGTGAAAGCATCTATACATCAGGAAGACCCAGATTCAAGCCCTGCCTTGAACATGAACTAGCTTTGTGATTGGTCAGACATTCTGAGCATAGGATCCATTATTCATTCCTTTGAAGTTTCTTCAATTCCTCACCCTCAACTATCCCATGCCTTCTGATGTCATGTAATAAAGAACTGACCCTGAATGTCTAATCACAGGCCTTTTGTCTTTCCTAGAAATGAAGACTATTTCACATTATTTCATCCTTTTAGCTCTTCACACCACTCCTTTGACCCATACTTCACTCCCCAATCATCTTCTCTCTGGAAAAACCTCATATTATTTTGTGTTGTCTCTCCCTCCTCCTCCCCATTAGTTTGTAATTTCCTGGAGGGCAAGGACAGTCTTTTTATCAATTGAATCTTGAGCACTTAGTATAGTTCCTGACAGAGTAGGCACTTACTTATTATTAGACCTTAGATACCTCCAACCTCCTAGATATAATTCCCCTTTCCTATTTTTTACATAGGCAAGCTGTATGATCAGTCCCTAGCCCCATTGCCATTTGAAGGGTTCAGTACATCCAAAGATAAGCTTACAAAAGTTGTCAAAGGCTGAGCAAATTGGGATGCCTGGGAGGAGAGTTTCACTTTTCCTACTCTAGTAAGCCTGTAAATGTGTGTACTTACTATCCTATGGGCCTTTTCCCTTTGTAAACACCAATTGTAGTCACTTAACTTGTGGTACACCAGGACCTTGAGACCTCTTTATCAATCTTACCCTTAGCCCATGTTTAATTCTTCCTCCAAGGTATAGCATTCAGCAGAGTTTAGAAAACCTCCTGTTTGTCAGCCTTGATAATTTCTCTAATTTGGTGGAGTCAATTCTAATTCTGCCAAAGAAAATAAACAGGGCATTTACTGTATCTTGTGGTCAAGCCTATTAGAAACAATAATTTATTAGTTATATAAAATAGCTGTTTGAAAGATAGTTGTCCAATAGAGCTTTCTCTCTATCAGCTAAGTGCCTTAGTTTGACACAAGATATGTGGGGCTAATCCTAACCCCCCAGGGCTTCATTCCCCACGTATGTCTCCTTCTGACAAAACTGGGAAATAACCCTTGATAGAAAATGTCTTCAGTACACCCTTTTCCTTCCCCTTCCTCTCCACTCCAAGTATTGGGTATAAACTCCCTTGGAGTGAAGAAGGCTTAGATTAGGCTAGAGACCTGATCTCTAGAGTCCTGTTGCTTCTCAGGAGCCATTATTAAGATAGTGCTGGTGGATTCTTAGTATGAAGCAGTGGGAAAACTCACAGGATCTAGACCTAGGTTCAAATTCTGACACAGCTACTTACTGAATAATAACTTTGGGGAATTATTTAATTTCTCTGGGACTCAGTTTTTCGCAACAATGAAAGAGTTGGGCTAGATAACTTTCAAGGTTCATTCTAAATCTGGCAATCTTACAAAAGATTTCTGAAAGGCACAAGTTGCAATCCAGTTCCCATGGAACCCCTTTCCATCCCAGTCTTTTCCTCTCCCAGTACCGAGCAACATAACTGCCCTCATCTCCAGATGTAAAGCAGAAAGTCCGTGTTCTTTCACCCTAAGGCGGGTCCCTCTTGCCCCATCTGCGATCCATATCAAGCTGCCTCCATCCGCCTCATCAGCTACATACATAAATACACATATAAACACACTCCACCCCCACTGTTCTCTTTGGACACCAAATAAAGAAGTCTCTAATAAAAGCAGAGCAGCTGGGACCAGAGGGGAAGGGGAGGAAGGGGGAGTAAGGCCTCAGTGGCAAAGACAGATGCGCTTCCCCAGTTTCCCCACTTCTAGAGACATTGGGCTAGTTGACCTTGACCATTGGCATGGATGTTTTGGATTTAGCTGCAACCTTGTAAAGTGTTTATAATGGTGTGTATGTTCGAGGGTATAACGAGTGTGTCTGTAACAGGGTGAAGTCATGTGTAATGGACTTATGCGACAAATATATGTGGAACCTGTGTGGGCAAAGGGAGAAATGTATCTATAAGGACATTTGTGTAAAAGCTGTTCAATATGATCTGATCTTGTGTAAGTTAGGAGTGGATTATAGTCAGTATACTCAGTTGTATTTAACAATGTGTTTCTATATGAATATATAGTGGCGTTTGTGTGAGGGAGTTAATAGGGCCTGAGTATTTGTGTTCCCCTTTGCCTCTAGAAGCCCCATTGCCTCCACTTTCAGCTAGACACTAGGCTATTGGTCAGGCTTGTTGGAGGTACCAGTAGATGAAGTTTGAAAGCCCTTCAGGCACTGCTGCTGGTTACTCAGCACTATAATGTGAGTGAGCAGAACAGCTCCTCCGGAGAGGACTATTCGCAGATGAGTAATTTGGCACATTGCCCCATTCTGACCCAGGACACCCCCTCTGACCTTCAAAGGGGGTGCAGAAGAACATTGAATTGAGATCAACCACTTCTGAATCAAGTTGTTCTTTTAACCAATCCCCTAAGGCTTACAAGGTCAACCAACGTGTTGACTCCTGGAGTCTCAGCCTGATCACCATCAGAATGGCTTCTTCTCTTGGGATTTCAGGAGTCATTGAAGAGCATATACAACCAAGACCATTCTGAGACCTTGGTGATCCAAATAAAATGCACACACATCTTTCACTCACCTTCAGGTGGTGTTGGGTGAAGCAGCTCCAAACGACGGATGGGTGGACAGATTTCTTTGTAACCACTGGGGCCTCAGCTGTTACCTACCTTAGCCCCCTTCCTCTTACCATCCCTGGCTCCTGGGACTTGTTATGTTTCCCAATTCTCCTTACCTTTGATGATACTTCAGTAGAGGAAGGCACCAGGGAGAAGACAAAAGATTTGAAATAAAGGGGCTTAATGGTTCAATTCAAGTGAGAGGTTCTAAAGAAGTTAGCTAACCAAACTAACTGTCTACTTACTGACTTCTGAACTCGGGAAAATATTGGCACTAGCCATACAGCGCCAACCCAGAGAGAGATTCCAGAAAAAAACAGGAGCTGAGATCCAGGGCCTGGCCAGAGGTGGGCCAAGAACCAATTTTCCTGGCAACTGTGGAGAGGGAGCCTGACTGGGGCAACCAACAAGCCCCCAGAGGTGCCCTCCTAGTCAATCCTCACACTACCGAGCCAAAATGCATAACCTTGGAGAGTAGTTGCTTCCAACCCTATCAGCAGCAGTGACCCCAGCCAAGAGAAGGCAGGAGACATTGGTGAACTGAGGAAGGATCCTGCGGGGGCAAGAGAACATAATTTACAGCTCCATCGTATCCCATGATTAGAAACAAGAACCCACGAGCTCTGACTTTCTTCACTTGCCCTCGGGAATCATTGCAGTTAAGAGTGAGAGAAGGGAAGGACTCTCTGAGAACAGTTTAAGGAACTTTGACCTGGTGACGTTTTGAGAGGAACCTGCCTGCTCTGGCCCAGCTTGGGCAGAGAACTACCCAGAGACTATGGATTCTTTGCTCCCCTATACTTTTCCATTTGGAGAATTGCGGGGGCAATAAGAGTAGACCAAGAACCTTGCTGGGGACTAAGAGTTGGCCTGAGGCAACAGATTTTGCAGGCAGGAGGGTCTAAGCAGAGGGACTGAGCTGAACGTTCCAGGCTGATCTCGCCAAGAGCTGCTTTTCTCCTTCCTTTACTCCAGCACCAGTTTCCAAAGCCGCGCGAAGAGGCGCTAGCTCAGGCTAGATTAATATTGTTGCAGAAGGGAAACCTGTCAGCAAGATGGAGACTATCCCCTCAGGGCCCTTAACTGTTTTCCCGGTTACGGCGGAGGCTTTTTAAGCCGGAATTCCTTTCCCAAAGTTGTTAAAGGAATTGACCCACGGTCCAGAGGACTTTATCCTGCTCTTCTTCCTTATTTTGTGCCACCTGACGGCAGATTTCGGAAGGAGGAAGGAGGGAAGGAGGCCCAGACGACGAGACTAAGCACAGAGCAAATATCCAGTTGCCTGGGAAGTCCAAGTCGCTTTGTGCCTGCCCGGAATAGTGGTGTAACGCGATCAGCCGAGCCTGGAACCAAGGACCTGGGACTGAGGACCGAGCTGAGACAAGAGGCAGTGTAGGATTATGGGGCAGCTGGAAGGAGTGGTCAAGACCCAGGTCGAGAACTGTGTCTTGGGAGCTCTTGGAGGAGAGTTCTACAGCTGTAGAGGCTGAGGGGACTTGAGAAGAAAGTCACTTTCCCACCGAGTTATAAAGGAAAACCATTTCAAAAAGAAGTGTTTATTGCTCCCGCGGCTTTCTTTTTCGCCCTGCTTTCTTCATTCCCCCTGCTTTCCTCATTTCCCCTCCACTTCCTTCTTTCTTGTCTCTTTTATTCCCCCCTTTCTCACCAACTTTTCTGTTTTCCTTTCCCCTCTCTGTTTTCTCCCCTCAGGCTCTCTCCACCAAGCATACACCTGGGTACCCCAGGCGTATACATCCCGGGAAGCACATAAGGGGTCCGTACAACAGAACTGGAAGGAACTTTGTAGACCAGAAAATCTAGTCCAACGCCTTTCTATGAAGATCTTGGCCCAGTGTGACACTGGGGCCAAAGCTAGTAAGGTCCAAAGTTGAGGAATACCCAAGCGTAATAAATCCGGAGCACAAAATGTAGTCGTCGCCAACTTGCTTTGGACTCTTCTGGGGAAAGCCAGGAGAAAAGAACGAGAGTGAAAGGGAGAGAGAAGGAAAGAGGGAGGAAAGACAGAGGGAGATCTAGAAGGGGAGGAAGAAAGGATAAAAGGGGAAACCCGAAGTGAGAGAACGGTAGGGGAAAGGGGAGAAAAGTTAGAAGAGGGAAGTGGGGAGAGGACGAGGGGGAAAGAGAGAGGAGAGAGAGAAGGGAAGGAAGCGAGTTCTTGGCGGTCTCCTAAGACTGTTTCATTTAAAGTACCAAATTTGGGTTAAGGCCCGAACCGCAGCGACAGCCTCCACCTCCACCTCCCACTCCGCAGCAGCCGCTCTGGGCCCGTTTGACTGCCCGCAAAGTCGGGTAAGTAATGAGTCGGCCCTGTAGAGCACAGACAGCTGCAATTGATGAGCGCCCAGCGCGCTCTCGTCGCCAGCCTTTTTTTCCGCCCTGCGCCTTATTAGAGTAATTACGGAGCGCGCGGGTGCGCTTAATGAGCCCCGCTCACCCAGGTGAGGTGCAAAGGGAGGAGGGGGTTGGGGGAGAGAGAGTTAAGAGGAAGCAGAGGCGGGATGGGATGGGATGGGATGGGGGGGGGGGGTGGGCAGGAGGAAGGAGAGGAAGTAGAAGGAAATACCGCACCAGTACTTCGCCTCCCTATTCTCCGTCTCGGGGCAGGCCTGAGGGTAGGCGGGAGTTACGAGAGAACAGGCCCAGGTGTAGGCCAGGGCCCAAGCGCTGGTTGCTAACTGAAGGGCTAAACTGATGGGGTCTAAAATATCCTTCCACGATTCGTGAGCTCGTAGACGTATTCACTCCCGTCATCAGTGCAGATTGAAACCAATCTACGATTTCTCATTCTGTGTGATTCCTGTCCCTGTTCTCCTGTAAATGCTTCCCGGGGTATCTATCTAAGACACTGGGGGACAGCCTTTGCTGTTTTTTCACACTTCATTAATGCCAATGTAACACTCGAGCACTCCAGCTCTGATATACATACACACTGATAAAACAGTAGACTATTCAATGGTCCTTTTGAGAATGCTAAGTATTGAGTAGGTTGCCTTCCCTTCCATCAAGTCCTGACCAGGGGAACACCCTTCCCATTCCTTCCCACTTTCGGCCTAGTTCAAAGTCCAGCACAGCATCCGAGGGTTGAGTGAAGTAGAGAAATTAGACGATTACTGGGGTGCAGACCTTGAGTTTTACAAAGCCAAAACAATCCGGGTTTTTGTTGCTTCTTGTTTCCCTCTAGGGTCTTAGACCAAGACCCCAGGAGACAAGCTTCGAAGATCCCACGCAATCCCATGGAAACGGAAGGAACAGACTTTCCCTGCCTGGGGGATTGCAGGGCGTGAAAAACCTTTGACTCAGTCTCATTCCACTGGACCTAAATCTCTGGGTCTGCGCCCTCATCCTTGGGGCAAGGATCTAAAGTTGGAAGGGCAATGCGATTTGGGTCCAGGCCCACTTTCCTAGTACTGGCCTGATCTTCAATAAACTTTGGCTATTTGCTGAGTTTCTAATTTTTTCTCTTCTGCCAAAACCGGGGCCACAGGCCAGGAGCAGCTGAGCCACTTAGGCTTGGAATGTTGCGATTCTGTGCCTTTTGCTTGGATGAGAAGGTCAGAGCTGGAATAGGCACCTGACGGGTCCATGATTTGAATGGAATGATAATCTCTAGGATTTCGGACAACATGGGATGGTGGGTGGTGACATGAAGAGTGAAAGGGTCGGGAGGTGACCTAGTCTCCTTAGCCACAGCAAAGCCTTAGTGTGAGGCAGCTGGCTGAATTGTTGAGAGGAAGCTGGAACATTTTTAGTTTATTTTGGCTAAGTTAACAGTTACCCCTTTCTTTCCAATAGAGGAGATTCATTCTCTGTACCCTGCTTGAGGTGTGGAGTTGAGGCCCCATTTATGTTGTGCTTTGAGCAAGTATCTGGGGTCCTTTGCAAGGGTGGCTATCCAGATAGCATTTCTGTCACTCGTGCCCATTCCTGTTTATTTATACATACGCAGGTACACCCTTGTGTACACATACTGTTTCATTCATATAGGCACACACATACACAAACTTTGCCTCTCCCAATAATCTTCCTTTCTTTCTGTCTCTGTGTCTCTTCTCCATTCCTGGTCCCCCATCCCCCAAGTTTTTCCAGACTGGCTCCAGATTCTACATTAAAGATCTTGGGGTCCCAAAAGGAGTTGCTGAGTGGGAACCTCAGGTGCTTGGAGTAGAGCGCCTGACCTAGGAGGGTCGGTGCCAGCCTCCCTGGAGCAGAGTAGAGAGGAGTGCGGGAGGCGCTTAGGGGCTCGGGGTTGGGGATGGGGGGTGAGAGAGGGCGGTTCCGAGAGGGAATCCATATGGATGGGCTCCCGGGATACAAAGAGCAGCTGCCTGCTAGCTCCTGGTGTGCGGGCTCCGGGCTAATTGAATTAGGGCAAGCAGAGCAGGCTCCCACCCTGCGAGCCACCAGCCCCCCGCCCTCCCTCTCAGTCTCCCTCCCCTCCAGAGCCCAGAAGCTGAATGAGGAAGGCAGCAGCCGCCTGCGTCTCCTGCCCGCGGCAGCGCCCGGAGCCTTGCGGGGCGCCCTCCCCCTCGCAGCGCTCCCTCCGGATTGGGCCCTTTGTCCCTCTGGCGGCTGGCCGAGTTAGGAACCTGGCTATCCCCAACTGGACAGCGATGCCGTGATTAATGGGGCAGCCAAGAAGCTGGCACGAGGAGGAGCCTGTGCAACCCCTTCTTCGCTCCTCCACCCTCAGCTGCTAGGGTTGTCAAAGGCCCTGGACCCTCCTCCGCCGTACTGGGCCTGAAAGAACTAGGCAGCCTGTTACCGAGTTGTGACTTAAATTACTATGTGTTGTTTGGGTGCTGTGCTCAAGTGTATGTTTGTCGGAATTTGTGTATACGTTTATGTACCTGTGTATATATGTGTAATTGTGGATCTGTCGGGCAAGGTGTGTGCAGGGCTCTGTGACTGAGACTGTGTCTCGACTGCAGGGACCCGTGACCCTCAGAAAATGTTTAACTTTGCACTTCTTATGCAGATCCGGGGAGCCATCTGTGTCCGAGGGCTTTCCGGAAGCCCTAAGTTTGGGGCTCAGACAACTACCCAACCTACAAACAGGGTGCCCTCAGCCAGAAGAGCTGGGCGGCTGGAGCCTCAGAGAGTCAACAAGGAAGGGTACTGTGAGAATCTCTAAGAAGAAATCTCGATCTCAAGCCCAAGAAAGACGCTCGATCCCATATTCCTGGAGGGGTAGCCAGAGGAAACGGTGATACCAGCCCAACGGAAAGAGGTCAGGACAAGAGCTATTCCACTCAAAGATTTGTGTCCAAATTGATCTGCTATTGCATGGGTTCTCTTCCCTCCTCCTCCTCCTCCTCCTCCTCCTCCTCCTCCTCCTCCTCCTCCTCCTCCTCCTTCTTCTTCTTCTTCTTCTTCTTCTTCTTCTTCTTCTTCTTCTTCTTCTTCTTCTTCTTCTTCTTCTTCTTCTTCTTCTCCCTCCCCTCTCTTTCTCTCTCCCCTCCCACCCCCTCCATGACACATTTTGCATTCTTGTCCCCGCCCCAAACTCGCCACTCATAGGAAGAGGAAAATCTGCAGCAAATTCTCTGAGGTTTGACAATCACTTTGGGGGGCAGGAATCAGAGGCAGCGAGGTGAATGGCAAACAGTCCCGAGACACTGAAACATCCACTGCAAATTAAGCATTAAGGACTTGGAGCTCCGATTTTTGTTTGTAGAATAGATGAACAGAGGCGGGGAGACACTAGTTCCCTACAATTCCTATCTACGTGTGGAGGGGGAGGAGGAGGGAAGGGGTAGACATTCACCAAAGCATGGCGGCCGGACACTGCCTATACCATCCCATACAGATGTGTTGGCAAAAAACTCGGAAGAGATGAATGTCCTTCCTTTGGTACAATCAGATAAAACGAGATTTCCTTGGTTAATTAGGCCAAGGGACAGATTAACAGCACACCAAAAGAAATCAGGTTTCTGGCCAAGAAAGACCGGTCCTTTTCCTTGGTCCTTCTCCTATTGTGCTTACTTCCCAGAAAATGGCAAGAGGATGTGAGTGGAGGAATGACGACTCCTGCGAATGCAAGAGATGTTCAAGCGGCTTTGAAGACGAGTCTATCACAGCATTTGACTATTCTGATCCCTTTCTCTCAAAGGGACATAAATCTTAGCATTAGCTAAGACCAGGGATCCTGGCGAGCTGAACACCCACTCACTCACCCGGGGATCAGGGCCAGGCTCTAAAAGGAGGGCAAATGCAGGAGATTGGCATGGTTTGGTAATGGGGGAGAGGATGCCTAGGTAGCAGGCAGGCGGTCAGATCATCTCCCCAGTGGGTTCGACTCACATAGAGCGCATTGAGACCCAGGAAAGCACCTACAAGAGAGATCCAAGAGACCCGCTGCGAGCCAGCGCTCTATTCTCCTCTCCTAGCTCAGCATCTAGGCTCAAGTAGGGGAACCCAGGGGCTAGTGAAACTGTGGTTCGGCTTCTGCTCTGCTTCGTCTTTGCTCCTTCTTCCTTAGTTGCATTCGCAGTGGTTCCGGCAGGGGCAGCGCGGCCGGTGTGCTTTCTCCACCTCATAAGATTTCTAACACAATTTTTCCAGGACTTTTACTGCTCAGCGGAGATGAGCAGTGACATCCCTGTCTCCCCTTTCATAAATATTACATCTTCCCAATGCAATTACAGGAAACCGAGCAGCGGAGTGTTTACTAAATAAGATTATGGGATGATGCTAATGTATTTCATGTCGGTGTCTGACACCAGACAAACTCCCTATTAATAACCACTCAATGAGGCGCGCAATCTCTCACCGGGGGCCGCTGCAGGGGACCTCCAGCTTTCTGCGTAGGAAGTGGCCATTTCTTGGTTGTGCACTACAGCGAAGCTGACGGGGCCCGGGAGTAGCCGCCAGCCTGGTCCTGGGAGGTCCAGGAATGCCCCAACCAGAAGCTACAGCAAATTATTCCTCGCCAATAATGCTACTGCAGATCACGGCTATCGTCCATCCAACACTGGGGTCACTCAGGGCACATTATTTGGACTGAGATATCACACTCTGTCTCCTGCCCCATAGGATCCAGGCCTAGGTTTTCGCAACTTTTAATTGTCTGTAGTCTGATTTTTTTTTTTTTTAGCCGACTCTCCTATTTAGGAATAGGGTGTGGGGAGAGGAAGGAGGACAGGACAACATATTACCAGAAAAGAACTGATAGCTAGGGTTCAAGGTCTGTTGTGCCAGCCCCCTGCCCAAAGGTGAAATATTATAGACCAACGACTCTTTTTCTACCTTAAAATAAAAAGATGTTTCATGCACATGGATCTAAGTAATGAGGGACCAGGGAGGGATGGGAGAGCCTGCAGGCTCAGCAAATCCTGCATTGCCTCTGAGGCCTCCCCTATCCCCCTCTTCCGATGTCAGCAAACCTTGGGCAGAGAAACTTCTCAGCTGACTTAGGGAAGGAAGAGGCTTCCACCATCCTCAGGCCTTGGAGGGGAGAGGGGCAGTTTCCGATTTCTGCCGCCTCACCACCTTCACACAAGGGGTTGGAGAAAGAAGATTAGCCAATGTGTATAAGTCAGTGTGGGGCGAAGGGAGAAGAGGTGGGGAGCAAGGAACACCCCAAACCACCAATCCTTGTGCCCTTGTTCACCAGGTACCCTTTAGTCTCGATGTCTTTCTGAGCTTTTTTTCCTCCCCTTCACCCTCACTCTGCACACTCAGCCTATCCTCTTTCCCAAGTACCTTAGATCACCATGGGGAAACATCTATCTATATGAATTATGAACCAGTCTGTTCTCATTAGATGCACGGAGACTTCCAACAAGTCTCTTCCTTTAAAATGCATCAGGTTTTCCTTTCCTTCCTTTCGTGCTTTAAAATTTTTTCCATCTCTCTTTGCTCTCTTCCCTCCTGCCTTTATTCATGGTTCTGTCTTACAGAATAGCACCTCCTCCAACCCACAGGTTCTCCCCACATACACACCTGTCCACACAAATATACAAAGGCCATCACACACAAGCACCTGCATACACATAGAAACAGAAATAAGCACAGGCATATCTAAGTCTCCTCTAGTTTTACATTTTGTGCTTATATAACAAATATGCACACAGGTACACCCAGATACAAATACATGCACAACCATGAACAGGCAAATATGAGCGCCAGCAAAGCACCTCTTTCTGAAACAGTTATTGAGGCCAAGCCAAGATTCTCCACTTCTGACTGGAAATTGAGCAGTCCTGATCTCTGAGGGAATTCCTATTCTCCTTTGTGGGAATCATGTGTATCATATTTAACATATACTTAGAGTATGTTTTGATACTTATAAACTTGAAGCTATGGGATTCTGATGGTCATTCCCTCAGATGCACCTCAAGAATGAGTCATCTGAGAGAATAAGTAAAGGAGAAGTAGGTAGGAGCTGGTACACTTATCTGGGAGGGTCAGATTTGATTTAAGAATTGTCAGCCACCTCTGCTCAGCAAAGGAACTGAGAG
This sequence comes from Potorous gilbertii, assembly GCA_028658325.1. Classification (NCBI taxonomy): domain Eukaryota; kingdom Metazoa; phylum Chordata; class Mammalia; order Diprotodontia; family Potoroidae; genus Potorous; species Potorous gilbertii. Next base: position 549,667,004 of record CM053769.1, read on the forward strand.
CCAGAAGTACTCCTGGGACTAAAAAAAAAGTAACTTTTTAAATAAAAGTGTTTAAAATCAAATTTCATTTTATTTTCATATCTATCTTCTCTCCTTCCCACCTTGCCCCGCCCCTGGCACCCCAAGAAAGCAAGAAAAGCAAAACCTATGCTACAAATATATAAAGTAATAAAAAAATGAATTTCAGTACTGGTGTGCTCCCCTACCCCACAAGTAGTCTCATTGTATTCTGAGTTCATCACCTCTCTTTCTGGAGACTGGCTCTCTGGAAGTGAAGTTGGTTCTTTCATTGATCATGGTTCCTAAATATTTCTAAGTTGTTTGTCTTTACAACATTGTTGTTACTACATTGTTGTTGTGTTGTATTGTAAATTGAAGAAATAGTGACTTAATGGGATAATGGGGAGAAGGACTTAGGCTAATTTCCATTAGGTCACCATTGTTGTTGCTGCTGACTTTGTTATATATTCTAGTTATTTTTGTTGGTATCTTAGCTCCTTACTAGGCTGCAAGGTGTGGCAGAGCAGGGAAGTACCTTGCTGTACTTCAGCTTTATATGTCCTCTGATATCTTATAGATCCTAAGTAAAGGTTCGTTGTAGTTTTCATTTCTTATAAACACTGGTTTTTCCTTTTCTTTGAGCCCCAGAAATTAGCACAGTGCCTAGCATATAATAGGTATTCAATAGATGTTTGTTGATTTGATGGGAATATTCCTTTACATTTCACAACTTGCTTATCCATTCCCCAATCAATAAGTATGGGCTTTGTTTTCATTTCTTTGTGACAACAAAAAACATAGCATTTAATTTTATTGTTGTTGTTTCCACTTATATAGTTATGGTAATTATACATATTGCTTTCCTGATTCTTCTTACTTCACTTTGCATCAATGTTTATTGTTTGCTTATTTGTATTTTTCATGTTAATATTTTTAGAGTAAAAGAGTGTTCCTTTATATTCAGATATCTCAATATTTATTTTACAAAGGGAATTGGTCTAAACTTCTATTTGAATACTTACCAACAACTCAAACACTCCTTTAGTTGTACTCTGAGCTTGATGACAACCAGCATCCCATAACACCTCATAATGGACTCTATTGGAATGCCAACATGGCTGCCATCAGTTCTCATCCTATAGTGTAGTCAGCTCCCCCATTCTCCTCAGACCACTCAAGCTATTTCAGTCATCTATTAGGGGCTTTTAGAGAGGTTGGGTTTTTATTTTGGTTTGGTTTGGTTTTCAGTCCACACCTGTGATTTCGCTAGTGTAGTGAGGAGATCCCCCTATCATTGCAAATCCATTGCTAACCTTTAACTTCTAGAGTGAGTCTCCTGGGACACTGGGAAATTAAATGATTTGTTTAGAGACACATGATCAACACGTGACAGAGAGGCTTGAACCTAAGCCTTCCTTACACAAGGAAGGTTCTCTATCCACTACTCCAAGCTATCTTTCAGAGATTTTTTCAGTTTTAAACTATCTATTCCATTCTGGCATTTCTCAGTAAGCCCTCAGCTCTTCTTTTTCTAGAGGAGAAACTGAGGTTATAATTTCTCTTTATTAACTTAGTTTACTCAATATCTGTTAGTACTAGCATTAACAGGTAAAGACACAAGATTATATTCATATTGTGCTATATGGTACCTGTATCCATATAATTCCCCCCAAACTCCTCAAAGAGGGCTAGCAAAAGTCTTGGACTTTGAAATAGGAAGACAAGAAATTGACTTTTGATTGTCAAAAATGTTCAAGGCAGTTGAGACTGCCAGCAAGGTCATAAGGCTTCTAGAGAAGTCCAAGGTGTGACCATGGAATCAGGGACGAGGAAACTGAACTTCTCCGAAGAATAGAATTGCCTAGAATAGTTTATATGCTTTCTCAGACTGTCCTGGAAATAGGAAAATGTAGCAAGACAGTAGGTAGGATTACTTTGGAGTCACTGAGATCTTTAGGAGGGCAAAGGGAGTAACTGCCAATTTTATATAAGACAGCTTGAAACCTGAAAAAATATATATATATAAAATTGATGCTTTTTTTAATGTGACAATCATCTCCTGAGTTTACTCCCCACCTCCCACCCCCACTTACAACAAAGAAAAACAGTTAAACAAAATCAAATGGAACAATAATGGTAGTTCATAACAGATGCCACATTCTGCACCCACCTGTTTATCTGGAGGAGGGAAATGTTTCATTATCTTTTCTCTGGGTCTAAGATTGGGCATAAGAATTAAATGGAGTTCAGATGCTTTATGGTATTATTTTCACTTACTGTAGTCACTTTATGTCTTTCTCTTGAGCCATTTATTTTCTTCTGCATCAGATCATACAAATCTTATCATATTCATAATATCTTACATTTAAATTTTTGTTACCTTTTTGTTTTTAAATCATTTTCATTTGTCAATATATAGACTCTTCAAAGAAGGGAGGGAGGTATCATGCCTCTTCCTCAGATACAAGCTTAGTCATTGTAAGTTCACATCATTCAGGTGTCGTAGTTTCTTTTTAAATAAAATTGTATCAATATCTTTACCTTTTTTTTAGATTATCCTTTTCCCTAAGGTGTTCCTCCCACTTTTTGCTCACATAAAACTATCCCTTTTGATAAGGAATAAAAATGAAGGGTGTGTGTGTGGAGGGGGGGTAATTTGTCAAAGCTAACCAAGATGTAAAAACATTATGACATTTCATTCAGTATTAACCCTCCTCCTCCACAAAGAAGCAGAGTGAAGTGCTTTCTCATCTCTTTCTTTGTTAAATTAAATTAATATTATT
>CM053769.1:549669886-549719530 GCA_028658325.1 Potorous gilbertii
TCTGTCATTTCTCTATAGCAGTAAATAGCATGGTTCATCATAAGTTCTCTGGAATTGTGGTTGTTTACTTTTCCTAAATCTTTCAAAGTTATTTGTTTTTACAATACTGCAATTATTGTATAAATTGTTCTTCTAATTATGTTCAGTTTAATTTGCATCAGTTCATCCAAATCTTCCCAGGTTTCTCTGAAACCATTCCCTTCATCTTTTTTTTTTTTTACAACACATTTATATAGCATTCATATGCCATAAATTTTCAGTCATTCCCCAGATGATGAATACCTCCTCAGTTTCCAATTTTTTTGCTACCATAAAAAGTGGTTGTAAATATTTTTGGACATGTAAATCCTTTCCCTCTTTCCTGTATCTCTTTAGGATATAGACCTACTAGGGGTATATTACTGGATCAAAGGGCACAATATTCAGTTTTTATTTTATTTTTCCTTTGCTTTCATAGTTGTAGCTATTTTGTACGTTATCTTCCTTTTTCTGCTTATTTCACTTTACATCAATTCATTCCATGCTACTTTGCATTCTTCGTATTAATAATTACTTAGGGCGCAATGGTATTAATTCGCATTTAGATGCCTCTCTTTGATCAGCCATTCCTCGATCCGTAAACACTCACTTGTTTCCTGGGATAGAATCTTGAAGATTAGATAGATAAGTGCCTTTGTCTCGAGGGAGTGAGGGGCAAGGTCCTCTACATCAAGGGTGATAGCTGAACAATTTGCCTGGGAAGCGGAAGTTTGGGTTGGCTTAAGGATTCCACCAGATCTTGCTGTAGGGGAAGTCTGAGGCTATTCTGGGTTAGAGGTTGTTTCCTTTGCCAATTTAGCCTCTCCAGCTCTCACTCCTCTAGTCCACAGTTTCTTTACTTTAGTTTCTAAGTAAATTTCCCTTTCACACTTTCAAGGACCTGTGGGTTTCTAAAAGGGAAAGTCAGTGTTTTCTTACCCAGGGCCCGGGGTCAAGGAACCAACAATTCCTGAGCCTCTGACATCCCTCTAAGTGCATACATATCTACTGTTCTTTTAGCCAAAATAAAGGAATGAGTCTGTATTTGTGTTGACTCATCTTATTTAGTCAGAAAGGTCTCAAAACTAACAGCAATGATTCTCTAACCTTGGAGGAGATTAGAGTTTAAGCAAGGTCTCTCCTACTTCTCCACTCCCAGCTTCAAAGCACAGAGCTTGGACAAGGGGAAAAGGAGTCCCTTGATATCAGTGGTCAACTTGTTTTCCTTTCCAGGGCTTGAGGCTTTTTCTTTCAAATTTTGCCTATCTGCCTCATCCCCTCAGGGCTAGCTAGGCTCTCTGCTTTCCCAGGCAATAATTAACTAATCTGATAGACTCAACGTGCTAAGGAGAGAAAACCCTAGGAACTCCTTAGGGTCCTTTCTCCAAGTTCTAGGATACCCATGTGCATTGTAACAGGCTCCTCCTGGAGATAATAAATAATTATTTGATCTTTTTATTGTTATTATGTTAGCTGACATTTATAATATAGTGCCTTAATGTTTGCAAACCACTATATACATATATATGTATATGTATATATAATATAAAATTTGATTTTTACAACTGTCTGAGACAGATACAAGTGTTAATATTCCCATTTTGCAGATGAAGGAACTGAGTCTTAGCAAGGTTAATGGTCATTGAAGTTAATGATAATTGCCATGGTCAGGTTATGAAGCCAGTTGGATTTGAATCCACACCTCTACTGATGATGAAACTTTTTTGACTATACCACAAACCTCTTGAAGGGGCTAGGATTTCACTGTTGCCGGTGCAGATTGCAGCAACACTGTGATGGAAAGAGTTACAATGACAAAAAACAAACAGAAAACCCAAGCACCTCATGGCCAACCTGGTGACAGCTTCTTTGAATTTAGTTGAGCTGATCATTTGTTGACAGACACATGCCCACACTTGAAACCTTTCCATTTGGGTAAGACCTGACAAAACTCGTGCCCTGAAGGTTACCCTTTGAAAGATCAGGGTCATTTCCATACCACAATGAGCCATTATAGTACTCTAATGAAACTATTCCATTCTATTAACAAATTAAAAATTTTAGGCCCTAAGCCATACAGATGCCCACTTTTTCTTGAACCAATGTAAGTGACTTACAATGTGACTTTTCAAAAAGATAATCTAAAAAAAACTCGTTAATCATAATTCCTCTCCCTTAAAAGGCTGCCAACCTGTGCCTGGGACAGTACAGATAGGACATCAGGATGTCCTAGAAAGTCAGATGTGATGGCAACAATGCCCAGAACCTAGAGAGAGTTGATGGAGTTGAGAGTAAGAGGGATAGACAACTGGATGGGGTTGTATCCTCCAAGATTTTTAAAAATTGATTTTTCTGAAAAACCCATTTCAAAATTCTAATCCAACTTTGCCCACAATGTCTTGGGCTCCAGTTTTCCTACCTTTAATTCAGGCAATGCCTCTTGCCACAGACAAAGGTTGGAATGGAGGGCAGGGAGTCTATGAGGGGGATGAGGAAACTCCTTGGGGACATTAGATAAGACAGTGCATTTGGTTTTTATGGTGCTTGAGCCTCTGATTTTGTAGTCAGAGCTGCCTTACACTGTTCTCCACCTTAAAAAGGCCAAGAAAGACCCCAGAGAGGGGCTCACATCTTACATCATTAAGCAAAATCCACTTTTGATAGTAGCATTTCCTTAGTGGTTTTCCAGTTACTGTCTCCTTCATAGTCCTACATCTTTCACTATTGGTTAGGAAAAAGTCCTCTTCCTAAGGCACCTGAGAAATTATGAGAAGGGGAGCCTGACTAAGAGTATCTTTCCCCAAAAGAGTAGGAAGTAGCAGGGGTTTGAGCCTGTGGACACTTAGACTTGTGACCTGACCCAACTGAGACTTACTTTTTAATGGGTATAAAATTGTGTATGTGTGTGTGTCTGTGTGTGTGTATGTGTGTGTGTATGTGTGTCTGTGTCTATGTGTGTGTCTGTGTGTGTGTTTGTGTGTGTATGTGTGTGTGTCTGTGTGATTTGGGACTTGACAAATACAAATTCACGTGAACGTTTTTTCGTATACAGAGAAGAGAAAAGCAGAATTACAGATGAAATCACGAATCTATTATTATTGGCTTTCTTTTAAACAACATATAAATTTAAAATGTTAGTTTCAGAGTTTTCCTTTCTGTCTGTTGTATTTTGAACTTCTGTTCTCTTCTATGCATTAAAAAAGCAGTTCAGTGACACTCTTTTCTTCATTTTTTTGGTCGTCACTATCATTCACTCCCTTCCCCCCCCCCTTTCCAAGTTAAAAAAAAACAACTCCCTTAGGACAAATAGTCATGGTCAAGGCAAATGAATCCCCCTATTGGTCAGTTGATCATGACTGAAGGTCACTTGTCACTAGAATCCCCCCTACTCTAGCCTTCGAGTTGCCCCAATCAAGGGTTTTCTTTACTTGGAAGTGTTATATTGGTAGTACCATTGGTCCCCCACATCAGCTGCCTGAAATGTCTTCTCCTCCAACTAAAGACCAAGTCTAAGAGAACGGTTGTTAACTAGAGTTCATAACCAACCAAAGCATAGAAAGATAGGGAAGCTCCTGGATTCCTTTTTACCTTGAATTTTTTTGCTGTTCGTCTGAGAAAGTCAAAGATAAAAGGTGCTGGGGAGGATGCTACGTATGTGCATACTCTCACCTATATAGCCCCCACCCAATCATTTCCCAGTCCCCTCATATGTGCAGACTCTCCCCTCCACCCACTCACCTCCAGGGGCTAAAGATTCTATATGGCCCTCACTTATTGAAGAACTTGGAACTGGGGCCCCGCCACACTCTCTTTAATTAGCATTAGTGTAGGGTTGAGCCCTGACCCCATGGGGTCAGAGATCATGGCTTTATTTACTTACCTCTGGCTCTTTCCAGTATTCCAGCCCTTTCATCATTTTTTATAATGGAAACATCTCCCCTTCCCAGTGGCTATGCAGAGTCCAGAGAGACAAGACCTCTCTCCCATCAAGCTCCCCATGCTCCTTCCAACATGGAGCTCAGGTTTCTCACCAAAGTAATGTTATATACTTGGGACAGCTTTCATCTGTCACTTTATTACATTCCTCTGTCTGCTTATAGCCTAAGAAGTTCTTTGTGCATGTGCATGTGTGTGTATGTTTGTGTGTGTACTTTTTAGTATGTGTGTATGTCTAAGTGTGTTAATGTATGCATGCCCCATATATGTATGTGTGTGAATCTGAATGTATATATGTGCATATGTAAGTAGGATTATAAAATAGTAGCACTGAAAGGGACTTTGTAGATGATTTAATACAACCCTGATATTTTATCAAGGAAGAAACTGAGTCCCAGAGCATTTGGAGAGACTTGCCCAAGATCACAGAACTATTATGTGGCAGAGATAGCATGTGTCTGTGCCTATTAGAAAGTGTGTATGTGTGATCATACCTGTTTCTCTCCATCATGGTAGTATAGATCACATGTCACAGGTCACAATTAGAACGGGCAGCCATATGTGCAGAGTCTTGTCTAGGGAGATATGATTCCCAATCTAAGGAGGGGAAACATGCCTGGAGGTCTTCTAATGTTCTTGGGAAGATACCATGATGACACCAGGCATGAAACCACAAAATACACTAATAAGCACACAGATATAAGAAACTATGTCAGGGGTGAGTGGCAGCTGAAACAAATCCACCTAAATGGCTGAATGGCATTATTCAAAGAGGCCTTCCCGAAGGAGATCAATCTTTAGAAAATGTTCTCCCAGTAAGACTATGGATTTTCTTTGTAACCCTGAGAAATTCATATAAGCTTTGGAATTTTCAACCTCCTCACATACAAAATGAAAAAAAAAATCATCGAGTTCTTTCACTATTTCCTGAAGTATGAGTGTGTTTGTGTGGATGAGTGAATGTTACTGAGTATGCACAAGTCTGAAGACCATCTGGTAAAAGTAGAAATAGATGAAAGGTTGGAGAACATATTAACAATCTGATATGGACTTATAGTCCATATAGTAGTCTATGCAATAGTAATGATGGAGGACTTCAATTACCCATATCTACTGAAGCTCTCCTTACCAAAAAACAGAGTAGTCAACAATTTCTGAACTTGCCTTAATTATAATATTGTGCCTCAAAAAGGTGAAGGAAATGATAAGGGAAACACCTTTTCTAGATCTGATTTTGATCAATCAGGAGAAATTGGCCACTTAAGTGGAAATGAAGGCAACCTTAGGGTTAAACAACTACTTAGAATATGTGGTAGGGAAGAAGGATTAATTTGGACACAGTCTCCCCTATGACTTAGATACAGGGGGAGAAGATTTTGAAGTTTTCAGAGGAAATATTGGTAGGATTCTTTATTTTCTGCAATTCTACAGAAGGTAGCCCAAGAGGCATTAGAAAAATGATAATGGAAGACGAAACGAAGAAAAGAAATCTGATGAAGAGAAAATGGTGGAATTGTCAAAAGAGATCATTGTGAACCCACAGGGAACTAATCACTCAACTTAAACTTTAAAGAGACATATAAATAAAGTGGCAGCAAAGTAAGTTAATGGAACATGAAAACAGAAGCGTTTCACATCCCTGTGAGCACAGCCTTAGGAGGAAGAGAGCTCAGAATGAGTTAAGGTTAGCAAGGAATGCTAAGGAGAAAACATAAGGGTGTACAGTTTTGTGAAAGCTATTCTGGGGAGAAGAGGAGGACTGGAAAAAGGATAAGACTGTTCCATGGGATGTATGGGATAATGATAGATTACAAAGAGAAAACAGAATTACTGAACTCATTTCTCTTCTGCCTAGTCAGCCAAGGACCACAAGGGAAAGCATAAAAATGGTTGATATGGAGCTGAAACCCGCGATAAACACGATAGTAAGAGAGCATCTAACTGACCTTGAAAGGTTCTAATCACCAGTCCCAAACAAGCTATGTATCAGGGTACTTCAAGACCTTGCAGATATATTTTCTCAGTCACTGTCAGTGGCCTTTTAAAGATCTTGAAGACCTAGCAAAGAGGGGCTACAGGAGTGAAGAAAGACAAATGCCCTGATTTTAAAAAGGGGAGGAGGAGTGAATCAGATCTTCAAACTGTATTTCAGGGAACTTAACTTTGATTCCTGGAAAATTTATAGGACATATTGTTAAAGGATGGTTAGTGAATATCTGGAAAAAGAAATAACAATCATAAAGAGTCAATATAGTTTGATCAAGAATAGATCATGCCAGACTAACTTTTTGAGATGGTTATTAAACTGACTAGGGGAACATTGTAGTTATGATTTACCTAGATTCAGGCAAAACATTTGATCAAGGTTATTATATTCTTATTATAGATAAGAGGGGGTTGTATGGCAAAACAATACAATTGGGTGGATTCAGAACTGGTTGAGTCAATCAATACACATGTATAAAGTATCTACTATGTTCCAGGTACTGTGATGAGCACTGAAGATACAAAAAGAGTGAAAAGATGCTCTTTGCCCTCAAAAAGCTTACAGTCTAATGAGGAAAACAACATGTAAACAGATATATACAATGTAAACAAGTTGGAGGACTTGAATGGAGTAGTCATAAGTTATCCAATGCCCACTTGGAAGGTCTGTGGTGGAATGTTTGATCAACTTATCCTTGACCATACTCAGCTTAAATCTTTCTTTTTGATGACTTGGGTAAAAGCACAAATGGCATATTTATCAGATTTGCAGATGGTTCAGTACTAACAAAATGGATGACAGAGTCAGGATTACAAAAAGTATCAAAAGGCTAGAATAATGAGCCAGATTTTGTAAGATTTAGTTTAAAATAAATACAACTTACATGTGAGAGAGGAAAAATCAATTTCATAAATAATGAAGGAAGTATAGGGCACTATCTGGAAAAGATAGGGCTTAGCACAAGTTGTGTGATATGGTCATCAAGAGAGAGAATGTAATTTTGTACTCTTACCTAGAACCAGGTGATGGTTCCACTGTATTTTGCCTTGGTCAGGTCACATTTGGAGTTCTGTGTTCAGTGCTGGTCATCATGCTTTAGGAAGGACATTGATAAATGGGAGAATATTCAAAGTAGGGTTATCATGAGGTTGAAGGGACTTGACATCATGCCATGTGAGTAGGAAGTAAAGAAATGAAAAATGTTTGGGCTGGAGAAGAGAAAGTTTTTTTCTTAAGAGAAAGCTTTTAAAAGACGTAATAATAGTCTTAAGGAATATGATGTGAAAGAAGAATGAGACTTATTCTATGAGACTCCAGAGTAAAGAATCAGGCACGATGTCTTAAAGTCTCAAGGAGGCAAATGGAATCTTGATATGGGGGAAAATGCAATAGACGTTATTTTTAGCCCCAGTTTACGGGGTCAGAATTCTCCTTTGCATTTTTCTTTTAACCATCCAGACCTGAAAACTCCAGAGATCAGAAACAGAGGGCTGAAAAAAAATGCCCAAAATTGAAATGGATAGAAATGTCATATTTTTTGAGCTGAATGGAAAGTCTTTAAACAAAACAAAACAAAACAGATTGGATCACTTAGAGGGGCAAAGTAACCAAGAAATAGCCATGTCAGAACATCGCGTGATATACCATAAGAAAAAAAGATCAATGGGGACCAGGTCTGGTAGTGCTTTCTCTGTTTTGTTCTTGGATATCTAAAGGTTAGAGAACTCCATTTTCTAGAACCATGGAGACAATCGAGGGAAATGACTTCAAGGCATGAAGATACCTGGTCTCTCAGTGGCTTTAAAGCATTTGTGCCATCTCAATACTTTGACTTATTATCTTTCTATTTCTTTCATCAATAATGAAGATGAGTATTGTCAAATTTGTATAGAAGCAGATCCCTGGGGCACCATATTGACTCAGAAAACCATCGCTTAATATTATCTATGTTGTACTGTCTTTTTATTAATTTTGTTAAACATTTCTCAATTAGATTTTAATCTGATTTTGGCTGCGCATGGGAGTTTTCCTGGTCACTTTTAGGCCTCTGAGTTTGATACCTCTGACACAGTCAACACAGCAGAGGTAGTGAGATGGAAGCAGGTAAGGCCATTTCCTCAGAGTAATGCATCAACATATCTATCTGCATGAAGACTGCTTTCATCCAGGGAATTTAATTAAATGTGGCAATGCTACATGTCATTTCTGTTGTATTAGGCTTCACTATTCTGTAGGCTCAGAGCATTCTGGAAGCAGTAAGGTGGGGGAGGGGGCAGGGGAGAAAAGCCTGGAATACTTCCTTTATCATGGCGATGTTTGAAATACTTTCTGTTTTCTGTATGCTTCTGGGGACACTGACCCTCATGGCTATTGTCCTTTCTTTTCAAAGAGGACCAAAAAGACACCACCATGATAAAGTGAAGTTTCAGTGTGTCCAGCTGTGACTGCTCAGACCAATACAAGCTCAGAATGCTCTACCAAGGTTGGGCACAGATCGTCCATATGAATTTTTGGGGTGGATACTCCAAATTTGCGCATCCTACATTTCCTTTGTGCTATCTTAATTCTGCTTTGCTCATAGAGCACAGCACCCTTTCTGATGTGGGCATAGCATGCTGAGTGGTCTTGTGCCAGTGTCTCCCATGTTGCACAGTGAAATCCAAAGTTCTTGAGAGAGACCTTGAGAGTGTTCTTGTATCACTTCTTCTGACCATCATGTGATCACCTGCCCCATGTGAGTTCTCCATAAAATAGTCTTTTTGGCAAACGTATGGCAGTTAGAAGAATAAGTGTGGTGTGTCAAAGGGTTTGTCTATAGCCATGAGTCCTTGTTCAGGCTTATAGGAGTAGTCACTAATGATCTTGTGCCTTTAGATTCAGCCTGTGTGTCAGAACTATTGATTCATTCTGGGGACTCCATCAGAGAATTCCAGGTGGGAAGTAATGGCCTAATACCATTGTTCCCAAATCATCCAATCCATTCAATGACTCCAGGACATTCCCAGGGGATACTCTTTCCTCTAACAGTGGTACCTATTTTCTCCCCCATATGGCAGATTCTTAAATATTCACCTCTTCCCAGGGCCAAATAATAGGAGCCAAGATGGGGACTTAACCCACTGTACAAGAAGATGGGGGCCTTGACTAATGGCTGCCCATTCCTCACTAGCTTGTGTTCTGGGCCATGGCCCACAGAAAAATAAGCATCTATTTTTCAAACGTTTTCCCCATTCCATTCACTATTCCCCTTTGGAGCCTTGAACTATGATACCTGGCATTCATTTGGAGGGTGTGAACTTTGCAGCTGAACCAACATCCATACAATAAGAATGATCTGGGGCGGGGGCTGTGACTGTGCCCTCCATTCCCAACTGAAGGGTGAGCTAGGGAGCCCTGAGGGGTTGACAGTGAATCAACTCACTCCTCTCCATGTTTCCTTTGGAAATTGTAGCCAGTGACTGTGTAGTGGTAGAGCCTTGGTCCCTGGAGCCTGAACGTGATCCTCATACCCATCCCAGGCACCTGCCTAAGCAAGGCAGCCAAGTTCCTCTGTAGAATAGTCAGATCGGGGAAGAGTGGGTGTCTGTAAGGAGACACAAAGAACAATTGCATATCGAGAGATCCATACACAGTCAAAGACATATAAGTATGTGAAGATATAAACTCAGGGGTACAACAGAAAGATACTAACACACACACACACAGTATGCTGACATACAGGGAGAGGAAGAGAGGAGTACACTGCTCTCTACCTGTATCTGTCAATTTTATGTTGTTACTCCATCAGATGCTATAGATTTCTTTCCTCCACCTCACCAAAAACCCTTCCATCCCCCACCCCTTCATGAAGCCACTGGTTGAGCAGTACATAGAGTACTAGACTGGGAGTCAGGAAGACCTGTTCAAGTTCTATCTTAAACATTGACTAGCTGTGTGACCCTGGGCAAGTCATTTGACTTAGTCTCAGTTCCCCATCTGTAATAATACCACCTACCTTCCAGGTAAACTTTAAATGTAAATGCTAGTTCTTAATTAATTAATTAATGCCACAAGCCAATGTGGTCAGTATGGTGTAATTATAATTGGGGACTGGAATCACTCGATAGATCACCAACCCAACCCACCCCATGTGCAGGTACATATAATTACATAGCCAATTACATATGGAGATGCATATTGATAGCTATACATAAGGCTCTGAGATCTTAGGACCATAAAGTGTCAGAGCCAGAAGGAACTCTAAAGATCATCTAATCCAGCCTATTAAATTTTCAGATCATTAAGCTGAGGTCCCTTGAGGAGAAGTGACTTATTCAAGGTCATATATGCAACAATAAAAGAGCTAGGATTTAAATCTAGGTTTCTTGAGGCAGTTAAGTGGTACAGTGGATAGATCTAGGTATGGAGTCAGGAAGATCTGAGTTCAAATGTGATCTCAGACACTTACTAGGTGAAACACCCTGGTCAAGTCACTTAACTACTGTTTGCCTCAATTTCCTCATCTGTAAAATGGAGAAAATAACGGAACAGTACCTATCTCACAGATGCTTAGCACTGCCTGGCAGAAGGTAGAAGCTATATAAATGCTTATTCCCCTCCCCTTACCCCTCTGGACTTCCAAGTAAGGACTCTTTCCTCTACATTGGCTCAACCACTTCATCAAACAGAAGGGAAAACACACGCAGATCAGGAAGGGGGAAGAACTTGACCAAGATCCCAGAGCTAGATGGAGCTGAGCAGAGACCAGTACCTAGGTCTCAGAGAAGTCAGCTCAGCCCTGAAGATTCTGCTGAATATATAGTGTTGTGTAGAGTAGGAGTATATCAGAGAGAAGCTATCTTTACAAGGGGCTTCAGAATTTCTGTCACCTGCTATTCGGTCTGGGGTCTTCTGCCACTGTAGCCCAGCAATAGACTGGGACTTTCTGCAGTCCAAAGTGACCCCAAGACTGGGCATAAGGGATGAGGAGACTAAGAATAGGTCCTTGGCTCCTCTATTCTCCCCCTTCACACCTACCTGAAGGCATATGCAGATACAGGTGCTCACACCTACCACAACTGGGTAATTTATACACACTCATATGTGCATGTTTATACCTGACTGTGGAAGCAATATCCCAAGACTTGGCCCCAGGTAGCTTAAATGAAGTTTTCTGTTATTTTTGCTGTTTGTTTTTACTTTAAAAGGTATTGAAACTGTTTTCAGGATTTAATTGACTCAAAGGACTAAGGGTCAGAATGTTGACATGGTTTCCTGGGCATGTGAATACAAAAAACCATGAAGAATCTTAAGTGGCCCCTGATTCTTGACATTGTGGACTGCGATGGGCAAGACAGAGTCAAGGGAACTATGTTCAGCTGAATCAATGCGGAGTCTTTGCTGAATGTCTTTCTCAGCTCTGGCTAAGTAAATCATCTTTCTGTTAACTCTTAGATCGTCTAAGAGGATTTCATTTATTCCCCAATATCAAACCTCAAGTACCAGGGGATTGACTTAGTAAAGGTAGAGATTGAAACATTGGCAACAGTCATTCATGTATGCAACAGGGTGACCTCCTTGACTGGAGGATTGGGTGATGGAGGAAGATGACCCCTGATTGCCCTCCATGTTTTGACAGTGCTTGTGGCACTGGTTAACCCGAATCTTAAATAACAAATTTATTTTTGGAGGGGGAAAGGCATGCTTGTGGCTTGCACAGACATGGCATTGGGGGCATGTGATGGTGACAGGGCCTAGAGAAGGGTTCCTACTTCTGAACGAGAAAGCATTTCAAAGTCTCAGCATGAGGACACATAATTGGCAGAGGCCAAGAATGCTAATCCAAAGCAGCAGCAGGTGCAGAGCTGAAAAGCCCCAGTGGCAGTGGAAATGGGCAGCAGTCAACAAAATGGGGGTGCTTTCATGAGAAGGCCCCTTGCTTACCATAATCTAGAATTTCTTGGCTCATCTGTATGATGCTGGCACTGCTCCGACTCATGGTCACATCTTTACATCAGGAGACCTGATAGTATCTATGATTTGGAATCACCTACAACAGGGACCAGATCGTATAGATCCAGCACTTTCTTCCAAATGGGAGAGATAAAGCCTCAGGTTTCTGGTCTTTGTTGTTCTAAAGTCAGTCACTTTTTCAGGAAATTATTATTTCCATTGAGCTTAGTTTGACTATTTTTCTGTGTTAGATTTTCCTCCTCCAATGTCAGTGCTCCTAGTTCAGGTTTCTGAGGTCTGGACTATTCAGTAATGACCCTAAAGCCATTTAAGTGGTGGAAGGTCTGCTAAAATACCTTTAGGACCTTACCACCCAAGGGTGGAATATTATGAAAGCTCGGTCAGTTTTTCCTTAGACATTATTAAAACATTTTTGAGATTTAATTCACACAGGGAACTAAGGCTCCAAAGTAGACACATAGTTTAGATCAACAAATTAGAGGAGCAAGGAAAGAAATACCTTTTGCCACTATGACTAGGGGAAGAATTCGGGACCAAACAAGGAATTGAGGAGATCATTGAAAGAGAAAATGGACACTTGATTATAAGAAATTTAAAAGATTTTTGCACCAATCAATGTGTTTGAATTTAGAAGGAAAACAATTAACTGGGGGAAAAAAATCTTTGCATCAAGCTTTTCTGATAAATGTCTTTTATCCAAGATATGTAAGGAAGGAACTAATTCAAATATACTAGAATAGCCATAATTAAGAAATCATCAAAGACTTATAAAGACGTTTTTCAACAGAAAAAAATTCATACTATTACTAATCACATTTTTAAAATGCTCCAATTGCTAATAATTCAAGAAATTAGAATTAGAGCAATTCTGATGTTCTACTTCATAACCACCAGGTTGCTGAAGATGATAAAAAAGGGAAAATGACAGTGGATAGAGGGGCTGAGAGAAGACAGACACACTAATGCATTGTTTGTGGAGCTATTAATTGGTCTAGCCATTCTGGAAACCAGTTTGGAACTATGTGGCCAAAGTCATTAAATTGGTCATAACCTTTTGCACAGTGATGCAACCACTAGGCCTACACCAGAAAGATATTAAAGATTGAGGAGCAGGTAGGTGGTGCAGTGGATAGAGCAAAAGTGTAGGAGTCAGGGGGATCTGAGTTCAAATCTTACCTCAGACACTTGACACTTACTAGCTGTGTGACCTTGGGCAAGTCACTTAACCCCAATTGCCTCATCCTGGGTCATCTCCAGTCATCCTGATGAATATCTGGTCACTGAATTCAGATGGTTCTGGAGGAGAAGTAAGGCTGGTGATCTGCACAGCCCTCACTCACTCAAAACAAAGTCAAGCGCCAGTCATGTCATCATTTCTCCGATGGCATGGTCTTCTTCCACAATGAAGGACAAACACACACACATTAAAGAGAGAACAAAAGGAGCCATGGGTACAAAATATCCCCAGGAGCTCTTTTTGTTATAGAAAGAACTGGAAACTGGTGATTCCCGTACATTGAGAAATGACTGAACAAATTATGATATATAAATATAATAGAGTATTATTACGCTATGAGAAATGATGAGGGGAACACTTTCAGAGACGTCTGAGAAGATTGTATGAACTGATGTAGAGTGAGGTGAGCAGGAGCAGGAGAGCAAGTGACACAATAAATATGACTTTGTAAAGACTAGTTTTCCAAAACTTGAGATCTCTATCAATGCAACCACCTGCCCAGGATTACAGAAGACCTATGATGGAACATTCCATCCATGTTCCCTTCAGACAGGTTGTAGACTCAAGGTGCAGAATGAAACATTTTCCAGCATGACCTATTTGGGAATTTGTTTTGCTTCGTTATGAATAATTGTTATAAGAACTTTATTTTTCTCTTTTCTCTTTTGCAATGTGGGGAGGTGGGAGGTGGTGTCATTAGAGTATTTGTTGCCTAGAAGACAACAGAGGGAAGGTCAGAAGGAAACAGAGATAGGCAATATAACTTGGAAAGTTACATATTCAATTTATCATATAAAAAGAAAAGGTGAGATATACATAATAGAGATTCTCAGTTTTACGTACAATTTTCTTTTTTTCTGTTTTATTCTGTATGTGGACATTTTCATTGTACTTGGTTATTTAAGTTCAGAAGAAAATAGTTTTTAAAAAAACAATTTTTTTAAAGTCCTGAAGAATTCAGGTTAGGGGAACTGTGTTCAACTGAATCAATTTGATGTCCTTGATGAATATCCTTGTTGAATATTCTTCTGCAACAACTGAGTAAATATCCTACCTTTAACTGTCAGGTCTTCTAAGATTGTTTCATTTCATTTCAGTATTGAACCTAAATTAGCAGGGGACTGACTTGGTCGGGACTGGCGTGCAACAAATCTATCCCATTGTACATACAGATGAACATTCTTATATTCAGACAACTGTTAGGGAAGCTAGGGGCAAGTGTTTCAAGTACTCTAAGACTGGTGATCTCTGGAGCCAGAACTGTAGTGTCCTCATCCACTGGACAATGGGACTCTGATAGGCTCCATCCTCTTTTCTCCTCACCTCCCTGATTGAACGGAAGGAGGGAGAGGGGAAGATTTTGCTCTTACCCTCCCACATCCTGTGTCTCTGCTTTTGAAATTATATCCAAGGGGAAGAGTCACTTGAGCTGGCATCTGATCTTTATTCAGCTTTACAAGGATGGGGTGCAGAGGATTCAGGCCCTAGGGTTTTATTGGGACCTCATCTGAGCCACCATTAATCACAGAACTTGGCTCCCCAATACACTTTTCTCAGCATGACATCAGATTTCTCTAAAGTCTTGGGAGTTGAAGGAGAACTATGGGTTAGAGGTGCCTTAACCCCTCAATATAGGAAGCTAGAAACCCTGCAGGTGTACCAGGCAATCATTAAACATTGGTTAAGCACCTACTATGTGCCGGTCACTGTGCTAAGTACTGATATATAGAAGGAAAGTTGGATCACCAACTTTAGTTCTTCCTGAGGAGCAGGGCCGACTAATTCCCACATTCCTAAGCTCTGGATCCAGACCCCAACTAAGCTAATGGTGACTTCTCTGGGACAACCCTACTCCATACCCCAGCGTCCCATTCTCCCATCCCCTGAGAGAACCCAATTGCTGTCCTTGTCTCACTGAGGGGGTCAAGTCCAATGACAGCTGATGGGGTGTACTCTCTTCTAACTAGTAAGAACTCAGATCCAGGGGGCCATGGAAGACATGAGCTTGCTAAGTCTCTGCTAGGTTTCCTGAGTGGAGTGACTTCAGTGTCCTATTGAGGGGAAACGCTCAGATGAGCACGTGGTACCCTCAGATGAGGTATTTTACTTGAGTCTGCAATGTCTGGTAAGGGAAAGAGGAATGGAAGAAAACAGTATTTCTGGCACCTGGAAGCATATCTTCTGAGTTCATCATGCTTCCTTCCCTGGTCCTATATGCTCAATGTGAAAATGAGGATGGAGCAGGAATGGGGTGGGGGTCATACCCTGCTGAAAAAGCAGCCTCCTATTAGGAAAAAATAGGTGTCAATTTCAGATTCCTCCTCTACACCTTCACCCCATACACACTGTAAACACATATAGCAGAGGGGCAAATAGAAGCCTAAGAGAACTCCATCCTCTCAAGGTCTATGAGGATATTGAGGGGTATCATTGGCCATTTAAAAGTCAATAACCAGTGGAGAATCAAATTCAAGAAATATCCTAGGAAGGCAACAGGAGGGATGAAAGTTACACATTCCTCTCCTCCCCCTGCCATTGATGTACCCAGATTATGTCAATCTGGCTTTCTGCTGAGCTCTCAGCAGATCACTCCTCTTCTCAAAGGGAGTTATGAGAGCAGGGAACTTTGACCTTTGTGCTGCCATAGATACCTTTGGCAGTCTGGTGAAGCCTATGAATCCTTTCTCAGTATAATACTTCTAATGTTTCAAAATAAACAAAAAGGAAACTAATTTTTTGAAACTCAATTATCAAGTTCATGGACTTTGGGTAAGGAGCACCCAATTTAAAGGATGATGTCCGAAATGTTCAGTCTGAACTAGTCTGATTCAAATCAGTCCACAATTTTGTCTCCCACTGCTCTCCTCCTTCCATCCTGTGCTCCAACTGGTCTTTTCACTATCCTTGGCATATGCCCGAGTCAGCATGACTTTCTGAAAATATTTGAAGTCCAAAGATCTGAATTCAAATTCAGACTTCACCATTTACTAATTGTAGGACCTTCAGTAACTCACTTTGCTGTTTCATTTTCCTCATCTCTGAAATGCAGATGATGCTATTTGCCTTGGCCACACTACAGAGTCATTGTGAAGCTCAAAATTAGGTAGCATACACAAAGCAGTTAGGAATTTTATGTCATTATTCTCACTCCAAAAATATGCTGTCCAAATCCTTTCCAGATTGATCAGTAGCCAAGACCACATCAAATCCCACTTCCTCCGTGAAGTCTTTCTCTCTTCTCTGCTGCTATGGGAATTTAGAGTCTGTTTCATATATTTACTTCTGAGCACATGCTACCAGGTGAAATGATTTCTTTAAAAAAAACTAAATAAGCTTTTTATTGGTGTTCTTTTAAAAAGCATACCTGTTATATCCTAATGACATACCTCCAAAGAACCCTCCTTTGAAACAAAATACTACAAAGAAAAACAAGCTAACATATTAACTGCATCTGAAAATGTATGGCACATTCCAAACTTATAATCCACTACCTTTCTACTTAAAGAAAGGAGGCATGCTTTACCAACAGTTCATTCAAGTCACCATTAGTCATTGCGTCAATCTGAGATTTTATACCTTTTAAAGTTGTTGTACTTGACATTGTTGTGGTCATTGTTCAAATGATTTTCCTGATGTTCCACCTCAGGGATGTTCTACTACTTGCACTGATCTACTTTTCAAAATCTGGATTGTTCAACTGTATGATAAAAACCCTGTGATCTCCCTGGGGTAAAGGGAGAAGGGTGGTAACGTAATGTCTCTTCCTTCAAGGTGTTTCCCACAGCGGAGTCAAGCACAGGGCTGGGCACAGAAGAATTCACAATTAGAGAACCCTGAGCCAAAGGTTTGGGTGGTATTCCCAGGTCTGAAGATCAGAGATAAAAAGATGAAACTGATTGATTAGATGAACAGACTGTGGGGCTGGACATCCTGCTGGTTGAGCCCTGCCACCATCCTTGGGTGCTAGGATTCCCATGGGACAGGACAAGGGAGCTCCACCCTCCTTGGTGAAATAGCCTCTTCCCTTCTAGGGTATGTGTGTGTGTGTGTGTGTGTGTGTGTGTGTGTGTGTGTGTGTGTGTGTGTGTACAGCTTCTAATTGGATCCTTATTCCTAGCCAGAAGTGAGACTAAGGTTGGAGGGGCTCCAGATGTTGGCCACTCATTATGAGTGCTTTGAGTGCAAACAAGCATGTCAGAAGACGCTAAACTCAAGTTATAGCCATCCTGCACAGTAGGCAGCCTGGAGAAGTAGGAGGGGGAAAGGGAGAGGGAGGTTTAGAAAAACAGGGATGGGGAGGAGAGGGCTGTGGTGTGGTGTGTGGTGTGCGTGTCCTTCGTTGCCGAAGACCATGCCATCAGAGAAATAATGACATGAGTTGCATTGGACTTTGTTTTGAGTGAGGGAGGGCTGTGCAGGTCACCCACCTCACTTCTCCTCCAGAGCCATCTGAATTCAGTGACCAGATATTCATCAGGATGACTGGAGATGACCCAGGATGAGGCAATTGGGGTTAAGTGACTTGCCTAAGGTCACACAGCTAGTGAGTATCAAGTGTCTGAGGTAAGATTTGAACTCATATCCCCCTGACTTCTTCACTAGTGCTCTATCCACTGCACCATGTAGCTGCCCTGGGAGGAGAGGGCAAGAGAAAGGGAAAGGAAGGAAGTAGAAAGGAGAGAAAGAGGACAGACAGGGGTGAAGCTGTCACCTGAAAGAATGTGTAAGTCAGCTTTCTTGATCTTGAGTTTGTCACTGTTAATAATCTCCCTACCTCCAAGAAGAGGTAAGAGAGCTTCTCTCTGAGCAGAATCAGGGGCTGGAAAAACTGGTTGGGGAAGATGGGATGAACGCACCAACATACACATGCATAATTCAAAACAGCAGATAATCCAAAAGTCATTTCTCTCTGGCTCTGGAAGGCACGACCTCTCTACCTGAGTATAAGTAAACTCAGTATGTGAAAATCCAGACTTGCAGACAGATAAGGAGTCTAGGGAGAGAAATCTTTGCTTTTATAAAAGAATTTCCGGCAAGGATCCATTATTTTTTTTAAGGTCTATTGATGTCTTTTGTTTTTACATACTAGTCCCAGGAAGCTCACATTGAACTCTCCTGGGTAACATAGAAGAAAAATAGCTCAACAATATCAACCTACGTAGTAAAGACATTGGAGAGCTCATGAAGCATGCCGTATCTATAGTCCCCATCCCCCTACTAAGGTGAGGGAAGTATATTTCAGTATTGGCTCTCTGTGGCTACAAGTACAATTCTTCTGAGTTCAGGTGCTTCCAGTATTGCTTTCATTGACATAATTACCATCACTGTATATGTTGTTCTCCAGATTCTGGTTACTTCACTCTGTATATATTCATACAGGTATTTCTATGGTCCTATAACTTCTTAAGAAACAGTACAATAATATTCAATGGTCCTATAACTTCTTAAGAAACAGTACAATAATATTCAATGACATGCATATTTCATCATTTATTCACTCACTCCCCAATCTACAGGCACCCACTCTTCTTCTCCCACCTTTTTTGGCTAACACAAAAAGCAATTCTGTGAATATTTTTGGACATATAGGTCTTTTTATTCCTGTGGCTATGCTCAATAGAAGAATTGATGGGCCAAAAGACATGAAAAATTTGGTAACTTTTCTCGCATAATTCCAAATTCTTATCCAAAAAGTTGGCAATGATTAACAGTTCTACCAATAAAATATTGGTGTGTCTAAGCACTATTTCAACCTTTTATCATCTTTACCAATTTGATGGGAGTGAGGAAAACCTCAGAATTGTTTTAATTTTCATTTCTCATCATTTTAAGACTCCTTTAAATATTCATTCAATTCCCAGGAAGAGGGAGGGAATTTCATTTCTAAAATGAAACTCAAAGGATTATAGAGTTGGAAGGGACCTTTAGAAATCATTTAGATTAACTCCTTCATTGTGTGGGGTCAGAAAAATGAGACCAGAAAGACTTACATGACTTGGCCAAGGTAACACAGGTATTAAGTTGCAAACATAGGTCCTTGCAGCCACGAAGTTACTAATCATTCCATTAAACATGATGTTTTTTCTCATTTTACAAAAACTTGGTTCACAAATTATTTTTTCCCAAAATATTGCAATTGGATGAAATGAGAAATATCTGCATGTAGATTTAATTATTTTTCTTCAAGTTTGCTTGTTTTAATAGTATCATTAATTATATTAATATTAATTATTCATAATATATCGTTATTTTCCCTTATAAATATCATTGGTTGTTTTCCTTTATGGAAGCATATACTGTTATTGTTTGTTTTACGGATGCTAGGTACAAGGGACAGATTACGTAGCATTAAACAGTTGCTGTAAACACACTCACACACACACACACACACACACACACACACACACACACGGTGGTAAGAGACATCTACATGGTGTGGTGGTTACAGACAGCTAGACGGTGTAGGGGGAAGAATGCTAGACTTGGAGTCAGAAAGACTTTCAAAATTGCCTTAAATAATTACAACTGGTGAGATTCTTAACCTCTACCTACCTTAGTTTCCTCATTTGTAAAATTTTGGGATAATAACAGCATCTATCTCCCAGGGCTGTTAGGATAAAATAAGAGAAGTGCTATATAATCTTAGCCATGGTTTTGAATCTACTTGAAGATAATGGGAAACTGACTTTATTATTTTTCAGGTAGATTCTAATTTCTTATTTTAACTCTTTCAAATAGTCAAAACCAACGCTTGTTCCTATGAGACTGAACTCTTGGATTTCTATAATGAACTGAAGGCTCTGAGGGGAGTTGTAAACTTTGGGGAAGGTTGTAAATTTGAGGATGAAATTGAGAGAGTTTAAGTATTCTGTTTTAGGTGAAGGGAACACAAATTTTGTGACCTTGGGCAAATCACTTAACTTCTTGAGCCTCATTATCTCATCTATAAAATGAAGACACCATCCACTTTACAGAATTGCTGTGAGAAAGTATCCCAAAAACATATAAACTGCTACATAAATGCCAATCATTGCTTTTATGAGAGTTATTCCTTGTTACGGTGCTTGTGGTTAGGTGACTTGCCCAAGGTCACACAGGTAGCAAGAGGTCAAGTAGGCAAAGCAAGGTCTTCTACTTCTAGATCTTGGACAGTTCCATCAGAGCCACCACCTCCCAGCTGCATGGTCTCCTACAAGTGGGAAACAAGGTTCAGTCTTTCTTCACTTGACTGAGGAAATAGGGCAATGACTTGGTTGGGTACTGCTGATCTGACTCTATGAAGACGGAAATGAGGCTCAAATGGTGGGATGGTGGTCCTTGAGTGGTTGAGAATTTTATAACTTGACAGTAGGATAGGCACAATAAAAGCTGATCTCCTAGTGAAAAGCTTAAATGAAGAAAGTTTGAGCTGAGAGGGACTTTTCCTGAGAAAACGGACCAATCTTTTTGAGTGGGGAGTAAGAAAAGGAGAGGCAAACTTGGGAATGTGGGGAGTCACACAGACTTTCTAGAGTACATGAAAGAAGAAATAATGAAATTGAGGGGAAAGAGGCTTGGGTCTACAAGTCTCTCAAATAGTGGCAAAAATTTGGAGGTTCAGGGACAATGATTAAAACAAACAGAGCATTTAGCTTCAGCCTAGACATGGGAAAGAGTTTCAAACATTCAGAGATCTAGAGAAAAACATATGTTGAGGATAGCATTAGCTTGGGATGAATCTGGAATCCATCTGGTCCTCTGGGTAGTAGTAGGTCCTCTGCCTTGAAAGTGCTCATAGTCCTGTACCAGTTGTGTGATGCTGGACTCATTGTTCTCTTGTCCTGTCTTTCTCCAAGAATGACAAAGGAAAGAACATAAACTCCTTAAAGATGTGACTTTCTGCTTGTTCTAGACAGGACCTAGCCACACATCTTAGACAAGAAATCGATAAAGATTTCACAATAGAGACAGAGATGATGATGGAGACGGAGGTGAGGTTAATTCAGATGAGAATGAAGATAAAGACCTGAGTCATTCATCTAAACAAAATTTGTTTTAGTGCCTACTGTATGTGAAATGGAAATGAAGAAGGTAATTTATGAAGTTAGAGACTTTATCATATTATGGTGGTACATATGAAGACGATGACAGATTCTTTGCTAAAATTCCTATCATATTGAAAAGATATCATTTCAGGTTTTTCCCTGTGCGAATATGGTGACTGCAAAAAGAGCATGTGGTTTCTATTCAGAGTACTTGGGTTCAAATCCTATCTCTGATGTGTATGCTCTAGGGCAAGTCATTTTACCTCTCTTGTCTCAGTTGCCTTTCTTTAAAAAAGGAAGGGATTGGATAAGACGACTTTTAAAGTCCCTTCCAGCCACAAATTTATGATCTTTTCAAGAGACCAGCTATTAGGTCAAATCTGGCCTCAAATGCTTACGAGCTATGTGACCCTGGACATGTCACTTAACCTTGATTGCCTCCAAAAGAAAGGAAGAAAGAAGACAAACTATCAAAGGTAAGTCTCTTGTGAAGGTAACACTATTTGAGAACTCTGAACATTATCTCTGAGGTACACAGTGTTCAACTCTTTAAGAAATGCCTCAAGACCGTCTTCTTTTCTCTCTTCCCCTCGTTTTAGGTCATGCCATCTACCCTGTATGGAGTATTCAGCCCTTGAACTTAGATCTCACTGACAAGTGGTCAGTGTCTCAGACTTTCTAGGCTGATCTAGGTCAAACTTACCTTTCTTTAAAAAATGATTTTCTTATTTTTATTACTACCTCATTTTTTTGTACATCTCATTCATTTATAAATATGCTCTTTTCTTACCCACTGAGTCATCTCTTATAGGAATAGAGGCAGAGACTAGATCGACGATTTCATTGGTATGGAAAACTAGAGGGTGAGGAAACTCCCTCTAACCAACCTTCTCTGCAATTTATGATCTTAGTTGTCCAGAGCACCAAGAGATTAAATGATTTGTCCAAGGTTCTACAGTCAGTATGGATCAACTTCAACTAGGTCTTCCTAGCTTCTCTACACTATACTCCTTGTCTCTCATCCTTGGTAATAAATATTTAAAAAGGAAAAGGAAAAAAAAAGTTTGGTAAAACCAATAGGCACATCTGAGGGACCTTATTTTTCAACCACTTAATGAATCAGTCAACAATCATTTATTAAGCAGTTGTTATGTGCCAGGCACTGTCCTATGCTTTCTCCACCTTCAAGTAGCTTTCCTTCAGTGTAGAAGAGGGAAGGGAGGAGAGACAGAGAATACATTATATCTACAGTTAAGTAAATACAGGATGGGTTGGGGCATGAGCAACTAGAGGGATGGGGTAAGGTCTCTTGAAGGAAACAATCCTTGAGCTGAAGTTGAAGGGAGGTGGGGACTCCAAGAGGTGGAGGAGGAAGGAGAGGCTTCTAAATATGGAAGATAGACTCATGCAAAAGCACAGAGGGAGAGATGGAATTACTGTGTTCAGGGTAATAGCAAATAGGTCAGTTGGGCAAAGTAGAATGCTGAGTACAAGAGGGGGAGTAATGAGTCTTTGGCTCCCAGCCTTCATCTTTCACTGTTTCTAAACCTTCACTCATCCTTGAAACAGGATCTGAGACTCCCTGATCTTACCTAACTTTTCTAGTCCCCCAAACCAACTTCTAGGGGTTAGAAATCTGCTCTACCCAAGCCCTAATTACCTCTCCTCCTCCTCCACCTCTTGCCACTGATACCATCTCTCTCTCTTTTTAAAATGACAATCAATGCTTTTTTAATTCTGCATAATATTTCTTTTTCCTTATTGTTCCTCCTTTCTTTCCTTCTTTCTTTCTATCCCTCCTTTATTCTTTCTCTCCTTTTAATTAAATTTGGTTTTCAAATCCATATTCTCTCCCTCCCACCTCTCTTCCCTGCATTGAGAAAGTGAAAACAACAATAACACTCATCCTTACAAACACATATAGTCAAGTAAAAGAATATTCCCACATTGGCCACATCCAGAAAAACATATCTCAGTCTGCCCTCTGAGTTTATCACCTCTTTGGCAAGAAGTAGTTCAATCGTCTCTTTCTGGCTTGATCAAGGTACTCAGTCTTTCACCTTTTTGTATCATTCTCTCTTTCCAGTTCATATAAGGGTGAGTTTTCGAAGAATTCTTAAAGGAGGGGAAAAAATATATGTATTCATCAGTAATATGACATGAAAAGTGGGTCTAAATGAAATCTACCTAAATGCAGATCGAATTGCCTTGAAGTTTTTAGCCTTATCTTTAATTAAAGGTCTTCAGACTTAGCATAAGCATATGCAATCCATACACCATGGTATCTGATTCCTCAGAACAACCTTTTCTTCCTCCCATCCTTCCTCTCTCTAGCCCCTGAATTTGGGGATTCATCCATCTAGTCATTCTGGAACAAACTTATTCATTTGTTCCAGAGTCACCAGCCTCCTTCTCTGATATTTCACCTCTAAAATATGACCACAACCCAACACCCAATCTGAACCAAGAAAATAAAAATGTATAAATAAGATAGTGTGTTTCCTTCACTACAGGTCACCTGGAAGCTTTTAACACACAACACTTTGGAGGGATCTTCAGAGGGTAAATGGGTATGTTCCCAGGAGTGGCCTGGGGCTGGGATGGACAGGAATTTGGGGAGGGTAAAGGAAGCAGGATCTTACTCTGTCTGTCTTTTTTCGGGTGGGAGGGGGAGCAGCTAAGTCCTGAGAACTTGGATACTCAGTCCTGGGCTAGCTGAGAGAGGATGAGCCAGTGTGTTCAGCAGGGAGGGAAGACTCACTCATGACCAAGTGATAGGAAAGTTAGGGATAAGATTTTAGGAAATCTAATTTTGTGACTGAGATTAGAGTTAGTGTGAAAGTCCTGAGCTGGGATGAGCTGGGGCAGAATAAACAATGGAATGAATAAATTCAGATTTCTGGCATCTTCTAGGGGATGGGAACTAACTTGGGTAGGTATGGTTGTTGGTGAATTTAACTTTGGTCTCCGACACTTTCATAGAATTAAGGTTCAAATTCTGATTGGGCCCAAAAGCCATTTGACTTTCCACTTGCAGAGGATGTCCAAATAAATTTCAGCAAAAACTTCACAACCTGAAAAAACTTTTTTGAAGGAGGATGACAAGTAGATAGATGGGGAGGGGGGAGGGGGATGAGGAGAGGGGAGACTTTAAAATTTGAAGAATATATAAAGTGCCCATCAAAAACATTTGACCTACAAAGTAAATCAAGGAGAGATCATTTAAATCTTTGGATTCCCTAAAGACTAGGACCAAAGAACTTAGATGTCACATTCCAAGAAATCATAAAATATGAACATCCAGATATATTAGAACCAGAAAGTGAAAATAAAAAATCCACTGGTAACTTCCTGAAGATAAGTCAAAAATACCTAAAATCCTATACTCTAATCAGCCAGAAAAAAACATTTTATGTACTAAGGAACTATAGTCAGGCTCACATAAGACTATACCGCACCTTGACAGAGGAAGAAATCTTGGGTTATGATGTTCCAAAAATAAAAGTGCAAAAGGCTCATAACAAGAATAATTTAGCCTACAAAACTGGTAATAATTCTGCCAGACAGAAAACAGACTTCGCATAGAATGTTGAACTTTTACTCATTCCTGGTGAAAAGGCTTTTCCCTTCCTTTCCCCTTTCCTCTCCTCTCCCCTCCCTTCTCCTCCCCCGTCCCTGACCCCTCCTCCACATATTGTGAAGTTAAAACTCTTCTTCTGGAGAAGAAATCTTTCATAGTACATAGAGGGATGGTCTTGGAGTCAGGAAGGCCTGGGTTCAAGCTTTGTCTCTAGATTTACCACTTGGGCTTCTCTTAACCCACAGCATTTCTTCATTGTATTCTGAATTTTCTTCTACTTATTCATATCTCAGTTCTTGTGTTTAGACCTCATAAAAGGGCCACCCAATTCCCCTCTGATACTCTCGAATGGGGTAGATAGGCCATGTCTGGTGCTGTCCACTCTAAGTTCTCGATGAAGTGGCTGTATCCAGGACCCAAGCTCTTCTGTAATCCCTGGCACTGGTCTGTTTCCTAGTGCTGGCCTCTGATCCATCTGTCTCATTTTCTTGGTGCAATCTCCAACTGGGAGGAGGTTTCTTCCTTTGTCATACTGTAACAGGTCCCAGTTGAATACTGGGAATCAATCCAGTCTCAGGGCTCCTGGAGGGTCCCCTACCCTAAGCCTAGCTCAATCACTGTGATGCCTGTAATTCCCACAGGAGTGCTTCTGTCAGCCCACTTGGCAGGCCTCTAGGCACATATACTTTCCTTGGTCCTGTCTCTCTGCTCATAATCTACAGAGAGCTAACTCTGTCCCTTGCTGTGGATCCAACTAGTCAAGGAAAAGATCCTGCTGGTTTCAAGCCCCCTTTAATGGAGCGTTGCTAGCTTCTGCCCTGTATCGCCTTCCACACCCCCATCTGCCACCCTGGCTAAGCACATCCTGCTCAGAGAATCCTCGTGCTTTCTGGCCACCTTCTCATTCAGTTGGATGGAGTAGTTCATTGATATTTCCTTTTGGTTTTCTTGATCATAGTTTTTTCTAATGCCCCCTTCTGTCTGTTCTGGGGTGTTTGGGGAACTGTTTAGGAATTTTTATGTCACCATCTTAACTGCAAATTGAGCTTCCACTTCTCTGTCAAGAGAGATGCCTTGTATCAGTTTGGCTGGAGAAACTGATGGAGCAGGGAATTCAAGTCTGCAGGACGAGACTTGGACCAGACAATCTGTTCAGAATGTGCCCTGCCCTGGGTCAGGGATGCTTTGAGTCACAGGGTGGCAGAATGCTTAGTCATATGACTTTACCCTCCTCCGAGATATACAAATATACCCTAATAGAATTATTGCATCCTGAGCAAGGACTACAAACCATACCCAGGGCGTGGACACTGTGGGAGAGAGGAAGGAGAACCAGGTGGAACTCACCACAGGAACTCATCCACTAGGTTCCTATTTTAACTAATTATTCATCCTAATAAGGAATTAAACTTTGATGTTTCCACGCACACCCCAAAAAGTATTCTTTAAATTAGCTCCCTGGTGAAAAATGTTGGTCCTTCCTCTCCCTGACCCCATCCTAATTATAATTCTGTATATGCACACATGAACATGCTTGTTTATTCTAGTTGTCATTTAGTCTCAATCTTTGGCTCACACTGGTTCACTTGTGGGTGTGCATGTGTGCACGCACACACACTTTTTATATAGTCTTATTCACACAGTAGCACAAGCACAGACCTGAATCTCCCCTGCAATTTCCTTCCTCCCTCCCTCTCTCCCTATCTCTCCACTCCCCCCATAGGGTACCTTTTTGCAGGGGGTCAGACTTCTGCTTAGAGGCTCAAAATCTTGGGGGGAAATGAGTGATTTTCTCCATTCCTGTCTTCTCCTCTCTCCTACTCATAGTCCCTGGGCGAGGACCGGGGCCATAACTGAACTGGAGCCATATCTCACCCATTGCCCCTCTCCTAGACCCCAAAGGGGTCTTTAAAACTCTTTAAAACCCAAGTAGCCAGCAGAGAGAGAGTGTATGGTTTCTTGTACTTTATTTAAATCTCTTCTGTGTGCTTAGCTTCAGACGGATAGGCTGAGGGAGAGACAAGAAAAGCAGACATGATTGCTCTGGGAAAGTGAAAGTCTAGAGGGAAAAAGACAAGGAAAATACCTGGAGATGTAATGTTACAATACCAAAGAAGGGAAAGTTTAGTGATTTCAGACCAGACACACGACACAGATCTCTATCTCTGTCTCTATGTCTGTCTCTGTCTCTGTCTTGGAGTCCCATCCTCCTAAAGCTGTGTGGAGAGAAGGCAGAGTACAGCACCATTCTATCCTCTCTCCTCCTTACCCCATCATCATCAGTACACAGGCACTCACTTCTCCCCTCCTCTCCTTCCCACTCCCTTTCCCTCTTTTCATTTTTAGCTCATCATCAATACCCTTGGAAGGAAGGCATTAGTCTTTGCACTTGACAGATAAGAAAAAGAGACCTCAGAATCACAAATAGAACCTGTGGCCAAGTTAGAATCAGAACTCAGATCTTTGGCTCTCAGCCTGAGACTACTTGCCTCCCCGTCCCTACTCCTATTTATAGAGAAGAGATTTCCTGGAGGACTCCACGCTGGGTCCCACGGAACCAGAACTTTGTTTGAGGTTGGGTCCCACCCTGGATAGAAGAAAGTGCTGTGGGAATGTGCCAGCGTCTAGTTCTCAACTAGCCCCACAGAGAGCATGTATTTCTCTCAAAGGACAGCAGTTGAGTAGGTAACACTTCCTCACAAATTCTGTACACTAAAAGATCTCCCCTTCATGCTGCTGCACCCTAACTCCGCATCTCATCTTCCATCTCCATGCCTTTGCATAAATTGTCTCCTGTTCCTGGAATGGTTCCCTCATCTTCTCTTCCAGTGTGTGGAATTCTTAATCCAAGTTCAGAGGTCAACTTGGGTGACAGCTCCCATTCTCTGAAATTACATATACATATTCACATGTATTTATAAAATTTGATAAAAAATATAGATATAGATACACACATACTTAGCTGTGTATGGGATGTATCCTTTCAGTAGAATGTAAGGTTCTTGAGGGCAGGAAAGATTTCATTTTTGTCTATCCTCACATCTTAGCACATAGTAGGTTTATAATAAATTCTTCTTTAATTAAATGGAATCACTATATCTCAGTCAATGGGGGTGGGAGGGAAGGGAGGAGGGAAAGGGGCCAGGATTGCTAGAGAGAAATAGCCCTCCCTGGACCCCAGGGCTCTTTCTTTCCTACTTTACCCCTTACAATAAAAGAGAAAGCAGATGCTCCTATGGATCATAGCCCTCCTCTCCCTTTCTTCTGCCTCCATCACCACCAGCAGCTCTACACAGTGTGAGGATGCTATTCCCCATCCCAGTCAGAAGGACATCCTGTTCATTTTTGTGCACTGAATATGAGGGAGAACATTGATACCCTGAAGACTCTCCAGAGGCAGATGGCATAGGGTCTTGAAACCATACTATCCAAGAATTAGTTGGAGATGCAGGCAGTGCTTAGAATGGAGGAAAGAAGACTTGGGGGATATAATAACTATCTTCCAGCATTTGAGGGGCTGTCAGATAGAAAAGGGATTGAATTTGTTCAGTTTGGCCCTGGAGGACAGATCTGAAAGAAATAGATGGAGGTGGCAGTGAGGCACTTTAAGGCATTATGTAGGAAAAAACAAAAGCAACTTCCTGACAGAGCTGTCCAAAGGGGAACGGAATGCCTGAGCAAGTATAATGGTGGATTTTCCTTCCCTACCCTGTGCCCCAGTCTCTGGGCTGAAAACTCATTCCCTGATGCCAAGTTTGGGGTCTGGGGAGGCCCTCTCATCACCTAGCCCAGCCCCTCCCCCTTCTCCCCTTCTTTCTTAGTGGAGGCCAGAGCCATCCCGGCACACACTGCCATCCCACCCCCACTCCCAGCTCCCTTCATCAGCCCCCTGTGGCACCAGCCTGTCTGAGCCGTGTCCCACCCTGGGGGCTTGGACACTGTTTG
Source organism: Potorous gilbertii (assembly GCA_028658325.1). Taxonomy (NCBI): domain Eukaryota; kingdom Metazoa; phylum Chordata; class Mammalia; order Diprotodontia; family Potoroidae; genus Potorous; species Potorous gilbertii. Next base: position 549,698,566 of record CM053769.1, read on the forward strand.
TTTTGGTGAAGGCAGGAACGTAATTGGGGCTTTAAACACCCTCTCGGACATAGGGAGTGTAAACAAGCTGGGCCTTGAGGGACATAGCCAGGGAGTTGATGTGAAGACAGACAGCAAGAGCCAGGCCTGAGTTGCTGACTGGGAAAAAGAGCAGGGCAGGGCCACTGGGAGGGGTTTTCTCTGAGGGATTTGTGGAAAGAAGAGGGGGAAGGGGGCCAAGATCAGGAGTGAGCTGTGGAGCTGACCCAGGGGAGAGAGGAGATTTGTTACTTGTAGGTTGGGATGGGAGAGGAGGTGGGGGAGGGAATGCTCCATGAAGAGGACTGGGGCAGGGTCCCCAGGGGAAAACTAGGCCCTACGCTGAAGTGAGGGATGTCCCCTTCATCATAATGAATTAGGGGTAGAAAGAAATAGGGATTGGGTACTAGGGGAAATGGCAGATGGATACAGATGATAAGGGATACAGGAATCTTCATTAATACTATTGTATAATGCAGAGGCTATTGAACTGGGTAGGAGAGTTCTGATGCCTACTAGTCGTGTGGCCGCAGATCAAATGCTTAATTTCCCTGAGCCTCACTTTTCTCATGTGTAAAATGGGGATATACTTGCACTACCTACTAAGGATTTGTAAACCTTAAATTGTTATCTAAACATGAATTACTGTTATGATTAATGGACAGCCTGTCATAATGTCAAGGGATGACCCTGGAGTCAGGAGAGCCTGGATTCAAGGCTATGTGGCCATAGAGAAGTATTTAACTTCCTAGCACCCCTAAACAATTCTCTAGAATCTCTAATCTACAGATGAACTGATGCGCTGCCTGCAAATGAACTCTCAACACCTGTGAAATCACTGGGCAGGACAAAAAAATCTACAATACTTCAGACTATTGTTGTAGAGGTGAGGACTGAGATCAGTCCAGCAATGACTTGAACAAGCCCCTACAGAACCTCCCAGGTCCTCTAGAGAAGCCAATTAGAAAATAGTATCCTCCCCTGTCCCAGGCTGCCATGAGGCTCTGTGGCTCATTTTTCCTGACTATAAAAAAGAGGACTTCGTGAACCATCTCATTGGCAGAGAGAGAGCAGAGTTCGCTCAAATGGGCTATTGGCTTCCCCCAGATAGATGGATAATGACTCCGCTTTGGGGCTCAATATGGATTGGGGCAGGCACTTTGTCCACCTGGGACAATCTTCCCCCCTCACGAACACATTTTACTCCTTACCTGTAGATCCCAGGAAAGAAACCTATGTTATACAAACACCTCCTGGTAGACTCTTTACACATCTTCTTGCTCAGGATGGTTTTGGGCAGAGCCTTGAACTGAAACCATCAGGCTAATCTATCTGAAAATCAGGGACCCATATAAGAGAGCTTTTCCTCCTGAAAGCTCCTACCATTAATCTCTTCTCTCAATTACAAATTTGTGGGGATCCAACTCTTCTCGTGTGAGGAGCTCAGTACCGTGTGTTTGTATGAGTTCGTGTCACATCGAGGAGTTTGAGAGGGTCAGATAACCCATCTTGCCAGTCTTCCTCCCAGGTCAAAGGAAACAGCAGTGGCCTGGGCATTCATCTTGTTGGCTAGGGTAGGTGGGGAAAGGAAGGAAAGACACAACTTTGCATTAGATCTGGGGAACAGATGGCTTTTCCAAAGGGAAAGTCGGTCATCCTGCCACCACTCCTATCAGTGACTTCACTGATGACCCCACCCCCAACTCCACCTGGGAATAGAAACCCTGGCAGGTGGTGAATACCGTATTTCCTCATGTAAAAGCTGTCCTCCCTCCTTTGCTTGCACTCACCTAGGCTTCATATATGCCATCTGGTGGACACTTCTGTAACTACTCCACATCCTCATCTCCCTGCGATTGGCCACCGTTTCTATCCAGAAGGGGCCCATGAAGGTGCAGCGCATACACCAGTTAGTAAGGTAGTGTGGGGCCCTGGGGGGAGGCAGGTCCCCAGCTGCCCCAGTGGACACACCCACATCCTGCTTCCTGGGCTGAAATGGCTCCGAAGAGCCAGGCCTGAAGTTGGGATTGAGGGGGGGTGGGGAGTTGGGGCATGTAGAGGAGGTGCTGGGGAGCTCCGGGTAAAGGACTCGGTCTCCTGAATCCATAAAATTTCTTCCCTCTAATAGTTTGAGATGCCTTGACCCTCCTCTTCTCAAACTACGGTCCTTTCCAGGTGAGTCAAAATCGTCTCCTTCGGGCTCAGTAAATTCTAGAGTTGGCATTGATCTGGAGAGATAATCGGATTTATCTTTCTGGCTTAGTCAGAAGTGCTCTGAAACAAGGGGTCTGTACCTAGCTTCAGGGAGCCATCCCCAGAGCCCAGCCTCCACATCAGGCTCTCTTGTAACCTCTTTGCAGATGTTCCAGCACTTCCTTACCGTGGAAACATTTACCTTCTAGAAAAAAAACCAAAACCCCAAATCCAAAAAAACTCCATCACACAGCAACGAGCCAGCGTCACCAGCCAAGCTGAGCTGCTCTGGGCTTCTCCTCGATTGACTCCCTGGCCTTACACACACACACACACACACACACACACACACACACACACACACACACACACACGCACACTCACTCTTGCTACACCGTGCTGAACTATGCTGGAGACAGATATAGGTTTTCATCATAGCTCCTCCGAGCTTCCCCAGTAACGGTGAATAATTCATGTACGAGGCTGAGGAGACAATAAATCAGCTGCAATGATTAACATGAGCTATTTTGCGTGTGAGAAAGATCTATCGCTGGCGCTTGCCAGGTTGCTGGTGATTAATGCAGCCGCCTGCACTAGAACCTAGGCCTTTACATTCAATTATGGGACTGATGCGTCCATGACCTGGACTGACGCGTCCATGACCTGGACTGACATGAAGCAGAGAGATCGAGGAAGACTGCAACAGAAACTGAGTTGGAAATCAAGGGGGCTGGCATAGGGGAGGAGGTTACTGCCTAAGGCCCAGGGCTGGAGGTGGCAACAAGTGGCACTGGGTACCATCACTTCTGCCACCTTCTCTGAAACTGGGCAGGTTGGAGTTAGTCTCTCATTGAACTAGAGTGATGCTGTCTTCAAAAATCCATGTTGGTGTGGTGGTGCTGAGAGGGCTATTGGTGTCACCCCCAAACCTTAGATTATGTCCTAGGCATATGAAAGGAAGAAGGGAAGGAAAATCCTTCAGGAAAAGTAAGATGCTCCCAAATCTAGTAAGGTCAACTTCTTGAGTTTTCTGCCTCCAACATCACCCCTCCCAAGACAGAGGTAAGGACAGCCAGCCTGCCTGGAAGTATAGATGACCGGATCTGGATTTGACCCACCCGAGCCTTAGAGGAAGTCCATCTTGAGCAGAAGGAGGGTTAGAATTATGAACCCTGGCTCCATACTCAAGGCAGGGAGAGGGAGGGCTGGAGAGGATGGAGCTCCAGGGTTCCCTCCTCCCACCTGACCCCAGGAAGTCCTGGCAGCTGAGGCCCTGGGAGGGGGCCATCTCCCTGAATTCCCACACTCAGAGCCCCCCTCCTCCTGTCCATTCCAGCTGGCCCCTGTCAGGGCTGTGGGCGCCAAAGATCTGTGATGGGTTTGGGGTTAAGTGATTTCCCCCTACAACCTTGTCTGCTCTCTGTTCCTTTGTCTCTCCTCCTCCTCCTCTTCCTCCAAAGGCTTTTATTGAGTAAGCCCTCCCCCTTACTCTCTTCCCTCTCTTTTGACTTGAAGAGTTTGTACATCAAATTTACATGGGGGGGTGAGGAAAATGAGTGGGAACTTAGACTGGATTAAAAACTGAGATGAAATTTATTCTCCAGGTGATATCCCACCTTCCCACACAACCATCTCCAACCTCTTCCCAGACTTGATAGAGATGCCCAGAAGCTGGGGTAAACTAGCCTTTCAGGCAAGACCCAAATTTTCCAGAGTAGGAAGGGGAACATTCAGTGGGTTCTCATAGACAGAAATGAACCTTTAATTGAAGACAGTCTTAGCACCCAAGGATGAGAGATCAAATGCTCCTCAGCAATGAAGATCATGAGGACTGAGTCTTGGGGAAGTCAGAGTTGGAATCAGAGTTACACATGAAGACAGGGTATCAAGTGCGTGGGCACTCTGAAAATAAATATTGAGCCACAAGGGATCACAGAAGATTCAGGACTCCAGGAGGAATCAGAACAGTAGGGGCTTCAGAGGATAGTATCAAGTCACTAGGGACTGTCCAGGAGATATCAGGACAATGGTTGCTGAGAAGGTGTCAGCCAGTGGTTTCAAAAAGAAGACAATCTTAGCTTCCGCTTTTGGGAGGAAGATTCTCTAATTATTTCCACTAGGAGGCCAGAGAATTCCTATCTTGAGGAGGGGGGTAAGAGTCTGAGAGAAAAGGAAGCAGGATGATGGGAAATCATCACCTTCTTAGGGTGGAGTAGAGAAGCAGCAGAGATGGGGACAGCGATCTTCCCCAAAGAGACATTCACTAGCTTCGATTGTGTTTGTCTCAGACACAGAGCTTATGGGGAGGGGTGGAGCAGGGAGTGGTTCTGGAGCCTGGAGTCTGGTAGGCAGGGTCTCTCTAACCCTTCCATGCTCAGCCTCCCTAAACCATCCCTAATCCCCTATTTGCCCTGCTCATCCCCTGGGACTCCCCAGGACCCCATTAATGAGCCCAGCCCACCCCAGGACAAGCCCCAAATTAACCCTGTCTCTGACCCCGAAGCTGACACCTGTAATTACTCCAACAGGAGACTGTGAGGTAGATGAAAACAGCCAGCCTGGTGGGAGCTCGGCTGGGCCTCAGGGGCCTAGAGCCTAATGCCCAGGAATGCTGTAAATGCTCATCCTGGCTCCAGGGCCCAGCAGCAAGGCTCACCTCTAATGCCTTCACAAAACTTGCCAGGAGAGACTCCAAGAGGATTACCCAGAGCCTGGGGGGTGGGAGGCCCTCATCCGCAGGTGAGGCTAGGGGATCCTTCATCCCCAGGCCCACCCTCACCCTGAAGCAGCTCAGTCTGGCTCAGCGCTCCCTGAGGAGGTTTTCAAGGCTGCTGGCAAGTGGGAGTTAGGCTCTTAGTTAGGAGAGGTTTAGGCTGCAGAGGATGAATAGGACTGCCCTACCCTAGATGGGGTAGGGTGGCCGAAGGAGGGCAATTCATAAGGGAGGGGCTGGACCATGCCTCTCTGGGTCTCAGCCCTGGTGTCACAGTCCCTGTGGCCCAGAATCCCTTACCTGAAGTTGGGACCCATTATCCCTTTTTGTCCTCACTCCTTTCCTCCCCAGGGGGAAGAGGGAGGAAGTTTGGGTGGCTGGATTAGGAAAATCAGTTCCCTCAGAGTCCTCCATTCTGGAGACAGTGTTGGGGGGGGCACTCCTCCCCTTCGCTTGTTTTGTTGTCCTGAGCATCTTGTCTCAGTAGCTCTTTCCGAATTAACCTCTGACCCCAGACTGTAACTCTTCCTCTCTTTTGACAACTGTGTTTGCCCAGAGATTTTCCTCCATCCTCTTCCCCAGGAAGGCAGCAGTTTTGATTTGGTTTGATCCAGGAACCACTGAAAGAATTCTTACTCCTGGGATTTAGTGTCTGAAAAGGCTAGTCCCAAAGCTAGGCTAAGGGCTTTAAATACTGTTGCATCATTTTTAGATTTCACTTGCTGAACTAGCGGCATTTTTTTAAGGGGCCCAATAACTTATGCTATATTGAGGAGTGGAAGGACAATATAGGGGATAGAGCAGATCACCAGCAATGGAGCTGAGAGGCATAACCTTGTGGCTACTTCTCCCCTCTGTTATAGGACCCAGTACAAAGAACTCCATTCTGTACTTCCCTCATCCCCAGCACACATGCTTACATGCAAAGGGCTGGAGCCCCCTGCTGGAGGAAAACTCCTTCTGATGGCAAAGGTGTGGTGGCTCAAACCCAACCCTCCCGGGTGGGCCCAAAGCTGCCAGCTTCCCCATCACCTGCTCCCACTCCTTCCTGCCAGCATTCACCCAGGCAGCCAGCCTCCTACCAACCCACCTCTCCCCCTCATGAGGTCCCCCTTAATTACACTTAATAGCAAAGATCATAAGAGCTCTATTAACTTTATTAAGGACACAATTAGCTGTTACTGCCCCCCCCACCCCAACAATCCCATTAAACATAATGAATCAGCCATTGCCCTTTGTTTCCCCTCTTGGGTAGGGGAGAAAAATTCATCTTTGAAGTCCTGACGTCTGTCACAGGTCCATTGGATTGGAGACTGAGGTGCAAGGTGAATAGCTTCCCTGAGCTAGATGCCAATTTCAGGAGGTAGGAGATTAATAGGTATTTTAGTGGCTGTGCTTATGCCCAGGCCTTCACACAAACACACACACACATACACACACTCACACATACACAATCACACAAACACACACACTCACACAAACACACATACATACATACACACTCACACACACACACAAGCACACATACACTCACACACAAACACACACACATACACTAACACACACTCACACACACAAACATACACACACTCACACAAACACACACACACACAAACACACATACACTCACACAAAGACAAACATGTATACAGTCAAAAAATCCTCTGCTTGGAAATGTAAGACATACATTCTCAGCAAAACAAATAAAATGATCATCTCTTTCCATGAAGTCAGAGAAAGCTTGGTGTATGTATGTATATGTATGGAGATATATGTACTGGGCACCTGTCTGGGAGATGGTGGGGTTTAGTGGTCAGTAGGGAGATACCTGGCTGGGGCCCTCAGTCCTCTAAAGTCTCAGCCATAGAATTGGGCTCCTTGCCCTCTCTGGTCTCAGCTAACATGCCAAGCCATCCTTGATCCCCTAAGCTGCTCACTTTCTCCTTCCTCACATGGCCTTGCATTTGCTTCTACAGAGCATCTCCTTAATAGAACTTAAGCTCTCTGAGGGCAGAGTCTATCTCATTTTTTGTCTTTGTAAACCTGGTGCCTTGCAGTAGGATGGGGGAGGGGCTGGATCAATGCTTTCATGGGTATAGGATGTGTCTCAGAGGAGGAAACTTCCTCTATTAATACGGGCCAGCACCTTTTCTGTAAGGTATAGTCTTAGAGTGTTGCCTAGGACACCTTGTCCAGGGCCACTCAGCCAGTGGGCAGGACTTGAACTCAAGTCTTCCTGGTTCCAAGGTCATGTCTCTATCCCCTACACTATTGCTGCCTCACTGCTTTGCACACAATAGGTTCTTAATAAATGTTTGGTGATTTGAATCATTTCCTTTCCTCCTTTCGGTACAATTAGACAAGGAAGGGTAGATAACAGCTTCCATTTTTATAACAGATATAAGGTTCGTAAAACACTGTATGTACTTTATCTAACTTGATCCTTAAAACAATTCTCTGAGGTAGGTACTATATACACACATACAGACATTCACACATGTGTATGTTTTACAGAAAAAGAAACTGAAGCTCTGTGGTTAAGTGACTTATCCACAGTCACATTTAACTAGTACTGGAGGCAGAATTAGAACCTAGGTCTATCCTGAGTCCAGGAGATGCTTCTCTAAGGGAAGGCAAGAATAAATGTCCTATTTTTACAAATGGGGAAACCAAGACATTCAATTCATACGATCGTGGGTTTGCAGCTAGAAGGAGTCTCAGATCATTTAATCCCACAAATAAGGAAACTGAAACCCTTAAATGTTAAGTGACTGGACTTTGATGACAGGAGCAGCAGAGCTGAGATTTCACCCCCACTTTCCCTTGCTTCAGAATATCTCCTTCAATTTGAGGATCATTTGTTAAGGGTCTACTATGTGCCAGGCACTTTGCTAGGTGTTAGGGATACAAAAACAAAACAGACCCTACCCTCAGTGGACTTAGGTTCTATATGGAAAGGCAAAGTTGATGGTAAGCCAGCTCCCCTGTATCTTCCCATCTCACATTTCTCCCTTAGAGGACTCAAGGCCCCCAGCTCCCAGCTCCTGAATTGGGAGGTGAACAGAGGAAAAGGGAAAATGGTGGTTATTGTATTGTGTATCTTCAGTATACGGAGAAGAAAAATGACTTTGGACAAATGAATGATTTTCCTATCCCATGACCCTGTTCTATTAATGCATCTAGGACTTTGGAATTCCAGGACCCAGGTTTTCCAGGCCTGAGCCACAGTGTGAGAGGGAAACAGAGTCAACCCTTCTAGATATTCCCACTCCTACCCTTCCCCCCACCCCTGCACCCCTCCGTAAAGCACAGGGACCAACACGTGCTTTTCTGGTCATGAAGGGAAGGATTCTGTCTCTGGGCATTTGGAACTATCTTTTCCTCCTCAGGCCATGGCCCCTGGATGGGGAGGAAATACTGTGACTGACAGCTCCAAAAATGTATCTGCCCTGAGCAGGAGGGCAAGGGGCCTGAGCCTCAGGAAGGGGGGACCCTTTGAACCTTTGCCTGGAAACAGCTTTCTCATTCTTGTTGCCCTTTCCCTCCTCCCTCTGCCAAGGCTGGGTTAGCCTGGAAGAAGCCACTTGAACATTTCCCAGGAATCTAGAGTTAGGAGAGCCCCTCTATCCCAGTCCCTGAGCCACAGAAGTTCCTTCATTCCCAACTCCCTAATCAGAGTTTTAAGACCTTCCCATTCCCTGGGGTCCCTAGCTCTTGGTCTCTGCATACCCTGTTTTCCCACTCCCTAAGCACAGACTAGAGAAGGGGGGTCCTCCAAGATCTCCATCTGACTTAGGGCCCCATTCCCAAAACTCTATGCCTGCAGATGGGGAGAGGGGCAGATGTGTCAGGACCTCTCCCTTTCTCTGGGGATCATAATCGAAGAAGGGAATATAGGACATCCCAAATCCTCTCAGCAAATGAGGAGGGGGAATACTTAGGAACTATCCCAGAGCAAACCCCTTCCCCTGCCCTTTGTATTTTACCTATGAACAGTAGTGTCTATGTCACACAGATCCTCTTGTCCCCACCGCCACACATACCAAATATATAACACAAATGTGACCTTAGTACCACCATTGCCCCCCAAGAAAAATCCCTTACTCTGGGTGACTGCTGGGATTTGGCATATAGTGGGCATTAGACGTCTGGGGCTAGAGTCGTAAGAGGGGTAGAGAGAGCTTGTATGCCTGGAGTCCAAGCCTAGGAGTGTTACCTGATCTTGGACCCATACTCCAATTGGTGTCAGGTATCATGTTAGGAAGGCATCTCCCAGTCCCACCCCACCTGCCCCCCAGGGCCCCATGCAGGAATTCTACAGTGACAGCTCCAGAAACCATCATAGAGATGTAACCTAAGTAACTGGGAAGTAAGAGTCAGGAATATGTAGGGGAAAATTTCTAGCTGAGGCTTCCCAGACTGTCCTAGGATGTCAGTTTCCAAAGATCTGCTGTCTTCTTGCTGCCATTGGTGACAACCGGTGTATCCTGGAGGTCTTTTCTCTCCTTTTCCCTTTCCTGTTGCCCAGAGGGAGGGAACTGAATCAGTGTGAAATATGTAGAAATGAGCTGGAGCTGAGAGAGGTGTCAGCCTCAAGGCAGCAAGCCCCACTTCTCACCACCCCCCCACCCTCCACACACTTCTTTTTCTCCCTCTGCTATCCACTCCCTGCCTACAGGGATTGGGCTCTGGCCTGCCTTTCCACATGTCTATGCAGGGAGTAGCTTCCCCCCTTTTTCCCCCATTATCCCCAAGGTGTGGAGTGAGGCTGTCAAGCTGGGAGAGAGGAAGGGGGTGGGGGGAGGGAGGCCCTTATCTAGAAAAGTAAGTGTATCATGAAGGGAGGGGAAAAGTACTGTCTTTGGAATTAGAAGACCAAATCCTGGGTCTGTCATTGTCTGTGGGACCTTGGACAAGTCATACAAACAAATCTCTCTGAGGCTAACTACACTGGAAAAGAAAGGAGTTGTACTAGATGGTTTCGAAGGTCTCTTTCAGCACCAATTCCCACTCAGAACCTGGAGTCTGATGGTCAACTGGGTGTCCATGGAGCAGGCATGGTTGGGCACAGTCAGTGAGCCTTCGTTCAATTAGGTAGGAGGAGAGAAAAGCAGGGGGGTGATTCTGATGTAACTCCCTGCCCACCCCCTTCTAACAAGTCCTAAACTTAGAACTTTTGTCTCCTTCTATGCCTCTGGCTTTGCATGAGCAGTCATAGTGACCTCGGGCACTGTACGTCCCAGAGAACAAAACGGTAGTCATCAAAGCAGCTGGATAGTTCAGGGAAAAAGAATACGAGACTTGGAGTCAGAAAGGCCTGAGTTCAAGTATTGCCATGTGACCCTGGGTAAGTCACATAATCTCTTTCTGCCTCAGTTTCCTAATATATAAAATTTGGATGATAATAGCACCTATTTCCCAGGGCTATTGTAAAGACAAAATGAGACAACATGTGTAAGGTGCTTTGCAACCCTTAATGCACTATATAAATACTACTGTCATTATTCTTTCAAACAAGCTCCTGGGGCTTGATCTCCTTGCTGCCTTCCTAAGGGGCACAGTGGAGTCACTGCCTCAGTTTCTCATTTCTAAAATGAAGACAGAGTTTTCTCACCTGCTTCCTCCTACTATGATTGTGGAGAGAAGGGCTGGTATGACAAGATCTTGGAGCTCCCTCTGGCAGGGAAGACCCTGGATGAGCAAAACATCCCCTCATCCCATCCCTGTCATCGTTAACAGCAACAAATATTATTATTTGGAGAGACAGACTGGGGGCAGCCAGGGATGTGGTTGGTGTGAAAGAAATAAAAAAGTCCTCAGTACGTGCCGTCTTGCCAGGTTAATACTCCTGCCTGTCTGCCTGACAGCTGTAAGATTGATTACCCAGCCCTCCTGCTCTTTATAACTTGATCAGTCGAATTAATCTCTGGCTGTAGGCCCATCTGATGCCTGCATCACAAATTTAATTTGGAGATGAATCAGCTCCACTAGCGCAGCCCCGCTCCAATCTCTCTCCCTTACCCCTCCCTCCTTCCCCGAAGCCTTTTCCTCCTCCTCCTTTTCCTCTTCCTCCTCCATTCCTTTTTTCCTCATCCTCCTCTCCTCTTCCTCCCCTGCTTCCTTCTCTTTCTCTTTCTTCTCCTCCATCTCAGTTTCTTTCCCCTCTGTTCTTTGTGTCCTCTTGGAAATCTTTTTAATCTATTTTTTTCTGCTTCCTTTCTCCCATTCTTGTACTCAATATGTTTGGTCAACCTGCCTCTCAGAGTGGTCACTAAATACTCTTTAAAGTCTCAGTTCTGGGAACCAGAAAACCAACACTAGTCATCATACCCTCTCTCTGCCTTACCCCAAGATTGCAGGAACATTACCTATACATCCAGCCCCAATCTAGAGACAGAGACAACAACAGGGAGGTAGAGACTGATCAACCAAATGATCAATTATGATGCCAGAGGACTGATAACTCCTGATAGAGAAATGATAGACTAACACACAGAAAAAAATTCACTTTTGGGCATGGCCAATGTGGGAATATGTTTTGTTTGGCTGTGCTTGTGTGATACAGAGGTTCTTTCTTTTTTAGTGGGTAGGGGAAGATATAAGAAAGAAAAAAATAAATACTTAATAATTGAACATTTTAATTTAAAAAGAGATATGGACAAAAAGACAGGATGTAAGGAAAACAGAATCAGAAGACTATAATATGGGAGGGGTAAAATGATAGGAAGAGGGAAAAGAGGGGCAGAGAGAGGGAGAGAAAGGAAATGAGGAGAGAGAATGGAGAGAAAAAGAGGCAGAGACAGAGACAGAGAGATAGAGAGACTTAGCCGACAGTAAGTAAGACATATTAATGTACTAAAGACTTAATGAAGTTGGGGAGGGGTGTGGGGGGTGGAAAGTGCTGGCTTTATTAGTTTATGGCCGATTAATGGGGAGGCCATTATGGTGATGGAGATGGATTGCTGCTGTCAGCACCGGCCAGGCAGCCGCTCCCTTCCTTAAGGTGGTGGGTGCCGGGGCAGGATGAGCAGGGGCTTCATTAGAAGCCTCCCTCCACGTGGTCCAGGCTGGCGGGGGAAGGTTTTGTTGGCGGGGCGGCGAGTAAGGTCACAGCCAAGGTGAGAATGGGCTGGGGGATTTGAAACCCCAAGAAAGTGTAAAGAAATCCCCCTGGATTTGTGATGAGAGAAGCAAAGGGGTGTTGGGGATATCTAGGAATACCCCTCCTTTTCTCACTCTCTTACACACACACACACACACACACACACACACACACACACACACACACACTTTAGACTGAGAGCTAATAGGAGACTTCTCAAGAGATAGAAGAAAAGGGGGGCAAGGCAGGCCCCTTAATCGGGGAGGAGGTAATCTGAGCACAGGGGGGAAAATCCCTCTCTATCCCTGGTCTCTGACTTGCCTTTATTATTCCTGTCCCCTAGAGGGGCAAAGCCCCTACCTCTTCACACACACACACACACACACACACACACACACACATACACACACACGCACACACACACACCAGACAGATACTGTGGTTCTCTTTCCCCCAATCTGAGAGCTGTCACAGTTCTCGACTACTGGTGACCCTACTTCCTCAGGTGAACCAAGCATTGAGGGGCGTCTGAATCTAGATTTACAATGATGACCTGGGGTCATGAGATAAGAAGGATCAGCTATTGGGGGGAAGGGTGATAGGACACTCTTGTCCCTTGGGCATAGGCAATATGTGCCATAGGACTTTGGACATCCGTTCCCTAGCAGCTGTATCTTAAAGACCTTCTAGATCATTGCCATCATTCAATCCCATGTCTCATTCCACAAAACTTCATAGAGAATGGCAGGGACTACTATACTAAGAAACCTTTAGACTCACCCAGGCTTAGAAAAAGGCATGTTAGCTTTTCTGGGTCTCCTGCCTGATCTGATTTCCTGGGTCTTTTTCCTAATTTCTAAGCTAAGTGTGATTGTGTATGTATGTGTGAAAATATGCATACGTATTCACATGGCTTACCTATCATCCCCCTCTCTTCTCCTCTCCTCTTTTCTTCTTTCTCCCTCTCCCTCTCCCTCTTCCTGCTCTGTCTCTCTCTCTCTCTTTCCCTTTTCCCTGTCTCTCACTTCCCTCCTCTCTGTCTCTCTTTTTTGTCTCTCCCCTTCTCTCTTCTCTTTTCTCTTCTCTCTCCTCCCTCTATTCCCTCCTTTATTTCTCCGCTCTTTTTTCTCTCTGTTTCTCTCTCTCTCTACCCTTATCTCTTCTCTCTTTTCTCTTCCCTTCTCTCCTCTCTGTCTTCTCTCTCTTTTCTCTCTGTTTCTTTCTTCTCTGCCTCTGTCTCTGTCTGTCTCTGTTTTTGTATATCTGTCTGTCTCCCTCTCCTCTCTCTTTTACTGTCCAGCTATCTATCTGTATGCATGTCTATGTTCACATCTATGTCACGGGATGTCTTAGTCATTTCAGGCATATCTGTGTCTCTCTGTCACTTTGTGTTTTGTGACTGTTACTATGTGTATGGACAGACTGGCAGTTCCAGGGTCACTGCCTGGACACACTCCCCAAGCTGGGGAGGTACCTGCTCAGCTTAACTGGGAAATAAATACTCTGTTTTAAGAGTAATTTAATTATTGGCTCTTGCGGATTAGTGGGTAATTAAATTCTGTAGCTCCCAAAGTAATTAATTGCTATGCAAATGGTAATGCCCTCTGCTTTGGAGAGGAGGATCCCGGCCTGGGTTTGCCCTGCAATTAGAGGCTAATAATTACCCTGTCAGTTCTCAGCTTCTGATGGGTAATTACCTGGTGAAGCCATGGATGGTCACTATGAGCCGATTCCCCTCACCTGCTGCTGTTACCAGAGCCCGGGGTGTTCCAGGACCCTGATGCCTGGCCAACCATGGAAGTAGTTCATAAGGATGGGCAATGATTAGGAATCCTCACATCCTTCTGCACTTTTTCCACTCCCCTCAGATCCTGGAGGAACACTACCCAAGGGACATTCTCGCTGCAGAATCCTTGTTAGGAAAATAGATGACAGATAGATAGATAGATAGATAGATAGATAGACAGACAGAACATTTATTAAGTGCCAGGCAGGGCAGCTAGGTGGTGCAGTGGGTAGAGCACTGGGCCTGGAATCAGGAAGACTCCTCTTCCTGAGCTCAAATCTGGCCTTAGACTCTTCCTAGCTGTGTGACCCTGGGCAAGTCATTTAACCCTGTTTGCACCAATGTCCTCATCTGTTAAATGAGGTAGACAAGGAAATGGCAAATTATGCCAGCCTCTTTGCCAAGAAAACCTCAAATGGGGCCAACAAGAGTTGGACATGAATGAGAACATACCAGGCATTATGCTAAGTGCTCGGGATATAAATACAAGCAACCAGTCATTGCCCCAAGGAGCTTACAATTCATTTTTTATGTAATATTTTATTTTTTCCCCAATTACCTGTAAAGACATTACAACAATTCTAATGGGGAAACTGGAAGGTAGGGCACCTTGGTTTGCAACTGATGTCAGAGAAGTGAGGTGAACACCTGGTTCGGTGCAAAATAAGGTAATACAGTAGTTTGACATGATTTCAGGGTCAAGATCTAAGATTTCTGTGAGAAGGAGGTGGAGATGGTGGCTAGAGACTATTGGATAGTATCTGTCCCAGGTCCCATTTCCCTTCCTTCTTGTTTTCTCAGGGATTATGGGCCCATAGAAACACATGATGTCAGGCAGTTTAATTGGTGGCAGAGCCTGGGTTAGACACAGAACCTCCTGGCTCAAAGTCAAGGGTTCTTAATATGTCTCCCTAAATCACTTTGATAGGCAAAAGGCCTGTTAGGCCTAGATCACTTTGATAGGCAAAAGGGACCACCAATCCACTTTAAGTTATGTGACCTTATACTCTAAGGTGGTTCGTAGAAACAGCACTAGACTCAGCATCTGAAGATAGGGCACCAAGCTTGGAGAATGTCACTAACTTCATGAATTGCTTCATTTCTCTGAGCCTCAGTTTTGGAAGTAATAGTTGCTTCTCTCCCTACTTCACAAAAACATCATTTAAAAGTTTTTTTATAAACTGTAAAGTGCTGAGAAAGCATGTTATTACTTATCATCATCTTTGCCCAGTGGTGTCTACAGGAGAGACATTGGGTACTCATAGCCTCATCCTTCGAAGTATTCCCTGAGTTGAGGTCCAAAGTTGTCCCTGGATTGGATGAGTTCACAAATCAAGGGAAGCCTTGAACAAGACTTTGACCAACAAGAAGTAGATAAGAACTATGTCCAGAGGAGTGGTTAAGAGGGTGAACAAATGACTTTTCCCATATTACTGGTGGGAACTGAAGGCAGTTAGACTGAAAGAGAAACCTCTTGTAGAAGTGGATAGTGTGCTCAACTCAGAGACAAAAGACCTAGATTCCAGTCCTACTTCTCATGACTACTGACTATCTGACCCTGGACAAATTGCTTAACCTCTAAGTGTCTCAGGTAACTTGGAGATAATACATTGCAGAACAGCTGCAAATCTGCATATATATATACATACATTCACTGTAGTACTTTGCAAACCTTAAAGCCCTAGCTACTACTATTACTTTACATATCTCAAAGCCAATAATTTTTTGTTCAAAGTGTAAAGAAATAAAGAGAAAAAAGTATAAAATGTTGTAAAGAAATAATAATAAGAACTAGATAAAGTCCTTCAGAACATTGGGTGGTTCAAGCTTTGTGAAAAAACAAGAACAAAAGTCATACAGGATGAAAAATCATGAATGGGTTGCTATCTATGCCAGTAGAAGAAAGATACAAAACAATGAGTTCACCAATCAGTAGAAGTATTAAAGAATCACTGACTAGTTCATATACCTGAGGACATTATCATTATTTGTGTGTGGTCCTCCCATTACACTGTGAGCACCTCAAGGACAGAGAACTGTCTTTTGTCTTTCTTTGAATGCCCAGTGCTTAGTACTTAGACTGTCACATAGTAGGGGCTTGATAAATACTCATCACCTGACTGATTGAGGAAGGTCTTCAAGTCAATGCTTTCTTAGTGGGAGATGTAATTTCAGGATCTTAGTTTGAACCTGGGGAAATGAGAGAAGTATTGCTATTCGAGTCAATTAATGCTGCCTGGAATCATTGTGTGGAAAAGTGGGAACTTTGGGAGATATGCTCAATAATGGGTATCATCCACATTAATTAACCTGTAGAAAGAATGCCTTTGATTTCTGGGCAGTTTCCTGTATCACAGAGGAACAAGATGATAAGTAATTAATAATATGTGGCAAGGTAACACTACGGCCCATGAAGAGTGCCCTGGGAAGAATACAAGAGAGTGATAGGAGGAGGTCATGCTGCTGGGTCTTGACTAGTCAAAGGGGGCCACTGCATGTCATAATACTGAACTTGGCTTTCAGAGAGCAGGTTATTTTCCACTGACCAGTTATAACCAAGGGTTCTACAGAGGAAAACTCTAGCTCTGATTTTTATGATTTTGTGGCATTAGGTTTCCCATATCACAGCTAGGTGATACAGTAGATAGAGTGCTGAACCTAGAGTGAGGAAGACCTGAATTCAAATGTGATCTCAGAAACTTAGTAGATGTGTGACCCTGGATGAATCACTTGACCCCTGTCATTGTGTCCTCAACTGTAAAATGGAAACAATAATAGCACCTAACTCGCAGGGTTGTTGTGAGGATACAATGGAATAATCTTCACAAAGTGCTGTGCAAATCTTAAAGTGTTATGGAAATGCTATCTGTTACGATATACTTTTACTTTTTACTTATTCCATAACATCCTTGAGAGGCAGCATGGTGTCATGGGTAGAGAGCCAGCTTCAAAGTCAAGAAGACTTGGCTCTAGTCCTTCCTCTGACAGGTGCAGCCTGTCTGACAAGTCATTTTTTAGCTAAATGAAGTAGAGGTTAATATGATCATTCTTTTTCAGAAGAGGAAACTAAGTCACGAAGTTTAAATACTTACAGGGTTACATAGCTAATAAGAACCTGAAGCTGAATTTGAACTCATATCTACCCAAATCCAGGTCTAACACTTTATTGACCATATACCACTTGACTTCTCAGTGCTTTAGACAACTTTCTAAATTTAGAAAGCATCGGTCTGCATTGATGGAGGGGATTCCCTCACCTGGAATTATTCTTTGAATATCATTACACTTTTGCTAAACCCTCACTAGGGCTGCAATCGGAAAGGATATTTAGGCACACGGGAGAGGGAAAGAGGCAATACCCTGATTATCCTAAGATTCATGAACTGTTTCAGCATGTATAGTAAGACATGAAATGAGAAAGAGGCAAGTTGATGTGATCAAGCTGTGACTCTTGGGCAAAGCTTTGTTCTCTGGAGGAAGGGTTGGAGAAGGGAGTCATAGAACTGGATGTTTTAGACCATAGGAACCAGAAAAGGAACCTAAAATTGAGTCAAAGAAAAGAAAAGGAACATGCGTGTGGCTTGCTCCTGGAGGAGCATCATGGTTGGCCACACAGACAACCCAAGCCAAGGACTAGGCTGGTAAGGGAGGGGAGTGAAATTAGTTACTACTTACCTAGTCAACTCCCATGGGGAGGATACAATTATTTTATGATTAAAATCCTGTACTCCATAACTCAACAAGTATAAAAGTTGTTATTTTTTCCTTTTCCCCTTCAATGATAGTAACTTCATTCTCTATCTCCAAGCAACCTAAGAGAAGGAAAAAGACATCCAAAGAAAGAATAAGGACAGGTGCATTGAGTGGGGAGACACAGAAGGGATGGTTCCCCTAAATACTTCAGGCCAACAAAGGCAGTAGAAGATTGGGCAAAAGAGGAGAAAGAAACTCCCCCGACCCCAAGGACTGAGCCTGAATGGTCTTTCTGTATGGAGTCCATTTTTTCATATGCTGACTTGCTCTTCTCCCATTCAAGTGAAAATGGAATAAGAGGTAGGACTTGGATGGAAAGAGAAGGATTAGAAATAAGTTTTTAAACAATTAATAACTCTCAATCTCTGCAGGTAGTGATTGGGCTTTGATCAAACAAAGAGTGTGAGAATCTCAGTCCCTTGAGGGGAGGGAGGGATATCAGGGCTATCTTTCGGTACAAGAGAGACACCTTACTCCCTAAATCTACTTAGACAGGATGATCCCTGGAGAACTCTTGGTCAGGGGTTGATGGGGAAAAGGCTTTTATCCATTGTATCACCTCTCTATCCTTTTCTTGTCAAGGCAGAGGAAGTCAGGTGAGAGATGCGTATGGCCTCTGGGGGTCACTCTGTGTGAAGGAGGGTACAAGTATCCAGCCTACGCCTAAGCTTAAAGCTTAGCTTTGAATCAGAATCTATTATTCTTAAACAAAGGAAATTCTTTCCTCTCTCTCCTCTTCCATCTCAAGTCTTGGACCTAGTGGCAACTAGGAAGCAAAGTATGGTGTGAGCTGGAAGTCAGGACTCTAAAACTCTGTTGCCTGCTTTGTCCTCATTTACTTGTGAGTGAGGATAAGCCCACATCTTCCTTATTGGGGCAGCTAGGTGGTGCAGTGGATAGAGCACCAGTGCAGGAGTCAGGAGGACCTGAGTTCAAATCTCACCTCAGACACTTGACACTCACCAGCTGTGTGACCTTGGGCAAGTCACTTAATCCCAATTGCCTCATCTTGGGTCATCTCCAGTTATCCTAATGAATATTTGGTTACTGGATTCAGATGGCTCAGGAGGAGAAGTGAGGCTGGTGACGGGCACAGCCCTGCCTCACTCAAAACAAAGTCAAGTGCAAGTCATGTCATCATTTCTCTGAGGGCTTGGTCTTCTTTGGCAGTGAAGGACGAACACACACATATCTTCCTTATTCCTCAATTTCTTCCTTTGGGAATGGGGCTAGGATAGCAGAGGAGATGCCAATTGTTCCTTTCTGGAGAGTCCATGAGAAGCTTCCAACCCTGGACTTTAGGCCTCACTGGCCCCTAGTCAGCTTCCCAAGATACCATTTACAGCTCCAGGGCCTCTCCAGTAGATTTTGTCCTTAGCCCCAGGGCTTTCACCTTTCACTACTTACTAAACTTCCTTGATTACCCTACTTGAGGTATCACACCTTTTATTTTTTTAGGATGGGTTCAATGAATACAAAGATATCTAATAACCCAATCCTAACTAAACATCACCTCTTCCTTTTCTGATTAGCATTATAATCATATGGTCAGGTCTAATATCTGTTACCTTTCTCTGTACATCCCAGACTCCAAAATCACCTTTTCTAAAGGAAAGGAAATATAAAAATTCAGAAATATATCAGGGTAAGGTTATGTCTGATTCTTCATGACCCCATTTAGGGTTTCTTGGCAAAGACATTGGTGTGGTTTGCCACTTCCTTCTCCAGTTTATTTTACAGATAAGGAAACTGAGGCAAACAGGGTTAAATTACTTGCCCAGGGTTATATAGCTAGTAAGTAACTGAGGCTACATTTGAATTTAGGTGTTTCTGACTCCAGGTCTACTGCTCTATCCGCTGCACCACCCAATTGCCCTAGGGTAGAGTAATTAGGTACTTAGCAGAGCCTATAAAATAAATCTGCCTAGTCCCAAACTAATAAACTCCCTAAATTATTTTATATACTCTTAGTACTCCAGGTCAAATGTCAGGATTTTTTTTAGTCCAGGGCAATCTGGCAAACCCCAAAAGAAAATGATAATTTCTCTCAGAACACTCTGAGTCAAGTTTCTCATTCACAAATCTAGAGCACATTCTCGTATTCTATAACCCCTAGCTCATTTTCAGCCAATCCAGAAGCTCCTGAGAGCATGATGGCTTCTTGGTGTTCACCAGTTTGTTGTCATGGTTGTTCAGTCATTTAGTTATGTCTCATTCTTTGTGACCCATGGACACAAGGTTCTTCTATCCTTCACTGTCTTTTGAAGTGTATTTTGAAGTCTGTCCAGGCTCATGTTCATTGTTTTCATGATATTATCTATCCATCTCATCCTCTGTCATTCCCCTTTCCTTTTGCCTTCAATCTTTCCCAGCATCAGGGTCTTTTTCAATGAGTCCTGTCTTCTCATTATATGGCCAATGTATTTAAGCTTCAGCTTTAGTATTTGACCTTCCAGTGAGTAGTCTGAATTAATTTATTTAGGTATTGACTGATGACTTCTTTGCTGTCCAAGAGATTCTCAAGTCTTCTCCAGCAACACAAATAGAAAGTGTTGATTCTGCAGTGCTCAGCTTTCCTTACAATCTAACTCTCACAGTCATACATTGCTATTGGAAAAACTGTAGCTTTGACTATATTGACCTTTGTCAGCAAGGTGATGTCTCTGTTTTTTAGTATACTGTCTAGATTGCCATAGCTTTCTTTCCAAAGAGCAAGTATCTTTTCATTTAATAGCTATAGTAGCCATCTGCAATGATTTTTAAGCCCAAAAATATAAAATCTAACACTGCTTCCATTTCTTCTATTTGCCAGGAAGTGATGGGACCAGTTTCCAAGATGTTAGTTATTTTTTGTGTTAAACCTCAAGCTAGTTTTTATATTCTCCTCTTTCACCCTCATCAAGAGGCTTCTTAATTCCATTTTGTTTTCTGCTGTCTATCAGGGTGGTATTAATTACATATCTGAGATTGTTGATATTTCTCCAGGTAATCCTAATTATAGCTTTTGATTCACCCAGTCTGGCAATTTGTATGATGTACTCGGCATATAAGCTAAATAAATAAGGGAACAATATGCAGTCTTGCACTGTTTCTAATCTCAAACCAATCAATTGTTCCATGTTTGGTTCTAACTGTTGCTTCTTGACTTGCACACAGGTTTCTCAGGAGACAAGTAAGATGATCTGGTGTTCCCATCCTTTTGAAGACTTGTGGAATTTTGTTGGGATCCACAAAGTCAAAGCTTTAGTTAAGTCAATGAAGCAGAAGTCCATTTTGTTTTTCTTTTTGGAGCTCTGTTGCTTTCTCTTCATAACTCAGTGAATGTTGGCAATTTGGTCATTAGTTCCTCTGCCTCTTCCAAAACCAGCCTGCTCTTCTGGTAATTCTCAGTCCACATGTT
>CM053769.1:549720030-549764710 GCA_028658325.1 Potorous gilbertii
AGTGCGTCTTCAGGACTCTTGATTGTACATTTGTGTTTTTTTTTTTAATAGTCATTCCAAATATTTTATAATGCTTTGTTACAGAGTAATGAGCTCCATAAAAGGAGTTAAGTAACAAATCCAGATGGGGAGGGGGGAGGGGGAAGGTACTAGTATTGCTTTACATGTAAATTAATGTAATCCTTTAAAAAAACTTTTTATATCTTCCGCCTTAATACTTGTTTCTTTTTTTTAAATTGTCAACCATATTGAATGGCCCCCTAAATTCCCTCCCTGCCCCCAACATAGATGTGAATGAAGATGCCCCCAACATAGATGTGAATGAAGATGCCCCCAACATAGATGTGAATGAAGACCTCACAGTCTCCCTTCGAGTTTTATGAGATTGGTGCCAGTACTTGGGGGAGGGGAGGAGCTTTACCTGTACACTGACTTAAGACCAGTTCAAATAAAAGTGCACACGTTAAAGAAAAAAAAAAGTGTGTCCCAGGGCACTATAAAAAATGAAATATATTGGCAGTTTTCAGAAGAAGAAATCAAAGGTATGTTATATATACACATATATATTATGTATATATGTATGTAATCTATAGTCATCTGAAAAAATCACTACTGATTAGATAAATGTAAATTAAGACAGCTGTAAAGTATCACCTCACACCTATCAGACTGGCTAATATGACAGAAAAGGAAAATGACAAATGTTGGAGGGATGTGGGAAAATTAGGGTACTAAAGCACTGTTGGTGGAGTTGTAAACTGATCTAATCATTCTGGAGAACAATTTGGAACTATGCCCAAGTGCTATAAAACTGTCAATCTCCTTGATCCAGCAAAGCAATAACTGTTCAGGGTCTGTACCCCAAAAAGATTAAAGGAAAAGGACCTATTTGTATAAAAATATTTATAATGACTCTTTTAGTGGTGGCAAATAGTGGGAAATTGAAGGAATGCCCATCGATTGGAGAATGACTGAACAAGTTATAATATATGAATGTGATGGAATGCTATTGTAGACAAACAGAATGCTTTTCAGAAAAATCTGGGAAGACTTACATAAACAGGGGCAAAGCAAAACCAGAACACTGTACACAGTAACACCAATATTGAACAATGATAGACTGTGAATGACCTGACTATTCTCAGCAATACAGTCATCTAAAGTTGTTCTGAAGGACTTAGGATGAAAATGCTATCCACCTCCAGTGGTGATGAAATCTGAATGTAGATTGAAGCAAACTTTTAAAATTTCCTTTATTATTCCTTGGTTTTTTTTTGCTCTGCTTTTTTTTTGCAACATGGCTAACATGGAAATGTTTTGCATGACTGCACATGTATAATTTATATCAAATTGCTTGCCTTCTCAAGGAAGAAGAAGGGGAAGGAGGGAGAGAATTTTGAATTCAAAATTTTAAAAAAATGTCAAAAATTTTTGTTTACATGTAATTGAGAAAAAATGAAATATATTCCAAATAGGATAAATAGGCACCAATTAATTAATATAATCTCCAAACAGCTGAAACCAGTGTTCTAAGAATATGCTTACTTAAGCACTAAACAAATCAACCTCAATGGAATTTTTTGTTGTAATCTATCCACTAGTCTTGAGCCACTACCACTGTGTCCCAGTGCTCTGATCCTAGCATACACCACTTCTTAGATTTTTTTCCCTCTGCCACACACTTTGCCCAAATATGCTTCTTATAGGATATAAGGAATTGCCCTTAGCTATAAACCCTTTGAGACAGCTAGGTGGCACAGTGGATAGAGTGCTAGGCCTGGGGCCAGGAAGAGCTGAGTTCAAATCTAGTTTCAAACATGTACTAGCTGTGTGACCTTGGGCAAGTCACTTAACCTTTGTTTACTTCAGTTTCATCATCTGTAAAATGGGAACAAACATAGCATTTACCTCCTGGAGTTGTGAGGATCAAATGAGATAATTGTTATTATAGAAATGTTAGCTCTCGTCATCATCATATCACTGCCGTTTGGTCCAGGGGTTACTTTTTACTGTAAGTAATGTAAACCTTGCTAACCTGTAGATCCTGGCTCACACTTACCAAGCCCATGATCTTTCTGGCCCTAAGTCAACAAGACATCTAGAATTCAGAGATCCCTAATTACTTAGGATTGTAGAAGGTATATTTGAAGTGATCTAGTCCATCTAATCCTGGGAAATTAGATTCTTCCTAGAAATAGCCCACATAGACCCTGCCACTTTGGCCTTGGGATTCTGCTTTCTATAATCTGATCTCTCAAACTTGGCTTATGTTGTTGAGCCACTAACCTTTTTGATCACCCAGTCACCCTGTATTCCAGACTCAGATCACTGCTACTTCAGATGACTGATTACCTGCTCCCTCCCACATTCCTTTGGCTGCTATTTTCCTTGAGTTCAGTGGTTCTAGTATCTAGCCAGTCACTTTTGTTTTTATGCTAGCCAGTCATCAAGCTTCACCGCAACTTTTTTTTAAAGGAATGTTTTTTATAAAGAAATCGTTTTAAAATGTAGGGTATACGTTGCTCACATAGGTTATGTGGATGTTCACATGGGTTTGTCTAAATGGGGCTTTCAGGAAAGCATGGATTGATCTCTCTTGAGTATCACCCACTCATCTCCAAGGAAGATCTTGATTCTTACCTGGAGAGGAGAAGGATATTGGTTAGACTGGCCATTCTACTCTCCTCAGAGAGGGGTACAATATTAGAACATATATCTGCTCCTTTAATTACTATTGGTCTAGGGGAAGTGATTTTTAGATTCAAGCTGCTTTCCTAGTCACTTTTCTTTAAGTGGGAGAAATAGCCCAAACTTTTATGGAAAGGCTTGATTCCTTCCCTCCACATGATGGCTGCAAAAAAGGCCATCATAAAGAGTGAAAGTGAATAAACTCATTTGTCCAACAGATAACAAATAGAAATAAGAGAAAATTTACAATATTTTTTTAAGCAGAGCCAAGATGGTAGAAGAAGGTAGGCAAAGAAGCTTGCCTGACCTCTCCCTCAAATCCTTCCAAATACCTTTAAATAATGGATCTCTTTTCCAGATTAGTTATTTTTCCAATGAAATATTTCACATTGTCTTCTATTTTTTCATTCTTTTGGTTTTTGTTTTATAGTTTCTTGATTTCTCCTAAAGTCATTAGCTTTCATTTGCTCAATTATAATTTTTAAGGAATTTTTTTCTTCAGTGAATTTTTGTGCCTTTTTTTCCATTTGGCCAATTCTGCTTTTTAATATATTCTTCTCCTTGTTGCTTTTTGAAACTCTTATACCATTTGGCCAAGACTGTTTTTTAAGGTGTCATTTTCTACAGTAGTTTTTTGTGTCTCCTTTACCAAGTTGTTGACTCATATTTTCATGATTTTCTTGCATCAATCTCATTTCTCTTCTCAAATTTTCATCTACCACTCTTACTTGATTTTCAAAACCCTTTTTGAGCTCTACCATGGTCTGAGACCAATGAAAATTTTTCTTAGAAGCTTTGGATGCAGGAATTTTGACTTTGTTATTTTCTTTTGAGTGTGTGTTTTGATCTTCCTTGTTTCCGTAGTAACTTTCTATGGTCAAATTTTTTTCTGTTGTTTGCTCATTTTCCCAGTCTATTTTTTGATTTTTAACTCTTTATTAAAATAGGGATCTGCTTCCAGGGTGGAAAGCGCACTGTCCCAAACTTGAATAGTTTTACACAGCTGTTTTTAAAGATACTTCAAGGGACCTGTAATTTTTCAGTTCTTTCAAGGTGGTATGATCCAAGGAGAGGTGTTTGCTACTGTCCTGGCCTATGCTCTGCTCTGTGAGTGACCCAAGCACTCTTTTCTGTCTTGGAACTGTGGAAGTATGAGGAGGGTCCTCACTGCACTGTGACTGCAAACTCTGGTGTACTAGTGCTCCTCCTTACTCTGGGACCACCACCCAGAACCGGGACCCAGATCCAAGTATGGGCAAAGCAACAGAGTCTTGCCTCCGTGTTAGCAAAGAGATCCCTGTAATCTCTTTCCGATCAGTTGCTCTACCCCCTTACTGTCTACAGGCCGAGAACTCCAGAAGCAGCTGCTGCCTCTGCTACTGCTGATTCAGTGACTCCCAAAGCTGACTCCTGGTTTGCTGGGTCAAGGCTGTGCTGTCAGTGCCTGCACTGGACTGTGCTCCTCTCTCACCCAGGTAGGACAGACTTTTCCTGGTGACCTTTGAAGTTGTCTTCATTTTCCCTCTCCCCAATTAATAGCATTTTATTTTTTCCATTTACATATAGTGACAGTTTTCAATATTCAATTCTATAAGATTTTGAATTCCAAATTTTTTTTCTCTCCCTCTTGCTCTCCTCCCTCCCCAAGATGTCAAATAATCTGATATGTTGTACACATATGGTCATATTAAACATATTCTTACATTAGTTATATTATGAAAGAAGAATCAGAACAAAAGGGAAAAACCACAAGAAAGAAAACATTTAAAAGAGGAGGGGAATAGTAGACTATGATTGCATTCAGACTCCACAGGTCTTTCTCTGAATGTGGATAACATTTTCCACCATGAGTCTTTTGGAATTGTCTTAGATCATTGCATTATTGCTGAGAAGAGCCAAGTCTACCAATGTTGTCATTGCACCATGTTTGTTACCGTGTACATGCTGTTACTGTGTACAATGTTCTCCTGCTTCTGCTCACTTGAAGTTGTCTTTGGTATCAGTGGGCTGAGAGGCCTGGAAACCTCCGCTGCTGCCACTATTTCAGTGGCCCCTGAGTCCTGCTCCTGATTTCCTGGGGCCTGGCCTGCCCTGGTGTGGCATGTATTAGACTCTGCTCCTCTCTTAACTAGTGCAACAGACCTTTCCTGCTGACCTTCTAAGTTGTCCTGGGCTAGAAAATTGTCTCATTCCATCTTTATGTGGTTTCTACTACTCTAGATTTTGTTTAGAGTCATTATTTAAAGGTATTTGGAAGGCTCTGAGGGAGAGTTCAGGCAAGTTTCTGCCTTTACTCTACCATCCTGGCTCTGCTTCCTACAAATTAGAATGCACCCATAGTAAGATATCTCAACTCAACCAAGATCTCATCAAAATAATAATTATCTGAAGTTTCTAGGGAGGAAAGTTGGAAATAAGTGATATATTAAGGCACCAGCTCTTCTTCCTGTTGCTATTTCTCAAACTTTCTCTCTGTCTTTGTCTCTCTCTGTGTCTCTGTATACACATACACACACACACACACGTGTGTATGTGTGTGTGTGTGTGTGTGTGTGTGTGTAATATTATATATTCCTATAGAAAAAAGTCTGGGAATCATGTAACTCTCCCAATTCTGCCTTTCACAAAAGCATGCCAACTTGAGTTCTTTTTACCAATGGGGAGACTCATGCAAATGATTCAGGCTTGAATCTAAGGTTACACAAATAAGGGTAATTAAGATTGTGTACAATTGGGTGACACTGAAATTTACCAATCTTTCTTATCCATTTAAAATTCTAAACCAAAATCATAATGCCTATGATTTTCTACTTAGTATAAAACAAGAATACCTATTATTGCTCAATCAGTGAAAGCCAGAGTGATTTGGGTTTAATGGCATAGTCAAGCAGCTTCATTTGAATCACAATAAGTTTTTTTCAAAGCCTGTTTTTTCAGAACCATATTTCAAGAGATCATGAATGATACTGCATAAGACAGAAGAGTTAATTGTCCCAGCTTTCTGAGAGAAATGTTGCTAGAATGAGTAGATAGGGAAGAAAAAAACTAGCCCCCAAATCCCGTTGCAAAGTTAAGTGAACAAAATTTATATTTCTTTGCACAGAGCGCCACATGTGTGACTCCCCATATGGCTACAGGGACAGAAGAAGAATGAGGAAGAAGAAGAAGATTGTCCAACTCAAATGTTTGGTTGAGTTCCTAGGGAGTAGTTAGCACTTCTTACAGATTGATGTTTGTCTTTCATTCTTGAAGAGGACCGTGACATCAGGCAGGTAATGTCATGACTTGCAAGTAAATTGGATTTTCGAGTGAGGCAGGATTGTACAAAATCACCAGTCTCATTGGTTCCTCTGGAGCCATCTGGGTACAATGGCAAGATATAGATCAGGATGGCTAGAGATGATCCAGGATGCAGTGGGAGACCTTGATCTTTTTAAGCTAAGGTCTTTCCTAGCTCTCAGTTATGGGCACTCTCCTGGTGGCCCTTTAAATAGATATACTCTCAAAGGAAGCAGTTGAAGTAAGAAACTACCTTGTGGAGTATGACTTTTGACAGCAGAGAAAGGACCCAGCTATGAGGGAACAACTTAACTCTTGAGAGAGAATTATAATGTGTTTCTCCTTGTTCTTTCTATCAGAAGGCAGAAGAAGATAAGGATGGAAGCAGACTTTTTTCTTTTCTTTTCTCCACATTGGCCATGGCATTTTGCAGGGGTGTTACTTATGTAATAGAACATGCTGCACCTGGGATCAGGAAGTCAAGACAGGTTACAGTTTGGAGGAGCATAACCTTAAGAGAGCCAATTCTGTTCTTTTAAAGTTAATTAAACCCAGGGAGCTTATTGGATGAATCTACTCTGAAGAGATACCATACTCAGGACCCAGAGGAAGTTAGTCAGTCAACTGGCATCTGTTAAGTGCCTACTATATGCCAGACACTGTGGGAAGAATTGGGGACACAAAGAAAGCCAAAAACCAGTACCTGCTCTCAAGAGGCTCATGGTCTAATGGAGCAGACAACATGCAAATATCTATGTACAAACAAAATATATGCAGGATGAGTTGGAGATGATCAACAGTGGGAGGGCACTGTCATTAAGGGGCATAGGAAAAGGCTTCTTCTAGAAAGGGGGATTTTAGCTGGCAATTGAAGAAAGCCAGGGAAGGCAGAAGACTGGTGAGGAACGAGAGAATTCCATGTATGGGGGATAGTCAATGAATATGCTTAGAGTTGGAAGATGGAGTGTCTTGTGAAAGAGCAAGGTCAGTGTCACTGGTTTGCTAAGTACCTGGGGTGAGTAAGGTGTATGAAATTTGGAAAGGGGAGCAGCACGATGATACCCTGAAACTGGAAAAGACATGGGGACCTGTAGTGCTGAAGAAGTAAATTACCTTGCCCATATGTGTTTGGAATATAGATGATCTGCAATGCCTCTTCTAATTCTAAATATATGATCCTATGATCCATGATAATTTCACGGGATACTTTGTACTATTTATTGCCTTGTAGTATTAGTAATTACTGTAGTTGGAGAGAGAGAAACTGGTCAGGATACCCCTGGTCAATTAATTTCTTTCACCCTCCCCCAACTTCCAGCCCAGCTAATGAAACTACGGAAGATAAAGTGGCAAATAAATGGGTATTTCTACTTTTACACTCTCTATATACTCATTCTTCCCAATAATGCTATGTATACTTGTTTGACAGTTTATCTCACAATTATGGGCAGGATATTTTGTTACTATTGTTCAAGTAATGCCATCTCAGGAAATATCTTTGCTTTGGGATAGTTACATTAACTTACTGATGAATAAAGGTAAGTATAATGGCGGGACCATGTGAACTACAGTTATAGAAGTATGTGTTTGGATTGGTTTAAAATAGCTGTCATTTGGTTACTGGGGAGGATTGCTGGAACTTGAGAGTTCTGAGATTCAGTGCTACTAATGCTGACTGAAGGTCCACATTAAACTCAACACCAATATGATCTACTACTGGGATGTGAGATGGACTAGGTCTAAGAAGGGGAAATTCAGTCTAAGGTGAAACAGAGGAGGTCAAAACTTTATGCCAATTAGCAGTGGAAGCAGGTCTGTGAGTGGCCTCTGCACTTTCAGCCTGGGTGAGTTAGAGAGACACATAAAAAAAATGCGGACTCACAGAATACATTGAATTTAAGATATCTGTTCTCTAGTGACCCCAACCTGTGAGTATGAGTTTGGTGATATTTCTAGAGGAGATACTACATTAGAAAAAGCAAAAACAAAATCCAACAATCCATTATAGAGATCACTTCAGTGTATGCACCAACAACATTGGCCTCATAAAATAGAGTTCTCCCACAAAGAATTGTAGAGAGGACATCCATAAGATTCTCAACATTGATTTAATATATACTTTCATTTTAATAACTTCAACATGAAGATGGGCGTAGGGAAGAATTGAGAAAAATAAGTCCAAGGATAAGACTTCGAATAATGAAAAGAAAGATGCCAAAGGCTTGTTAACTACAGAGAAGTCTTATGCCTATATATCATGAGCACTTCAAAAATAAAACTAGAAGGCACTGGCCATAGCCAATACTGAATAACGTCACAAAAAATGAAACTGATTATATTTTAACTTGTTGCTGATGGGGAAATCCTTTATGAATCATCTCTTTTTATACAGTCAGACCCTCAGTTTGTTAAAGTACGTCAACGCTACTTAAAAGAAAGAATAAAAATGAGACAATATGATAGAGAAACAGAGACTATCATAATTTCCTGTGGAAGTTTAACATACATGTGAAGGACCCCTTTGGACTCACTTGCCCAACTCCCACTGCCATTGGATGGTGGAGCAACCAGAGGGGTAGCTATTACATTCATGAAGTACTCTAAGGGGTAACCCTCTGTGTGGCTATCCTCCTAAACACCAGCTTGTGAACTCCAGTAGTGTATTTCTTCTTGACCATCAGTCAGTAGACATAATTCCTTAGCAAAGCATTAATTCAATTGGCATAGCACGTAATGAGGTCAGGAAACATTTTCCTTGGGAATATCAGAGGCATATTCTCCCACAAGTCCTCCCAGAGTCCAGAAAAGAGACAGTTAAAGCCCCACAGAAGTAAGGTGCACATGTAGCGGCCAGAAGAGGTGAAAGGCAACACACAACTCTACAACTTCAGATTCTCTCTCCAGAGGGTTCTCATGAAGGTCATTATGAAATTTTATTTGATCTAAAATTAATATATTCACATCTCCCATCTTTTCAGGGATAGAGGTTATCTATTTTCCCTCTGAAGGCTTTCCCTTTTACCTTTCAATATCTGTCTTTCTCTGAAGACCTTCAGACTTTACAGAAGTCTCACTGGGGCATGTTCCCATCCTTTACTTTGTGAAACATATGCCACAACAAGAGGGACAAATTAGCCTAGAAACTTTCTCAGCCTTCAAATAGTTAATCTTCCTGCTAAACAGAGAGAGATGGCAGCCAAGGGAAGCACAATTTAAAACATAAACTCATTTGCAAACTGTTACAGAGGATCTTGGTGTAAGATTAAGAACAGAAGCACATGACCAAGAAACAAAATAAAAAATGTCCAAGAAAGTTTGTCAGGACAATCCAATTAAACCAGTTCTTCCCAAGAACAATTAGGGATGGGTCAAATTGGAGAGAGGATAAAGCAATACATGAAAAAGAAAAAGATGTATTAACATTTGTATTTTAAAATTCATTTACTTTTTAAAATATTCACAATTGGTATACTTAGCTTTTTTCGGCATAATCACTTACCAATAAATCCTGCCACCACTAACACCACCACTACTAGTATGGGACTATTCTTTTATTTTTTTTTACTACTGACAAAATATTTAACATTTTGAATCTATTGACACCACCTCTATTAAACACAAGAAATATGTCTGCTTTGGTCCTTTGGAACCATCATTGTTCATTGCAAATTATTTTCTCCATCAAAGATAGTCGAATTGCCACACATTTGGACTCTGTGATTCAAGTAATGTAGACAAATATTAATCATCTACTACATTTCAGGCATTTGACTAGGTACTAGAGAAAGGAAGGAAGGCAACACTGAAATAATCCCTGCCCTTGAGAAACTTATATTCTGTTACAAGGAAACAAGATGTACAAGGAAAATGAAATTAAAAATATACAAGGTGATATCCAGGGAGAGAACACTATCAAAAGGGAAAAAAATGGATGGGCTTCCTATAGAAGGTAGCTCTTGAATTGAGCTTGAGGGGAGCTATGGATTCTAGGTGTTGGACAATATGACTGGAAGATGCAATGTACGCAGAACAGTAATTTGGGCAGTTTGTTCAGAACATAAAATCTGTGAAGGAAAGTCACATGCAATAAGCTTGGAAAGATAAGCAGAGACCATATTGGGATGTTTTTTCTTGGAGGCCATTGAGGTTAAGTGATTTGCCCAGAGTCATACAGCTAGTAAGAGTCTAAGGTTGGATTTGAATTCAAGTCCTCTTGACTCCAGGCCAGTGCTCTATCTACTGCACAATCTAACTGCCCCTGCAGCTAGACTTTAAAAGCCAAGCAGGGAGGTTGAGTTTTATTCCAGAGGTAAGAGGGAACCACTGGAGTTTCTGGAGTTGGGAATGGCCTGGTCAGGCTTGTACTTTAGGAATATCAGTTTGACTTCTGTGTGAAGAGTGAATTGGAGAAGGGAGATACTGGAGGTAGGGAGAACAAGTAGGAAGTTACTATAATAGTCCAGGCAAGAGATAAGGAGATGCTGAACTTGGGTAGTGGCTGTGTGAATGGAGAAAAGCGGATAGATGTAAAATGTATTTTGTTTGGAACTATGTCCCCCAAATCACCAAACTGTATGTACCCTTTGACCTAGTGATATTACTATGAGGTCTATACCCTAAAGATATGAATAAAGAAGAAAAGGACTCACCTCCTGACAAAGGTAATGGACTCAAGATACAAAATGAGACATATATTTTTGAGCAAGGCCAATGTGGGAATTCATTTGGTTTGTTTTGACCATACGTATTTGTTGCAAGGTTGTTTTTTTTTTTAATGGAGGGAAAAGTTGGACAGAATGTAAATACTTGCTGGTTGAAAAAACCTAAAAAATATATAATGGAGGTAGAATTGATAAGCCTTGGTGACATGTAAAGTTTAAGAACAAATAATAAAAAATAATAAAAATAGCTAGCATTTACATAGCATTTTAAAGTTTACAAAGCACTTTACAAATATTTTCTCATTTGATCCTCACAATAGCACAGGAAGGTAGGTACTATTCTTACCTCTAAATTTGCAGATGAGGAAACTGAGGCAGACAGAGGTTAAGTGACTTGACCATGGGTCACACAGTTAGTGAGTTGGTAGGATTTGAACTCATGTTTCTAATCCCAAATCCTGTGGTCTACTCTTTTCATCACTACCTTACTAAGTAAATATTAAAGAATGACTCTGAGGTTGCATATCTGGGCTATGCAAACCTCAACAGATATAAGCAAGTTAAAAAGATAACGAATCCTATTTGGAGCATGCTAAATTTGAGGTTTGACATTTGGTTTTAGATGTAGTTCTAGAATTCAGGGAAAAGATGGAGTTGGATATATGTACATATCGGAGACATCTACATAGAAATGATAGTTGAAACTGTGGGTGGTGATGAGATCACCAAAAGAATGTTACAGAAAGAAGTAGAAATTGAATGAAAGAAAATGAAGATGGCAGTGGTTATACCAGATCAAGCATATACAGAGGATGTTCTTTCAAGAGGTAACACATTTTTGAAGGTATTGAAGGACCAATTCTCAAGATAAAATGCCAAATCATTTGAAATAATGGTATCCTTTATTGCTACCCAAAAAGGTGATGGAGAGATAATCAATAAATACTGACCTAGATGCCTTTCTTGTCTTTATGAGGAAAATCTCCACACATAGCAAGGATATTCCCAGTGAGAACATGAGAAGGGACTAGACAAGCTTTTGCATACAATATCCTACAGCAGACTACAAACATTATAATCACTGACATTGTTTTAAAGATAAGAAGAATAGAAGCTCCCACTGTGATCGTTATGTGTTAACAATAAAAAAGCATTTGATTTAGTAGAGAAAAATGCTTCCTTTAAGGTTCTCCAACAAGATGTCTACTATGTACAGGTTAAGCTCTTAAAATAACTTGGAAGATGTAACAAGGGAGATAATTTTGTTCCACAGGCCCCTGATTATTAACATTAAACAAGGGAGAACACAGAGAGACAGACATATGCTTGCAAAAGATTTTTTGTCTCTTATCGTGGAAGATCTATGCAAAGTCCAAATACAAAAGGGATTTTCTATAGAGAAGGGACTTATCTTATGCATAGGCTTCAGGGTTTTAGTGTCTGTGAATGGGAATAGAAAAAAAAGAAATCTTTATTTCAGTATATTTGAATTCAGTAAAATGATCCTATATATTTGGTTGTATGCATTTAAGAGCATTATTCTGAGAAGAGGCCCATAGGTTTCACCCAACTGACAGAGAGGTCCATGACCACAAAAAGGTTACAAACCTCTACTATAGACTTTGAGAACCTCCTGTTGCTTCAATGTGTGGATGATATTGTCCTGAAAACACTGAACTCTGTAAAACTGCAGCCTACTAAAGGACATTCACTGTGATCTAAGAGTTCAGCCTAGAAAAAAACGGAGTGAATGAAGATTGCCGAGAATCTAGACCACGAGGCCCACAGAGCTGGTCCATCGGTATATACTTTTGGTGCAAGCACTGTAGGGTGAGTTAGGAGCTGAGCCCACAATGAAATAGGAGGGAGCAAGCAGGGTATATTGTGTTTGAGAAAAATAATGTAGCGCTTTCAATAACACAAACATTTCTCTGAAACAACTCATCTTTTTTGATGTTAATATTCTAGGTATACTCCATGACTAGCAATTATGGAACACTGTAATCTATGAAGAATCAAAATTGTGGATATAATTGGTTGGGTCACCCAGAGGACATGTGGGTACTGATTGCAACACATTATCACGTGAATTTTGTGTGAGAAATGGCACAAAAGATATCAATAAAGAAAAGTTAGTCAGCTGGTCATGTGCTTGTATGGGCTGCATTGGTACCCTTATAATGTTAATAGAAATAGAGGAAGGTTCTAAGAATGCTGGTGAAAACACCTTTGGGGATTTATGGAAGAACATACACAAGGATCTCACAGCATGAAAAGGTGGAGATGGATCTGCACCATTAAAGGAAATACTCAAATCAGTAAGATTATAGGTTTATTGAAATAAATAGAATAAATGAGAGGGAGTTAAATGGGGCTAGACATTTAGAGGCACATTTAATTCACTTTAACAATCATTTGTTAAGCATCTATTATGTGCAAGGCACTATTTGGGTTAGTAGAGATAAAAAGAAAGAATGAGGCCTTACTCTCAAAGGGCTTATTCCTTGGTTGGTTGTGGGGCAGGTGTGGGTGTATGATGGACTGTACACAGATAAGTAAATGCAAAATAAATTCCAAATATCCTGGGATGGGGGAAGGATGGCAAGCACTAATGCAACAGGGTCAAGCCCATGACTAATGGAGTCCCCATGCAGGCTTTAGAACATGTACAGACGTTTCTAAAGCTGGTTCCAATCAATTAACCACATGATGGAGAGATGGACTTTCATTGGCTGCTGAGCAACCAGGGGGTGCATTTGAAAGGCACTAACCAACCAAAGCCAGCATTTTCTCTCTCCTGCTTGTTTGTGTTCAAGAGACAGATGTGCTGTAAGCTTTCCCCTTCCCCAGGAAGGCCTGGCCATCCTCCCCTGGGATCACTATGTGTCTCGTGAACATGGACCTCTCTCTTTTGCCTTCTTGTCTTTGTTCTTTCCCACTTTTAGCTAAAAAAAGTATTGGATGTGGCTTCAAACATGTGAACTTTGAAAGGTTAGAATGGCAAGCCATTAGGGTCTGGAAGGCAAAATCTATGCTTGATTTTGCAGCCAGCTAAGATGTCAAAGATTGGTGTTCTCAGTAACTTGGTGCTGTTTGACTCAGTATAGATAAAAGATATTCAAGAAGGAACTACATTTGATTCATTTATCAACTATGCTAATTCAGAAGTAGACTTTGTGGGACAAATACTTTGTAGTAATTTAAGTTTGAGCCCCCTTTTCCTAAAGATTAAGGTATTACAAGAATAATGTGTTGTTAGGAGTTGGGAGGAAGGGTTTGTAACTTCTGTTTTTGCTGTGGCTTTTCTATAAATATCCTGTAAAAAAATTAAGTGTCCTCTATTAAGAAAAAACCTTCATGAAAGCTATTAATGTTAATTGATTAAACGATATTGATATACTAATCACTGGTAATTGCTATTGGGGAGAACACACCAGAATAGGGGCTTGATATGACAGCATTAAAGAAAGATACCTAACCCCTCAGGGGTACCTCTAGAACTCCAATAAAGGAAATGTAGACTCGCTCAGGGAACTGACTCATCAGAGTGGGAACTGGGATAAGGATGACTACATTTAATATAAGATATACTAACATATGGAGGGAATAGACAAAGTAGCATGTAGGAGCTAAACCTTGAAGGGATACTAAAGCTTGGGGAGATGGAGTCAAGATGATAGAGTAACTGGGAGCAGTTTAACTAAGCTCTATATCCAAACTTCTCTGAACAGATTTAGAAAAAGCACCAGACTGATGAATTCTGATGGAGAAATCCAAGAAAAAGCTACAGTGAGGCATATTTTTCCAGTTCAGGTTGATATAGAGAGATAAACTGAGAGGTCTGCAGGCAGGATCTGGCTAGGAGTACCTTGTGGGGAGCATTTCAGAGCAGATGAGGCTATGAACCACAGCAAGCAAAGGTCTCACACCCTTACTCGAGCACCTCCATGAGGGCAGGTGCCAACTGGCAGCTCTGTAGTCTACTCCCCAGATCTGGGTCACAATCCAGGGCAGGCTGAAGAGGGGGCCTTCTTCCCACCTCACCCCTAGTAGTCTCCAGCCCAAATCAGTCTACTTAGAAATAAGCAGGGTGTAAGTAAGTGTGACTCATATAAATTACTTACATTCTAGTACAGGAAAATTATCTTAATGGTAGGGACAGACTGGAGGAAAGAAAATCAAGAAAAGGGAGCTATTACAAAAATCCATATGAAAAGAGATGAGGACCTACATAGAGATGATTACAATGATAGTAAAGAGAAGGGGCTGGATGCTGGAGATATTGTGGAGGTAAAAACAATTGAACTTATTATCTGATTGATTTTGTGTGTGTGTGCGCGTGTGTGCATGCGTGTGTATATGGTGAAAGGTGTAGAAGAATGAAAGATAACTACAATATTTTGAACTTGGGTGACTGGGAGAATTGTGGTACCATTGATCAAAAGAGAAAATTAGGGGAAAGGGCTAGTATGGAGAAGATGATAAGTTAAGTTGTAGATGTTGAATTTGAGGTCCCAGTGGGGCATTCAGGTGGAAGCATCTAGTAGGCATTTAGAAATATGAAATTGGAGTTCTGAAGAGGGACTGAGTGTGAAGATAAAGATTTGGAAATTATCTGCAAAGAGATCATTGAAACTGTGGGCTTGACCAAGTTCACGAGGGAGAAAAGGTAAAGGGACAATAGAAAGTAAAGAGAGAACCTTAGGGAACAACCACTTTTAAGGGGCAGATAGATAATGAGAAGTGCTCAGAACAAAGTCTAACAAAATCAGTCATTGAACAATGTTGCTATTACTGTATACAATGCTCTCCTGTTCTGCTCACTTCACTCAGCATCAGTTCATGAAAGTCTTTCCAGATTTTTCTAAAGTCTGCTTGCCCATCATTTCTTATGGAATAATAGTATTCCATTATGTTCATATACCACAACTTGTTCAGTCATTCCCCAGTTAATGGTCATTCTCTCAGTTTCCAATTCTTTGCCACCATAAAAAGAGCTGCTATAAATATTTTTGTACATGTTGGTCCTTTTCCCCTTTTTATGATCTCTTTTGGATGCAGACCCAGTAGTGGTATTGCTGGATCAAAGGGTATATACAGTTTTATAGCCCTTTGGGCATAGTTCTAAATTGTTCTCCAGAATGGTTGGATCAGTTTACAACTCCACCAACAATGCATCAGAGTTCCAGTTTTCCCACACCTTCAGTGTTTATCATTGTCCTGTTTTGTCTTGTTGACAAAGTCTTCTAATGGGCTTTGAAGCTTAAAGACTTCATGATTCAAGGATTGGTTGTTGAGCTGTAGTTGAGTAGGAGACAAACTGCCCCCTTATCCATCTCTTTCAATTTACCTCCATGAGTCAGGTGAGGGGATAGGCAGTGGTGCCAGTTGTGACTCTGAGCACATGGCCATCTGTCTCTTTTGCATTTTCTTCTTTGATAACCCAGCAGCAATGATAAGATGGATGTGTCCAGAAGCCTGGTGAATTTGAGAGATACAGAGGTTACATTTTAGGCCCCAGAAAACTACATGACCCCTTACAGTGGCGAAGAATGCTGGCTATTAATTCTAAAGAGGCATAGATCTTGGGAGCCCAGTTGAGCAGCTTGCTTAAAAGAGAGCTACATGCAAAGGGGATTTCATGAAGACTTAATGGAGAAAGTATTTCCAATGAAGGAGTTGTGTTACTTGTTTTTTATATGTATTCTCTACCTAATTATTGCACTCTAATTTTATGCCCACTCTCTCCACACATTCTGTATATGTATTTCTAGAAGTGTGTGCCTGAGAATTTATGTGTGTGTAGGAAATATTTTGTACCAAGTGTTCTTGCCATACCTTCTTAGTAAATAAATACTTTGTCTAAAAAGCTAATTAAATTTGCCTGGCTGATTATTAGAGGGAAATGCATGGATGGAGACTTGTCACAGTAGTCTAGAAACCCAGTCCCTTAAACTTAGCCCTAAAGCACTGAGGGTAGTATTCAGCTACTCTTTGGGACCCTTAAACTTCATGTCTGGGGTGGTGTGTGTGTGTGTGTGTGTGTGTGTGTGTGTGTGTGTGTGTAGGGGTTATACTACAGAAAGAAAGTCTAACTATCAAATTTTCTCTTATCCTCTCAGGGTTCATTTTAAGATCCGATCACTGCCAAAATAGGGGATAAAATGGTCAGGAAACTCCTGTTTACCACAGTGCCTGCCACATAGTAGACACTTAGTAGAGTTTACTGGACACTGACTAGTAAGCCTTAGTGATCACAGAACTTTGAAAGCTGTCAGGGACCTTAGGGTACACCAATTCTAAATCCCTAGTTTTACAGTAAAGGAAACTGAGGACCAAAGAGGGGAAATGACTTGTCCAAGGTCACACACCCAACAAGCGACACAGTAAGGATTTGAACCCAAATCCAAAAGGTTTCTCGTTCTATTGCCAAATTTTAGTCGTTCGCTTTTCTCAGAATAATCACAATCAAACCAAACTAACAACTTATAACAAAACTAACAACCGAGCCCCACTGTGTGCAAGGTCCTCCTCGACAACCAGAGGTCCGCAAAGCGATCACTGGATCTACTTCAATACCAAGGCCTTCTGCATCCTCAGCCTAAGGCGTTGCTGACCCAGATTTTACGAAAGGAAACAGGGTTTTTCTGTTCGATTTTTGGTTTTTAAACTATATTTCCAGTCTCACTCCAGAGGTCCTAAGTGCTGATAGTTTACGAGTGAACTCCGCCTCTGTCTCCTAGGTAACATCCCTGACGCACCTTCTCTCGGTTCGCTAGGCAATCCTTCTTCTCAACACGCACGATGTAAATCAAGTTTTCCTCCTCTTCATCTCCTTGACGTTTCCTGATCCTTGTATGGTTTCTGGGCCCAGTCTTCGGAGGCTTAGGCCACCGGGTCCTTGACCCACTTCGCGGCACCCCCACCCCCAACCGCCTGGGGACATCAGTAGTTCATAGGCCCGCGGTGGTACATCAGTCGAGGCTATTCCCCCTGCGGAATTCTGGACACTCTTCACATCCACCTTTTCAAAACCGGCGGACTTCCTCGGTCCCGCCCCCTTAGAGTTCCTACTAGGCAGCTATTTCGCGAGATCATCAGTCCCCCTCTCAGCTCCGCCTCTAGTTTTCCAGTCCCACCACTGCATTGCTGAGCACCAGCACTACCTCGCCCCTCTTCACATCTGGAATTTCTGTATGCCCCTCCAGCAGAGAAGCCGGTCAGCTCAGGGAACTATATAAATAACTATTTCTATGGAACTTTAGGGTTAGCTTAGAGCTTTCCTCATAAAATCGCCCAGCGAGGCAGTTCAATTCAATTAGGTTCAACTCAAGAATATTACTACTAAGCAATCGTCTACTAAGCGCAGACAAAGGTGCGGGGGTATATAAAGACGAAAAGGAGACAGCCCCTAATTTCAAGTAGCTTCCTTCTGGCTGCGGGACGGCTAGGGAATGGGGAAGGAAGGAGGGAGGGAGTCATGTACACAGATCGTTCAGCTGTGATTTTACTGGTTTAGAGAACTTCAAGTGAGAAAATTTGGCCAATGCAGGTTAGCATCTGGTCGGCAATTTATAGTTTTCGAATGCTTAGGGCGCTGAGAGGTTAAGTGACGTACTCTCCTGGTGTCACACAGGCCGGATGTTGTCAGAAGAAGGACTCCGATCAAAGTTTTCCTGACTCCAAGGCCAGCCCTATTTATTCACTTCTCCATGGGGCCTCTCCCTATAGAATATCTCCAGAGCAAATGTAAAATAATTTTAGGGGGTGGTAGTAAAGAATAGCACAAGCCAGGAAACAGAGGGTCAGGAAAGGCTTTCTATAGAAAGGAGTCCCTGAACTGTGTTTTGAAAGAGCATGGGGATCCTAGTAGGTCATCTTCTAAAGAGGTGAAAAGAGAGTGTATCTATATGAAATTGAGTCAAAGAATGTAATTTAGGGGGAGCATATATGTTTTAGGCCAATTTGGCCAGAGCAATGTAGCACGATTGTGTAATCTGGAAAGGTAGGTTGGAATGTGATTGGGAAGGGTTTGTGTCAGACAGTGACTTCTATATCTATCTTGTCCTGGGGCAATAGGGAGTCAGTGACCTTCTTGAGCTAGAATGACATGCTCAGACTTGTGCTCTAAAAATAATAATTTATGCTATCTCAGGGAAGGGGGAAGTGAGAGAGGAAGAAAATTTGGGACTCATTTTTTAAAAATGTTAAAATTGTCTTCAAGTGTAATTGAGAAAAACAAAATATTTTAAAAAGAAATATTTGACTGCTGTGGAAGATGGACTGGAGAGGGGAGAAACTGGATACTTGGGAGATCAATTCTGAGACTATTTGCAAGCGTTCAGTCAAGAGGTATTAAGGGCCTGGAATAGGGTGGATATGAGTGGAGAGTAGTTGAATGTAAGACATCTTGTTGAAATAGAATCATTGGATACTTGACATGTGATTGGGTGTTGGGGTTAGAAAGAGTGAAGCATTGAGGATGACGTGAGGTTTCAAACTTAGGTGAGTTAAACAGTAGTGAAAGGGATATCAATGACCTCTATAGATGAGTAAACTGAGGCTCAGAGGAGTTGTGACGTCCCCAATATAATTCGAACCCCACTGCATACCAGTTCGATGATTCTTTATGCTCTGTATCTTCGAAGAGCACATAGCATACATGATGGTAGGAGAGAACTGTTGTGGAGAGACCACTCCAATGCTGTGTATTTTCAGTATTCCCAAAGGCGCGATATTCGAGCAACAAAGTCAACGTCTTCCTTCCACACTCAGAGACCATCGCTGTCCCCAACTCACGTTCTCTTTCCCTCCTCCTCTCTTCTCCCTTCCTCTCCCCCTTCTACAGGAGGCAAAACCTAATCTATACTAAACAGCTCTAGTACTAGAACTTCATATGAATTGAAACTCCGGGGTTGAGGCTTCTCTTTAGCTGAATATATCTTCCCCTCTGCTCCCCACTTTCATGTGTTTCCAGTTTTCTTCATACACCCGCCAGCCCCAGCCCTCGGCGCCACGGTGGCGCTGGCTGTGGTTGTGACAGGGTCCCCACCCTCATCAGCCCAGCAGCCTGTAATCAGGAGCTGAAGTGACGTACAGCTGGGGACCAGTCAGTTCTTCCCGCCCCCGCCCTGGTTTATACAATTCGATATTAATCCCCTTGAGGCAGAGATTTCGGGGGCCACCACACCTGCCAGGTAGCCTGACCGGATGTGAAGAGGAAGAAGAGATCGGGAGGGGTGGGGAAAAGCGGACCAGATATGTTAGAGACAGATGTGCGTTCTCAATTTATCAATTTCTGGCTTTTTCCCATGGATAGGGAAAAGAAGAATGGAATGGGGACGGGGATGGGAATGGAAATGGGGATGGAAGTTTAAGAACATGATTCATTCCTAGGTTAGCACAACCTATGGGAGAGGCACAGAAGACGAAGATGCGATCTTCATGGAACTCACAGTCTAGCAGAGACTGGAAAAGTAACAGATTAACGCAGGTAGCATCTGGGCCCCTGTTCCACTACTACTGTGGGGAATCTGACTCAGACTTGCCTAGCCTGTGGTCAGGAGGCAGGAGCATTCAACAATGATTCTCTCTGGCTTCCCTAGTCCCCTAGTCTTCCATTATCTTGGTCTCATCCAAACCACCCTTTTTCCTTCCCCAGTATTCCAGTTCCTCAGTCTGCCCGGACGCCCAGTCTTCCAGTCTTCTCTAATACCTCTCTGTCCCAGCTTTTCTGTTTCTCCTAGACTTCCAACATCAAAGCCTCAGTCTTAAAGACCTCTTGTCTCCCCACCTCCCAGCTCCGTCTTCCGTTCTCCCAGATCCTCAGCCCGATTATTTTGGCAGCCCCATCCAATAGTTACACAGAGCCTCTAGTCTCTTCAATCGTCTCATTCTCTCAGTTTCCCAGTCTCGTGTCTTCCAACCGTTAGGTTATCTTGTCTTTCAGTTCCGTAGTCTCTCAATTCCCGGCCCCCCCACTATCCCCACCCCCATCCCCGGAAAACAATGTCCAGCTCTTGGCCTCCCTCCCCGACTCCCATCCATCTCTCCAGGACTTGGGGTGTCGGGTTACAACGCCTTGGCTCACTCACTGTAACCTTGGGCCGTTTGAGGCTAGGGGCGGGAGGTGGGGGGTGACCAGCTAGGTCTGGGCTGCTGCGAACAGGAGGCCTTAGTGTGGGGGGAGGGGGAGGTTGGGCGCCAAGAGGGGGCTACGTCGCGAGGGCGGAGAGAGGGGGCGGAGGAGCGGCTCTCACAGTTGCTGTCCTCAGGGTTTCTTCAGAGAGCCCGGGGCCCAGAACCGAGTTGGGTCTGGGGGCCTAACAGACAACGCTGTTTGCTCAGACGGTTCGAGCATCCTCACAGCCTCAGGCGCCAATCCCCTAGTTCCTTGCCTAGAGCTGCAGCTGTTCACTGGGGACCAAAAACAAGGTGAGTGTCGAGGGGTAGGGGGCAGGGGGAGAAAACCTAAGAGAACAGCGGGGCGGAGTTAGTTGTGGCGCACAATTGCAACTCCATCCTCTAGCTCTCTCCCACTCGCTGCCCCCTCTCCCCCCCAAATCTGGTCCAGTCTTCTTCATGGCAGTGACAGGGGATTATTCCCCCACCCGTCCCTTCCCCGCCCTCCAAAGGCAAGAGTCAGAGAAACAGAGCAGTTTCCTCTCTTTTTAAGTGGGTGAGTACACTCCTAACTCCTTACCAGAGATCCTTGGTTTATGTGACCTTGAAGGAGACCAGCGACTTCTAGTGGGCCAGTGGTTTAACAAAAACTCGGAGTCCCTAAGAGCGAGGTGTGCAGAGAGAGAGAGAGTCTGTACTGCAGGAAAGCGGACACTGAGGCCTAACTCAGTGGGCATTTGTGAAGGCTGAGGGAATGGGGAAGAACATCTTGGCGAGATGAGATCGTTGAAAAGGATAGGGAAAAGCAGACAGGGAGGCCAAAGAAAATCCAGCGTTTGGAAGCAGAAGTTGTGCATTAGAATGAGAAAAGTATAGTTTGGAGGATGTGGATGGGACAAAAATAGGTTTGGAGAGATGAATGGAATGGGGCAGATTTGGGGAATGGGGGAGATTTGGGGAATGGGGCAGAGGAAGGACAGTGTTTCGGTTCCTAGGAAAAGAGGAGGGCCAGGGAAGACAAAATTAGGAGAATCTGACCATTTCCTATTTGGGCCCTGACCTCTCCTCCCCCTCCCCCTCTTCTCTCTCCCACAGTTTCCAAAAGGGTAATGTCTGGGACACAGGGGGCTGAGTGACAGGCTCCAGTGACCTCTGACGATGTCTCGGCCGCCGGTGGTCCTGGCCCTGGCTCTGGCAGTCCTCTTGCTCCTACAGCCTCTGCCTCCCGCCAGCTCCCGCCCACCCCCAAGCCCTGACTACCTGCGGCGTGGCTGGCAGCGGCTACTGGATGAGGGAGAGGGCTGTGGGCCCTGCCAGCCCGAGGAGTGCCCCACGCCGCGGGGCTGCTTGGCAGGG
Organism: Potorous gilbertii; assembly: GCA_028658325.1. Classification (NCBI taxonomy): domain Eukaryota; kingdom Metazoa; phylum Chordata; class Mammalia; order Diprotodontia; family Potoroidae; genus Potorous; species Potorous gilbertii. The sequence continues at coordinate 549,742,137 of CM053769.1, forward strand.
CGTGTCCTGGACGCGTGCGACTGCTGCTGGGAGTGTGGCAACCTGGAGGGTCAACTCTGTGACCTAGACCCAGACGGCCACTTCTATGGGCGCTGCGGGGAGCACCTGGAGTGTCGGCTGGACGCAGGCGGGGACCTGCAGCGCGGAGAGGTGCCCGAGCCCCAGTGCCTCTGCCGCTCTACAAGTCCGCTCTGCGGTTCCGATGGGCGCACCTACGCGCAGATCTGCAGTTTCCAGGAGGCTGCCCGAGCCTGGCCACAGGCCAACCTCACTGTAATGCACCCTGGACCCTGTGAGGCGGGTACGGTTTGCCCGACTGGGTTTCCCCTCCCCCACTTGGTCTCAGTTCTATCCTCTAATTCTAGAAAGAACTCAAAATCCTCGTCTCAAATCCAGAATGGGGAACCATCCTCAATTCTCTACCATGGAACCTCCTCTCCACCCCACTCCCCACTCTGTACCTGGAAGCCATTCCACCCCATTAACTCCCTACTCTGGAGTATATTCCCTATTCAGCCTCTGAGTCTCTTCCTCATAGTCCAGAGTGGAACCTTTTAAATCTAGGCTTCAAGAACTCAGGATGTACTTCTCTACTTGAACCCTGACCCCTCTCCCTTCCTTAGCACCTTTGGGAGAGAGCAGGAATTTTCCCCCTTAATTTTCTCCTACCATCAGCATGTGTACTCTGGTGCTTACCCTGCCCCTCCCTCACTTTGTTTTCAGGTGGATGGTGCCAGGTGCCTGTCCATAGTACTATATGCGTATTAGGTGCAGTGAAAGATCCATGTCCAATTATGCAAGAGTATTCTTGGCGTGATAGACATACCGACAAACAAGCTGTGTCCTCAAATGCTCTCAAAGACAGAGGATGGGGGGAGGGAAAAGTGAGGGCTCAGTGTAACCAGAGCCAACCTAACTCCATTGTTTCTGTTATCCTGGGAGCCAGTGGGTAAGGAATGGGGGTGGGGGTTCATCCAGGAGGGCAGTGCCAAACCCTGAGATTTAAAGCCTGCAAAACGGGAGTAGAAGAGAAGACTCAGACAGCAAAGAATTAGCTGCCAGACTGTATTCTGAGCTCTGTGCTGCCCCCACACCTAGGGTTTGGCAAAAGGTGTGTGTGGATGCTCCTCTGGCTTCCCTCTCTACTCCCCCTTCCCCAAACCCATTCCAGTTCTAGGCTTGCTTTGGAGGATTTAGTGACTTTCTCTTCCCGAGGGGGGCTGGGCTCAGTGTTAGACTTGGCTGTGAGTCTACTGGCAAACAAACCCCAGGGGTCCGGGGCCCCCCTCCTTTTCCCCTTCTGGCTTCCTGTCCCAGGGCCTCACTGGTGTCAAGTTTTCCCTCTGCCACATGGAAACCTAGAGTGTGTGGGGGAGGGGAATCTGAGTAACTCTGAGGGAACCCAGCCAGGTGTGAATGGGGGTAGAAGGCAGAAGTAACAGGGAGGTGGGCTCTGACACACTGGGAAAGGAGAATGAATCCCAGAGTCACTGGTGTGTGTGCGCGTGTGTGTATGTTTGTAACTTGTATGTTGGGGGTCAGGAAGACAGGATCCTAAAGCATCCCCATGACCTAATTTTCACCTGTAGAACCTCAAATCCTGTCCCCACCTCGGGATGTGTGGAATGTGACTGGGCAGGATGTGATATTTGGCTGTGAGGTATTCGCTTATCCAATGGCCTCCATTGAGTGGAGAAAGGATGGAACAGAGGCACTGCTACCTGGAGATGATCCCCATATCTCCGTGCAGGTGGGGGCCTTGATGTGGTGTGTGAGGCAAGAACAGATCTCATCTCTTTAGAAAGGGGAGGCAAGGCTAGACCTCAGGTCTGTGCAAGAGAGATAGGAAATAGACTTCATGGAAATGTGTGTGGGAAGGGAAAGACTCCATCTCTGGGCTTAACGGTGAGGAACAGATTCCATCTCTGGGGGAAGGGACAAAAACCAGATTCTATTTCTATAGGAGGGAAGAACAGACCCCATCTCTCAGAAGGAAGTGGGGGTGGGGCAAGGAAAAGGAACAGATCTCATCTCCATAGCAGACCATCTTTAAGGGTACAGGGAGCTTCTCAGACTCTACAGAGGATTTCTGGGGGTGGGAGAGCAACCTCCACCAACTTCTTGTCTTACTCCAGTTTAGGGGGGGTCCACAAAGGTTCGAAGTGACTGGCTGGTTGCAGATTCAGGCTGTTCGCGTGAGTGATGAGGGCACTTATCGATGCCTTGCCCGAAATACCTTGGGCCAGACTACAGCCCCAGCTAGCCTCACAGTGCTCACCTTGGGTAAGGGGAACATTTCTCTTCTTGCCCCTCCTTATTGGTTCCCCCATTGGTTCCAAATGTGTTGTGTGAGATGCCATGGGGAGAAGTTTTGGGGTGTTCTTGAAGCTGAAAATGGAACAGCCCTGGGAGGAGGGGCAGGAAACAATACCAAGTGTACCTGAGTATGAATCTGTGCCTATTTCTGTGAATATATTTAGGCACCTACCCTGGTGCATTTGTGAAAAACAAAACAAAACAAAACAACTCCCTCTCTTACTGATGTACAATGAATTTTCCTTTCATCCTTTGTTTTTGCAGAGCAGCTGAACAACACAACCATCCCCTTGCTTAATTCTTTGAGCCCAACCCTTGAAGAGGAGGCTGACAGTGAAGAGGGGGATGACTATTACTAGACCCTGTGCCCACCTTCAATGCCCTCACTATGGCTCCCTAAAGTAGTGCTCCACAAATGGTTCCTGGACCAGTTACTTAGCTATGTAAAGCAATGATGGTTCCATCGCCTTTTTCCTTCCCAAATGATCTGTGCAGTGGAAGGCTGGGGAAGGTGTAGGACATCTTCCTCCAGATTTCTTTGAATTGGAGATGTCAGTAACCAATCTCTTGGGGTGAAGGTTAAGGGAGAAGTCCTTTTAGTGACTGATCCCTTTCCTGTTCACCAGTCCATAAAGAGGTATCATGGAGGAACAATGGTCTTCAGCAGACAGTGAACTAAAAAGTCTGGGTCCTTTGCTGGAGTGGCCTAGATCCCAGGAAACACAGACTTGAAGGTAGAGGTGGCACATAGACACATAACTATGACTCTTACAGGAATCTTGGAGATAACCTAGCCCTGGAATTGGAGGTGAGGACAGAAATGGGACTCGTGGCTCCATCCTGAGCAGTTACCCAGACTGCTAGTGTTTGACCAAAAGCACGAGGAAGCCTTTTAATGCTCAACTTGGGGTGAAGGGAGAGAGCTGGGGCTGCTCTGCCTCCACTTTGGTCAGTGTCCTGACACCCCAAGAGCACAGACTGGCTTCACTACTATGACCTTACATGCTCCCCTCCTTACCAACATACTCCTACACCTTTTCCTATCTAGCTCCTTTTCCTTCTGTAGCTGACTCCTCCCCCACGAAACCTCTGATCTCACCACAAACCATCGTCTTCTATCACACTCGAACAAGTTGTATTTTATAACTTATTAAGTGTTTTCCATGTTGTTTCTGCTATTGTCTGTATAGGTCTCATTTTGTTTTATTACTTGTGTAAATGTCTTAACCTTTTTTACTAGATTGTGAGCTCTTAAAGGCCAGGCAAGAAAACTCTGATGTATTATCCACCTTTGTATTCTGGCTCAGCTCCCAGCCTTGCATATACATAAAAAAAAGATGCTCAACAAATATTTTTTGAATGAATATAGTGAATATGCTCAAACACAAAGGGGTTACAAACACACACTCAGAATTCAGAAGAAGCCTTGGAAAAAATTCTACAGTCTGATCTCCAGCACCCAAGCCAGTACTTTGTACATAAGAGGTGTTTCATAAACGTCCTTTCAGTGTTGAACAACGTCCCATATTAAAATGCCTAAGACCATACATACAAATAGACATTTATTCATATTATCTCACCAGGAGATGTAATTAGCCTGGAGCTTCAGACACATGCTGACCAGATGACTTTTCCACCCCAAGAGGGCCTCCCAGGGGAGAATGGGGGGGGGTTCTTTAGGGAATTATTGAACCTGGATCTTTTAAGGGGAGTTCCTTATAACTGCTTTGTGTCTTGCGTCCTCACGCTAAACCTTGGAGAGCAGATTCAGGTCCCAGGTCCTGCCAGGAGGTGTTTCCTAAATCAAGGATAGAGCATGTGTGTGTGTGTGTGTGTGTGTGTGTGTGTGTGTGTGTGTGTTGCAGCTTGGTCCAGGTTAGTTGGATGAGATTCTCTCTGGATGTTCCTCCTTAGGTGGTTTAATGGAGTCTTCCAATCCCTTTTGAAATGTGAGCTCTTCTGGTTTCCAAATGGTGACCTTCCTGAGATCTAGCTCTTGATTCTGCCCACCCCTTCCTCACCCAGCCCCACCCTAGCTCCAGTTTTTGTTAATGAGAGACTAGGCAAGCCAAAAATAACACTGGGACATGCATTCCTTGCCCACAGATTTTTCTGTTTTTGGAGGGAGGTGTGACCTGGAAAGTATTCCCAAATTATAGGAATCTTCTTCATCTCTGAATTTCTTTCCCAGCTGGAGCTGAAATTGAACTTGGCCCTAGAGCTGATGGTGAGACTAGAAATAGGAAAGACTAGAGACTCTGGGATCCATGCCTGAGAGGCATCCAGGAGGGAATTGGCTAGGAGCCTGAGATAGCCTATTAGTATTCAATGGGGTAGGGTCCAGGAGAGAGGGTTGGTGTTACCCTGACCCCACTCTGCTTCACCTCTGATTAGGGAAAGGGGAAGAAGTGGAACAGGATGATCATGCCCCTTTCCTAAGATAGAGGTTCAGTCCTCATCTACATTCCTTCACTCTGGCTCCTTTTCTGGTAGTGAGGGATGGGAATTCCTAGCAGGACCTGGCCTAGAATGGGGCTGATATGAATTTTGGCTGTTGATTCCTAGAGCCCTGGAGGTACCTAGGCCCTGGCATGAGCATGTCTGGCTAGATAAGTCTAATGATAAAAACAGGCAAAATTGTCATTGGCTCTCCCAGAATTCAAGAGTTGTCACTATCCCACCCCCACTTCCTCCTACTCCCTGTATGAGGGTGTCATTCACTCCACAACTATTAATTGAATATCCCCTGGATATTAGGTGCTGTGCTCCTAAAGAAAATGGATATGATACTTGGGGCCTGAAGAGATTATCTTTAGGGGACCTGAAACACTATACAGTATTGCAGTGAAAAAATGTTCATAATATATACATATACATGTATACACACACACACACACATATGCCATTCTCTCCTCCTGGATACTCTTTCCCTCATGAGGTTTCATGACATTTCTTGGTTCTGCTCCTTATCCAGCTGCTCCTTCTTGGTCTTCTTTGCTGAACTATCATTCATGTCCTGCTCCCCCTACCCTTAAAACTATGAGAGTATCCCAAGACCCTGTCTTGAGTACTCTTCTCTATGCTCTGTCTCTGACTTCATTACCCTCCTATGACTTCAGTTATCATCTGGCCCCAGTCTCTCTCTTGAGTGCCAATCCTGCATCCTTAACTGCCTATTAGACATTTCTACCTGGATGTCTTAAAAGCATCTCAAACCCAATATATGTTGAATAGAATTCATTTTCTACCCCCCCCCCATCCCTTCACTCCTCTATTCCTATCTTCCCCATTTCTGGAAGATACAGCCATCCTCCCAATCTCCCAAGGTCCCAACCCCAGAGTCATAGTAGTGGACTCTTCCTTTCCCTTCCTTATTCATACATCCAATCAGTTGCCAAGTCTTGCCATGCCATCCCTATACCACCTCTCAAATTCATCTCTCTACCTATATAACCACCACCCTAGTTCAGGTCCCCCATCACTTCTCTCCTGGGTTATTATAATACCCTCCAAATCCATCTCCCTTTGTGAAGCTTCCCTCTTCTCCAATCTACCCCTCTCCTCCACCTGCCAAAGGGATAATTCTAAAGCACAGGTTTGAAACTATGTCACTGCCCTCCCCAAACTCAAGTTGCTTCTTATTATAATATAAACTACAAATTCCTCTGGCATTGAAAGCCTTTCGTAATGTCTCTAGACTGTCTTTCCAGACTTAATATACATCACTCCTCTACACAGAAGCCAAACTGGCCTTCTTGCTGTGGAAATTCAGTCTCCCATCTCTGTGCTTTCCAACAGCCTGTCTTCCTCACCTTAACCTCTTCCAATCCCTGGCTTTCTTCAAAGCTCATCTCAAGTATTACCAAAAACATGGCCCTTTCTTGAATTCCCTGGTTGCTAGTGCTAGACCAATAATCTTGTATTCAGGTTTATGTATTTTTAATTTACTTATATGTGTATATATCGATTCGTTTATAGAATCTAAGTCCTTTGAAGACAAGGGTTTTTCCTTTTTTGTTCACAAAAATCGCCTGCTAAAGCTCCTGACACGTAATAGGTGCTTAGTAAAGTGATTGATCTTTCAGATTTAGGGTCTGAAGACCTGGTTCTGGAACTAACCTATCTTGGGCAAGTCTCTTCCTTCAAGACCTCAGTTTCCTTATTTGTTAAAGGAGGGATTGGAGTAAATCTCCAGAAAAAAATCTAAATCCTGCATTTCTGCCCCATCCTGAGATCCCGACTCCTGCGTCCCAGAGGACGAGGACGCCACCTGGTGATCATTTGTGACCTCTTTTTCATCTCTAGAGTGCGGAGATCGCCGCTAGGAAAGGGTTGCTCGCCTCTTCTGCATCTCTCCGAGGTTAAAGCCTCTGGGGAGGTCCTATGTCGCCAAATCCTGCTCCTAGGTGGACTGGTATTCCGGGTGGACAGGCCAGCCGGTTCTGAGCTGTGTTCGGAGCTGCGTCTGGCGTCAGTCTTCCCCTCCGCAGCCCTCTGCCCTGCAGCCTTATAATCAGTGAGGCTGGGAGAAGGTGGATGCCCCCTCCTCCTCCTCCCCTTCCCCCTCCCCTCCTCCTCCTCTTCCTCACCTCCCCCTCCTTCCTCACCTTTTCCTCCTCCTCCTCCCCCTTTCCCCTCCTCCACCCTCCCTCTCCACCTCCTTCTCCTCCTTCTCCTCCTCCTCTTCCTCCCCCACTCTCTTCACCGCCCTCCCACGCCCCCCAAGCCTGCCTCGGCTCGGGGCGGCGAGCGGGCTTTAATAACGTCGCTGGAAAGTGACACGCGATTTATTATTAAAGCAAAGCGGGGCGCAGGGACGGGAAGAGTTTAATAAACGCGCGCTGCTGCCGAGGATTATTCACGGCAAATAAACGAGAACACGAGCGGTGTTTTAATAAATAATTTCCCACTGTTCCCAGGGGAAGAGAGGGGGAGGCGAGGAGCCGAGTCGCTGGTCTCGCCTCCCCGAGGGACCCAGGGGTGGGTCCCGCGCTCTCTGCCCGGAATCGGAGCCCCCTTAGTCCAGGAGCCTCCCTCCCCAGGCGACCTGGGATCAGTAAGGGCTCCCCAGGGGATGTGGGGAAGGAAGTGCGAAACTTTCCTCTGCTCGCCTGAGATCCGGCAGGCCTTTGCCCAGCCCCAATGCCCTGCCCCAGTCCCTCGTTTCCCCCAACCTCCCTCACCCCGCCCCAGGTCCACCCCCCCCCCCACGCCCCCACTAGCCTGTCCTAAGCTCAGAAGCATTTTGCTTTGGAGAAGACTAAAGGACTTTCCTTCCAGTACCAAAGCGGGGTTCTGGAGATGGAAGGTTTAATGGGAGAGGGGGGCTTAAGAAAGAGGGTTTGCGTCTCCAGAATCTGGTCCTTCACTTTCCTCTACCACAACCACTGCTGGAGCCCCGGTTCCCCTGGCTCTGGGTGTGTTCGAGGCTGGAGATGACTGAGAGACTATCCTCGACTGCTGAAGTTGACAGCTCCTGTCTGCCCGGAGACTCCTGCACTCAGATACTAATTAATGATTGAGGAACACCTCAATATTGGGGACGCTGGGGGAACCCTCAAAACGGAGGCCCATCTGCGTACAGCTTAGAAATCAGAAAGAGAGGCCCCTGGACCCATCCTGGGGACATCCTATTGGAGGTGTGGATGAAACCGAACTCATTTCCCCAGACCGTCTGAGCCTGTGGCGTGACTGCAGCTCGGTCTGCCATGAAACTCCTATGGGGACCTTGGGGTAGGAACTCCGGAGCCACTTAAGTGGATGAAAGAGCTCCATCTGGTGGTCAGAAAACTGGGACCCAGGCATCTGCGCAGTACTTTCAGTCCGGCAAAGGAAAATAAGTTATCAGGCCCTTTCGGACCCTAGGCTGGGTCACAGTTTGAATAAATGTATTATATGTATTTAAGTGCATGAAGACGTGTAAGGATATGTACTTGTGCACATATGAACGATGTTCTCTGACCACACAGAATTCTGTATTTAGAACTGAAAGGAGATCTCAGAGGTCTTGTAGACTAGCTCATTTAACAGATAGGTAAACTCTGGTCCTGCCTAGAGCCACAATATAGCCCAGGACAACTCTAGAATTAGAATTCTAAATGTAAATTCTAATTCCAAATTCCAAATGGGGCTGACTATCCATCTAGGTGGCTCAGTGGATAGAGTATCAGTTTTCTTAGTTCAAATCTGACCCCAGACACTTACTAGCTGCGTGACCCTGGGCAAGTCACTCAACCCTGTTTGTCTGTAAAATGAACTGGAGAAGGAAATGTCAAGTCATTCCAATATCTTTGCCCAGAAAACCCCAGATGGGGTCACAAAGAGTCAGAAATGACTGAACAGTTAACAGTTGGCTATCTACTACCTCACACAGACTGTACAAGGAGGACCTTTGCATTTGTAAGTATTATAGATTATGTATTCATATACATATAAACACATCTCTAATTGCAAGGGTGTGTGTGTATATATGTATATATATATATATATATACATATATACACACACACACATACACATACATGGAACACTGTTCTGCGTACATGCCTCTTGTATTGCTTATTCTCTGTATGTAGCTATATGGGTGTACATCATAGTTCTTCAGAGTGCATAGGCCAAATGTTGTTAGTACATATGGTCTACCCTCTACACACAAATATGATGCACATATTATAAGAATCTGCATGCTTAAACCCTTCATATGTGAGTTAATTTATGGGTGCATGTTTGTTATTGGGGGATGGGAGGGATACAGGGACTACTAGGCTCCAGACTTCAGGACTCTCTGTATTGAATCTCTCCTTCCCCCACCCCACCTCCAACATCTATATAGTGTACTGACTAATCAAGCCTTGGGGGATAGGCAGGAGGTGGTGAATTCTGGGAAAATTCCCTCCCTCTTCCTATATTTTCTCTTTCCTACCTGTGGTCTGCTTCTCCCTCTAATCAGGGGATGGGGGTAGAGGTTAGGATTAGAGTTTTTAAAAGGGAAAGATACCGACTAAGACTCAGATGTCTGAAGACTATGTTTCCTGGACTTTGACCAAACCCTGTACTTTTCTAAGGAATGGTCAGTTGAGGTTACGGAGAGGAGAATCAATCCAAAGCAATAATCAACAGGCCTAGAAATACCCTGGGAGAGGGCCAAGGATAGGTGTCTTAGTGGGGCAGTGAGGAGGCCCTGAGGATCAGTGATAGGGAAACTAAGAGGGCTGTGATAGAACCTTGTGCTTGAAAAAGTGATATAGTCCTGTTGGGAAGGTGGTTTTGGGGAGGGGGCAATGATGGGGGCTCTAGAAAGAGTCTACAGGGCCCAGAAGAGTCAATGATATGGTACCAGGGACAAGGATGCAATTTGAGGAAAGGCAGAGATGTGAAACTGGGGAAGGGTTGTAATGGGATAGAAGAGTTACCTATCTCTCTGCATCCCCCTCCACCATCCCAGAACCCCCAGTGACTCGGCATGGCATTGTTTCTTGACCCAGCTGAGCCAGATATGCTTAGAAGGAGCTCCATGCTTCAGGGCTAAGCTAAACTTAGATGAATCACTGCCCCGGGTGAGGCAGGGTGGGGCTGTCTCTCACAGCCGCACTGTCCCATGAAGTTGCTGGTCTATGTGATTCCTACAACAGCCCCAGGTCAGGAAGCACTCACAAAGGATGAGCTGGGGAATCTTGCAAAGAAGTCCTTGAACTCTGTCTTTTAGCCCCCTTCCCATCCCCTTCCCCCCAGCTCAGTACAGTAAAGATAACTCTTAAATCTAATCTCCCCTGAATTTTTCCCATCTTTCCCTCCTTTCTTCCTTCCCTCCCTTCCTTCCTTCCCCCTCAAAATTTCTCTTTCTTTCTCTGTTCTTTCTGCCTATTTGTTGCTGTCTCTTTTTCTTTCTCCCTCTTTCATCCTGTCTCTATGACACCCCCTCCCTCCTTCTCTCCTCCTCCTCATTCTCTCTCTCCTCCCTCCCCCTTTTCTCCCCCCCCCGTGTCTCTCTCTCTCTCTGTCTCTCTCTCCCCTCCCTCTGTCTCTCTCTCCCTCTCTCTCTCTCTTTGACTGTGTGTCTCTGTGGGGATGACTTTTTGGCCCTACCAAGGTCACAAGGCTTCAAGTCACATCAATAAATCATGGCCCATATCTCCCCCTCATTTCTCATCTCCGTACAATGTGTTTAACATACTCATGATGTCTCAATGTATTGTGTTTTCAAAACCTGGATTTCCCATATTTCCTATGTCCTGCATGCTCCAAGGTCTTCATGTCATACTACCCTTAGACCTTTACTCCCCACCTTTACCCTCATCTCTTTTCTCTTTCCCTGTCTGGGGAAGGATCTTACAATATTGGGCCTTGGATTCTTTCCTGAGAAGATGAATTTACTTTGGCTGGTGGGGGGGGGAGGGGAAGAGTAGTGGTTCCAGTGGTGGGGGTGGTGGAGGTTTAGGCTCATTAAGGGAGCTGAGACCTTGAACCCAAAGTTAGAAGTTTCCTGAAAAAATATATGGGTTTATTTCTGTCCCTTTAGTCAATCCCAAGTGAAGAAGGCTTTGGGGCAAAGCAATAGTGGGGAAGGCCTTTGGAGGAAGAAGAGGGAGTAGTCAGTGACTGATTTTTCAAATAACTTTTCCTCTAGCCCCCACCCTGGGGTACAGATCAGAGCCTTCCTGTGGACTCCTATGTCAGAATCAGGAACTTAGATGGGGGTGGGGGAAAGCTACCCCTCCTCCACTTTCCATTCATCTCCTTTATCTGTGGTGCTGAAGGGCCTGAGCTCCACTGGGGCTGCTGATGGGGAACAGAGACAGGTCCAAGCGGAAGCCATCAGGACCTTGCAAGGCCTGAGCCGCCAGTGGGGCCTGGGGGTCAGTGAAGACAGATAAAGCTCAGAGTAGCTGTTGCGGGGGGGTAGGTGGGAAAGGAAGAGAACATCTTTCAGACCCCAAAGCAGGGACAAGGAGAGGGCTTTTCTTGGGGCAAGGGAGGGGGAAGGGAAAGAAGCCAGGCTCCTTCTCTGTGACATTTGAGCCCACTCTGAGAGAGTTACTAGAAAGGTGAGCCCACTGTACAGAAGAAATCACTGAGAGCTCTCTTTTTAGGTAGACCTGGAGAAAGAAAGCAGAAATACTGGGGCTAGGACTGAGATCGCCTCCTCCATTACTCCCTCCTCCTGGATGCCTTGATGCCTTCCAATCCTAGGAACAGAGAACTGAGATGGGGAACCCCCTTGTGTGGAGAGGAGTGGGGGGTGGGAAATAGTCCAGGGTCTGGGGCACCATGGATTCCTCAGCCCTGGTAAGTTTCAGGGTTTTGATATAGGAGGCACTGAGTATGAGGAGTCTTGTGGGCAGAGAGCTCAGAGAGGGGGTGAGTACTCAGGAATAAACCAGGGATTAAGGTCCAGATCTAGAAAAAGTGGGGGTCTATGGACTGAGCTGGAGTATGGAAGCCTGGAAAAGGGAAGGCATGAGACAGGAGAACCGGGCTGTGTTTGAAGGGAAGGAGGTGAGTTGAGGGATAGTTTTTCCCTGTAAGAATGGGAAATTATGTTAAAAGATCCTGCAGTTTTAGATGATGTTTTAATTAAGTTTGAAAGACTGGGTGCCTCCCTGGGTACTTCCAAGGGTAGTGGTGCTGCCACCATTTGTTTTCCACTTTTTCCTTTTAAAGACAATTTTATTAAATCACTCTGTTTTCATTCTGGTTTGAACATAGAGCATTTAAAAGGGAAAAGTAATTATTTCCACCATCACCCCCTTTTTTTCAGCTGTGGAAGGGGGCTGGGAGAGACTGGAAAGGGAAGGAGGACTTGTCCACAGGTCTCCCATATAACTATTCTCATCCCTCCCTCCCTTCCCCCCACCAAACATACACATTCATACTGATACACCTATGGAGACACACACTCCCACAGACACATTCTTCTTCACACACAAGTACACAAAAAGATATACTTATAAACACACTCTTATAAGCATTATAAACATTTCCTCAAAATTCACAGATCACATATACTCATCCTCACAACATGCACATACTCACAAATACACAATCTGACATGAATAATAGTCACTTTCACAAACACACAGCTAGATATGATACACTCTTACAAGTTGGAAGAATAGGGAGAAATTTGTGTGGGGTGGATAAAGTAGGGAGATGAAGAGATATGTTTGGCAAGAAAGAAGGGGATAGTGTTTGAAATTACAGGATTTACAACTGGAAAGACCTTTGGATATATTCTAATCATTTCATGGATAAGGAAATTGAGGCCCAGAGATTGAGACATTTCTAAAATCACATAGCTACTACAGCTAATAAATAGTGGAGGTAAATAACTCATATTTCTCTAACTCTGAATCATTGTTTTCTATCATACCCCAGCTGCTGACTTCTCAATGGTTCTGCAACCTCTCTGTCCCCAAGCATTTCAGATCTCCCATATCCCCAGCACTGATCTGAGCCCTTCCCTCCACCTTGGAAAGGTACCTAAGGTAATGGCAGGATAGTCTCCATCATCCCTAACTAAACTCCTCCCTGCCTGCATATCTGACCTTTTTCTGAAGGGTGGGGGGACTGTGTGAGGTGGATTCTGCGAGTCTACCCCCAACCAGGTGTTTGTTTCTGGAACCCGTAAACAATGACAAAGGAATGGAGGAAATAGGCAGCATCAGTGATTTCCTGCTGTCACCAGAACCGAGAACTAAACGTCCTGTGAATCCTGTTCCTGGAGCCAGAGGGGTTAATTCTGTGGACTCTCGCCTCTTCCCCCCACCCCCCAACTCCCCAGCACGGCTGGTACATTCAGGGCCGGGCTCCGAGATGTACCTGTATTTTGTCTTCATCTGTCACCCCTCCTGACAGTCAGATACATCTTGGATGGGGGGCGGGGGGAACCATCATTAACCTCTGCAGTCCGATCCCTAAGCGCCACCAAAGCCGAAGCTGCAGCAAGTCTGAAAAGGGGAGAGGAAGAGGCAGAAGGAAAAGTAATGGAAAAGGAGAAAGAAACAGTGAGAAGGAAAGGGAAAGGGGGATACGCACGACACACAGAGACAGAGATAGAGCTAGAGGCAGAGTCAACGAGAGAAAGACTGAGAAGGAAGAGCTAAAGAAGAAAAAGACAGAGAGGGAGAGATAAGCATGGAGAGAGAGAGAGAGAGAGAGAGAGAGAGAGAGAGAGAGAGAGAGAGACAAGAACAGAAAAAGGAAAGCAGAAGTTTATAGAGGGGAGCAGAGAGAGAGGATAGAGAAGAGAATTGAAGGAGAGAGATAGAGGAGATAGGGGAAGGGAGAAATAGAAGGTAAAGGAAAGAGGAGGGAAGGAAAGAAGAGAGAAAAGGGAGAGGAGACGGAAGAGAGAAGGAAACAAAGGAAACGGAATGGAAAAAAGATAGCCTTAATATATTTGTTACCGTTCTGTACCCTCTGCCCTTCCCTGGGACAAGGCTGGAAAGTGGAAAGGAATCTGAGTCAGCAAGATGAATTAACCCCTTGCACAAACCTTGATTCCTTCAGGAGTCTGGCCACATCTCTGGGAATGGCTTTCCCACTGCAAGTTCCTTTGGACACACACACACACACACACACACACACACACACACACACACACACACGTGTATGTGTTTGGGAGAGAGGGTGGTGTTCAAATGATTCTACTCAGCTGATCTATTTATAAGCAATTCTTTAAACATGAATTGTTAAAAATGTTAATGAATCAACAGGAGTTTTTCTGTGACCTTTCCACAAAAGATTAAAGGGCTCCAGTTCCTAGAGAACAAGGGATCCAAAGGATATGCAGGAGTCATATTCCCAAAGGAAGAACAGCCTGGAACTTATAATGAGAATGAAAATAAATGCTACAAGTAAAAGAAGACTTTGAGCTGGGGGAGGGAGGGAGATCACATTCCAGAACAGGAAGAGCCTGGACTTGAAAGTTGGACTGAGGCCTTTCAGACTTTGGGAAGTACCTGAGGGAGAGGACCCGTGTCTAGCCATTGGATTTCCCTTTGACTCTTGGAGACAACTACTACCACTACAGCAACTTCTGCGATTTCTAGAAAGCTAGTTATGGGGTTATGGTTCTCTCCCTCAGGAAAAGGAGTGGCTGATCTGGGAATCATGGAAGTTTCTAAAAGAACCAGGAAGGTCAGACATGGCCTTGAGATGTCCTTAGTAAAAGACGTCTTGAGATGTCCTTAAAGACTGGAGCTTGAGCTCTAACTCACTGTTCAGGTTGCAGTACATGTTCTGTGCCTATGCACAGATGTCCTTAAAGACTGGAGCTTTAGCTCTAACTCACTGTTCAGGTTGCAGTACATGTTCTGTGCCTATGCACAGATATGCATCACCTGCATAAACACATACACACACACACACACACATGCACACACGTTTACCTTCTTCCTCCATGGAGAGGGGCCTCCAGAATTCACAGACTCACAGAATCAAAGGCAAGGTTAAAGACTGATCACCTAGTCCATTCCATACCTGAGTATGAGTCTCCTTTACAACTCCAGCAAATGGCCATCCTGTCTTTGATTTAAGACTTCTGGTGATGGAGGATCCATCTCCATCAGAGGAAACCGTTTCAGATAGTTCTAATTATTGCGAAGCTTTTTCTTAGAGAGAACTGAAAGCTGTGTCTTCAAAACTTCTACTCACTTCTCCTGAGGTTGCATCTGAGGGCCAAACAAGACAAGTTTAATCTCTTCCATGTCAACCCTTCAAATACTTGAAGACAAGTACCATTACACCCTAACCTTTTCTTCTCTAAGTTTAAGGATTCCAATACTTTCAGCTAATCCTCATAAGAAAAGATCTCAAGGCCTTGAGATCAACCAACCTGGTGATCTTTTTCTGGACATGCCAGTTTGTTAACATCTTTCCTAAAATGTGAAGTCCAGAAATGAACCATTCTGACCAACCCCACAGGTTTTGGGGACTAAAGACTGAAGAAGAACCTGTTTTTGAAGAAATAGGAGAGAAATTCTAGTGGAGTGTGTGTGTGTGTGTGTGTGTGTGTGTGTGTGTGTGTGTGTGTGTGAGAGAGAGAGAGAGAGAGAGAGAGAGAGAGAGAGAGAGCCTGTGTCTATGTTTCTTGTGTATGTGTCTGTTTGTGTTTGTGTATTTCTGGTCAAGCATGAGAGTCTTCAGCTACAACAGGAGTAGACTGGGACATAAGATGAGAAATCACATTAAAAGTGACAATTCCAAAAAATTCATGATGGAAAATGACATCCACATCCAGAGAAAGAAATGTGGAGTCTGAATGCAGATGGAAGCAGACTATTTTCTTTTTTGTTTTGTTTTGTTTCTCAAGTTTCCTCCCATTCATTCTAATTCTTCTACACAACATGGCTAATGTGAAAATATGTTTAATAGGAATGTCTATATGGAGTCTATATTGTATTACATGCTGTCTTGGGGAGGAGAAAGGGTAGAGAAGGGGAGAAAATCTAAAACTTATGGGAGTGAATGTTGAAAACTAAAAACAAATAAATTAACTAATAAAAAAGTGTACTAACATAAATTGGGAGAAGGGAGAGGGATTCAGAAAAAGACAGAGCTGGAGACAACAGAAAGATGCATAGATAAAAGGGAGAGAGACACATGGACTCTGAGAAAGTGACAAAGAAACAAAGGATCAGAGATATAGAAGCTAAAGCTAACCCTAACTCAGAAGCAGGATTTTCTAGAGGATGAGGAGAGAAAAGGCAGATTATATTCATCCTTCGTTGCCGAAGAAGATTATGCCATCAGAGAAATGATGATATGACTGGCTCTTGACTTTGTTTTGAGTGAGGGCGGGCTGTGCAGGTCACCAGCCTCACTTCTCCTCCAGAGCCATTTGAATCCAGTGACCAGATATCTATCAGGATGACTGGAGATGACTCACTCTGTGTTCCTTCCTGACCCCCAATCTCAGTAAGAGCCTGTTTGAGTGGAGTTGGGTATTTCTAATGGTCTTTTTCACACTGAAACAACACTGGGAGACTTGGCATGGCTAGAGGGCCTTTCAGAAGTCAGGGAGAAGCAGAAAGAGGATAGAACACAACAGAATACCTAAACTGAAGGTGATTCCCAACACTGGGTAACATATATGGGAGGAACATGTAGACATCATTGTCATGCTTTGAATTTTAGTCTCCTCATCTGTGGGATGGATATAGCATCACCCACAACCTTTTGAGTCACAAGTTAGACTAAAATTCTTTGTCATTGTAATAGGGGCTGACCAATAGAAGTCCAGCCCTTATGAGCAAAGTCACCATAGTTGGTTTGGTGCAGTCCCCCCGCCTGGATTCTTCAGTTCATGTGGAGATATTCCATGACTGTTTCTCATCTACTTTGCATGTATATGGTGAAGAAAGACATCTTGGTTAGCGTTTGAGTCAGAACTGAGCATATATCTAAAAGGCTACAATGATTTGATCTTGTTTTCTTTTCTGTGTAACTGGCTGTATTCAAATGAGAAGGCAATGGAATCATGAGCATATGACCCTAATATTGCTCCTGCCTTTGTTATGTCTATTCTTTCTTGCCTTAGGCAAAGGATTATTAGAGATGAAGTGGACTAGGATTAGGAGCTTCAAAAGGTCAAGAGAGCACAAAGAGTTCAGGAACTGGAGTCAATGACAGTTTTGGGCCACAAGACAACTGACCCCAGTAGTGGATTGCACTGTAAGCAAGGTTTCTGTAAGCAAGGGAGTAACTTCATCCATTAGCTATGCTATTTAAAAGCAATTTCAGTAGGAGTAAATGCTTTATAGAAATCACTTGAAGACTGAGCCCATTTAAGAGTTGGAACACTAATTCATTGTTGGTGTATCTGTGAACTGATCCAACCATTCTGGGGAGTGCTTTGGAACTATGGCCAAAGAGCTATACAAATGTGCATACTCTTTGATCTAGCAATACAACTATCCCAAAGGGATCATAAAAATGGGAAAAGGACACACATGTACAAAAATATTTGTAGCAGCTCTTTTTGTGGTGACCAAAAACTGGAAATTGAGGGCAAGTCCATCAATTGGGGAATGGTTGAACAAGTCGTGGTATATGAATGTAATAGAATGCTATTGTGCTTTAAGGAATAAGCAGGTGGATTTCAGAAAAATCTGGAAAGATTTATATGAACTGATGCTGAGTGAAATGAGCAGAACCAGGAGAATATTATACACAGCAAGAGTCACAGTGTGTGAAGACTGTATCTGATAAACTTAACTCTTCATGGCAATGCAAGGACCTAAAACTTTTCCAAAGGAGTCATGATGCAAAATGCCATCCACATCCAGAGAAAGAACTATAGAATCAGAATGCAGAACGAAGTAGACTATTTTCTCTTTTGTTATGTTTTGGTTTGTTTTGGTTTTTCTCATGGTTTCTCCCATTTGTTTTAATTCTTTTATGCAATATGACTAAGGTGAAAATGTGTTTAATAAGAATGTATGTGTAGAACCCATATAAGATTGCATTACATCTTGAGGATGAAGGAGGAGAAAATTTAAAACTTATGGAAGTGATTGTTGAAAACTGAAACCAAATAAATTGATTATATAAAAAAAAGATTGAGCCCATTTCCCCCATGGACCAACCAAAATCATATAGGGGAAAATGTGTCTTTTGTTTTGGTGGAGAGAATGTGTTTCTGTTCTTTCTATACCTTTTTAGTGAATATTTCTTTGTGAAAATTAATTGATTATATATGATTGTGGTGAAATACTACCGTGTGGTAAGAAATGATGGACAGAAGAACATAGAAAGACTTGCATGAAATAATGCAGAGTGAAATAAGAACCAAGAGAATGATGTATACAGCAACAGCAATATTGTTCACAGAGTAAGTGAATTACCAAGCTATTCTGAGTACTATGATTATTCAAATCCACTACAAAGGATTTATGAAGGAAAATGTTATCTACCTCCAGAGAAATATATGTGAAGAAAGAATGTGTGGAAGTATGTCCACAAATGTATCTGTATCAAATGTTGGGAGGGATTAAGGGAGACATCTTGGGACTCAAAGTGTAACAAAGACAACAAAAAAGCTAACTGATGTTGATGAGTTAAATGATATTGAGGTTTTAACCACTGGTGATATTGGAGAGAACATATCAGAATGGGGTCTCGAGCCAATAATATCACGTAAGCTTTTACCCCTAGACCTCAGAGGAGGACATTTAGCAAACCTTTGTGTAAAGTACCAGATTTTCAAATGAGACTAAGAGTTGAGACCCCAGAGAATGCAGCTAATGTTGCTCTGGGATCTGACTTGCCAGTAAATGTGGAAGATGGAATGAGGACTCCCAGAGTGTATATATAAAGGTGACATATAAATCACGGGCAATCCATTTGCTGAAGAATCCTCTCTGAAGACTCTTTTTCTGTCTCCTTTGCTGGGTCCCCTTCCTCCTGTTTCCTAAATATGGATATCCCCAGAAGCTTTGCCCTTGGCTCAGTCTTCTCTCTACATTCTCTCCCTTGATGATATTTTCAATTCCACAGCTCCTCTATGCAGATGACTCCCAAATCCATATCTATCCTTGATGATACAGACATCACTAAACTACATATACTGAATCTTCACCAAAACAGCTCAACTTTCCCTAAAATCTACTCTTCATTTTGACTTCCCTAGTTCTGTTAATGGTACCACCATCCTCCTAGTCACTCAGGATTTAAACTTCGATATCATCTTTGACTCTTCTCCCATCCCCAGACTCCAATCAACTGCTATATTTTGTTGATTCTTCCTTTGTAATATCAGTCCTATGTAAATGAAAACTCAAAAAGGCAAGTCAAACACTGATTAATTGTAATGACCAATCTTGGTCCCAGAAAACTAATGATGAAGTGCACCTGCCTCATCTCAAGGGGACTACAGATGTAGAATATCGTATATGCTGTCAGCTGACGTAGTGACCACAGCTGACAGTGTATGGGATATTCCACAGTGTATGGGATAAACCAATTGGTTTTAGTTAAAGGGTTTTTTTTGGTTGTTTTTTCTGGTTTTTTTTCACTAAAAGGGAAAGTTCAACTGGGTAGAGGGAGGTATAGCAACAAATACCTATGAAGTAGCTAGATAGGCAGAGAGATAGATAGAGACAAACAGGGATAGATATAATTTGTCACAGAGAGATGATAGAGGATATAGAGAGATACAGAGAGGCAGGCAGAGAGAGTATATTTATTAAGTGTTTACTATGTGCCAGACACTATGCTGCAGAAATAAAAGGCAAAATACAGGGTGTTCCCAAAGTCATAGTGCAGTTTTAACTATACTTGAGACTCTGGAAGCATCCTGTAGAATTTTAAAAGCAGCTATCAGTCTCACTCAAATCCCCCTGTCTGTTCTCCTATACTGCCACCATATATTTCAAGCATTCATTGCCTTTTTATCAGACTATTGTAATAACCTCCTAGGCAGTTTCTTTTTTTCTATTCCCTCCTCCATCAAATCCATCAGGCCTGCCAGATTAATCTTCCTAAAGCATAGATCTGGCCATGTCAAGATCTGTTGAAGACCCTCTAATGGCTTCCCTTTGCCTACAGGCTAAAGTGCTAACTCTGCCCTGGAAATCAAAAGCTTTTCACAATCTCATACATCCTGTTCCCACCATCCAGTATTCCAGCCCTGAAGGTTGTGAATCAAGAGTCAGTATATCGGGCTGTGGGGGAGGAGTAGATTAGACTCTTGGGAAAACTGGTTCAGGCTGCCTAAACCCATGTGGAATGGACTGGTATCAAGAGACCAATATAGGGTTTATAATGAGTGACGTTTATTTGAGAAATATAGTTCACCTACAAAAGAAGACAATGTGGTTACTCCAAAGATTAGCAGAGCTAAAAAATTTCTGCCCAACTCTAGTCAACGCAAGAAGAATTCTACCTTAAATTGACCTGAAAGTTTTCCTTGCCCCATTTTTAATACTCCAGGCTGTATCTGTCTCTGTCCCTCTGATCACAATACTGGTTAAATCAAGTATTCAGGGAACTAATTTCTGATGAACTAGTCTATTCTGCATATGTGTCTATGTGCCTATGTATGCATGTATGTATGCATCTCTCTCTCTCTCTCTCTCTCGTAGGGATTTCTAAAGCACCACGAAGGAATGTTTGTCCCCATCTCCTGGAGACCTACCCAGGCACTTTATCAGGTACAGATCAAAGTCAAAAAGGACACACTCTAATTTGGGGGGAGATTTGAAAAGGCAGGGGCAACAGAAATCATTAGATGTGAATTATAGAACTCTTCCAGGCTTAGTCCCTCAGGATCTGGAGAGACCTTCAGGGAGGAAGTTTATTATTTCCACAATGTCCCTTACCCCTAAGGGAACCATTTAGAGTAAACATTTACTAGGTTCTTTGGTGTCTGAAGTTTTCCCCATTTCTTTTCCTCTGCATAAATATTACTCCACCTTCTACTGCTCCATCCTTGCCAAGTGAATAGCAAGCTTGGATGGGTAGAGGTGGCCAAACTCCAAGCAGAGGAGGAGGCAGCCTGGACCCCTGCCAGTGCTCTGTCCCTCCGTCCATAGTAATTTGGCAGGGAGGTGCCAGCTGCTTACAGCTGCACATCTGTTTATGCCTCTGGCTGGTTATTTATTCTTTCCCTTTCCCAGGCTTCTCAATTCTCCCAGAGTTAGATTAACTAGTAAAGAAAGCTGGGATACTCAGTCACCACAATCATTGATGTTCACTGAAGGGTGTTCTTCTTCCAGCAGCTGTTACTTTCCCAAGGAGGTCCTGAGGAAAAGGAAAAGAGAGGCTATAGGAAATGAAAGGAAGGAAAAGGAGGGGAGAAATAAGGAGGAGGTAGGGAACAGTGGAGGAAAGAATAGGAAGGAGACTGAGGGGAACAGGAAAAGAAAGGGAAAGAGGAGGCGAGAAGGGTAATGGAAGCTGAGAGGAGAAGAGGGAAAAGGAGATGAGAAAAGAGAAAGGATAATAAATGAAATGCAAATTAAAACAACTCTGAGCTTTCACTTCATGCCTGTCAAATTGGCAAAAAAGATAAAAGATAGAAACAGACAATGTTGGAGAGGCTGTGCAAAGACAGGCACACTAATATGCTGTTGGTTAAGCTATGAAAATGGTCCAACTATTCTGAAAAAAAATTGGAATTATTCAAAATAAGTTACTCAGCTATTTGTGCCCTTTGACCCAGTAATTCCATTACTGGGCATATATCCCAAGAAGGTCAAAGATGGAAAGAAAGGCCCCCACATACTCATAACTGTGCTTTTTGTGGTAGCAAAAATTTGGAAACAAAGTGGCTTCTTATCGATTGAATAATGACTGGATAAAATGTGGCACATGAATGCATGTCATGGAACATTATTGCACAGTAAAAAGTTATGAGTGAGACAATATTAGGGTATTGACTAGAAGGCTGACCTTGGAGTCAGGATGACTGGAGTTCAAGTCCTTCCTCTCACATATGCTAGCATGTTTTTTAACCTCTCAGTGCCCTCAGGAAATTCTCTAAGAGTAGAAAAATTCTCCAAGTCATTTACATACATCTGTGAAAGGCGTTTCCACATTAGGACTAGGACTTTCCCATACCGATGAAACTACAAGTCCAGAATGCAAAGAAAAAAAATGATGGGGGTGAGCAAAGCAGCATCACCTCTCACGAAACCAGTTTGCATACAGCAGATGCCGCAGTAGCTTGGATCCCTGATAGGAGGAAGGCACAGAGAGGGTGAAACTTCCAGGGTTCAAGGATGAAAGCTGGACATGTGCCTGGACAAGTAGGGGGACAAATCGGGAGGGGTAAGAAAATGTTCACCTAGGGTGAAGAAATAGAGCCAAAAAGTTGACCCAGTCCTTTCCTAAGGGTGACTGGGTTTGAATGAGTTGTGTGTGTGTGTGTGTGTGTGTGTGTGTGTGTGTGTGTATGTGTGTGTGTGTGTGTAATGACTGCTCACGTGGGGTAAGTTTCAGAAAACGGTGTGAGGAAGGAGATCTCCCAACTTTTGTGGCCTTGTTCATATCCTCACCAGACTTGCACTAGTTCCTCATTTTCAAGAATCCTATAGATGTGCACAGGTACTGTGCAGTGAGAAATGACAAATATGAGGAACTCATAGAAACTTAGTAAGATTTGTATGAACTGATACAAAATGATACAAGCATCAAGGAGGGAACAACATGCATGCTGACTACAAAAATGTAAAAGGAAAAGATTCCACAAAAGAAATAAAACTCTGAGTAGTGGAAAAAACAGTGAAAATCTTGGATCAGAGAAAAGGGAAACGTTT
>CM053769.1:549765210-549795691 GCA_028658325.1 Potorous gilbertii
TGATTATTTTAGGGTTGTTGTTTTTTTTAATTATTTCCTTTGAGATTCTTGGCCTTTTGTTCTTCTAATAAATGATGTTATTAATTTTTTAGCCCCATTAAGTAATCCCTTAACAATTTGATTGGTATCCATAAAACAGGTATATCATCCTTATTATACTGACTCAGACTACCCATGAGTAATGAATATTTCTTCAATTATTTAGGTCTATATTTATGTAAAGAATATTTGTATTATTTAAACAGTCATACAGTTCTTGTGTGTCATGACAGGTAGAATCCCAAGCATTTTGTATGTTATGTAGCTATTTCAAATGGAATTTCACTTTCCATTTCTTCTTGCTGGGATTTGTTAGTCATATACAGAAATGATAAATATTTGTGTGGATGTATTTAATATTCAGCAAATTTGATGCGGTGACTGTTTCAATTAATTTCAAGAGGAGTCTCTAGAGATCTCTAAGTAAATTATAATATTATTTGCAAAAAATATTTCCTCTTTGCTTTTCCTTATTTCCTCTGTTTCTTTTTGAAGAAACAGCTAACACAATTGTTATAACTATTAGATAGTAGTGATTATAATGAACACCCTTGCTTTACCCTTGGTCTTATTGGAAAGTTCTTTAGTTTTTCCTCATATAGACAAGGTATCACATTGCCTCTTGAACCTAGATTATGATTATAATAATAGTTACCATTTATATAGCACTTATTATGTGCCACAAACTAGTCTAAGCACTTATTTTTAATATTTTATTTTCCCCCAATTATGTGTAAAAACAATTTTTAAGGTTCCTTTTTTTATTTTGAATTCCAAATCCTTTGAGACAGTAAGCAATCTGAATGGGTTATACTGTTATACTGTGCAATCATGTAAAACATTTCCATATTAGTCATTTTACGGAAGAAAACTGGAACCAAAAAATAAAGTGAAAAGTAGTGTGCTTCCATCTGCATTTAGGATCTATCAGTTTTGGTTTGGTTTGGGGGGTTTTTTGGAGGTAGATAGTAATTTTTGCATCATGGGTCCATTGCTATTGTCTTAGATCGTCATATTGCAGAGACTAGCTAAGCCATTCACAGTTGTTCCTCCTACAATATTGCTGTTGCTGTGTACAATGTTCTCCTTGTTCTGCCTAATTCACTCTACATCAGTTCAAGTAAGTCTTTCTAGGTTTTTCTGAAATCATCCTGCTCAAATCTCATTTGAACCCTGGGAGGTAAGTGCAATTATCATCTCCATTTTAGAGATGAGGAAACTGAGGTTAATTAACTTGCCCAAGTCTGAATTTAGGTCTTCCTGACTTCAGGTCAAGTGATCCAGACCTGCTGTGCCATCTCAATGCCTCAATAGTTAATAGATACTACTATCATATTTAGAAAAAGACTCATTTATTCCCATATTTTCTAGTGTTTTTATTTTAACAGGAATGGATATAAGTTGTCAAACATTTTTCCTACATCCATGGACGTGATTTTTGTTGTTCTTGTTATTAATATGGTCTATTATGTTCATAGTTTTCCTAATATTGATTTCCTGGAAGCTGAATGTTCTTTACAGAATCCTTTTGGTCCAGGAATTCTTGATTTGGGGTCTATAAATTTGTATTTAAAAATATTTTGATATTTAAAAATAATTTTGATAATTTTATTTGTAATCCCATGTACTTTATTTCATGCATTTAAAAACTACTTTAAAGAGTAGTCTCTCCTCTTCAAACAGGACCATGAAGGTAAAAAAAAAAAAGGTTAAGAACTCTTATTCTAGTATTTTTACAATACCAAGTCAAAAACTATCCAATTAGAACGTTTCCTAATCACTGACAGACTTCTGTTCCTCCTACATATTCCTTCTGCTCACTAGTTAACAAAGTAGGGGTTTTCTTTTCCCTGTTCCCAAGCATGAGAAAGAAAAGGAATTTGAGGATGTTGATTAAACTCTCTGAATTTCAATCTTTTAATCTACAAAATATCCATAAGGAAACTCATACAATCACACAATCAATATTTAATTAATTTAATTAATATTTAATCATAGAATCTTATATTTAGAGCTGGTAGAGATCTTAAATTATAGTGAGGATCAAATGAGACGATTTTATATTACCTTGGTAAATCTTGAAACTTATAAAAAGTAAGTCGTTACTATGCACAGAAATATAATCAGCAATAGCCATACAATGGCATCATTATTTTAAAATATCCCAACTTTATAAAAACAAACTTGCCCTTTACAACCCCCCTGCTCTCAAAAACTTTCACAGGTTTCCCGTTGCCTACAGTATAAAGTTAAAATTCCTTAACTTGGCATTCAAGGCTCTGAAGAATCTTTATTATAAAGACATGAAAGGCTGAATTTAGGTGATCACCGTGGGAGTAGAGAGAATGCTGAAAAATGTCAAGATAAATGTGAGATGCTATAGTGATAGAATAGATTAGAGTTGGGGACTGATTGGATATTAGGGTCAGAGTGAAGGAAATGAAGAGGTTGACTTTGAGAATGTGAACCTGGAACTCAAGAAGGATGGTAATATACTTGGCAGAAATAGAGTAGTTGGAGGGGAGGGCACAGAGAAGGGGAATGTTTTTATATATTCGAAATAGCAATGAGATATCCTGGAGGAACTGTCCAGCAGGTAATTGATCATACAGAACTAGAATTTAGGAGAGACATTAAGATTGTATATATAGATATGAGGATCAGTATCTTAAAGAAAACTGATGACATGACAAAGAAAGAATGAAGGGGAAAAGATAAAAAGGTTTAGTACAGAGACCTGGGATGTGCCTACATCTGGGAGGTAAGACATGGATGATAATTCAGCAAAGGAGACCAAAAAGGTCAGACAGGTAAAAGAATTCATTTAAGTCAGGTGTATATTCATAGGGAGTGAAGTACCTGGGGTGAGAGAAATATCAGTGAGGGTGGGGATATATGACAGAACCACCTCTGGTTCTTAGGATTCACTGACTTTTTATTATCCTGCCAAGACACTTGTAGGTTCCATTGGAGTAGCTCTAGCCCATTTTGTCTTTGGTTCTCAGAGCTTTCACTGCTTTCTGAACTTCACCCATCCCTCAACCCAACTTGCAGCATCCAGTCTCCTACATCTTGGATTCATGAACTGCCATTTTTCACATCCTAATAACTTTTTCTTTTTTTTTTCTGATGCTACTGACATATATGGGTGCTTAGTCCCAGTAGCTACTTGCCTTTTTCCCTTTATATGCCCTAGGTCAGAGGTGTCAAACATCTGGCCCTACCCACCAATACCATTGAATCCTGCCTGAGCCAGGTCAAAATGTAACTGGGAATAAAATAAATAAAAATGCAATAAAATAAAGATAATATTATATTCTAAAACTAATTTAATATGCACCTGCATGGATCCTTCTTTAGTTTATTGACCCTTTTTTCTATTTGAAATTTGACATCATTGCCCTTGCCTGTAATAGTAGATTTTCAAGAGTTAATTTACAAAGGAAAGAGGATGTAAACATTTTTTAAAATACTATATAATTATAAAATAATTTGAAGTAAACATAATAGAAAGTTCCTCAATCCCAAATTAAATGGCACCTAAGTTTTCTTGTCTCATCCTTAACTAAAGCTTTCCAGGTTCAACATGGCCCATGGAGCAGAGAGCAGGTATTAGAGCTGGAAAGGACCTCAAAGATCATCTAATTAAATCCCCTTATTTTATAGATGTTCTCAGGGCCTAGATACCCATGCAACAGGATGCAGCTCCCTCTTTGTCCCAAGTAAGAATAGCATCTTCCATTCAGAAATGATCATCTGGGTGCTGGCTCTAACTCATTCCTCCCATTCAATAAGCCAGGTCTCTCTAGGCCAATCAGGAAACTTCTTGAATAAGCAGCAATTTCCTGGCTTTCTAGCCATAGTATTATGTAATCACTGAGCTAATGAATTTCTCATAAGATATTTTTTTAAATCAGCTCAAAACATTGAAACGATTGAAATAAACACACTTGTCACCTCCAAAGTTCAGGGGGGAAAATACCCTTTCCCTCACCGGCTAGTCATATAAATCTAAGCCTCCTTCTTTTTTATGAACATTTGCTGTATGCACAGATGGAGGGAGGGAGCTGCATAGTCTCCATGGTAAACATACTATAGTTAAGGCACCTAAGGAGTATGGGGAGAGAGTTGAGGGAAGAACCCAGGCACAGAGTGAGCAGGGAATGAAAGAGAGCAGTCACTGAACATCGAGACAGATCCTAGGGGGGAGCAGGACACAGGATCCTTGACTTCTCTGTCTGGTGCCATGAAACCTTAATCTCCCCTTCTTCAAAGTCATTAATGGTTGTCTCCTGAGGAGTGAGGGGCATAGCCCTAACTGGATAGACTTTGACATGGGTGAGCAGAAAGCGACCCCCCATAAGTTTAGTGACTGCCTTGTTAAATTGAGCATACACTTCTTTAAAAAAATGCAACAAGATCATTTTAAAGGCAATTTCTTGATCTTTGTGTTTTGGAATGTTTGGGATTTTCTGATTATATTCCTAGTTTATTAAAATAAAATGAACAGAGTATTCAAAAAGCAAAGGAAGGGCAAGAATGGATAGATCAGCCTAAATGGGGAGGTGGAAGGGTGATGTGAGTGAAACAACTTCCAGAAGGACCAAGGAAAGAGGGATTATTAACCTGGGCCTATGAATCCAATTATTCTATCTCCGGGCTCCCTCTGCTGGAGACTATGAATTAAGTAAATAGGTGGAAGGCTTTACAGACAAGAGGTTCAGCATCCTGTCTTATCCACATCCTGCCCCAGACTCCAAGGAAATGGAGGGTTTCACATAATCTCAGAGCTGAAATGAACCTCTGAGGTCATCAAATAGAGCCTGCCTCCATCCTCGCCACCATATCCTTTATCCTCTGCTGAAAGACTTCAAATCACGCAACTTACTACCTTACAAAGAACAGGCCTCTCATTCTTGGCTAGCTGTGAGCTGGGGGAAGTTCTTCCTTAGACTGAGATAAAACCTGTCTCCCTCTCACTAAGGCCAAGAGGAAATAAAGCAAATCCTTCCAAGTAGAAGAAGAGCTAAGAGATCCAGGAAGCAGAGGGTCATGCTGAGCCTCCACATTCTCTCCTAGGGAGTCACAAGTGAATGTGTCCATTGGGTAATGTTTGTGTCTCTGATTTTGTCTGTGACCTAGATATATCTGGGCTACTTGAGAACGGTCTGAATGCTTCAGATAACCTTCATATATGAGGACAGAAATCATCCCTCCCTTCTTCCCTTCTCCAGGTTAACTATACCTACTTTCTTCAACTGACCTCCATAAGACATAGTGTCTAATGCTCTCATCTCTTTTGGATGCACTCCAATTTCAGTGTCCTTCTTAAAATGAACTGAACATAATTCTTTCTATATAGTCTGGCCAGGATAGAATAATACAGAACTATAAATGATCTAATTTGGCCAACAATCCCTCATGATTCATACTTCAAATGACAACCACAAGACTGGAAAGTATCAAGTTTCTTTGGGTACAAACACTTTCAACATGGGAATCATGACTGGTAATAGTTGGGAAAAGGGAGATAGAAGAGCAGGCTGCTGGTGCGAAGCTTTGAGTGGGAAAGGTAGCCCTGAGCTTCCTCTCCCCTACCACTGCCCAGTCCAATCATGAGAATGATGAATGATGGGAAGTTCACACACACACACACACACACACACACACACACATCAGATAACCTCTACCATTCATTTTCCATCACAACTAATTGTCCAGAGCCTAAGGCCAGGCTGAGGTTGGAGAAGGTATCAAATTATGGACTGGAAGAGGCTTTTAATTAGAAACTTGATATTGAAGGAACCAAAAATATCTGTTCATGAGATGAACTACCAGGATCCAGAACTATGTTGGCTCTGATACCAACAGAATCCCATCTGTGGTCACACAGAAACATGGATGTACCAGATTCATACAATTAGACCCTCACAGACCCTCAGATATTCATGTCCTTAACACAAACTTGTCATACAATCAGAGACACAAACAGTCTTGGATACACATTCACAAGTGACGCCCTGCCTGAGCTCCGTTCTCCCCAGGACAGGGTGTGGCTGAGGAGCCAGTATGAACCCACCCCTCCTGGATCCGACAAAGGATGGAGTGAGTTCTTTAGCTGGAGAGGATGCAGATCCTAGAATCTCTGGGTCTCCACTGCTTTTTGGATATCCTGCTCTGCCTCATTCTGGAGAAAGACTCATCAGACAATCGGAAACAAACACATGCACACACTTTGTTCTAATGGTGGTAGGTGGCCCTATGGAATATCTGCAGAACATCTCCCTCCTCCCCCTCCCAATCTTGAGTTTAGAGAGAACCCAGGGATGCTGGAACCTGAGTAAATCATTTCTAGACTATAATGCCACCACATACACACACCATCCAGGAGGGGACAAAGTTCCTTAAAGTTTACACTGGCTATTAGAGGAATTAGGTCTCTCAATAATAGTCTGGCAGATACTGATGTCTGCTCTGATCTTCAGGACTTGATGGGAGGAGAGGGAAAGCTCATTATTGGGTTGTAGGGGATACTAGAGGTGTATCCCCTGCGAGCAGGGTAGAGCAGAGAGTACGAGGGAGCAGTAGGGAAGGCAAAAGAGGTACCACAGCTGACATACAATAGCATCAGTGGCAGGAAGCCAGGAGTGGAGGGGGAGTGGAAAATATTGGGTGGACCCCACTCCCCTCAAAGTCCCTTGTTGAAGTAAACAACCTCAGTGCTTGGGTTCTGCTTCTTGATCTGAGCTCTGAGCTCGGGCTCGGGTTCACTGAGCTGGTTCACTGAAATGGAGCTGTAAAATCACAGGCCAAGCTGCCAGGCTGATGGCCATTGTTCTAGCACTCCTCCCTCCTCCCAGAGTGCCCACTTATCTCCATCCTGAAGTGCGGGAAGCCTTTAATATTCCCCTGCACACTCCACACCCCTCCCATGGCTAGAAGCAAAAGGATCATAAGGCCAGACCCCTCCTCTGGAGGAAAAGTGCACAGCACAGGGGTGTGGAAAACAACAGACAGAAGGGAGGGAAAGAGGCAGTCTGAGTGTGGCCAGAAGTTCCCTTCCACCCATGGCCAGAACCTAAGGAGGCTTCAGACCTCCTCTTCCCAGATTCCCTTATTCATTCCCCCCATCATAGCCCCTAGTCCCAAAACTTACCAAAAGCCAGCAGTCCCACTTGCATGGGGCCCAAGAGCCATGGCCTTCTCTGTGGAAAGTGAATGGAGAGACTGAGCTTGAGAAGGTGCAGAAGAGAACCATGCCCCTTCTCCATCACCAAGAACAGCTCCCAAGCCAGGCCCAGACCTGTGAGTACACCCCAAGATCATCCTTTCTGATGTGCTCCCCAGCCAAACCCTATCCTGGGCTGTAGCTAAAGCTCTCCTCCCTGCCCCAATCATAGCCCGGCCTATGTCCACTTCTCCAACTCATTCTGTGCCCTCCTTCAGAGACAGAGCTTACCCATTCCCACCCACTCAGTCTCCAGGGTTGTTTATCTGGGGTTTATATCTGGGGAGGGGTCTTTTTTTGCTGCTTACCACATCATTCTGTGTGTGTAGTAATATGATAATGTGGATAAGTCTGGTTTGGTAGCAGCATGTAGAACTGTTCCCACTGTGCCTGTCATTGTAATGGCGTGACTGCTTGTATGTGATCTTCCCCACACCCTCCCTAGACTTCCTCTAGAATGGGCCCTTTGCTGTCCCTTAGCTCCATTCTGCCCCACCCCCAAAATCCCCACCCACAATCCAGGCTCAACAGGGGATCCCAATGGTGGAGACTAAGATTGGTCTAGGAGCCTGGTGTCTGGGAGGAGCCTGAGTTCTTCTTCCAGGAAGATTTCTTTAACCAGCCCCCTGCTATCACTGGTCACCCCACCAAATTCTATTCTTTTCTTTATTCTTATGATGGTACCCAAAGTAATGAGGGAAGCAGGAGGGGTCCAGGATATCTTCAAGAAGTCTTTTTTCTCCAATACATTCATAAATATAGGGGTTATGGCTAGAGGAGGGAGAGATTATAATAACTAGCATTTGGAAAGCACTTTATCTGTCATCTCACAACAACCCTGTGGGATAGGGGCTATTTTACAGATAACAAAACTGAGGCTAAGAGAGGTTAGGTGGTTAAGGTCAAATAGCTAGTAAGTATGTAAGGCAAGACAGGAATTGAATTCATATCTTTCTTCCTCCAAGCTCTATTCACTTTACCGCTTAGCTCCTTGGAATTTGAAGAATAAAAACAGGCCGGGAATCACCTGGGAAAAGGGAATAGTTCCAAGAGCCCAGCCATGCCTCCAGAATCCTCAGTGTCTCCCCCATGGCCACCCCTCTGCCTCCTGTCTTTCCCACCTCACCCTCTTTTCATTCTGACCCAATGCTCATTCACAGCAAGTGTGATCACGCAGATCCAGGATGTCACCGCCTGGAAGATGCCCAGTTGGGCTGCTTCTGAATAGCCCAAACTGTTGCCCAAATCATCAGTCACAGCGATCCCCACCAGCATCTCCTTGGATCCAAGGCATGGATGTGGAGTGAGAAAGACAGTATCAGACTCCAAGTCCTGGATCCTCATATATATTCATTTAGACCATTAGGTACCCGCCCCAAGATCTCCTCATGCGGTCATGGCCCACCCATGTCTCCATTCCTCAAGCCATGTCTGTGTGGTGTCAAGGCTGACTCTGACCCGTTCCCAGAACCCTCCAGGGGCTGGCAGAGCACATGGCCAGACTGACCAGAGGGGCCTAAAAGCCCATCCCCAGGACTCCCTCCCATTCTCTGGTGTTTTGTGAGGCAAGGGTGAATGGTTTACCCATACGCCCACTTCTCACCCTGCTCACCTCTGCTTCATCAGCGGAATGTTGATGTAATTGGCAGTTGTTACAGCTGTGAATGGAATGAAGCAGCTAACCAGGAAGAGGGGGCACTGGTCATGGAGGACAGAATATCTGTGGTAGGGGATGGAGTCAGAGGGGGAGGACTGACATGGGGAGAACTTTGGGGGAGGCTCTGACAAGAAGGCCCTGGAGGAACCAAGGGGTAGGAGCACATCAGGATGCGAGCTTACTTGGGTGAGGGATTTGAGTCCCAGAGCAGTGAGCACTGAGGAAAGGAAAGGAAAGGAAAGGAAAGGAAAGGAAAGGAAAGGAAAGGAAAGGAAAGGAAAGGAAAGGAAAGGAAAGGGGAAAGGGAAAAGGAAAGGGGAAAGGAAAGGAAAAAGGAAATGAAAGGAAAGGTAGGGCTCATGTAAGCTGTTGCCAGCTAACTGTAGACAGAGGGGCCAGATAATGAGAGGGAATAGATGAAAAAGCATTTATGAATAAGCATGTGCTATATTCCAGGCCCTCTACTGATTATTGGGGCTACAAACACAAGAAACAGGATGGCCCTTCTTCTCAGGGAGTCTGCATTATGATAGAGAGAAGCAGCACATAAAAAAAAAAATGCTGGCTGGGGAGGAGAGTTTGGGTTTGGAGAGCCAGGATGGTGAACTGATACAGTACAGCAATCAATCAACATGTCCTTTCCAGAAGCAATGGCAGTATTGATCTGATTACTGTGCCCGCAGCAGGGTACAAGCTCTGAAGCAGAGCAGATGTGGAGATACCCAAGGTAGACAGCTAGATGGGATATGAAGCATGACCTGATCTGAGGCCAGCTGGGTCCAACTAGAGAGCAGAGGTAACAGAGACCTTCCAGAGTTCATGATCTGGTCCAGGCTACAGTCTGGGTTCGAGTATACCTTACACCAAGAGAAGGAGATTCTGCCTTTATCTGAAAGCACAGACAGAGACAAAGTCTCCCAGTACTGACTCCCAAACCCTGCAAACAGCTTCCAAAGGTCACCTGAAATAGATGAGGTAAGCCAATGCAGGGATACAGGGGGATGGCTCCCAGGGCCAGACCTCAGGATTGTGCTCTAAGCCCCATGAGAGAGAGTTAAAGGAAGGTGGGAGCCTGACTTGTCATCTATATCCAGGAAAAGGGAAGGTTTTAAGAGCAGGACTGTTTCCACTTTTGTCTCTGTAGGTCCAGAAGCCCTTGGCAGGGGCCCATTGGAATCTCAGTTTCAGAGTGAAGCAGGTTTAAGGTTTTGGGACAGGACAGGGGAAAGGGAAAGAGAAAGGGAAAGGAAAGGAAAGGAAAGGAAAGGAAAGGAAAGGAAAGGAAAGGAAAGGAAAGGAAAGGAAAGGAAAGGAAAGGAAAAAGGAAAGGAAAGGAAAGGAAAGGAAAGGAAAGGAAAGGAAAGGAAAGGAAAGGAAAGGAAAGGAAAGGAAAAAGGAAAGGAAAGGAAAGGAAAAAGGAAAGGAAAGGAAAAAGGAAAGGAAAGGAAAGGAAAAGAAAGGGAGGCAGTAAGACCCAAGTCAACTGGGCAACGTTGGGCCATCCAAATTTACCTTCCTTCAAAGAGGAGAAGTAAGCGGAGGAGGATCTCATTAAAGGGGCCATGTCCCAGCTACTTCTTAAACAGGCCTATTCAGTGAATGGCCATTGCCTCACCCTAAGTGAGTACCTGCAATGACCTTGGCGCAAAGAGCCCAAGGTCTCCCAGTGTATCCTGGGCCACCTCCAGTTATCCTGAGGAATATCAAGTCAACTGCTCTGGAGGAGAAGTGAGGCTGGTGACCTGCACAGCCCTCCCTCACTCAAAACAAAGTCAAGTGCAAGTCATGTCATCATTTCTCTAATGGCATAGTCTTCTTCAGCAACCAAGGATGAACACGAGACCCCAGTAAGCATGTAGCACAGCATCACATAGTAAATGCCTAAGAAATGCCTGTTAGATGGAATTGAAGGACTGTTATTTACCTCTCAGTAACTGTCGCCTCCCCATTTCTATTGGAGTAGTTGACAACAGCACTGAAGGACTGGTTCACTCACTGCCAGAACACCACAGTTGAAATGTTCCTGAGGGGACAGATAGGTTTGTCTCCGTATTCTGAGACATTAATACCCCAAAGACTATTCCTGACCCTTCCAAGTCGAGACTTCAGTAGTTGTCCTCAACGTCCCTCACACTATACACCACTGAACAGATTCCCCTTCCATGGTAATTCCCAAACTGTTCATTGAGACACTTAATGGTTATCTTCCCATTCTCTCTCTGCCCAGAATTCCCAATGATTTTCCTTAAGTTCTCCAGATAGAGACTCCAGTGTTATCTTCCTCTATTACACACAGGTATCTAAGGTGAGTAGATACATGGGCCATAGTTCTTCACATGTAGAGAAGCATGAGAAAAGGGGAGCATTAAGAGGCCAAAGAAACCACTAGTGAAGACCCCAGTTTTCCTCTACTATTATTAGGCTATGATTAGATTAAGTGCCACTGACTAAGTATCCCAAACCCATCTGCCAGGCTGGCATCTAGAGTATTTAGTTCTGAGGCTGGGGGAATGTGAATCATGTCATGGTGGCCTGCAGAGTTTGGGGTGCCCTTTTAAGGGGCTAGAGCACCTACCTGTAGAAGGTGAGCGTGCAGCCACTGATAATCAGACTCATGGGCACTTGGGCTGATATTTGTCCAATGAGATAGAATTTCTCCCCAGTGTCAGGGTGGAAAGTTGAGTCATATTTATACTTGGCCTTCCATAGATCATCTTCAGTCAGTCCAGGGGTCACTATCCCTGCCCTATTTGGGAAGGATAGTCTTGCTATCCTGGGAAGGCAACTTTTCACCCCAGGAATCCCTAAGTCTTCTCATCCCATAAGCCCACACCTACTTGGGTACAAAGACTTAAGTTCAACTGAATCTTGGACCCAGGGAAGCATCTTATAGGGAACCAAGAGTATAGACCTCAGGTCTCAGTGTCCAGGGGCCTACTGTTTCCCCACCTCTGGGCCAGTTACCCCCTATTCACTACAGTTCCAGGGAGAGGGCCCCCAGGTTCCATCTGAAGAGCCCATCTGAAGGGGCCCCCACTGGGAATGGTCCAGGGGCTGAGGCTGGTATCAAGAGCTATTTCAAAGACTTTAGTTTTTGTGAAGGTGGCATAGTTAGCTGCTGTCCATGTTTCCCCCTAGGAGTAAGTACCCATCATTTCCCCCAGGAGAAGGTGTGATAGGAAGAAGGGTCTCTTCCATTCCTATCCCTGATACTTAAAATTTGACCTCAAGAAATTTGGGTTAGGAATTGTACTTCTCTAGAATGCTTACAAGACCTAACAATGAGGTCAGAAGTGGAGTGGTCACTTGCAGTTCTCCTTGGGACTAGGGAGGACAGGAGAGAAAGGCAAGGAGGGTATCACCTATAGTTCTCCACAATGGTTTGGGCATTATGTAGTTTATCTTCAGATAGTAGAAGATTCAAGGGGTTGTTGACAGTGAAGAAATGTTTAGCTCAGCCACAAAGGTGGCCTGGTCCTATCGAGGATCATGGATGTTGAGGTCTAGAGGTAACTCACCCATTTTCTGCAGAAGAAAGGGAGAGCAGGAAGATCTGAGACCAAATAAACCTCAAACTCCCCCACTATTCAGTCTTTTTTTTCTGGGGCCCAAACTGTTAAGGCATGAATTCTTTATGGGGAATGGTTGTTTGTCCTTCACTTTCAAGGAGGACCAATGACATCATGGCATGATGTCTTGACTCATGTTTGAGATGGATTTAAGTGAGGCAGAGTTGCATAAAGTCATCAACCTCACTGTCTTACTAAATCATCGAAGTTCAGTGCAAGACAAAAGTCCAGACAACTGGTGATAGTTCAGAATGCAATGAATGGCCTTGACAAGCTCTAAGTACTCCTCAAAGCCTGCTTCAGTCACTTCATGGCCCTTGGAACAAACTGTTATCATCTGCGCGTTCCCTGGGAAAAGTCTTCCTATGCTTGGGGTAGACATCTCCCTAACTCACCAGTGGTTTGAGGTCCATCAGTTACCCTCAACCAGTCTGCTGAGATGATTTACCAGGGTGTGGCCACTCTGCATGCAACAGCTTCTTGGAGACACCAGTGAGACACCAAAGGTGTATGAGCAGCCCTGAAAAGTTTTGCATTTCCTACCAGAAATGCTAGCCTTCCTTAAATACCCCAGGAAGGAACAGATGATCTGGTCCAAGCCCACATCCCCTACACTGGGATGCATCCTCTGAGGAGTTTGTGTGTAACGGGGGAGGTCAGATGTCACCATTCCAGTATGAGGATCCTATCCCTGTCTCCCTTCCATGGAAAAGGTCAGCCTAAGACTCTCCTGAAACCACAAGTTTAATTCTTCTCTGACCTTTAGACTTCTCCAAGAAATAGCAGAAAAGCCAATGGACTCAGATGAGGTGAGAAAGAAGCCCTGTTCCCTTATTAACCTAGAGTTTTGGGAGTAGGGAAGATTAATAGAATGATATTGAAATGCTCTTGAGTCCTGAGGTCTTTTTTGTATATAAGCATGAACTTGTGTGTACATATGAGTTCTTATATCGTCAGAGAATGCACATATGTATGCATGCATGCACATGTGCATAAATGTACACTGAGGTCCCCAGGTATCATGGTAGGCAATGGCAGTGTAAACAGATTGCCTGGCCAAGAGCTGGGGAGCTAGAACAGAGCTGTCATCACTTACCTGATGAGGATGTGTGCCCCAGCCCTGGCTCCTTCAAGGAACCGAACTTGAAGCCTTTTTCCTTCTCTCTACTACAGAACCTATTCTACCTAATACCAGGAACCACCTGAGAAAACATCTCCACTCTCTGTCCTAGTAAGTGGGAGCTATTGCTGATACTTGGTCCTTTCTCCCGACACCTTCTCTCCTATGTACCATCACTGGACTACAACTGGTGGGATTCCAGCCCAGGCCCCTCTCAGAGACTGGATTTGGAAGCTCCCTTTCTCTGGACCTTCCGTCCACATGTGGAGATGCTAATCCAGAATAGTACATAGAAAGAGTACTGGGCTTCTATTTAAGACCTGGGTTCCAATCCTAATTCTGATATCACTGATATGATGTGACCTTGGTCCTCAAGTTTCCTCATTTGTAAAAAGAGGGAGTTGGACTAGATGGCCTCTGAGGTGCACCTATGATCTTACTTGATTATGTTTCAGTGAATCATTCAAGAAAAGCACCACCTCACATCCCTTTAATGCCATTATGCATCCAGACATCAGGGACCAAGACCTCAGGTATCAGTCCCATTCAGAAGCTAAATGCACAATAAAAGTGCAAAATATCCTCTGGCTATGCACCA
The DNA here is from genome assembly GCA_028658325.1 of Potorous gilbertii. Lineage (NCBI taxonomy): Eukaryota > Metazoa > Chordata > Mammalia > Diprotodontia > Potoroidae > Potorous > Potorous gilbertii. The sequence goes on from CM053769.1 coordinate 549,779,422, forward strand.
TCTCCACCATTTTAAAATTCAACACAACCCTTTCTATTTTTGTAGGTGGAGAAAGAACAGACTGGATACTAAAGGGTAGAAGCCTCAAACAACTGGTCCTTACCCTATGCTAGAGTTGGCAAACTCATTTCCTCCTCTCCTAATCCCTTTTGATTGCAAGATCCCTTCTCTCCTATTTGCTTCCTCTGTTTTCTCTTTTTCCTCCTGTTACTGAGGAAGTCAAAGCTATTTACCATAAGCTCCATCTTCTCTCCTGCCCCACAACTTGAAGCTCTTCTACCTTGTTCTCCATTCTTTCTTTTGCTCCAGTTTTTGATGAAAGGGTAGCCTTTTTACTTGCCAAGGCTACCTATGCCCTTGATTCCATCACTCCCAATCTTCTTTGGAAGTTTCAGTCATTCCCTCTCTCTCTTTGTCAGTTTCTCTTTATCTACTGGCTTCTTCTCCACTACCTTCAAACCTGCGCACATCACCTCCATCCTTAACAAACTTTCACTTTACAATAACATTCCTTCAAGCTGTCATTTTACATTTCTTCTTATTTTCCAAACCCAGCTCCTAGAAACCATTCATACTCATTGCCTCCAACTTACTTTCAACACCATCACTGAAACTACTCTAAGATCACTAACCATCTTTTAAACACCTAATCCGATGACTTTTTCTTATCCATCATCCTACTTAATCTTTATGAAGCTCCTGACCCTGTCAATCTCTCTCTAGTTCCTACATATCCTCTCCTGGAACTGGGGAACTGTGTTGTTGTGTTTGTCCTTTGTTCTTGAAGAGGACCATGACATCAAGATGATGACATGACTTGCAGTTGACTTTGATTTGAGTGAGAGAGGGCTGTGCAAGGTCACCAACCTCACTTTCTTCTCCTGAGCCATCTGGGTCCAGTGGCCTGATATGCATCAGGATGGCTAGAGTTGGCCCAGGATGCAATGTGAGATCCTGGCCCACATTCTCACTTTGTGTGAGATACACCCATTCAATGAATAAGCTTCTTTAAGTAGTTACTCAAGGGATGACCCCTTTAATAAAAAAAAAATCAAACTGGGAGGGGAAGACCCTCAAGCTTCCTGAGTAAAAGGGAAACAATTACCATTTAGTCATTACATTCACTCTGTGCTAGATGGGTGAGGACTTGTCATCTAGTCTATGAGCTCAGAGTGAATTGGGTTTAAGACTTGATCTTTGAACAAGAAATGAGCCAGGAAACCCAAAGGAAAAAAGGAAGCTTTTGGTCATGGAGAGTACCTTCTCCTGATTGGAACACCATAGGAAAGAGAGGGAAGGGGAGGCGCTCCTACTCAGATTGTGTTTGTCCTTCGTTCTGGAAGAGGACCATGATATCAAGATGATGACCAGACTTGCAGGTGACTTTGATTTGAGTGAGGGAGGACTGTGCAAGGTCACCAGCCTCACTCTCTGCTCCTGGGGAACTGGGCATTTTTTTTCTGAGAGAAGACTCAGAGAGGACACAAAAATTACCTTCAAGTATTTAAAGGTCTGTCAGTAGAGAAGCAATGAGATTTATTTTCTTTAGATTCAAAGAACAAAAGCAGGAGTAGTGGAAGAAACTTGAAAAAAGGTAAATCTAGGTTTGATACTAGGTGAAAAAAAACTTTCTAACAATTAAAGATTTCCAAAATTAAAATGAGAGGCTCAGAGAGGTCATGAGTTACTCTTCCTCAGAGGGTTTCAAGTGCAGACTGGGTGACCACTTATTTAGTATGGTGTAGTGAGGATTCCTTTAGCAAGTAGAACAAACTAGAATCTATCTAGTCCCTAGAAGGCCCCTGACAACTCTCACCATTCTCAAATTCTGGGATTTTGGTATCTGTGATATTACTCTCTTCTGGTTCTCCTCCCACCTATCTGATTCCTCCTCCTTGGTCTCCTTTACTAGAACACCATTAACCTCCTACCCACTAATCTTGAGCTTCTCCCAAAGTTCTGTCTTCTCTCTACTCTTTTCCTTGGTAATCTCACAAACTGCCATGGGTTTAATTTTCATCTTTATACAAATGACTTTCAAATGAACACCATCTACTGAACTCAGTACCTAATTACCTCATTATGGAGCCTTGAGGAATGCCCACAGTTACAGAGTATGATATGATGATGTACCAAAGAAAATTCATAAGTCAGGTTGATGGAGAACCAAGAGAAAACTGTCACAAAAGTTTAGAGAAGAAAAATTATGGAGGAAGAGGGTAGTCAATAGTGGCAAAGGATGCAAAGAAGCTGAGAAGGATGAAGATTAAGAAAATTCCCCTTTGAAAAACTTAAATAAAGGTCTGCAAATTAAGAGATCACTCATAACTAGAGAAGGCAATTTCACCTGAGTGGTAAGGTGGGAGGCCAGATTGCAAAGAACTGAGAAATGAGAGGACAGGAAGTTACATATAGGATATATTGAGGTTGAGTTCCATACGAACTATATTGGGTAGATATGTGCAGGAAACACCCATACTTGTCATCTTAAATTCTCTCTTTACCCTCTCTCACTGTGTAAATAGCAATTGTTTTCTATTCTGGCCAGAAACTCTGAGTTCTCCCTCCTGGAGTGATTCTTTTGTGACATCAAACTAGGTGTCAATGACCACCTAACCCTCAATCACTGAATGGGCACATTGCCTCAGATATATTGAAACCTCAGCTTCAAAAAAGTCAAAGTCTCCTACAACATCCTGAGCTATCACCAGTCATCCTGACTTATGTTTCACTGCTGGACTCTGGAGGAGAGATTGAGGCTGACTTTGCACAGCTCTTCCTCACTTAAATCCAATTCACTCCCAAGTCAATACCCTCATGATGCAGCTGGTCCTCTTCAAGAACAAAGAATGAACAACAACACCTCTCCCTCAATGACTTGATTATCTCCCATTAGGTTTAACCATCATCTCTATGCAATGCTATCCAAATCTATATGTCCAACTCTAGTCTTTCTCCCGAGCTCCAGCTGTGCATCTCCAACTGCTTATCTTATATTTTAAGCTAAATGTTACATGAGCATCTCAAACTGCTCCATGTCCAACATGTCCAAACATGTCCAAACAACATGTCCAAAACATGTCCAACACATGTCCAAAACAAAACTCATTATCTTTTCCCCCAAACCCATGCCCCTTCCAAATTTTCCTCTTTCTGATGTAAGCACCACCATCCTCAGGGACTATCACCAGTTCTCCTGATCTAGATGTGCTGGTAACTTAGCACAATTACCTGACTCACTTAAATCCAATTAATTGGCAAGCCGTGGCATGACCTCCCTGATGTCATGGTTCTCTTTGAGAACAAAGGATAAATGACCACCATCCTCACAGCCATCCAGAATTTTCACCATGATGCCATCCTTGATGCCTTACTCTCCTTCAATCAGTCTATTAAGTTGCCAAATCTTGTCATTCCTACTCCCATAATAACATCTCATCTCTAATCATGTGGCCAACACATGTTCAGGATATAATCACCCTGAAGTACAGCAATAGCTTCTTTATAGGTTTTCCTTTCTCCACTCTTTTCCTTTTTTAATCCATCCTCACATAGTTATCAAAGTGATTTTCCTATAGTTCAGGTCTGAACATATTACTCCTCTCCTCAATAAACTCCAATGACTCTTTATTACCTCTAGGATCAAATATAAGTTCCTGTGTTTGGCTTTTTAAATCCTTCACAACTTGGCCCAATTTTTTTAAACAATGACCTTTGGACAGATAGCCCTTGTGCCTGATATACCCTCCCTCCTCCTCTCTTGACTTTTAGAATTTCTTGTTTCCCCCAAAATCTTACTCAAATACCACCTTCTACATAAAGTCTTTCCTAAGCCTAGACCATTCCTCCTCATCATGCTGCTCTCCTTTTTCCTCCCTTACCTCATATTAGTACCTTCCAGGCCAAAATTTTACCACATGCTTTTTAAAAATATATTTCATAGGAGTAAACTGATCAATGCAGGCCCTGGTTTTCCCCAGCTGTCATAAGTTGTCTTGAGTTCAAGGAGTCACATAGAAACTTGGGGGAGTCAGTTTTCAGCCCTTCAGTTTTCAGCAACTGAAGGGTTGCTACCTTCCCTGTGTGATGATTAAGTCTTCTAATTGACCATAGAGCTGGAAGAACTGATGATTCAGTAGTTGCTAAATCAGACTTGAATATTTATATATATATATATATGTAAAGAGCAACCTGCCCACCTCTCAATCTCTTTTTTCTTTGCCAGCGAGAGAAGGCACGTTTGCTTTGACACAGACTCAAGAGTCTAGTAAAGGATAGGCAATAGACTATCTCTCATTCAGCTATGGGGTCTATGACAAATGACCAGCTCTGTATCTTTGTATGTATTCTTTTCTGATTCCAATAATATTTTTCCCAATTACATGTTAAAACAATTTTTAACACTCATTTTCTAAAATTTTGAGTTCTAAATTCTCTCCATCCCTCCTCACTTCCCACCCTGAGAGAGTAAGCAATTTTATATAGCTTATGCATATGAAATTATGCAAAACATATTTCCATATTCGTCATTAATTGTGAAAGACACAGACCAAAACAAAAAACCAACCACACAAAAAGAAAGTTAAAAATTGTAGGCTTCAATCTGCATTCAAATTCCAATTCTTTCTCTGGAGGTAGATGGCATTTTTCATTTTGAGTCCTTTGGGATTGTCTTGGATCACTGTATTGTTGAGGAAAGCTAACTCGTTCACAGTTGATCATTGTACAATATTGCTGTTACTATGCACAATATTTTCTTGGATCTGTTCACTTCACTTTGCATCAATTCATGTAAGTCTTTCCAGTTTTTTCTAAAATCATCCTGCTTATCATTTCTTATGTCACATTTTTTTTCCCATTACAATCATATATATCACAACTTGTTTAGTCATTCCCCAACTGATAGGCATCCCATCAATTTTCAATTCTTTGCCACTCTTCTCTGATTCAGAAGAGATGTGTCCAGGCAGTAACCTGAGTTCAGGAGACTCAAAGGTCTCAGCATCCTAAATCAGCAATAGGGTCCACTTATGTCCAGTTGCAATAGTCACAGGAGTCAGGAGTTGACTACATCAGGCAGCTTTAAGGTCTGGATAGATTGTAGTATAGCAGTTTAGTGGTCTGGTTCAACCACAGATCAACCCATCCAACAGAGTTGCTATACCCTGGGAGGAACCAGGCCAGAAGTCCCTCATTCATCTAGGAGGAGAACTTCATGAAATTCCACAAAGGGAAAAAAGGATTTCCAAGGCCAGAAGTCAGGAAGCACCCCTTTGCCACATATGTTCTCTGTACATATTCCTCATTATCACTGTATTTTAAATGATCCCACTATCCTTTTAAGCATGCAAGGCCAGGGTATGCCTCCAGTTTGAGGGGGGAGCAAGAGAAGGTGTTTTATATCAAATATTCATAGCATACCTTCTTAGTAAATACCCTTTCTAAAAGATAATATATGTCTACTGACTAACAATGATTAGAGGTAATATAAATGGATTGGGGGGAGGGGGACAGAAATGGGCAGTATGAGAAATACAGTCTTTCAAGATTATTCCTAGAACCTTGGGAGACTATGTCACAGCTGCTTTCTGAAGACCAGGCCCACCACTATGAGTTCACTTGAGGAATTGGCCCCAGAGGGATTGCTAGAGATGTTAAGAATATACATGTTAATGTACAAATTGTCTCTCCCTATAGAATGTAAGATCCTTGAGGACAAGGACTGTTTCACTAGCAGACTACCTGTCACATAGTATACCCTTAAAATGCTCTTTGTGAGGGTGGAGCCAAGATGGCACAGTAGAAAGACAGACCTGTAGAAGCTCCCCCACTTAGCCCATAAAATACCTGTAAAAAATGACTCTAAACAAATTCTAGAGCAGTAGAAGCCACAAAACTACAGAGTGAAAGAGATTTCCAGCCCAAGACAGCCTGCAAAGTCAACAGGAAAGGTCTATTGCGCCCAGCATGGAGCACAGCCCAGAATGGGCTGGACAGCATGCCAAGGAAAGGACCTGGAACAGGCTTCAGGGAGCCACTGGCAGCAGCAGTTCCCAGATTGCTCAACCTACAAATGCCAAAGACAGCTTCAAAGATCAGTGAAAAAGCTCCTTCACCCAGGAGAAGGGAGTGTGGTCTGGTCCTCAGGCAGCAGCCACTGCAGAGACAGCATCCATTTTTGAAGCCCTCTGCCTAAATCCCCTGGGGGAATTGAGCCACTGGTCTAAATCTCAGTCTTGAGCACAGCCCTGGGGTGAAGAGGAGCACTGGCATGGTGGAGCTGGAAGCAATTGTGGAAAGGGAATTCTACTCTCAGATTCTGGGCAGAAAAGTTTTTGGTTGCTCCCTGACCAGTGCGCAGGCCAGAAGAGGAGTAAACTGAAAACTTACAGGTTCCCAGAGTATACCCCACTTTTGATAAAGGACTCAAAAGTCAAATAAATAGCTGGGAAAATGCCCAAAAAAGGGAAAAAAAATAAGATTATAAAAGGTTACTTTCTTGGTGAACAGGTATTTTCTTCCATCTTTTTGGATGAGGAAGAACAAAGTATACTGTTTGAGGAAATCAAGGCTGCTGCATCCAAAGTCTCCAAAATAAATATGCAATAGTCTCAGGACATGGAAGAGCTCCAAAAGGATTTTGAAAATCAAGTAAGAGAGGTGGAGGAAAATTTGGGAAGAGAAATGAGAGCAATGCAAGAAAATCATGAAAAGAGAGTCAACAGCTTGCTAAAGGAGACCCCAAAATGTGCTGAAGAAAATAACACCTTTAAAAATAGACTAACTCAATTGGCAAAAGAGATCCAAAAAGCCAATGAGGAGAAGAATGCTTTAAAAACAGAATTAGCCAAATGGAAAAGGAAGTTCAAAAGCTCACTGAAGAAAATAGTTCTTTAAAAATTAGAATGGAGCAGATGGAAGCTAATGATTTTATGAGAAACCAAGAAATTACAAAATAAAACCAAAAGAATGAAAAAAAATAGAAGATAATGTGAAATATCTCATTGGAAAAACAATTGACCTGGAAAACAGATCCAGAAGAGACAATTTAAAAATTATGGGACTACCTGAAAGTCATGATCAAAAAAAGAGCCTAGATATCAACTTTCATAAAATTATCAAAAAACTGTTCTGATGTTCTAGAAACAGAGGGTAGAATAAATATTGAAGGAATCCACCAATCACCTCCTGAAAGAGATAAGAAAAGAGAAACTCCTAGAAATATTATAGCCAAATTCCAGAGTTCCCAGGTCAAGGAGAAAATATTGCAAGCAGACAGAAAGAAACAATTCAAGTATTGTGGAAATAAAATTAGGATAACACAAGATCTAGCAGCTTCTACATTAAGAGATCAAAGGTCTTGGAATATGATATTCCAAAAGTCAAAGAAACTAGGATTAAAACCAAGAATCACCTACCTAGCAAAACTAAGTATAATACTTTGGGGGGGGGAAGGGTGGAATGGTCATTCAATGAAATAGAGGACTTTCAAGTATTCTAAATGAAAAGACTGGAACTGAATAGAAAATTTGACCTTCAAACCCAAGAATCAAGAGAAGCATGAAAAGCAAAGTTTTGGTCATCAGATATTAAGAACTCATGGAATTCTGCTAGAGTTTTCAACTCCTTCATGATCTCCAGACTGAAGTCATTCAGAATATCTATTGTGTGTCTTGATTATACAGATGCTGGGACCCAGAGTGGTGGCCAGCTGCTACAGCTCTTTGGCGTCAGTAATATCAGCAGAAAGACACAAGACATTTTCCATAAGCCTGAGCAGTATTGGGGCAATAGGATACGTCCCAGGGAACTGGGCACACATGCCAAAGCTAAGTTCTTTGAGAGTTTCCTTCACAGGGATGGTACCATTCTGCTCTGCAACTACAAATATGTTGTCTTGAATAAACTTCTTCACTTAAGAATTTCCAGGATTTTTGACAAGATACACACAGAATGTAAGCAAATGCCCTGCTCTTCCAACTTGGCCTTGACTCCCTGCTCTCTGTCCAGTAGCATAATGGCATCTGTGACTTTTAAACTTTTCCTCTGAAGGACCTCAACAGTTTCCCAGACACTAGAACCACCAGTTACCACATCCTCAGTGATCAAAAAGATTTCTCCTGGATTAATAGTTCTTTCTATGAGAAGTTGAGTACCTAGAAAAGAAAAAAGACTCTACTGGCTTTGAGCAAAACTACAGACCATTATGCCTTGCCAGCTACAATAAAAGTCTACCTTGTTTTGTTCATAATACAAAAAAGAAAAAAAGAAAGAAAATAGGTTTAATAGAAATGTATATATAAAGCCTCTATCAAATTGCGGGCCACCTTGGGGAGGGAGGGGGAAAAATTTTTAAATTTATGGAAGTAAATGTTGAAAACTAAAAATAAATAAATTAACTTTAAAATTAAATAAAAATAAAATAAAATGCTCTTTGTTTTATTACCTTCCTTACCCATTCCCAAACCTCCTACAAAATTCTCTATTCCTTTTGAGAGCTCAACCATCATCCCACTTAACCCACATTCACAATATCTCTCTTACCCCACCTGCCACAGCCAATCAATTGACAAGTTTTGGCAAGTGTACCTCTATAACATCTCTCATGTCCTCCACTTATATGGCAACATGCCCTCACTGCCTCTCACTGGAATTAAGACCAGAGTCTTAATTAGTCTCTCTGCTTCCAGTCCATCAGCTCTGTAGCATGTCCTCTAAACAGCTAACAAAATGCCCTTCCTAAAAGCACAGGGCTGATTGGGTCAGACCCCTGCTGAAATATCTCCAGTGGTTCCCCTTTGCCTCCCCACAGTTGGGCAGTGAAAGTCTCCTCCATCAGGCTCCACACTGCCTCTGCAGACTTAGTTCCTCTTTTAGTTCACACGTATCCACATTCCTGCCAAACTACCTTATCGAGCCTGAAATTCTATCTACCTTCTCTGGGTCTTGGCACAGGCTGTGGTTCCCTGGGCCTGCAATGCTCTCTCTCCTCCCCTTTTCCCCTTAGAATCCTTAGCTTCCTCCAAGGCTCAGCTCAAGTGCTTCTTCCTTGGGGAAACCTTTCCTCATCTCCCGGTTGCCCATGTTATCTCTCTTCTCAAGTTACATATCTGTATAGATACATCTCCCCAGCATGCTTTATGTTCCTTAAGAACAGGGACTATCTTGCTTTTGTCTCTGGATTCCCCAATGTCAAGCAAAACTACTTCTACAAAATAAGTACTTTGCAAATACTGGTTGAATTACATCCTGTGCATGCCAGGGTGAAGTATGTGGAGCTGTGCACAGGTATACAAGTTGTAAAACTGTCCTTGAGCTGTTCAGAGACAATTTTTCCCTTTCCTATTTGAAGTACCTCAATTGCACAGTGACTTTCTGTCACACTCAGGGGCTAAACCCAGTTGCTCCCTGATGAGTGCTTAGTTCCTGCCTCTCCTCACTCCCTGGTCTCTGAGTCCATGCTCTCCCAATTTTTCTTGCCCAGGTGAAAGCTGGAAAATTGTGTGGAATAGACATACTCTCTAATCCTGTCCCACTACTCATAGAAGAACAGGGACCTCCTGAGAGTTCTTTCCCCTTCTGCTCCACAGATAAAAAGGGACCCTTCCCAGGGGCAAACTTGTTAAGAGAGAGAGCCTGTACAGGGAGCTATTCATTCCTCTGGGTGTCCTTTCTGTCTCCCAGTGAGAATGAGAAGCCCCCAGGGACCATCTGGCCACCATTAAGCAAAATCCTTCATAGGGATTAATCTTCTAACCTCATCAGCCCCAATACTATGAACAGGCACAGACACACACAAGCCATTCACCCAAAGACATACACGCACATATCCATTCCACAACTACACAATGATGGCACACACAGGGGACATGACACACAAATGGAGTGATGCTGGAAGAATGGGCCCAATATGTATACATCACAGGCACAAACTAATCACTTGTTCAAACTACTAAAACTTGGAGATGGGCTAATGTGAGGGGGCAGGAGGGGGAGAAAGTTGCAGCCCTGGGAAGGTAAGGAGCACATGAGATCAGCAGCATCTGGAACTCACCACAGAATCACCACCCCCTTTTTCTTCAACTAGACCCAATCCTGCCAGACTCAGCCTTCACTCATGCTCCTCTGGGAGATGCCTCAGCTGAGAGACATCTCCCTCCCTCCCCCTCCACACTCAATGGACAGGTCAAGTCTCCCTCATTGCCACCACTGGAAATCACCCATGATGTGGTCTGAACCTCCCCAATAGCCAATAGGGCTAAAGGAAGCAACACTGGCCCTTAAAGCTGGAAGGAGGGTCCAGGGGAGCCAGTCAGCATAGGGTTTGAGATTGGCCGTTAGGGAACTACTGGGAAAAGGCCTCCAGCTCAGGAAGTCCTGGTAAACCCTTAATCACCACTTCAATCCTGTATCCTGCCCCCTTTGCTATACACACACACACACACACACACACACACACACACACACACACACACACACTCACACACACTTACTCCTACTGAGAATCTGAGGACTGGACTGGGATAGTCAGTGCTCATTCTCCTACCATTAACTGAGGGACATGAGAAACCCCTAACTCAGTAAAAGTACCCTGGGCCCAGGGCAAGGTCCTCTCCCACCTCCAGCCATTCTTGCAGAAGCAGGAGCTGGGGTGTAGGAGGAGATGGGTGACAGAGGAGAGAGTGCCCTCAGCAACTGAGGGTATTAGAAGGCTCAGGTTACAGCTCCTAGCTGTTTATGTGTATACCTGCTTTTGCTGACCATTAGCCAGGAATCTCTGCCCTCACCCTTCCAGCTCTGTGCCCCTCCCCTAGAACTTCTGTCCCTAGTCCCCAAGTCCCTGGGTCTCATAACCAGGGCTTTCTCTCTCTTCCCCACCCCCTTCCTCACAATTCCTTCCCATGTCATTCTCCCCAGAACTCCCCTCCCAAGCAGCTTCCACCCTCTAGTCCCCCTTTTCTTGGTGGTGCTTAACACAGAGCTAAATTTAATCCCCTTCCCCAGGTCTCCCCCACACTGAGCCTCCTTTCCCCTCCCCCAGTTACCTCCTCCTAAAGGTCTCTTCCCCTGGAATTCTCCCTTTATTCTTTTGGTACATTACTCCCAGAGTTGCTGGGGTAAGGAGGGTGGGCAAAGGTGGGGGCAGTCTTGAGAATTCCATAGGAATCTGTCTATTCTGTTAAAATGATGAATGGACCAGAGGACCTAGGCTGAGGTCACCCTATCTGTGTACAGTGCACCTAATATCGTCCTTTGGCCCTGGCAAGGAAGCCAAACCGTTGTCAAGAATTCTTGGATGACCCACTGCCTCTGGGAATTGCTGCCTTTAGCCAAGCAGGTCAGTGGGTCAAGAGGATTCCCTCTCCCCTTGGGATTTGCCCAGCTAGTCAGAAGCCCCGCCCCCTGTTACCTTGGTCGGTAATGGACAGAGCCTTACCTGAATACAGCTAGATACACACTTACAGGCACGCACACACCTACCCACAATAATTCCACTCACATACAGATATGCACACAGAAACAATCAATATAGTCACAAACACAGTCACACAAAGATGCACATCAGTACACAAAGAATACAAAAGGAAGCTAATAGCAGACAGCACACACATCCTACTCAGACAATAATACACATGCACCCTCCCCCACCCCGAAAGGCACAGACCCTTGGTTTAGCCGAGTGGCATTCTTCCCCCCGGCCCCACCTAAGAACAATGAGTGATAGATATCTCGGGCCCACAAAGGACAGCTGGGGCTGGATGTCAGTCAGACAACCATGAAAACTGACATGTTCTTGAGGTATTTTAAATGAATCATCTGATTTTCACAACAACCTGGTGCTCTGATCAGCCTTTCTCATCGGGGGCCGCCTTTGCTTGCTTCTCCACACTCAGTGCCTAGTCCTGGAGCCAGCACCCACCTAGTCAAGGCCAGATAGCTACCATCGAGCCGGCCTCACCCCCAGCAAACCCCGTTACGTAGGGGTGCAGAGGTTCGACTAAGAGCAGGGAAGAAAAAGCGGACTGGCAGGCAAGCAAGCCAATAAGATGCTCAGCTTCACCCGAGCTGGACCTATCCATGCAACCCCTCCCGTGAGGGGGCGGGCTCTTAGCTTCAGGCAACCCGCAGTGCTTCGCAGTCTCAGGTGAGGCCCGAAGCAGCAGAACACCGAGCCAGGTAAGCGGAGCTAAAGGGCCACGAGAGGATGGAAATAAACTACCTGTCCCGCCACCTGATGTATTCCTGGAGCTCTGTGGAGAGTCTTTGTGCTCTAGTTTTGGGAGTTCCCTAGTTGCTGGGGGTGCCAGGGGGGAGGGGAGGGAGTCGGCTTAATCCTCTTCTCGGGAATATTAGGCGAGGGCAGCATAGCAGAATGGGGGTTGTAGGGCTGTGGAAGAGGCCGGCCTTGGGCGAAGAGAGCAGGTATGGGCCCCCAAATCACTTTGGAAGGGGGGGAATGTAGAGAAACCTATGGAGCTGTCCCTGGTATTGAAACCCTCTCCCGTCACGCCCCCACCCCCACCCCCGACCCTGGGGCTTTTTTTCATTGAATATTCATCCCTCTTCCCTTCTCGAATATTCACAAGTATTCTCGGAGGCTGGGGCTGGGACGGGGAGCGGGGAGCGGAAGGCGAGTGGAGGGAGTGGTGAAATTTCCTGAGACAGTTATCTCCCGAAAGGTCTGAAGCCAGAAGTCTCAGGTCTTTGGTCCCACCCCTTTTGGGTCCTCCCTTGGGCCCCAGTACTGGATACGGATTCGGTATCAGGGCCCTGGGAGAGGATTACACTAGGAGGCCGAAGTGGAAGCAGGATTTGTGGGACAGAGCCGGGACTGAGATGTTTTCCGGTCCCTAAAGGCCTTTACGCTTTCTCGGGGTGGGATGTGGGGAAGGTGACTGTTAAAGGGGTTTCTGCCTTGAAGGTGTAGGGCACCGCCCCCTCTTGGCCCTAAGATTCCACCTCTCTCGCCAGGTCTAGGATGTCCAGGCGGTGCAGATCCAGTCAGAGGGAGTGAAAGACCCCCAGGGGCCCTAGACCCCCGCCCCAGCCCAAGGACTATGTCCGGGCCTGGCCCCGCTGGCCCGTTGCCTCCAGGGCGAGGACAGCAGAGCGACACAGGACCTCCGATCCAGAGTTGAGTCTTGAGTGAATCGTGGAACCATAGATCGACCCGCTGCCATGGACCCCCTGGGCTTGGGGGACCTATCTTCGGGCTCACTGAGCTCCCTTTCCTCCCGTGGCCACTTGGGCAACGACACTGGCTCCGCAACGCGATATCTGTTGAGGAGGCAACAGCGGCTGTTGGATGGGCCCCCTCGGGGAATCCGAGCCTCCTCACCCATGGGCAGGGTCATCCTCATCAATTCCCCCATAGAAGGTAGGGAATGTGCCGGCAGAGAAGGGAGGGGCCCAGGACTGGAAGGGGCGGGAATGGGGGACAGCAGCTGTGGAGAAGCGAATAGTGGGCAACAGAAATAAGAGACAGGTGGTTTTCAGCTGCTGTGCCTCAGCTCTCCTGCTCTCCTTCTGCCCCACTCCTTCTGACTTGTGGGAGTCAGATCCCTTGAGTTCCTGCCAGCCTACTTCATACTGGAAATGAGGTAAAGTGTGGGGGGGCAGAGATAGAAACAACCATCCACCCCTTTGCAATAAACCCAGTCTTTCTTGTCCCTGAGGGCCTGATAAACCGTATCTAGGGCAGAAGAGCCTAAAGAAGAGAAAGGTCCACTAGGTAAAAAAGGAGGAACACTCATCCCTACAATTGGCTCTTGAATGTGACCAGTCGAATAGGGATCCCAAGTTAGGTCAAGGGACCAGGGCTTCTGAGTCCCTAGGGCCTTAGGAAAAATGGCTCTGGGAGACTGGATGACTGAAGGGTAAGTACATGGAGCTGTTCCCTCCCAGCTCTACATGCCTCAGAATCTAAGAGCAAGGGAGTGTCTAAATGCAAACTCTCAAACATAGAATCCCTGTCCAATATCTGCCTGAGGCAAGAGTCTTCTCTACAGCAATCTTAATCTCATTTCCAACTGCTCCCTTTCATACTCTCCTTCAAATCCATCCAAAGGTATTTGCTGATGACCCTTCTGTGCTGTCATGTTGGCCTATGCTTGGGGCACAGGCCCTTAGCTCCTCCCAGGGAGCTCACTTTCTGGCTGTAGCTGGAGCATGTATCTTGACCTCATAGAAAGACATCTTGCTTGCGCTATGATAAATGAGTAGATGAGTTGCCACTGGAGCTTAAATGAGAGAGAGATCAGTATGAGTTAGGTAGGGGGTTGGGGACAGTATCCTTAAGGCAGTCAGAATAAATGTACATCCAGAGAAGTCAGTATCATTTGGATTAGGGAAGCCCAGAGGGCATCCCAGGAAAAGAAGCAGAAGCTTGGAGACCAGATGTGCAAGTCTTGTATAAAGACCTGGGCCTAGATGAGGGGGATCTGTATTGAAGAGGAGTACAGTTAGAAAGGCAGGCAGCAGTCAGATCACAAGGGCCTTGAATTGAAATGAAATGCTGAAAAAAAGTGTGCAGGATACCTAAAACCTGGGATTTTCACCCTTGCTGGCTCAAAAAAGAGATCAGGTCTCAGGAAAGGGAAGGGATTTCCAATGGTTAGGTCTATCCTGTAGCATTTACCAGTTTTCAGCACTAAGAGAGAGTTGAGACAAGTATTTGGACACCCTACATCCCCTTCCTCATCCTTTCTTCCTAACTAACTCCAACTCCCAGCTTACTTAGGATATAGGCTCCTTGAGAATTGGGATAGTTTCATTCTTATATATATTTGTAGCATACCACAGGCATTTAATAAATGCTTATTGATTAACTCAAGTCCATCCACTTCCAACCCTGTGCTCCTTTGCTCCTTCCTCTCTCCCAGGCTCCACTTTGACAAGGCCACACAGATACCAGAAACATCAGACTTCAGGAACACTTGGTTCCAGAAATGCCTTAAAGGGTTCATTTACACCTAATTCTACTAGGCTGCCCCAGCCACATGAAATTTTCAGAGAATCTCATTCTCTTAAGACAAAATTATTAACCTGGGGTCTGTGAACACTTTAAAAATTATCTTTATTTATAACCATATTCCAATAGAATTCATTTGTAATCTTATATTTTTCATTGGATTCATTTAAAAGCATTTTTTTTTCTCTGAGAATGGCTCCATAGGCTTCCTCAGATTGCCAAAGGGGTGGGGGGGAAGATGAAGAACCTCCTTGCCTTAAGTGAATCCCAAAGTTGCCTCTATCTAAAAGAGGGGAGTGGGGTGGAAGAATGGGGGAGGGGGATAGTCTACTCAACACAGCCTGGACATCGAACTTCCACACCTCCCCGAGAATAACTCAAATTTATGTTCCAAATTGAGTCTATCAGGGCTTCCCCCTGCCTCCCGACTGCTCTGGCGATCATAGCGGGAAGGGAAAGAGGGAAAGGACCTCGGGCTCAAGGCTCCTGGAGGCCAGCAGGGCGAAAGTTATTCCCATTTTATAGATGGGAGAAATGAGGCTCAGGAGGGAAAGGGTTCTGGGTCCTGAGTTAAGCTCGCCCACACTGCTGTTTTGGGCTCAGGGCCATAGCTTTTCAGCCAAAGGAGGGGCTCCCATCTTAATCTCTTCCCTACCCCACCCCCATCCCTGATCTTGGGCCTTGGGTCACTTACCTGACCAAGCCAGGGCAGCCATGGTGAAATCGTGGCTCTGGATGGAAGCCTGCAGCTGCCTCAGAGCTACTATAGCCAGGACCTGAAAAAAAAAAAAAAGATGGCTCTAAAAAGGCCAATGCCAAGTGGGTCATTCTACTATTCATCACTCTGGGGAGGGTGTAGGCTATGGGTGCGTGGCCCTTGTAAAAGTTCTCTCCAAAAGCCCCACAATGCCATTGGAGTTCCTCCCACTTCCACTCCACCCCCCCCCCCAGCACCCTGGCGCCCCCTGGAAGTCATTCTATCTTCCCCCTGGAGCCCCACGGGAGAAGGGGGGAAGGGGGCATCCTTTTGAGTTTACAAAACCTCTTCAAAACCTAGACCAAAGCCACCTGGGGGTGGAACCCTCTGGCCTGAGCCTTAAACTACCTTGCAGAACCTTCCCCAGTACTAAGTTTTCTTATCCCACCCTCCATTCACACCCCAGACGAGGTCCTGCCTCTGACTTTGAACTGCAGTCCCTCCCCCACACCTCAGGTTCTGAAAACACCCTCAACCTCTGATTCGGAAGTCCTCCAGCCTTAGCCCCGAGAGCGCCCCTCCCCCCACCCCGCCTTGGAGCC
>CM053769.1:549796191-549814477 GCA_028658325.1 Potorous gilbertii
TAAGCTCTGGTCTTTTCATTAGGAATGCTTGAAAGTCCTCTGCTTCATTGAATGACCATTTTTTCCCCCTGAAGTACTATACTCGGTTTTTCTGGGTTGGTGATTCTTGGTTTTAATCCTAACTCCTTTGACTTCTGGAATATCATATTCCAAGCCCTTCAGTCCCTTAATGTAGAAGCTACTAGATCTTGTGTTATCCTGATCGTACTTCCACAATACTTGAATTGTTTCTTTCTGGCTGCTTGCAATATTTCCTCCTTGACCTGGGAACTCTGGAATAGTCCTAGGAGTTTTTCTTTTCAGATCTCTTTCAGAAGTGATTAGTGGATTCTTTCAATATTTATTTTACCCTCTGGTTCTAGAATATCAGAACAGTTTTCCTTGATAATTTCATGAAAGATGATGTCTAGGCTCGTGTTTTGATCATGGCTTTCAGGCAATCCCATAATTTTTAAATTGTCTCTCCTGGATTTATTTTCTAAGTCAGTTGCTTTTCCAGTTAGATGTTTCACATTGTCTGCTATTTTTTCATTCCTTTGCTTTTGTTTTATAATTTCTTGATTTTTTTCATAAAGTCATTAGCTTCCATCTGTTCCATTCTAATCTTTAAGGAATTATATATAAGGAATATAAGAACTTTTGGATCTCCTTTTCCATCTGGTCAATTCTGCTTTTTAGGGCATTTTTTTCCTCATTGGCTTTTTTGACCTCTTTTACTATTTGTGTTAGTCTATTTTTAAAGTGTTATTTTCTTCAGCATTTTGGGGGTCTTCTTTCCCAAGCAGTTGATTTTCTTATATCACTTTCATTTCTCTTCCCATTTTTTGCCGTGCTTCTCTTACTTGATTTTCAAAATCCTTTTTGAGCTCTTCCATGGCCTGAGACCAATTCATATTTTTCTTAGAGGCTTTGGATGGAGGAACTTTGACTTTGTTTTCTTCTGTTTGCATACTTTGGTCTTCCTTGACACCACAGTAAGATTTTATGATTCTTTTTCTGGTTTTTGCTAAGCCACTTACTTGACTTTTGAGCTCTTTGTCAAGTTAGTTCTGTTTCCAGTGGGGGTAGGGGATGTACTGTCAGATACTTGATTCCTCCCACAATCTGTGGGCCCAGAAACAACAGCTGCAGCTGCCTCTGCTGCTGCTGTGGCTGCCGCAGGTTCCTCAGCCCCTTCTGCCTCCCTGGGGCTGGGACCCAACCACTCCACTCTCTTGCACTGGTCCCACAGGTCTTTTCCACTGACCTTCCAATTTGTCCTCAGAGTTTTGGAATCATGAAGTCTGGAAACCACCACAGGTGTGAGAGATTCAGTCTCCCCAAGGCCTGCTCAGGTGCCCTCTATGCACTTGTGGCCCTTACTGGACTGCGCTCAGTATGGTGCAATGGACACTTCCTGGTGACCTTTCAGGCTGTGTTGGGCTGGAGATTTGCTTCATTCCATCATTCTGTGGGTTCTGCAGCTCAAGAATTTGTTTAGAGCCATCTTTTACAGGTACTTGACTGGGCTTGTCAGGAGTACTCTAGAAAGTCTGTGCTGTTACTCCACCATCTTGGCTCTGCCCCTCCTTTTAATTTTTTTAAAGACCTCTAAGAATAGGGAACCTAATACCTTCCTAAGGCAATCCATTCTATTTTTGGATAATTGATTCTTGGGAAATTTTTCCTTATATCAAAACCTAAATCTATATCTCAGTTACTTCTACCCAATGTTTCTAGTCCTGCCCTCTTGAGCTAAACAGAGTACATCTAATCCCTCTTCCAAGTGACAGCCCCTCAAAAACCTACATTTTTCTCTTGGTTCTGCTTTTTTTCTTCCACTCATATGTAGTCCTACATATTGGTCATAGCTGTGCTCTGACCAATAAGATTATCACCATTTCTAGACTCCCTCCATTAATTCAGTGTAAAATTGCATTAATATTTTAACTACCATATCATACTGCTGATCAGTATTGAGCCTGCAGTACTCTTAAACTCCCAGATCTTTTTCAGATTTGCTGTCTACTCATACTGTCCTCACCTTGTGGTTGTAAAATTGACTATTTGAACCCAGAAATAAAGCTTTATATTTAACCTAATCAAGTTTCATCCTGTTAAGTTCAGCCTCAAAGTGGTTCTGGAAATTTTATTGTCATCCATTTTCTATGCTATTCTTTCTTGCTCCTTATCCCAAAATTCCAGAATTCTTGGCCAAAGTTTATTTCAATCTAATGTCACCTGCCGAATCATGGACAATTATGGCGTAGGCCTTTTTAGCCTGGGTAACAGCATCCAGATGGCATTCTCATGGAACCTATAGATCCCTTCTCAGAATAGTGTTTCCAAATGGACAAAATAAAACACATAGGATTACAAAGGAAACTGAGTATATTGAAATACAGTTATTAAAATATGAAAAACAAAAACTTTGTGCACTCCAGGTTAAGAACCCTTGGTGTAGGGGAAAGAACACTAGACTACATGTCTAAAATCACCCTCCCTGCACCCTCTGGAGCCAAGCAAAGTAAGTTTCTTCTTCTACATGACAATCCTCCAAATATCTGAAAAGTGCTATCATATCCTCTCCCTTCATCCCTAAACCTTCACTTCTATTCTCCAAGCTAAACATCCACAGCCCCTTTAGCGGGTAGACTTATGACATGGTTCTGAATGACCTCTTCTTCCATCATCTTCACAGGGCTGGACACAGCTCTGATATGTGAAGGCTCTTTATAAAGGGATGTGTGAAAAGAAAAGGAGAATGAACTGTTTTTTTTTCTTTCAAATGGAGTCTTTAGGTATCACGTCATATCACAGGTACCCTCTCTGGCTTATTAAATAAAAATAAGAATCATTAATAATGCTAAACTTTGGTTAATACTTTACATATATCACATATGTATACATATATATGAACAAATATGCATCATATATATCATAAACACTTTACACATATATTATCCATATTTGAGCCTAGCAATAATTCTGTGAGACAGGTATTACGGCTATTTACAGGTGAAACAGACTTGGAGAGATTAAGTGATTTGCCCAATGTTACATAGTAAAGGTCAAAGGTAGAATTTCAACTCAATTCTTTTCTGATTTCAAGCTCAGTATTCTTTACTCTGTACCATGCTTGCCCCCATAACTCTAGACATCTTAGACTAGAAAAGATTTTACAGGCTGTCCCATCTTCTCCTCTACCCCCCAGGAAAGAGGGCCCCTCACTACAGTAGGGGAGAGAGGATGGTCTATGATACCTATCTTACTGTACTAAAAAAGCTAGGACTTCCCTTTGGGAAGGGGAGTGTGGCTAATGCCATCTTATCCTTCCTTGCCTTCAGCCAACAGTGATGAGAGTGACATCATCAATGCAGTCACTGTGGAAAAGAGCCCAGCAGGAAAGTTGGGCTTCAGTGTCCGTGGGGGCTCAGAGCATGGCCTGGGCATCTTTGTCAGCAAAGTGGAGGAAGGAAGCAGTGCAGGTGAGTTTCTGCCATATTCTCTGGGGCCTGGGGAACAGAGAGGGGAGAAATTGGGCTCTACTTTCAGGGAGGCCACAATCTGAATGAGATAAAACTCTGTCCTTGGAGTTTCTGATCAAAAAGGGGAGACACTGAGTGGGAAGAAAAAGTCAAGCCCTCATGTATCCCAGGGTAGAAAGACACAATGAATGGATAGATGAGGCTCTGCTCTTAGAAAGCCCCCACGCTGAAATGAGAGACACTGCTATCCTCAGAGAGACCCAGGTTTGAAGGGGGAGACAGGATGAATTAAGAGTTCCCAAGCTGAGAAGGGAAGAACTCAGCTCATCAGGTACCATTGCAGAGAGAGCTGGGCTCCGAGTGGGAGACAAAATCACAGAGGTGAATGGGCTTAGCCTGGAGAGTACCACTATGAGCAGTGCTGTGAAGGTGCTGACGGGGAGCAGCCGCTTGAGTATGATGGTGAGGCGAATGGGCCGTGTGCCTGGGATCAAGTTCTCTAAGGAAAAGACCACATGGTGAGGGCTCCATCCATCTTACCTCCCCCTCCCCCTGGGTTACCCTCACCTAAATGAGGACTCTAGGAGAAAGGGAAAGGGAGGTGGGGTGAGGCTTGGGTTGGGATCCTGAGAAGAGGGCCTATAATTTGGTAGGGCTCTGTAAGGGACCTGGGAAGTACACATGTGGCCACATACTAGTTTCTACAGCCATGGGAAGAGAGTGACTCAGTGGGCTGAGAGAGCTCCTGAAACTAAGTTGGTGATATGAGCCCCCTCTCTCTACTGGGTCTGTTATCCTGTCCTGTGCCTTCTCCTCCCTGTGTCTCCTTATATCCCCCTCTCTCTCCTCAGAGATTGCTGTTCTTTTCCTCCTGCTCTTCTTAGACTCTTTCTATCTGCCTGTGTTCCTTGGGCAGGCCTTTGGTGAGTCAGCCTGACCATCTTTGAGGCATTTTGGGAACAGAGAACTCATCCTCCCTTTTCCTGGAGACTCTCCTTCCCCATCTCTTTGTCCCATGCCCTTGTCCCAAAATGATGCTCACTCTCCTGGGGGCTTTTTGTCCAGCTCCAGGGGAATCCTAGTTGGGAAAAAGGTCTACCAGCTCCCCTAATCCTTGCTCAGTGAAATATGAGAGGTATCTAAGCCTGGAGAAGGGTCTATGGGGAGCCATGTGCCCAGGTATGGGGGGCACTGAAGTGCTGGAGGGCTCCCCCCATCTCTTATCCCACGTTGTTAGTGAATGATGCCCCACTCTCTTGGCTGGTCTGATGGGTGCTAGGGTGGATGTGGTCAATCGAAGGCTAGTGGTGGAGAAATGCAGTTCAACACCCTCAGACTGCAGTTCAGACGATGGAGTTAGGCGCATTGTGCACCTTTACACAACCTCTGATGACTTCTGCCTTGGTTTCAACATCCGAGGGGGCAGAGAGTTTGGTCTGGGAATCTATGTTTCCAAGTGAGTAGATTGGATGTGGGCTGGGAGGTGGGGGCTGGAGGAGTCCCTTGGGTGGAAGTGTTCTGGCTGATCTTCCTGGTCTCAGAGTGGACCACGGTGGACTGGCTGAAGAGAATGGTATCAAAGTGGGAGACCAGGTCCTGGCAGCCAATGGAGTGAAGTTTGACCACATCAGTCACAGCCAGGCTGTGGAGGTGCTGAAGGGCCAGACGCATATCATGCTGACTATAAAGGTAGACCCTCACCACAAGGTTGTCATAGACCCATAGGACCCTGGGACCCTAACCCTACTATGTTAGGAAGGATAAAAGTCAGGCTGTAGGAAGAACTTTGTAAAAGTAGAAAGTGTACGCACTAAACAAGGCAGCAAACTTTATCAGGGAGAGCAAGTCCTAGTCTCTCAGTGGAAGGAGGAGCTCTATATCTCAGAGTAGGGGTGTGGAGGGCAACAGGATGACTTCTGGAGAGAACTAGGCCTGGGGTCAAGAAGAAAATTGCTCCCTGGGTTATTATGTGAGCAGTGAAAAGAATTTCTAGATTTGATTTTTTTTGGGGTGCCAGGAGGGAAAGCAAATGGAGTTAAGTGACTTGCCCCAAGTCACTTAGCTGGTAAGTGTGTGAGGCTGGTTTGAATTCCTGATTCCAGTGCTCAGTCCACTGTGCCATTTGACTGACCTTGTAGATTTGATTTTAAGAGATTAACCAGGGAGGGAGTTAACCAGTTCTTGAGTTGCATTCTCCCAATTGCTTTAGATACCCTGTTCCTACCCATGTCCCCATTTCTCAATTCCATATTCCCCACCCCCATTGCCACACTGATCCTCCAATTTCCCTCCCATCCCCATTACTGATGCCTTCCTCTCCCTTTTCTCCTCTTCCTTCTTCTCCCCCTTTCCCCCTCCCTCTCAGGAGACAGGAAGGTATCCAGCCTACAAAGAGATGGTGTCCGAGTATTGCTGGCTAGACCAATGTAAGATGCTCTGAAGGCAGAATGGGTCTGACTCCACCGGGCTCCATATGTGTCTGGGGATAGGGGTGGGGGGACCTCCCCAGAGCCGGGGTGTCCGAAGCTTAACCCAGAAGCCTCCCCTCCAAGAACCTCCACCTCCCAGTCACTCAGCTGGGGTCCAGGGGATCTTTGAATCTCCTTTGAAGAAGTTTGACACTTTAAACTCAACCCCTGATTCTGTCAGCTCTCAGAATTGTGCTCCTTAGGAAAGCTTAGGTTCAAGGAACAGTAGGGCCTTAGAAGGACCATCTACAACCGGGGTTCTTGATGACCTGGACGTTGCTGGTAATGCCTTCCCTGTGGGAGCTCACAGTCTAATGGGGGAGACGACTACATACAAGGGAAGGCACCCAGGAGGAGGACTGAGAAAGGCTTCCTGCAGAAACTGGAACTCTAGCTAAGACTTGAGGGAAGCCAGGAGGCAGAGAGGAGGGAGAGTTCTGGGTGTGGAAGCCCTGGTCTGCAATACTAATTTAGCTTGCAATTAATTGTGTGGCACATTATAATTCACCAAGAGCTTTTTGCCACTTGAACCTCACAACTACCCTACAAGGTAGGTAGTGTAAGTATCATCACAAATAATCCAATCCAGTTTCATCTGAGAAAAGAGCCCGAGATAAGGTAGAAATCAACTTGCTCAAGGTTACCCCCAGGAATCAGTGGAAGACCTGGAACTAAAACCATGTGTTCTGATTCTCAAACCATAGTTTTTCCTACCACACTGCTCCCAACTTGTCTAGTTCCCTCCTACATTCAGCAGCATGAGGGATCTTAGAAGGCCAGGAGGAAGTAAGATGGGGCTTCTAGGGAGAGAATAGGCTCCTGTCCATCTCCCCAGACTGACCTAGGCCCCTGCCTCTCCATAGTGAACAATGGGCCCCTGCAGCAGCTGTCACAGACATCGGAGAGTAGTTCAACCGTGTCCTCCTACTCCTCCAGCATCCCCTACAGCTCTGGCTCTGGCTCCAGCTGCCTCCCCTTGGACATGGTGGACGTTGGCCTGTCCACAGAGGAGCTAGTTGGCCCTGGGCCCAGGGTCTGGGGACGGGCAGACACAGCCATACAGACTGAGCCAGAGATCAGCGGGGTAGTGGAGACATGGTGCAGCGTCCGGCCTACAGTTATCCTCAGAGACACGGCCATCCGATCAGATGGGCCACTCCTTGCCCGAAGATCTAGCTCACGCCTTGACACCGCACTGTCTGAGTCACCCAAAACGGCCCTACTCCTGGCTCTCAGCAGGCCACGGCCACCCATCACTCGCTCCCAGAGCTACCTGACCTTATGGGGTATGTTGGGGATGGGTGCGTCTTATTCTTCTTACCCAATCCGTGTCTTCTACAATAGCTTCTAACTCCATCCCTATCTCAGGTCCTTTGCCCCCATGCCTGGCTCTGCCCTTGCAGTCTTGGACGAGGTCTCATTCTATTTCCATTATCATATTGCGTGTCCTCCGCTTCCATATAAGTCTCTCCAAATTACCCTAAGCTAAGTTTCCCAGAGAGGGTTAGGATGGAGAGGAGATGCCATTTCTCCTACAGTGAGATCTCTGGATGAAAGTTGGTAGACTCTGCTCTCTCTCCTTCAACCCCTTCAGATGGCCCCCCGTCCCCTCCTAGGCCATCTCCACCCTCCCCTGTTACTCCCCCTCCCACCCCAGCCCTCCAGCCTCCTGTCTCCTACACCCAGAGGAGAAAAAACAGCGACGGAAGGAGAAATCGGGGTCACCCCCAGAGAAGGGTGCCCTGCAGCGCTCCAAGACACTGATGAACCTCTTCTTCAAGGGAGGAAAGAGTGGGCGGCCAGCAGATGGCAAGAATGAGACTTCAGTGGTAGAGAATGAGAGTACCTGCAGGGTTCGTTCACATCTGGAAGGAGAGAAAGGTAAGAGACAGAACAATTGTGATAGACAGGCCTTTGGTTCCTATCTTAGAAACGTCTCCCTACCTGACCCTCACCAGTGTAAGTGACTGGTTTAACTGACCTTCTCTGTCCTCTGTGACATGAGTCTGGCTAGACTGCCCGGGTAGTGGGGAGCAAGGTTACCCCAGAGCCCTTCTTTTTCTTAAGATGGGGCTAATTAGTCTTTGGAGAGGGGAAGGCACGAAGGTGGGAGGGTCTGTGTTCCAGGGTAGACTCCATCTCCTGGGGAAGCCGGAGTGAGAGATAGACCTGGTGTGGCATGGGGTGTGTGGGTGGGTGGGAGGTCAGGTCTTTTATCATTATCACTAGAGGAAGTTACATGATGCTGTAGACAGAGCCCTGGGCCTGAAGTCAGAAAGACCTGAGTTCAAATCCAGCCTCAGTCATTTACTAGCTGTTTAACCCTGGGCAAGTAAACTAACTTCTATTTGCCTCAGTTTCCTAAAATGTAAAATGGGGACAATCATAGCACCTATCTCAAAGGGTAATTATGTGGATCAAATGAGATACTGTTTGTAAAATGTTTGGCACAGTGCCTGACACATAGCAGGGCCTATAGCTGACATTTAGGGAATGGCAGTGTAAAACTGGGTTTGTTTCACTGAAGACAGTGAGCTTCATGGAGAAACTGGGGATCATGCCCACAGGAAGAGTCTGAGTCACCTTGGCCTGGCATTCAAGGCTTCCTAGAAGACCCCAAACTTACCTCATTCTAGCCTAATTTCCCAAATGGGAACTCTTCCTCTTCACTTTCCAGGCACATTCTAGCATCCTTGTTCACATGCTTCTCCCCACCTAAAATCTCTTCCATGTTCCTTTCCAAATCCTACCAGTTGTATAAGTGATTCATGTGATCCATGAAGCCTTCCTAGAGCTCTGTAGCCCCTACTGATCTCTCCATCCTCCAAGCTTCTCAGTCATTCAGTTTCTCACTATTGTAGCAGCACAGCACCCTGTCCTATTCTCTGACTGCTCAATATGTACTAGGTTGTCTCCCAGACAGGCTGTGAAGTCTCAGGGATGGGCGCATTTCTTCAATTTCTCCTTTCTCTTCCTCCTTTTCATCCCTCCCCCCTAGTCTCCCCCACATTCCTTATAGCCAAGCCTAGGGCCTGGTACAGGAGAAGAGGTGGTCAGTAGGTACTTGCTGATGTGTTATAGCCATGAGGCTGGAGCTCAGCTGTCTTCCATAGGGGGATCAGGACCTGTGCAGAAGTTTGTTACCTGGAAACTGAGAAGGGGTAAGCCCCCGCTGGCAGAATTGGGGTTTGGTTCTCAGAGGACATAAGAGTATGTCCTAGGTTGGGTTCAGGGTTTGAGGAGGGGGCCAGTGTGCATGTGGTTTTGGGGAGCATGGAGTCTATGTGAGCAAGGTCTTCAAGTCCTGTCTGCATAGAAATGAAGTAATTCCATTCCTTGTTGGATCCTGGTTCCCTGTGGGTCCTTCTCACCCCACCTCCAACCCTAGACAGAGAGAGAGCTCAGACCATGCTCTTCCCTGGGTCAGAGGGACACTCCAGCCAGTTGTCCAGCGGAGAGACCCGGGTCCAGGCATGGGAGAGTCGTCTCCCCCTCATCCAGGATTTGGCCCGGCGCCTTCTGACTGATGATGAGGTCCTGGCTGTCACTCGTCACTGCACCCGGGTAGGCCTCCCCTGGCTCCCTCCTTTCCCTTGATCTTTCCCCTCCAACCATTAAACCCCTAATATCTATTCATTTAGAGGAGTAGCTTAGTGGGGAGTGCCGGTTTTAAGAATCAGGAAGACTTGAACTCAAATCCTACCTCCTATATTTATTAGCTGTGTAACCATAAGCAGTTCTTTCATTTCTGGGAGCCTAATTTCCTCATCTGTGAGCAGGAATAATGACAGCAACAATCTCAAAAGGTGTCAGAATCAATGGAGATCTGTATCAAGCGTGCAAACCTTCCATTGCTATGTAACTGATCATCATCCCTCTAAGTGCCCCAGTGCCCTAGCAGGGGAGGCCATCACCTCCCTGCCCCCAGAAGCCCTTCCATCCATGCTAGAGGAGATGGTGTTGGATGAAGATGACCAATTAAGCAAAAAATATTTATTATACATCTGCTATGTACTAGACATTGTGCTAGATGCTCAGGATATAAAAATTCTTAATGGGAAACAAAATATTCACAGATAGATATATTAGGAAAGAGGTGGAGATAAGGAGAGAGGGCCTTCCAGGCAAGAGGCACAGGCCATGCCTTTGTAGAGAGGCAGAAAATGTAATATTTTATATGGAAAATGGCAAGCATGCCAATTTGCCTTGCAGTCTGTGTAAGGGGGAGTAATTCATAATCAGCTTGCAAAGGCTGGAGGCAGATTGTGAAGGGTTCTAAGCGGCAAACAGAGGAGTTTGTAAGTAGTTAAACAAAAGTATGGACCTATTAGCCAGATGTTTAAGGGTATCTCTCCCTGAGGAAAGCAACATTTTCTCTACAAAATAATGTACAATTTTGGTTGGACAAGGCCTTCATTTTACAGAGAGGGAAAATGAGGTTCAAAAAAGCTTCCAATTTCATCAAAGCTTGACAGGGGGCATCAAGCTAAAGGACATCAGCACTAGAAAAAGCTTTGAGACCATCTCATCCAACACATTTGTTTAATAGATGGAGAAATGTTGGCTCAGAACCTCTGTGATATTAGCAAGATGTATATGATACATAGAATAGGACATGATCTTAGGCAAGGAACTCTCCTTCCCTGGGCTTGTTTGGTCCTCTGTAAATTAAGGACTTTGATTAGATAATCCCTAAGGTCTCTTCTGGCTCTAAATCCTATGATTCCATGTCTGTAAGGCAAGGGAAGACCCTGTAGATGGCCATATTGATGCAATTTTTGTATGTGTGACTGTGTGTGGTATGTGTCTGGGTGTATGTGGTATAAGGGTCAAGGAAAGGGAAAAACTCCAACAATTAGAACTATTCCAAAGTGGAATGAGATCTCCCGGGACATAGTAGATACTCCCTTACTAGGGTCTTTTGGAAAAGGTTGAGCAGCTACTTTTCAAGGTATGATATTAGAATTTAAGAAGAGGAAATGGTTTCATTCTTTATATTTGTGTCTGGAGCACCTAGTATGGTGCCTGGCACAGAGGAGATATTTAATAAATGCTTGCTGATTGGAGGGTGATATAGAAAGGATTCCTTTCTACCTCCAGCTTCAGATGGTACTAGAAGGATGATAAGGTACCCTCCAAGTCTAAGGTGCTCTATCTCTGTATTTGTGTTATGTGTGTGGTTTCTGTCTAGGGATGTGTGTGACTGGTAACCAGGAAATGTGCGTGTCTCTATGTGTTGATGGGCACATGCTAGCTCTGTGTATGTGTGCATGTGTGTCCATGTCCATGCATGTCACACTCTGGCCACAAGGGGGCCTCTCTGTGTCTCCTGGCTCCAGGCACCAAGGGTGCGTCTCTGCATTGCTCCTTATCTGCGTGTCATGGACGCAAGGTGGAGCTGTTCTCCACATCATTGCTAGGAAGCTCTTGTGTATGATTAGGTGGATGGGAACTTTGGGGAGCTCAGTCTATGTGGGCTGTAGAACTGGAGACTCACCTGGAAGATGCTGGAGGTCCTTCCTTCTCCCACCCCCAGCCTCACCTTCCGTTCTGATTAGAAATTCCTAGACGGCAACTTCATCTCCAAAACTCCCAGTCCACTGCCAGCCTAGTGTCCACCACTAGACAAATAAAGTCCAGTGTTTGAATTAAAACTTAGAGTAAGACCCCAAGGTGGCCAAATTGCCTACAGAGAACTGCATTCTGCAGAATCATTAAAATGCCTGTGGCCCTTTCTCCTCTCTCACCTAGGTTGAGCCAGACCATCAGGCTCCTCCCTCCCCTCTTCTAGCCCAAGTCACCCTGTCCATTTCCCTATACCAGCAGGAAATGTTTCCAGTACCAAGGAGAGCAAAAGCAGCCAAGGAGTCCTGTTTTAAGATTCTGACAATGGGACTGTTGGACTAGACAGAGGACCTTCAACTTCCTTCAGCTCCCATCTTGCATACAGGCCAGAAGTCCTTTCGTTGTCTGACTCTTAGTCATTGTGTCTGCAGTACGTCCATGAGGGCGGAGTGGAGGACCTGGTGCGGCCACTGCTGGCCATCCTGGACCGGCCAGAGAAATTGCTGTTGCTTCGGGACATCAGGTATGGGCACCAAAAAGAGGCAGCATCCAGGAGGATCTGTCATCACACACACACACACACACACACACACACACACCCCTTCCTTTTCTGGAGCTGAGCCTTCTGTCTCACCACCTGCTTCCTTCCTGCACCCTCCAGGAGTGCAGTGACCCCTGGAGACCTCAGCAAATTTGACAGCCTTGTGATGCCCATGGAGCTTGAAGCGTATGAAGCACTCAAAAGCCGAGCAGGTGTGTGTGTGGGTGTGTGTGGATGTATATGGTGTGAATGGATTTCTTGGGATTCCATAAAAATTCACTCATACTGTATGGTATGATGTTTTCTGCCTGACAAAGAAGGCCTTGGGTCAGTGAGGTCACTGACCATCTGATTCCCCACAGTGAGGCCTCCAGCTCTTCGACCCGCCCGGCAAGACACACCACCCAAGCGCCACCTCATCACACCTGTGCCTGGTTAGTGTCTAAAGCAAGAGGTAGGAGAGGGAAAAAGAGAAGAAAGCACTATATCAGAGGCCCAGACTCTGACTTCTAGACTGAGAATGCCTTATGGGTTATAAGTAGGTGGGTGGGGAATGATTCTAACCCAGAAGGAAGGAGGAAGGGGGCAGTTTGTATTTTCTTATTTTTTTTAATTTTAAATTATTTTATTTATTTTCAATTTTCTACAATCACTTCCATATATCTTAAATTTTTTTCCCTTCCCTTCTACTCCTTCCCCCCTCCCTCAGTTTGGATTTTCAAACCATGTTTTTTATGAGTCTCACATAAACTAGTCTCACTAGGCTCTACTGGTGCTATGTAAATACTAAAGGAGAGGGAAAAGGTGATTTCAGTTGTTCCTAAATTAGCTTGGTGGTGGTTGTGAGAGGCTGGAATCTTAAGAGCTTCAGAATTTGAAGGACCATTAGATGACATCTAGTTCTGTTCATAACTGAGCAGAAATCTCTGCTATAATATCCATAAGTGCTCATCAGCCTTGGACTGATTTCAAATAATAGGAGGGCTAAATGTTTCTCCCAATATGAATTGTGTTCACTGGAATGCCGCATTCTCATCCCTAGGATGAGTGCAGTTTCTCCCTATACTTCGATTCTCCCAGGGTTTACCACTGAAGTTTACCATCTAAGCCCTACTTGCTAAACTGTTATGAGCCTTTGACAGGTGCCATGCCTTTCTCAGCCAGTTGGATCTGGCCTTCCAACACCATCCAAGAATCATTACCGTGCACTGTATATATGAATGTACATACACACATACACATATATGTGTGTGTCTATGGATGGCATTAGGGATACAGAAACAAAAGAACTTGTCCTTGAGCTCAAAAGCTCACGTTCAATTGGGAAAGATCCAACATGTGAACAGCATATATTGGTGATCATACATGAACAGGAAGAGGGCACTCCCAGCAGCTGAGAACCAGGACAAGCTTCCTAGCAGAGGTGGCAGCACATGAGCTGGGTTTTGAAAGAAGTTCAGGGCTTCTAAAAGGTCACACAGCTAGGAAAAGTCTGAGGTCAGTGATCTATCCACTGAACCACCTAGCAGTTATTAGATGATGAAGGCTGAGGCAGACCAACAGCTCCAGGAAGCCCTTTCCCCAGACCTATGTGGCCGGCTTTGGGCCTGTCAGCTTGAGGTGCCCAGGTGAGGGCTCATTTGTAGACCCTCCTCAAATCTGATTTCAAAAACACCCAAGTCTCGTTTCAGCGGATCAGACAAAAGGAGGTGCCTAGTTTTGGTGGGGCCCATACGAAAGGTCACTGTGGCCCAGGAGAAAGGACCCTGGGTTTGGAATGAAAGGACGGAGTTCCAGGATTCCGCTACTTGTCTTTGTGGCCTTGGGCAGTCACTAGAAGCGCTCTGTGCCTCAGTTTCCTCATCTGTAAAAGCAGGACAGTTGACCATAGTCCGGGGTCTCTTCCCGAGGTCTAAGAGCGGGTGCACCGGGGTGGGGGAGGCGGAGAGCCGAGTCAGCCGAGCCTGGTCTGACCCCCGCCACTCCAGCGAGGGCCAGAAGCGCGGGGTGACGCCGGCCCCCCTTTCCTCCACAGATAGCCGGGGAGGTTTCTACCTGCTCCCGGTGAACGGCTTCGCCGAGGAGGACGACGAGGAGGCGGCGGTGGGTGCGCTGGGAGAGCGCGTGGCTGGGCTGCGGGTCTCGGCGCAGGCCGACGCTCAGAGACCCCCGGCCCCGGCGGCTGCCCCCCGCCGCCCGCACAAGCCCTTCCCGCCGCTGCGGGACGTTCCCGTGGACGCCTTCTCCTGCGCCGGCCGGCGCAGCGCGTCTCCCCCGCCGCCGCCGCCCCGGCCGCCCCCGGTAGCCCCTCGACCCCCGAGGCCCAACTGGCTGCTAAGCGAGCCCCCGGGGCGCAGCCGGAGCCGGGGCCGCAGCCGGAGCCGCAGCCGGAGCCGCGGCAGGTCCCCCGGCAGCAGGCGCTCTCCGTCCCCGGCTCCGGGCAACGGGCGCTTCGCCAAGTCCCGCCGCTCCCGGCTTCCCTTCCCCGCACCGGGCGCGCCCGGGATCGAGGCGGCCCCCGACCGGCTGGGAGGCACCCCGGAGCCCGCGACGCCCCCGGACGGCGGGGGAGGAGGGGAGCTCAGGACCGTCACTCTGTCCAAGCTCAGGCAGTCTCTGGGTGAGCGGGGAGCTGGGAGGGGCGCCGAGGCAGGGCCATGCCGGGGGTGAACGTGCTGGCCGCGGCGCCTCTGACCTCGTGCCCCACTCCCAGGAATCAGCATTTCCGGGGGGATCGAGTCCAAGGTGCAGCCCATGGTGAAGATCGAGAAGATCTTTCCCGGAGGGGCAGCCTTCCTCAGCGGGGCTCTGCAGGTAGGGGCGCAGTACCTCCGTGGGGAGCCATTCCAACCTCAGTCTCAAATATGGGCCATCCATCGTGGGGAGGGGGCGCAGCGTCTTGGGGGCCAAAGGGATAGGTGTCATCAGTGGGGCCTTCAAAGGACCTAGCCACCTAACTACAAGCCACACCACCTCTCTGGGCCTCAGTTTCCTCATATGCAGAAACGAAGAGATTAGTTTGACTCAAGATCCCTTTCCCTTCTATGTCCAATGATGCCATGACTAAGCAGAATGGGGTGGGGGTGGTAGGAGGGAGAACTGTCTTGGGTGGAGCACCCCCCCCACCCACACACCAGTCCTGGCACAAAGGGACGATTGTCTTTGTCTTACCACCCCCTACACAGCAAGAAAAAACAACCCAACAAAAATCTCATTGTCAGTGTTGTCCCCCTCCCCCCCCCTTCCCTTGGATACTTCCAACTCCTCCAGTCTCAGATTGGGACGTGGGGTGAGAGGCCAGAGCCCCTGAGAGGGGACTGCAGCAAGGAAGGAGCTAAGGCTGTGCCCTCTCCATCAGGCCGGCTTTGAGCTTGTGTCCGTGGACGGGGAGAGCCTCCACCAGGTGACTCACCAGCGAGCTGTGGACACCATCCGAAGGGCATACCGAAACAAGGCTCGGGAGCCCATGGAGATAGTGGTCAGGGTGCCCCCCCCTTCTCCTTCAGCACCTTCCACAACTTCTTAGCCCCAGGTCACACTCCTTCCATGACCTGATCCTTCCCCCAAGTTAGTGATCAGGGTCATTCCCGAGCACTACGAAAAGTTCCTGGATGACCACAACCACTTTTCTTAGTCCACCTTATCCTAGAACCTCACCTCTCTCAGACACAGGGCGGATCTGTGGTCAGGACAGAAAGCTATCTATGGTGCTACTAACCAGCTTTCTCTACTCCTTACCCTCCATTAGAGCCTCAAGCCTTGGCCTACGGCTGAGAATGGGGGGGAGGGGGGAGGGCTCTTCCTCTGGGCCCTGATAGGACCCTCCAGGCCTCTTCAGGTGAGAGGAACTGGGATCATCTCACTTACGCCCTGCTTCTGGCCATTACTTAGTTAAGGGTTAAGAATGCAAGGGGAGAACTGCCCTGGTACCCTCAAGCCCTGTGTATTCCATTCAAGTCATGCTCCATAAGGAATAATGGACTTGTAGCAGAACCTCCCCAAAGCAGAGCGGGAACTAAGGAGGAGACAGCAGTAATGTGTGTTATGTGTGGTTGTGGTTTTGTGTGTGTGTGTGTGTGTGTGTGTGTGTGTGTGTGTGTGTGTATGTGTGGGCAGAGAAGAGGCTTTCCCTCTCCCTATACACATTTTCAGTGTACTCATTTTCTTAAAAACAATTTTTTTTAATTTTTTTCTTTGGGTTTGTACAAGAAATTTACAAGTGTGAAAAATATACAATTTAAAAGATGCCATACACTCAGGAAGGAGGGTGGGGTGATGTTAGAGACCGGAACAGTAACAAACACAAATAAATGACAAGTCTCTGAGTTCTTCCTTTGGTCTGAAGGCAGCTCCTGGTCACATAGGGGGCTATGGAATGGGGTTCTGGAGAAAGAAACCTGATGGAGACCAAAGCATCTTCATTCCAGGTCCCTCATCCTTAACCCAGAACACGGAAGGGAGGCACATATTGAGGGAAGGAGGGAAAGAGGGTTCTCTCTCTGGCATGGAATCCATAGGCTCTCAATGCTAGGGATAGATTTGGTAGGTGTTATGGGGGCAGATTTGGAATGGTGATATTTAAGGTGAGCGGGAAGTGGTCTTCACATCTCCCCCCCAAAGACAGCATGAGCATGCCTGATGTCATCCTACCAATAATCATATGGGGCAGGGCCATCAGTTCTACTGAAATGCTCCCTTTGGGCACAGAACTGGCCTGGAAACTTATCCCTGCACTCATCCTAAAAGCCAGAGCAGGACAAAGAAAGGTGAGAGTCCCTGGATTCAGAGGCCTCCAAGCTGGTTCCCATCCCCTGCCTCATGGCTCCTCTAAATTATGAGTCTTCAGATCTCTGTGGCTGTGATCTCCTCCAGGTGGACGCAGGGTGGGGTTTCGGGCAAGCTGTAGTCCGCCAGCTCTCGGGCCTCCAGCTCCAGGCTGAGCTGCCGAAGCTCCTGCTCCAGCTGCCGATTGCGCCGGTACATTTGGATGTAGCTGTGCTGCAGCTGCTTCTGGTAGCGAATGACTTGCTCCTTCTCTGCCTGCCAGGCCAGGCGCTCACTCTCAAAGCTTCCCTGCTGCTCCTCGGCTCGACGACGTTCCTGCTGCAGCTCAGCCCTCAGCCGCTCTACCTGGGCCCGAAGGCTCCCCCCGGCCCCAGCTGCTGCTGCTCTCTGCACTTTGGCCTCATCACTCTCCGACAGCAGGAAGGGGTCAGGGGTGGGCACAGGTATAGGCTCTGGGGCCCCCCGAAGTCCTGCCACAGCCATGTCCAGCTGTCCAGCCTTCTCCCGAAGCCATTCAGCCTCATTCTTTCTGCGTTGTAACTCATGAGTGCAGACCTCAAGCTCCAGCTCCCGTGCTCGAGCTGCCTCCTGCAGCCCTCGAGCCCGCCCCTCGCTAGCTCTTAGGGAAGCCCGGGCCTCTCGAAGTGCCACCCGCAGCGCTGCCAGCTCACTGCCCTTCTGAACCAGCTCCACCTGGGACTCCTTTAGCTGCTGCTTCAACAGGGAGATCTCCCCCGATTTTTGGCAGACCTTGGGGGTGAGGGGGAACCAGTGGTGAGTGATGACCTCATACCCAACAGGAGGAGAGGGTCAGCAGAGACAAAAGAATGCAGGTAAAAGATGTGAAGGCAAACCACCTTACTTTGAGCCCCAGTTCCCCCATTTACTAGCTGGAAAACCTTGGGTAATTATGTCATTTAAAATAGTGAGGGTGAAACCCTGACCTCTGCCTGAAAAGCAGATGCCAGTCTGGTCCCCAAAGGCTCACCCCAGATTCTCAGGCTATCCACTTCCCTTAGACTCCCCAGCGTCCCCAAACTCACCTCCCACTTGGTCTCCTCGAGTCGAGGACCGAGCTCGCTCTGCTCCCGTTCAAAGGCTGCACATCGTCGTTCCAGTTGTTCTCGCTCCTGCAGCAGCTGTGCAAAGTCATCCTGCAGCTGGCGTTTTTCCTGCTGCAGCTGGAACACCTGCAGCTGCAGCAGTTGCTGTGCCCTCTGAGCTCTCTGGGTTGCCTGCATCACCTGGGCTACACAGCCTTCCTGGAGTTCCTCCCGTTCTCGCTGCCAGCGCCTCTGCTTTTCTTCATATACCTGGGGGGGCAGGGCCATCAACACAAGCACAGTCCCATTTCAGACATTCAGAAATACTAAGTTTGTCTACCCCCCCCCCAAACTTAGGCAAATATCCCATTGGTTCTTCACCTTCTTGCATGTATAAAGTGCTTGGAGGTTTTCTTA
>CM053769.1:549814977-549859315 GCA_028658325.1 Potorous gilbertii
AACCCAGTGATTTGGTCAACCATCATCTCCATTTCACAAATGAGAAAACAGGCTCAAAGAGGCTGTGATGTGACCATCATTACAAAACCACTAAGTGAGGGTCTGGTATAGAGACCAACATTTTCAACTATTCCACACCTCTGTGTGCACTCCTTGTATATAGCTTAGCACATGCTTAAATTCAGACCTCAACGTCTCCATGAACAACAAGGTATCACAGATAACTCTTATGTAATACACTA
The DNA here is from genome assembly GCA_028658325.1 of Potorous gilbertii. NCBI lineage: Eukaryota > Metazoa > Chordata > Mammalia > Diprotodontia > Potoroidae > Potorous > Potorous gilbertii. The sequence continues at coordinate 549,815,220 of CM053769.1, forward strand.
GGTAACTCACAGTGGCATGTCTGGGTCCCCTCATGGGCCAGCCAGCCTATGCTCAGGGAAGTCAGCCTTGCTCTAATATTAAGCTGGAGCCAGCCAGGTAGTGATAATCAGCTACTGCTGCCACCCTAGGGTACAGTCTAGCACCAAAGATTTGAGGGATTGCAGGGTAGCGGAGGGAACTTTGGACTAGGGAGGGTCTAGTTCTAGACCTGCCATCAATTTGATGTATGACCCTGGACAAGTTAGTTATTTCATTGCTCCAGGCCTCAGTTTCCTTATCTGTAAAACGGAGGGTAGTGACACCTGCTCAGCCTCCCTCAAAGTACTGGTATAAAAGAATTTTATGAACCGTAAAGTGAAGCACCCTCGGGGAAGGTTCTATCACTGCTTTTGAATTACCTCTTGTTGTAGATTATTCAACTTATCTGTCTTTCACCCAACCCCTTATCTCCAAAAGTAACTTTCAAAGCATGTTCCCATTTCTCATGCCTCAAGGAGAGAGAAGAAAATCTGAATGAAGTTCACAAAGTTGCCCAGAGACACATGACACACTGAGGCATGAAGGATTAGCTCAGGTTTTTTTCCACTCAGCCTCTGTCTAATCAGTTCAGTCCCTCCCTTCAGGCAGGGCATGGGGGCAGAGGCAGCAGAGTGGGGAGTCAATCACCTGGCATATGGCAGCCTCATTTTCATCCAGGCTGTCCCGAAGTTGCTGCAGTTCTGCCTCCCGTTCTCGAAGCTTTTCCTGCAGAGCACATCGCAGCAGAGACTCATCTGGCAGGGGTGGGGGAGGAGGTGGAGGGGGGCCAGGGAGAGGAGATCGATCCCCACAAGAACCACTGTCTGGAGAGACCCTTGTGCCCCCACCACTGAGGAGGCCTCCCCGGGATCCTGTGCTCTTGCTGGATGATGAACGCCCACTGTCTGAGTGTGAGGGACCCATGGGGACCCCACGGTGGCTGCCTCCAGGACCAGACAGCACCCCTCGCCCAGGGCCATCAGTAGGTAGGTGCCCTACTGGAGAACCTCCTACTGGTTCAGCTCCGCCAGTGCTATAGGTGGGCAAGCTAGACAAAGAGTTTCGGCCAGAGTCAGACAGTGTCCCTGAGGGGCAACCATTGGCCCAGCTGCTTAGGGTCAGAGGCTTGTCAGCAGAGGATGAGGAAGAGGAGGATGAAGAGGAAGCAGGGCCCCCAAACAGCTGGGTCAGACTACCCTGGCTCCCTGACATCCCCCCAACACCAGCCCGTGGCCCCAGGAATGCCGGCAAGGATGGTGGCCCCCGAGGCTTGGGCAGCACAGGTTTGAAGGCTGTGGGCCGGATCAGACTCTTCTCCATGTTCTGAAACAGAGTAACAAAGTACTACCACTTAGCTAGTAGGAAGTACCCTCTCCCAAGTCCTATACGCTCCCTTTATCTGCATCCTGGCAATCCCTTGGTCAAGGAAGCAGAGCTAGTCCTCAAAGGTACTATATCCCATCCCACCTCCTCCTTTCATTGAACACTGTGAAAAGTCATTCGGATTTGGAAGGAAGGGTCCCATTCGTACCTTCTCCAACTTTCCAGACACAGGGATGAGCTTTGGAGGCGGGCCTCTGAGATGGGCGCTTCGGGCTTGCTGCTCTCGGGCATCCTCAGTGTCACTACAGGGGCTGGAGGGTGAATCTCCCCGAAAGTCCTCGTTGATGTATGCAAAGCCAGCATTTCCCACAGGCTTTCTGGTGGGTACTGGGGGGCACAGTGGCTCCTGGGCCCTACAACCACCTCCTCGAAGGAGCAGACCATCCTGCTGCCGGAAGAAGGGAGGTCCCGAGGGGGCAGGCCCTCCTCCAGGGCAGGGCCTGCCTGAAATAAGGCTGCTCACACTGCCCATGGTGGGCAGGTGGGGTGGGTGTGAGACCGTGCTCTCAGGGGTAGCTTCCAGCGGCACAGGCAGAGTCTGGACGATTGCCATGGTTGGAGGAACTGTGGCCTGGCCACAGGCCTTGAAGGCAACCTGCTGTGCAAGGAAGAAGGCCATGGTCAAAGCTCCCCATTCCTAAGCCTCTCTGCCAGACCTCTACTTCCCACCATAACCCACTGTTTGAAACAGTAACTACTCAAAATTCCTCTTCCAATTCCCCATCCCCAGTTCTTCTCTATGCCCTTGACCCTGAACCCCAGCCACCACCAAATAGCCCCAATTCTAAGCCTCCTCATCCTAAGCCTATCCTGTGTCCTATTAAGCCCTTCTTCCGAACCCTGAAAACTTACCTCCTAACACATACACACATACATACAAACGGATGTGTCTAGTTCCTTGCCCCTTGTTAAGGCTGAAAAGAGAGGTCATGACTTCTCATGTCTCTAGAGCTTCCTTCTATCTCAACAGGGGCCAAGGGTCTGAGATAGACTTAAATCTTATGGGAAATAGGCTTCTCTTGGGAGGAGGGTGGGAGCATAGAAGGGGAGGCAGAGTAAGAGAGGCTAGAAAAGGTGTCAAGAGCAAGGGCCAGATAGGGGGAGAGAAGTGGCCAAGCCGGCCCAACTGGTCAGATGAGTCTGGGGCTTCCAGGTAGGGCAGAAACTCCAGTCTGAGGTTTCAGGTCTTGCTGAGCCCCTACACTAAGGTCTGGGGCCCTTGTCCCCTCTGAGGTAGGCAGGTCTCTCTGGTTCAGCCCTTAGGAAGGGAAATCTCACTACCCACTGCAAGAGAGACACCACGAACATACTATCCTTATTCCCAGATGGTAATTATAGAACGCAGAGCTGTCTATGCCCTTCCTCCTCAAATCATACTAGTCAATGTCCTGCTCCCCAAATTAATCAGTGGTCACTTGCCCCTCCCATATAAACCAATGCACAACCTATCCCCAGTTTTCACGAAGTTGGGCTAGACTGAACCCTAAAACATTTAACTCTTAACCACCTGAGAAGCCTCTGCCCCCAAAGGAAACTTGAGGGTTTAATGAACCCCTTCCTAGCCCACCAGGAACACAAACCCTGCCCCATCCCCAATATCACCTACTAAACCTCTCAACATCAGATTAGTCCTAAGGAACAGAGACAACCTCAGTAAGGAAGAGTTATTAGCTATGACCTGTAGAGAGTTCTCTTTAAAAACACAGGCTCTAACCCTCCCCCACTCTAAATGTTCCCAGGATTTAGCTGGAGCTAAATCAAGGAGGGTCTGGTGACCCCTGACCCTCACAGTTTCATCTCCTTCTTGAGCTGGGAAAGGGAAGTGCCCATCCGGAACCCCAGCCCTTCCTGAGCCCTCCAAGGGTTTTAGACATCTGTTCAAGCCATCAGGACACAATCTAGAGATCAACTAGAGTGAGTGAGAGAGAGAGAGAGAGAGAGTGTGTGTGTGTGTGTGAGAGTGTGCTCTCAACACAAAGCACTGAAGTTGTATGATAAGTATGAATATGCATGTAAGTTTATGAATTCACACATGAGGTATGTTTTTTCCCATTCCCCACTTAGTGAGGGCCACATACAGATCCACTCTCCCCCCCTTTTTTTTAAACCTGTCCTCTCACCATTTTAAGAGTCAAGCTATCTCAAGAACTGGAAAGGCATTCAGCAGATATCTAGTATGATGTGAATCTGATCTCCTCCACTTCTCTCTTCCTTACTTCAGCCCCTCCCTCCCCAAATCCAAACACAAAAGTGGCCTGGTGAACTTATCTTGGAGCATCAGGTTCCCTCCAGCTGCAGCTTAAGACCAGAGAGCCTGATCCACCACAACTCAGGCCCCGGACAACTAATGGGGGGTGGGGGGGGCGGTTAAGAAGAAGATGAGAGCTCCGTGAATCAGTACACACCATGGTGGGGGGCTCTGTCTTAAGGGGTCCCCAGGTGGGCCAGGTTTCCCTCATCCGTCCCCTAGTGAGCACAAGGAGTGTGCGGAGCACAGGCAGGGAGACGCGGAAGGCTGGCAGAAGTGGAGGGGAGAGGGGGCGGAGGCGGAGCAGGACAGCACAGTCTGGAAGTCCAGACTAGGCCGGAGCCTGGGGGGCCGGGCTCCCGCTCTCTCCTTCCAAGCTGAGGAGGGAGGGGCTACCGGAGGCTCCATTTTGAGCGGCGTCTGTGTCTGCTCCGGGGAAGGGGCCCCTCGGCTCCCCTCCCCCACCCCCCCCAGCTCGGACTTCGGCGCCCCCGCCCCAACCCCGGGGGTCTGGGGTTCAGGAAGCCGCCTCGGAAGCCCGCGGGGCCGCGGGGCGAGTGCCAGGACACCGAGCGGGAGGCTCCTCCGCGCCCCCCAACCAGCACGGAGTCTGCTAACCAAGGGCCCGGGCCGCCCCTGACTCCGGGGGCGCCGCGGCATCCCTCCCGCGCCTGCCCCCTCACCTCCGCCGCGCTGCTCCATCTCACACCCCGGCGGCTCCCTCAGAGCCCTCGCTGCAGCCCCGATCCTCGGACGCTCCGAGAGCTCGACCCGGGCTCCGCCTCCCCTCCCCGTCCCTGACCCAAGCAAGGGAGGGGCAGAGCCCGGGGAAGGGGGAGGTGGCCCCGCCCCCACGACTGGGCTCCGACACGCGCGCAGCCCACGTCACCCGTGTTCGGTAAGCACACAGACGTGCACATGTAAGCACGGAGGCGCGCTGCTGCTCGCGCGGGCTTCACACACGTCAAACGCGGCCCCAAGCAAGTCCGGAGTCTATTAGTGGGCAGCACACCTTCCCACGAAGCCACGCGGGGCGTGCACGAGAGCACGCAGAGGTGGGGGGCGGCCCGCGAGGGTCAGCACGACCTTCCCCCGCCCCAAGAGGCCAAAGGCGGGCGGCTGGCCCGAGTGCCAGCACAAAAGGCCTGGCGGCTCCTCCCCTCCCCAGCCCGGTCAGGCCGGCCGCGAGCCCCGGAGCCCTCCACCCCTTCCCATTCTCCGGCGGAGGGGGGGCGGGAGAGCAGGATCCCGAGCGACCCCGACACCCCAGGGTGGGCCTTGGTTCCTGGGATGACCCAGGGCCGGACGGGGGCCGATGCAGGGGCCCCTCTTCCTGTGTTCCTGCCCGGCTCCCTGCTGTGGGCTTGAGGCGTCTAAGGGAAGGGTCCCCCCACTCCCCAGCCTGCCGAAGCAGGACGAGATTAGGAGACCGCGTAGCGACCGCCGCGGCCAAGCCCGGGGCACAGCGCCCCCACCCCCACCACGTGACGGGTGTCCGGGCCTCGGCCCTCGCCCGGGAGGGGAGGGCTGTCGGGTGGCCGTTCTCCCCGCCCCGGTCCTCCAGCCTTCCCAACCTCAGGGCTATTTTTAGCTCCCTGGAAAGAGTCTTGTTTTCCTTTTTTTCCCTCGAAAGGGGAAAACAGCCCCGCCCCGGGAGCCCCGAAGGCACCGCCCCCGTCGGGACAGCCACGCCCCCAAGCCCGCCCGCTCCGAGAACCCCCCCACTTCCGACACCGACCAGGCTTTCCGCCCATCACCGCCCCATCCTCCGACGGCTTCTCGCTACAGCCCCGCTCCCTCTCGACGGCCGCGAGCCCGGATGGGCAGTGGGGGCTTTCTGCCCCCGCTGGGCTTCCTGGGGCTGAGCCAGGCCTTCGGGTTCACCGACACCCCGCCCCCTCCCAGGCCCGGCACCCACGTGTCCGCGCGGAGGCACGTGACCCCAGTTTACCGCCTGGCCGGCCGGGAAGCCAAAACTGGGGCAAATTCTCCCAAGCTCCGCCCCCCGGTCTGTCCCGCCCCCTCCGCCCGTCGGGTCTCGGCGAGCGCACGAGGCTTCCGGTGCACGCTCGGGGGGCGCCCGCGGCTTTCTTTGTGCGAGCTTGGCTGTCTCGGCGCGCCCGGGGGTTGGGGGGCGGCTGCGGAAGGTGGGTCTTCGGGCTAGTTGGCGTGTCCCGGCCTCGGCCGCCAGCGCTCTCTGCAGCCCGCAGGCCCAGCGCCTCCCCTCCCGCCGCCCAGGCCGACCTGCCTCGGAGGGAGCCCGCCCCGAGCCCCGCACTCACCGAGGGCTGCCCCGAGCTTCTGGCTCAGTCTTCCGCCCGGCTGAGGCCTCCCAGCTGCTCCGCCTGCTGCCATCGCCTGCCCAGGCGGGAGGGGAGGGGCGGGGCGGGGCCGGCGGAGCCGCACCCGAGGGGCCTGCGGCGAGCGAGGGCCCCGCCTGGCCCCCGCCACCCCGACCCCGGAGGACTTAGCGCCTCCGGAGGCCCTGGTCGGGAGGAGGCCGAGATCCCGGGACACCAACACCAGGCCTTAAACTTTAGTTCGGGCCCCTGCACGAGAGCCCACAGTGCCCCGCCCCCCCGCTGCTCGAAACCGAGCTGCCCACGGCAGGGCAGCTTCCTGCCGCCTCCACGTGCCCTCGCACGGACGCCTCCCACAGGGCGTCCTGGGTCCCAAGGGCCCCGCCTTGTTTGTATCCCCAACCTCAGACCCTGGTCTGGCCCGTTTTAGGCGCTCGGGGCCCCCCCGCTTAAGGTTTAGTGACCCAGAGACTCGAATTTCACCCGGGTTGGCCAGGTCGGGGTGGTGTGGGTGAGCAGCGGCATAAACAGGGCTAGAATTCCCTCTTCTCGGGCCGGGCCCGCGTGGGGCCTCCCTAAGTATTCTCTCGTCATAGAATTAGACACCCCACTCTCGTAGTCCTGGAAGTCCCAACTAGCTAAAGCAGGAAAGGGGATGGGAGTGGGGGGAGTGCAGGAGGCGGAGAGGTTGTGAGGGGCTGAAGTTATTACACCGCCCCTTGAGGACGGACAGCGCAGAGCCCAGGGCTGGAAGCTAGCTGCAGAATCAGGGGCTTACAGAAAGCCCTTAGCCAAGTATCCCCCAGTCCCTTCAGCTGCTTCTTCTGGATTGTGAGCCGTAGAAAACAGGAACCGTGAGACTGACTGCTAGCACAGGGCTCCCTGTATAATTGTCAGTTATCAAGTTCTCACTTGAACTCACACCAGATGAAATCAGGCCCCACCTAGCCCAGGTCTGGGCATTGGACTCTATCCCCTACTGAAAGCCTAACTTTCAGTATGCTGAGTCGTGTTTTCATCCCCCTTCCCAAGGGCCCTTAATATGTGTGTTGAATAGGAAAGTGAGTAAACTGAGGCTGGTGAACTAGGTTCTGCCTGGGCCCACCCTTGTGTTTTAGTGAGAGAGTTTCAGAAAACCCCACTGTAGATCTGAGGTTCCAGGAACATGTATAGGTATCTGTTCTTGTATGGGTACAGGGTGTTTGTTAAGGTGTGTGTTGGTTTAAAGGGTGGGGCTGAGGCGGCCGGGGAGAGAAGGGAGGTTGTCTAGCTTCTTTTCCCTGGCCGTTCTGGTTTGTACTGCTTGGGGATTTCTGAATGTGAGGCAGCACCGATGGCTCAGGATTTTACTTACCAATTCCTCCAAGCTCCACAAAGGGCACCCTGAGGATGGTCCATTGAGGAATCCATACTGTTCACACAGGCTAGGCTAATCATACACCCCTCGCCAGGGACGTGCAGTTTTGAGGACTGGCTGCACTACAGGGTCTCTGTGCCTAAGTCTCATCCTGGTCAGCTCAAAGCTAGGAATTATTAAAACAAAGTCTCAGCTCCATCCAGTCTGAGACCCAGAGAAACCAGGAGCTGTATCCCACCAACACTCATAAAACTTCTACCTATCTCTGAAGACTGCCCAAGAATAGTCGTTTCCCTCCACCCCCACCACAGGAAGGCTAACAGGAGTGGGGCTTCATCCTGATCTACTCTTAAAACTCATCAGCCAGTCCTACCAGCCATTGCCACTCTGCAGATATGCATGTAAACACACAGATGGATACACATAAATGTACTGTAAGACTCTAATGACTGAGCCCAGCCCCTTGAAAGGATCAGGATATTGGCCTGGTACCACCCCTGCTCTCCTTACTTTGGATGGGAAAGGGATCTGGGATGATGGCAGGAAAGGGAGGAGAGCAGGAAAAGCCAAGTTTACAGGGTCAGATTGCCCCCCCCCCCCGCATCTTGATACCATCTTCCTGGCTCTAATTCAAAGGTCTGCTGGGAAGCAAAGATATAGGGTCTCCAGGTCAGGGGCTTGGGTGGACACCCTCATTCCGTGTCCTAAGGGTAAGAAACAAGGACAGGAAACGTTGGCATCATGGTATTGGGGGCACCACTGACACCTGGTGGCCATAGGTGGCAATCACAGAAAGTTAAAAATAAAACATCTTTTTTAATAAAAGTGTAAGAGGGGTAGGGTGTGTTCAGGGAAGACTAGGACCTCTGGTGTGAGGGCTACTGAACCTCTTTTAGGGCTGCTCATCCACCTTTGGTGTCTGATTCATCCCACTCTCACCTGTGGTTCCAAGAAGTTGTAGCATGCTCAGTAAAACATTTCAGCAGATGCCTAAACTATGTTGAGTGACCAAGGGGTCTTAAACCATTCAGTGACTTAGGGGAGTGACTATTCCAAGTATGTGAAGATTTCCCAGGTGGAATGGGTGGAGAACAATTTATCCCATTGGTCACAATGGCTACTAAAGCAGGCACTGTGGAGACATCGCAGATGCCAAGTCATCCATTGCATCTCAGGTGATTACCAGTCATCTTGATTTTGTCTTGACATTGGACTTCGATGACTATGTGCAACTCTGCCTCACTTTAATTTATACCAAAAAGACATCACCCATACCATTTTGCCATTTTAACCAAATTTCCAAATGAAGAAGAGGTTTTAAATGCCATTAGGCATCTTTCATGTGGCAAAGTGGCTGGTGTTGATTCGATTCTAACTGAAATTTACAAGGCAGGGGGTCAACTGCTCATACAAAAGCTGACTGAAATCTTCCAAGTTACATGGCAAAAGGTGGTTATACCACAGGACTTCAAGGATGTTCGTACTGTTTGTCACTACAAAGATAAAGGAAATAGATTCTCCTGTGACAATCACAGGAGAGTGTTTCTCTTAGACATTGCTGGCAAGATTCTTGATAGTGCCCTACTTAACAGGCTGATACCTAGAAGATGGTCATCTACCCAAGAGCCATACTGGCTTCAGAGGGAGCTGAGGAATAGGCAATATGGGCCTGACAACTGCAGGAGAGATGACAGTAGAATTGATATCTGTACATGGTTGTCAATCTGACCAAAGACTTTTGTCAGTTACGAAGGCTTGTGGAAAATTATGGCAAAATTTAGTTGCCCAGAGTTCATCAGTATTGTACATCAACTTCATGATGGCTTGCTTGCATGAGTTCTAGATAGTGGATAATGTCTCCAGCTTTCCCAGCCAGGAATGGAGAAAAACAAGGCTGTGTGCTTGCTGCTCCCATGCTTTTGAGCACGTTTTCAGCAACTTCAGGCGATTTCAACAAGGATGAAAATATCAAGGTCTGTTATCACACTGAGGGTAAATTATTTAACTTGAAAAGGCTACAAGCTAAGACTAAAGTGGAAGGAAAGTTGGTGCTTGATTTTTTACTCACAGATGATTGTGCATGGAATCAATCTCTGAAGCCAAGATGCAAAAAAGTATGGATTCTCCTCTGCTTGTGCTAATTTTGGCTTAACAATTGACACCAAGAAAATACCAGCCAGCACCATACAATCTACACATGGAACTATTGGTTACAGCAAATAAGAGAAGTTCTGAATGTGATGGACAAGTTCATTTACCTTGGCAGTATGCTTTCTATGGATGTACACGTAGATGAGGCTGATGCACACATTGCCAGAGCTAACTTTGGGTTTGTGAGGTGCAGAGAAAGAGAAGGGGTTATTAGGTTGCCTACCAAACTGAAGTTCTACAAAGCTGTTGTGCTGACTTCATTGTTGTATGCCTGTGAAACCCTGACAGTGTACCAGTGCCATGCAGAAAACAGAACCGCTTCCATTTGAATTGTCCTAGGAAGATTCTGAAGATCACCATGCAAGGTAAGGTACCAGACACTGGAGCCCTTTCTTGAGCTAAGCTGCCAAGCATTCAAACTCTACTGCAGAGCACTCTACTCAGATGGACTGGCCATGTTGTTTGAATGCCAAAAGTACTTTTGCCTAAAAGACTATTTTACAGAGAACTCACACAAGGCAGATGCACACATGGAGGTCAGAAATGATCAAGGTCTCTCTGAAGAATGCTGGAATGTATTTTATGACTTGTAAGACCCTAGCAAACAAGTGCCCAGTATGGTATGCCCTCAGCAAAAGAGGCACTGTGCTCCATGAGTAAAGCAGAATTGCAGTAGCTCAAAAGAAAAGTGAGATGTACAAATTTTTTAGAGATGTCTCCACTCAAATGTTCAACACAGACTATTTGTGCCTGACCTAGAGTAGAGCCTTCTAAGCTCATATTGGTCTGGTCAACCAATTGGACATACTATACCTTGACTACAACACAGTGATGTAATTTTGGTTCTCTTTGAGAACTAAAGACAATAATAAACAACAACCAAAAGTATAAAAAATAGGTTTATTTTTCTAGAGAAAAGCCCTGTGACTCAACTTCCTTCAGGGTTTCTAAAGCCTTCACTCAGGTCAGAATCACACACTGTCCTGGGGAATGGCCCTGTAGCTGCCTTCTCTCCTGGGACTGCAAACTCATTTGATTCCCATACCAAGGCACATGAGGCGGGGGCATTCCTGCTCAGCAACTCCCACAGAGGTAGGGCACCAAGCATACATCTGGATCTCACTTCAAAACGGTGTGGGAAGCTCCTTGTACCTGTACAGCCTCCACACTTCTCTCACCATGACTGTCAGGGGGGAGGGGTCTGGGCTACTTTGTCTTTCTGCTTCCCAGATGCTCCTCCCCCTTTCCTAGAGGGAGGCTTTTGGGGTTCTACTTCATTATCTTTGACCTTCTTGAGGCGGGCCTTGCCTTTGGCTGAGGGTGAGAAAGTCAACGAGTTCTTATTGAATTCCAGGGGGAAGACACCCACGTCCCCATCAAAACGATTCTTAGCCACCTGTAGGTAACGCTTCCCTGGACCTGTTGCCAGCTTCTTGTCCTGAAGGATCAATACATTGTCTGCCTCCTGGCTGGCCTGGGAAAGTGGAATTGGTGGGGAGAGCCATATGGGTGGAAAAGGAACAAAATGTATTAGGGGTGCAGGGGATAAGTGAAGGAGGGGAGGAAAAAGGGAAAAAAGTAGGAATGAGGGGACAAGTTTTAGGGAGTGCAGATAAAGACAGGATTGTTACTATGAATACATCTTGCCAATGGAAAGTTTAAACTACAAAGGATCCTAAAGCATAGCTAAGTCCACACCCCATCCCTATCATCTACAACAAGGTGTTTATTTCCAGGATACAGACCTTGGCCGAACCAAAGATAGATGATGTCTGCAGCTCTTTATCACCATCTTCCTTCCGGGGGTGAATGACCAGGGTCACATGGCAACTGTTGTCTGTGGCAAACTTCCGGAAGGCACCTACAATGTAGTCCTGGGCTGCAATTCTGCCATCAGCCCAGGAGGGGTAGAAGTTTTATCAGTCAGTGACAGAGGAATAAGAACTGTCAGATCCACATTCTCGAGTTACCCAAGACAATGTAACGGTTCACTAGAGTCACAGAAAACATTCTATCGCAACTCATTCCACTTATGTTCCTTCTGCCTCGGAAAAAAAAAATATATACACACACAAACATGTGTGTGTGTGTGTGTGTGTGTGTATGTGTGTATATATGCATATCCCAATTCCAGGATGCCCAGCTTGCAGGGAAGAAAAATGAGCTTCAAGTCCCAAAAGATACATGTACAAACTTGACACTGTCCAAGATTGGGGAAGGGATGGAATGAAGGGGATGGAATGTTACCTGTCTGAAGAGAGTTGCTCCTGCCCCATCATGAACTGCAAATTGTCAATGATCACATGGCAGATATCATAGACGTAAACAGCATGTTGCATTGTGTCCACCACAGTCCTGGGGGAGAAGAAAATGGACACAGAGAGAGAAAGGTCTGTAGTCACCAGCATAGTGTATCCATCAACCAGTGTCTTTGGCATAATAGACAATCTGAGAAATCTTGAAGCTTCAAAGATAGTCCTCTTTCAAATCACACCAATCTGGACCTGAAATCAGACCAATCAAAACTAGGTTTCTTACCTGATACTCTGTTGTCCATGGAAGGTCATAAAATATAGTGCCAAGTCCTCAAAGCGGTCAGCCCACTCATCATACTCTTCCAGCCGTTCCTCAAGTCTCACCATGGCAAACTGGGTCAGCATGATCCTGGCCAGCCGCACATTGCTGATCTCAAAACTACCCCACAGTGTATTCACTCCTTGTGTACATAAGTCCAGTGCATATTCACTAATGAATGTTGTCTTCCCACTGCCTGTTGGTCCTGAGGGTTACATGACAAAGGTATGCCTGAGAAAGGTCACCACCCTCAGAGCAAAGGGGACAATCAAGTGTTTATCACTTGATCCCTAACACTCTGCCCATGAAATTCCTAATCCTTATGCCAACGAGATCCCTTTGAGGATAGCCACCTTTTCCCCCAAGTGAGAATGGTCAGACCCATCTTTAAGGTAGTTACCTGTGAACACAGTTAGTTCTCCCTTTCGATGGCCCTTCAAAAGTCGGTTGAGGTCAGGGAAGCGTCCCCAGCGCACTCCAGCCACCTGTTCCACATTAGATAGTTCTCCCAGGACTTCTTCCCTCAGCTGCCGAAAAGATACTATAGACTTGTGGCCAGCAGGCAGGGCTGACCGTAGTATTCTCTGCAAATTCAATCCCTGGGTCAGAGCTTCTAGGGGGCGGGGATGCTGATCTCCAGGCCTAACCAAGGAGCATCGTTTGGGGTTCAGCTTTCGAGCAAACAATTTAGCAGCCTCCCATGCCCGCAAGTCATCACCTAGCCAGAGTACAATTCGTCGAAACTGTTCCAGGTAGGGAAGTAGGGTAGGGGGCAAGCACGTTATTCCTCGGGGTAGTGCCAATGTGGGCAGCCCTGTGGCCTGATGCAAAGCCAAGCTATCCAGCTCACGACTGGTCAATACCACCTCCACATCTCGAAGGTTGATCAACGGCCACCCAAAAAGGTTATGGTAGGCACTGGGCCGAGGCAAAGTGGTCTCCACATAGCACACACCATCTCCTTGACCATCTGCCTTCAGCATCTTCAGTCCCCTAAGACTCAAGCCTCCTGGGGAAAACCATGGAAAGACCAAGCTTCTGACAGCTCGAAGATAACGCACGTTGAAAAGTTTCAGCGTGGCATCAGACACCTTTTCCAGATTGTACATTGTTCGGGCCACCCGAATCTCTTCCTGGTCTGGCAGTTCAGCGAGTGGCACTGCCCGATCCCAGATCCTCAGCACATCGGTACTTCGGCTGTCTACAGTCTCCCCTCCTTTACCCTCGCTAGCCCAGGAGCCGGCTGCACCACCCTCCACAGCCGCCTGGAAGTCCTCCCAGTTGCCCTCTGCCAGGCTACCAGTGCAAAGGAAGTGGCCTGTGGTCTTATCAATGAAAAGACTGTGGGGGCTAGCCTCCGTCCAGTTCTCTGCCTCCGGGCCCCGTGACCCCAGGAATGGGCTGGGTGTGCGCAGGCAGCTGTGCCCATCCTGGAAGGGAATCCCTTGGGCTCGAAGGTACTGCCGTATCTCAGCTGCACTGACAAGCACCACAGGGATGTCAGGGGCTGGCAGAACGTCCTTCCGATAGGGCCTACGGGAAGGTCCTCCCCGGGGGAGGCCCCTGCAACCCATCCACATTATGGGCCATCGAAGGGTTAGCAGGGCCCGCAGAGGGTACCCACTTTGGGGAAGGATCCACATCTCAGCCTGGCTCCTACGCCGTGAAAAAACGGGGCGACACTACCAGAGGTTCCTCAGCCCAGCGGGCCTCCCATCCATGACACAACGGAGCAGCATTGATTAGGTACCCCCTGTGTACCAGGCACCATCCTCTGAACAGGAGCCCTCCCCTTCCGAGGCCCTTTCCCGGTGCGGCTCCATGCTCTCACAGGCTCGCCAGCCTCCAAGACCGCCCCTTCCCCAGAGTCAGGACCCTACCTCTCGTGGCCTCCTCCCTACAGCCCCCGCCCTCCCTGGCTCCCCGTCCCACTGCATGCTAAGGGCCTCTACAAGCCGCTCCGCCCTCTCTGCAAGGCCCCAGGGGCCCTCTCGAGGGAGCGCCCACACATCCCCAAAGGTCTGCGCCGTCCAAGTCCCGGGGCGTCCACACGAACAGCGTGGGAACTACCGCGTGCTACAGCGGCCGACCTCGGAAGCAAAACTCTGCGAGCTCCGGCGCGCCTAGGCAGCGCCGGAAGTCAGGGGCCAGCCCCGCCCCCTCCTGCAGCAGGCCTTCGGGCTCTCGCTTCCAAGGTTCCGGGAGTTCCGGGGTCCGGGCCCGCCTGGCCATGACGGCCCGCGGGACCCCGAGCCGCTTCCTGGGCAGCGTCCTCCACAACGGCCTGGGACGCTACGTGCAGCAGCTCCAGCGCCTCAGCCTCAGGGTTAGCCGGGACGCGCCTTCTTCCCGCGGCGCCAGGTGGGGGCCGTGCACCTACCCTTGACCCTCCCCCTCGGGTCGGCGGGGGACGGGGCCTGGGCCGGGGCCCGGGGGCAGGAGGGGCTCCCGGTGTCCTGACGCGCGACTGCACGTTTTCCCTACGCCCGCAGGGAGTTTGTGGAGCAGCACGTGACGGACTTTGCGCAGAGGAACCCGGGGGTCGTGCTCTACGTGACCGCGAAGAAATGCCACGTGCCCCTGGTGGTGGCGGAATACCGTGAGTGCTGTGCCGGGCCGGGTGGGAGCCGGGCTTGGGGGGGCCTAGCGTCCTCGGGGCAGACCCCGGCCGTGACCGAGCGTCCTTCCCCCTGCCCTAGTGAACGGCTCTGTCCAGGAGGTGGCCCTCGGGAATAAGACTGCGGAGGAGATCGCCACGCTCATCCAGAAGCTGGCTGACCAGTCAGGCCTGGACGTGATTCGCATCCGGAAACCCTATCACACGTACCACCCGAGCATCCAGGGCCAGTGGCACCCCTTTACCAACAGGCCCCCCCAGCTGGGTAGGGCAGCCCTTGCCAGCGACCCCGACCAGAAACCCCAATAAACCCTATTCGTTGTTACGGAGCCGTCATGCTTCACCTCTTCCCTTCCCACCGCGAGTGTGGGCCCTCTAGAAAGAGCACGGGATTTATATGTAATCAGGTGTAATTCCCAGGAGCTCCCATGCGAACTTAAGCTAACCCTGGGACTCGCAGAGCTTCATGTCCATGATTGCCATGCCTCAGCCCTAACCTCCTCAACTCCATTCTCACATCTCATCCCCAACGAGAACCATCTCATTCAGGATGTCTAAGAGCTCTAGCATCACCCCTAAACTCTCCCCACCTTCCCTATTACTATGGAGCCACCTCCCTTACGCTTGTTGCCCATACCCATTCTATTTTCAAGACGTGTCATTTCTGCATTCATCAATTTCATCCTCCTTGTCCTTATCTCTCCACGAAAAAGGGGCACCTCCTGCGCTGGTTCTGATTGGTCTTCCTGCCTCATCTGTCCCCACCCTGATACAGCCTCTACCAAGCTGCCAAAATGGTTTTCCTAAAGTACAGGTCACTCCCACATCCACTCAGTAGACTCCATTGATTCCCCATGTGCTCTGGGATCAAATAGAAAACCTTTCTTGGATTTTTAATGCCCTTCCCATTCTGGTTCCTTTTCAGTCTTACACTTGGCCATCCAGGTTCACTGGTTCTAGCTTCTCCTCTGGTTGTCCTCATGCTTGGAATCCTCTCCCTCATTTTCTGAAAGGTCTTTAACTGTTTGGTTATCTTCTGTCCGCTCTGTACATATCTTGCATATACCTCATTGTCTGCCTCCAACTTTTAGGGCAGGAACAGCATTTCTGCTTCTCTTTGTATTCCACAGTTTAGTCTCAGAACCTTGTAGTTTTCCTTATTTTTCAGATTATTCAGATTATTAAGCATAAGAAAAACTCCAAAGTTCCATTTAGTTCTAAATTCCATGAGTTGAGTTGAAGTCTGGAACTTCCTATAATCTTTTCCCCCTCCATGAGGGAAGTAAACAGAAGTTCAGTCCTGGATCCTTAGAACTCTTGCTGACCTGTTCAGGTTTGCTCCCACCCCAAGGACTCCTGTAAAGATTAAAATTGTAAAGCTTGTGTGGTTCTCAGTAACAAGCTCAGCACTCATGCAAGTGCAGGCCTACAGTACTTTAAGGTGGGCTGACCATGTCATGAACTGGACACAGATGGAAGCTAGGTTATTAAGCTTTCTCCTGAGGGACTTCTTGTTCGTTCATGCTGAGTTCCCTCCCATGTATCTCTGCCCTAGCCTCTCTATGTGGGCAGGAAGACAAGCTCAGAAGCTAGTAGTGACTTTGAGCACCAGAGGCCAGAATCTAGTTAGTTGTACTGAGATCACTGTCCTCCTAAGCCTGCTGTGCTCTGGGAGTAGATCTGATAGGGGCAGATCCCTGCAGCAAGATGGGTTGTTTCCCAACAGCCTGAGAAATACCATGGTATGAACTGGACAAAGACAATGAGGTTTAGAGGACATTATTTACTGACCAACGCGAAGTGGGGAAATGAGCCCATGTCCCACTCCCCTCCCCAGCTGAGCCACTGTCCTCTGCCCTACTTTCTCCTTCCCCTGGGGGCTGGTAATAAAATAGAGCCCTTCCATGGTTCTCATAAATACATTCGGCTGGGGGAAGGGAAGGGTTCATGATGCTGTTTGAAGGGCAGTAAAAACATGGTAGTCCTGGGTTCTCTCCCAGCATCAATAGTAACAGTCATCATCCTGGCCCAAAGGGGTTAACAACCCCAGACAGTGGTTTTTGATTGTCCCACCTCATCCTGGGGTCACACCTTCACTGACCCAAGGACCCCTACAGCACCACAGTGAAGTAGGACAGAGGCAGGACCAAGGAATCTCATCTCCCAGCCTGCCTACTACCTGCCCTTTGCATAGTTCCAGTGGGAGTGGGAGGGAGATGGTATTGGGGGGAATCACTCCCATGAAAAGTTCATGGACCAAACATGTCAGAAACAAGTTGGGGACCCCAGGCAATGAGGGGAGGGACAGTGCAGCTACCGTCTCATTCTTGGCAGGGCCTGGGGGGCTCAGAGTGTGCGTGTGTAACTTTTTTTATAAACATAGATGGGAGCAGATCCATGAGGTGTTCATGGAGAAGAGAAGTCTAGAGCTGTGTGCTGCTTCCTCTCAGTACCAAACTTGGAGACAAGGCCCTGAGCTGGGGTGGGGGGGTGTCATCACAGAGGACTGGGGTTGGAAGGCAGAACTGGATGGGGTTGGGCAGGGTGTGTGTGTCCCTTAAATATAAGAACTATAACCCAAGTGAACCTATTGGGAAAAGGAGAGTGTATCACCTAGGTAGACACACATGCACACCAGATGTGCTCACGCACTGCTCAGCTGACTGCAGTGCTACACCTATCCAGCACAGAGAGGGAGCTGTTGGGCAGTGTGGGGAGCAGGGTCTCAGACTTCTCCAGTCACCATTAGAATTCAGCACCGAGGCAGAAGGTGGGAAGCAGACAGCAAACATGGGAGGCTCTGCTGCAGCTGCCCGCTGCCCTCAGCCCAACATGCAGCTGCAGTGCTGGAAAGAGATGGGGGTTCTCTGAAGCAGCATGATCACTACTGACTGCCCCCTTGTGTCTTCTCAGTTTGGGGGAAGGAAGTTATGCAATTCCAGCTGCCTCCCCCCTTCTTTTAGCAATCAGGGGGTGGTGCTCCACAAGCAGACCTACCTCTCTGTAGTTCACTCTTTGAGGTCACAGGTTCTGCAAAGGGTGGTTGAGGGAAGGCTAAAGGCCTGGGGGCCTAGGCCCCTGACCAGTGGCCCCACTCAGTCATTTTGGAGGATGGTCTCAAGTGGGACATGGGAAGACGTTCTGCTGTGTGGTACAGGACCATGATGACCTGGACCCTTGTAGTAGGAGTTGAGGGGTAGGGCTAAGGCCTAGAAGGCTAACGGCTAAAGGACCTGGTTGAACGGAGGGTGTCATTCTGGAAGTCAGCTCTGGAGGCTGGAGAAGGCGAGTTAGGGCCTGGGAGGCTGGTGGAGATTGGTGGAAGGGGAAGGAAGGACTAAGGCCAGGAGACCCTAGAGACCAAGGGAAATGAGGACTGGGTGGGAGGTGGGAGGGCAGCTTAGACAGAACTCTCATCCAGCCTTTCCACCAGCTGTGTGTGCTTCCGTTTCTCCAGAATTCGGCTGAGCTCCTCTGTGAAGGAGCAAGGTAGAGTAGGTGCCCGGTCCTCACTCTGCTGCAGTAATACGTAACTGTTACCATTCATCCTCCTCAAACGGCTAGGTAGTGCTGCCAGCCCATTGGAGAGCTCAGTAGGGGGGGGAGGGGGTGGGGGAGGAGGAGGTGCTGGGGTCCCCTCCCCAGGAATTATCCGGAGGCCACTACCCTCAGGTCCTCCTGCCCTGTCTATCCCCTCTTCCCCTTCATCCTCCTCCCCAGGGCACTGACCAGAGACTGTCTGCAGCTGGACAGCAGAGCCCCCTGCCCTGCCGGTACCTCTGGTCAGTGAATACTTGCGTCGGCGGCTACTGCCCCGAAGGCAGGCAACATAGAGAAGCGTGGAGGCCAGAACGAGGCAGAGGCCACCCAAGGCTGCAATGGTCAGCACGTAGAGAAGATGGGCATCTGGGGTCAGGTGGGCACCCAGGGCTGGGGGAACCAGGGCTGGGGCAGGGAGGGCTTGCTGCACCGTAAGGCCATAGGAGGCCAGTAGGGTACGGAGCCCGTTCTCCTCTGCATAGCAACTGTAGTGACCGCTATGTTCTGGCCGGGTGTCCATCACCAATAAGCCATCTACACCCACACGGTAGCCATCCCTCCCATCCATCAGCATCCGACTCCCATTGAGTAGCCACGAGGCCCGAGCCAGATTGGACGGTTGGTCACAGGGTAGAAGCACATCATCCCCACTCAGCACAGATCGGTTCCGAGATGGATGTGGTTCTGGAGGCAGGAAGGAGATGAAAGACTGTGGGAGTAAGGCACTGAGAAAGGCCTAGTGCTGGGGAATATCCTTCACCCTTCCCAAAGTCTTACTTGAGAAGGCTGCCAGGGTAAGGCACTGAGAAAGGCCTAGTGCTGGGGAATATCCTTCACCCTTCCCAAAGTCTTACTTGAGAAGGCTGCCAGGGTTAGAGATTTAGAGAGAAGGGAGAGGCTTCCCATTAATGCTACTAGGAAAGGAGGTGAAGCCATACCCATACACATTGATGGAGCTACACTGGCTCATTACCTGTAGTCACGATGCCTTGACAGCCACGATTGCCTCTCTCCATATCCTGTATCAGAGCTGTCCTGGGAAAGGGTAAGAGAGAATGCATGAGCAGGAGTGTGGCTCACAGATTCTGTTTCCCCAATAGGAGAAACCAAAGGTTATCTCAATCTCAAAGGTGCTTTCTCCCACCCCCACCCACCTAGAGGTCCAAAAGAACAACTATGGCCTCCACCCTTCCCAGCCCCCAGCACCTGTTGGGTGCCATGGCAGCATCCTGGCAGGCCTGGACACTAGGATCCCAGCCACAGTAGGGGTCTCTGGCCAGGATACAATCATAACAGGAGCTGTACCGGGAGCATCGCGACAGTGGCAGCTGCATAACCCCACTGGGGGCCCCCACATACAGGCTGTGCTGGAGTGAGAAGGAGAGGGGTAGTTAGTAACAACCTCTTATATGCACACAATGAACGCTGTGACACCAGGTCTTTCCCTCCTGGTACTGGTATAGCCAGTGGCAGTGTCTCACAGGAAAGAGGTCAATTAGGTTTGAGGAGTACCTGGGCAAGGGAGATGACCAAGTTCTCCACAGGCTGGGGCTCCATGAACACCTGGGCTTCCTCAATAATGTGCATACCAAAGCCCAGCACCACGGCTTTGTGGATCCAGCCATCAGCTGAGAGACATTGGGAGTTGGAGTGAAGTCAAGGCCTCACAAGGACAACTCCCCCTCAGCCCATTCCCAGGGCCAAAAATTTCAGCAGGCTCAGGATTAAGGGATGGGGGGACTAAATTATTAGCAGGTAAAAGCAGGAGTTTAGGGTATATCAGGTGATTAAGAGTTGGTAGGGGTGACTTGAAAAAATTAATGTTAGTGGGGTCAAAGGGGACTGTCATCCCCAAGGTCACACCTGTCCCCAGGAAGAGCACATCATAAGTCAGGCCGGCTGGCACAGTGACAGGGGTCCCCACAAGCCGAGTATATCTAATGTTCCGCTTCAGCAGGAGAGGCCGCCCTCGGGCTGGCCCCACAACCCTAGCCATGAGTGGATGCAACTTGACGAAGTCCAGGACAGGGGAGGGTAGGTCCTGAGAGGAGTTGTAGCCCCGCCTTCGGAGGCCGTCTGTGATGCACTGTGGGAGACAGGGGCTCAGGTGAGGGAGACGAACATCCAGGGAAGGATCATCCTAAGGCCCAGCCTTACAGATCAGGACACTGAGGCTAAAAGTGAATGACTTGCCCAAATTCAGATAGGTGGTAAAACAGCAGAGCTAGAATTTGAACTCAGGTCCTCCGTCTTCAAGCCCAGGGCTCTTTCATCTCACACAGCTATCTCTAAGTGCCCAGACAAACATCCCTAGCTAGGAGAGGTTAGGCTTCTGAGGAACAAAATAACCCATCCCTAACCCCAGCCCAGATCCGCTTGATGAGAAAGTGAGGGCCCCCCCTTGCCCCTCACCGAGCCTGGTCGGGGCTCCGGCACAGCCCCATCATACCGACCCCAGCGACGTGTACCATCCTGGTATTCCATGTAGGGGCCAGAGAAGGATGCCTGGACATCAGACAGGTCATAGCGACAGATGGCTGAGGCCTCCAGGGCCCTCCTGGGAGGTGGGAGGAGGGGACTGATTCAGATCCAAGAACCAGCCTGCCCTTTCCTCAGCTTTCTGGGATCTAGGACAGAAAACTGGAGGGAGGGGGAAGGTCCCGCCTCTCCACCCTTGGACTCTGTTGCTGATTGGCCACTTCTGACCGGTCAGCTGAGCTGCCCCCACTATCTTAGCCGTTGGCAGAGGTCAGCATACTTGAAATTCCTCCTGTGCAGCCAATCCGCCCCCTTCAGTACTCCTCATCAGTTTGGTAGGACTGGAGATACCCAGAAATCTGTCCCTGGAATCATCCTGCCTCCCAACGCCAGTTACTCAGAAGTGGGGCAGTTATCTGATCCAATCCCTAAGTCTCCCTCAAAATGACTCCCCAACTCTCAGTTCGTCCCCAGTTACTTTAAAACTCTCCATACACCCCACCAGGTTTCTTCCCTAGCACTGACCACTGGGCAGCCAGGCTAAATGCTGCGTAGAAGCGTGTATGGGCCCAGGAGCCCCCATCCAGGCTACAGACGCTACGTAGGGTCTCATACAGGGGGATATGACAAGTCAGCCGGGCCTTCAGGAAAGATGTCCATTTCTTCTGTAGGATTTTCTTCCCACCAAGGTCACCCTGGAGCCAGAGTAGGGGTGAGCTCACACATCATGATGAGGTCAGGAGGTCTGGGGAACATTTCCACCCCCTCTGGTTTCAGATGCCTAGACTTAGCTTACCTTGCAAACGCGGGCTACCCGGGCAACCCGATGTCCCCGGATCTGGGAGAAGCCGCTGCCTTCCTCTGTGGCACGCTCCGTGAAGAAATAATAGACTTTGTCGTCATCTCCCACAGTGCTGGCCTCACTTTCCCGGATGAGGACGGAAAATACGAACTCTGCATCTAGAGGGGCAGAGGCCTCAGAGAAGAGGCCTCCTGGACCTCCCCTTCAGATGAGGGAATCCTTTCCCCTAACCTCCATTATCATTCTAAGCACTTCTTCACGAAGGTTTCATTTCCCCACCTCTAGGGGTTTCTCCAAATATATGTAATATATATTAATCTAGAACATTCTGTTTGTGTGTAGGGGCTGGGATGAAGAAAAAGAGGACCCAGCTGGGCCTGAAACAGGTTGTATATTTAAGTGAGAAAGAATAAACAATGGAAACACATCTTCTCTCCCCAGCCCCTTCTTGTCCATCCATCTCCAAATTTCACTTGCCCTACCTAGAGTCTGGGCCCTGGATTTGCCCCTCCATCTTGAAAACTCCAACCAGGCCCAGTTCTTCCGAGCCGCCACCTCTTCAGCTTCCTAGGCCCCCAGACTCTGAATTCAGTCCTTCTTCTTTACTGGTCCCTAAATGCCTCAGTTACCAACTTTGTTCCCCTCACCATTGAGCCAGTGTAAGGGGGACTCCTCAGTTCGTAGGGAGCGGGGATGACGGCTGCGACGAATGTCAGGTATGCTCCGGAACTCATATCTTGTGGCAGTGTAGAGGCCACCATCTAGGGTCAAGGAGACATCAAACACACGGGGTAATGTTCCCCATGAGTGGCAAATGTCAGCTCTGCAGTAGGTGGTGTCACATACACACAGAGGGAGCTGTATGACACAGGCAGAATGTGTCATTCATACCACCCAAGAGAAGGAGCATGTTAGCTCTGTAGGGAGATGTGCTGTATACATGGGGTATCTGACATGTGGGCAATACATAGCCTCACCCCGTGGCAGTACTAAACACATACACACACACACACACACACACACACACACACACACACACACACACAGAGCACCCACCAACAATAAGCCCTGTGAAGCCCCTGGCTGGGTCATAGGGACACTTCTCCTTCCCCTCCTCAAAGCTAGGGGGTAAAGTGAAGGCTTCAGAATCCTGGAGAAAGACAAACAGCTCAGAATGGGCATGGGGAGGTGATTGGAAGGCCAGAAGCAGAACTATAGCAAGGCTACAATCACTGGGGAATCGATGTTTGGGAGCCTCAGAAATGAAGCAGGGAGGTCAAATCCCCTATTCCATGGAGCTAGGGAATGTCCCCTGATGAATCTTCAGGGGTCAGCAATCAGAGGACAGTGAGTGAAACAGTGATGATGAGGCCATAAGTCTGCATCTAGACCAGGCTAAATGCTGCATTGGGAGGGGGGAGGGAGGTGAAAGGTCAGATCAGCCTTACGATGGCAGCACAGAGCGGCTGGAAGGCATGAGTCCCACAAGCATAGAGATGCGTCGCATTCAGACGCTGCAGGAACCGGACATGGTTGAAGCACTCAGTCTAGAGGGGGTCAGGTTAGAGGGACAAAGGTGGGGAAGGGGCGTGAGTCCCTGGCCGGGCTAGCAGCTCCTCTCTACCATCTACTCAACTGCAATCACTCACCCTAACGTCCTGGTGTCCTTGGACAGTTATAACTATAATCGTCCTCTGCTGTTCCCTTGGCTTCCCTGATCCTTCACTTTCCTTATCCTTCTGCCTCACTAATTCTTTTAATATTCTGTGATAACCATATTTCAGTACAATTGGTTTCCTTTGAAATTTCCTTTGAAATCTTGCATTTTACTTCATGTATTTATCGAGAAGTGAGTGTCCAAAGGCTTCTCCAGACTGCTGGAGGCACCTATGGTACGGAGGAGTTATGAAGCCCTACTGTTTCCCCTGCAGCCCCACCTCTTCCTCTTCCCATTCTCCGAAGACAAGAGGCCTCTGAGCCTCCATCCCTGGCCTGCTAGTCTTTTCTCAGGACATGTCCTGCCCACATGATCGCAGCTGCTTCATGGCCAGCTTCAATAGCCCTCACACACTGCTGATTTCCAGCCCTCTAGTTCTCAAGCCCTAACCACTCTCCTTCATTGCAAACTCACAGTTTTCAGGTATCCATTAAATATTTCCCCCAGATGTCTCCGTGACATCTCAAAATCAATGTGTCTAAAACTCATCCTCCTTCCCTCAAAACTCACTCCTCCCCCATCATGCTCCATCTTTGTCAATGCCATTACCATCCTCCCAGTTACCCGAACTAATCATCCCAGTGATGCCAGACTACTCTTTAGCTCCCACATCTAATTAGTCACTGGGTCATGTCAAGTCAGTCTCCGTAGTATGGCCCCCACCCTAGCCCAGGCACTCATAATCTTTCTTACACTGATGCACTAAATGTCTAATGGGTGTGCCTGCCTCCAGTCTCTCTTCCTTCCATTCACTCAATGGGATATGGGGTTTAGGTTGTTGTAGTGAGGGTTGGGGAAAGGGATAGGGGATTCTTACCCACCTGGTTATTTCTTCCCTTCCGGACACATTCATTCTGAGTCTCTGGGGATGCTTCCCATCGGATCTGTAGGAGGGAAGGAGAGAAACTTCTTGAACTTCAGATACCCTACCCAGGGTGGGGCAGCATCAATAAAGGAAATCACTGGGGTTGGGGCATGGGGTGGGGGAGAAGAGGGCAGTGAGGGTGCTAGGGTAGGTATAGGGAAGCCCATGGATTCCCAAGGGAAATTTCAGGGGTTTAAATAGGACGTTCATGGATCTAGGTTATGTACAAGGATCTAAGGTATAAAAAGGTCTATGGGAAGGGGGTAGGGTGAAAAGTATGTTAAATAAAGGTCCCAGTAGTTTGTATATAGATCTGGAATACACAGATGGTACAAGGTGGCTGACCTCACGGTGGGATCCATCTCCGATGTCTTGGGCATTAAGAGAGAACAAGGCTCCCCGTGCCCCTACAAGCAGCCTCCCTGATGCCTCCTCCAGCAGCAATGTAGAATAATTATGGGCGTGACCTCCGAAGTGTCGGGCCTCGGAGAGCTCTGGGGGAAATGTGGAAGACAGGTATTGATCCCCTAGGCTCAGCTCCCAACCCTCACACACTCGTATTCCAACCCCCATGTCTGCCTGACCCTATGCTTTTGCTCCTGTAATAGAGGCTTATTTTTGTGTATTTCCATAATGTTATACTGAATTAATCTGTTACTCTCTTTTTCAAGTGACAGGGAACACTTTTAACCTATTTGTATTTCCTTGTCTTTACTTTAGTAGGAAGAGGGGAAGGTTAACCAGTCATTATTAAGAATATGGGTAGAATAGTCCTTGCTGACTGGATAAGTCAGTATGGGTATCACTATGAGTAAGAGGTTACTGGGGTCAGTAGATGATCAAGGAGCCAGGAGATCAAGTGACAGGTGGATGTTAGCAATTACTGGGGGAACCTTAGTTGACAGAAGTGGTGAGTAAACTTGACCCAGAAGGTTCAGGTAGGTGAATCCGATATTGGTGTGGAAGTATCCTGGGTGGGGTCAAAGACTCCTAGGGAGTCCAACACCAACGGACATGTTCCTAGACTACAGGAAATCTTAGAAGGTTGAACATGGAGAAACTAGAACTAAGAATATGGTTAGAAATCTCGGAGCACCACTCAGTCAGCCTCATGCTGAAAGACTTCCCTTTATATACTCTAATGGTATGCCTTGGTGTGTCCTTATGTCCCTTGCAAATGAACTCTTGAAGACCCATTCTTATGGACTGAAGTGTGTGGCAGACAGGTACCAGAGAAGGAACAGATGCAGAACTGGGCCATCTATTTCTAGTAGGAATGGCCAAAGTAGGAGGAATGTTTATTAGAATTTGTCACATCAGATAATCTCTGAGTTCAGAGACAAAGGAGGCCACATACTTAGGGCCTCTAGAAGTGGATAAGAAATTTGGGAAGTTTATACACTAATAGAGGGGTAAAAGCCTTTGGACGGAGGGTAAGGTCCCAGAGTGTTGAAATCAATAAGAAGCTGACATGGTTCATCCACCCCTGGGCCTGAATCCTTCTAATTTAGCCAGTGTCCCTAGACCTTAATCCCTCCTCCTCAGCCAGTCCCCACCTTAGCTTCCCATACCCTAGCCTCCCTGCCTTCACCCCCTACCCTTAATGGGATAAGGTCACTTTCACCTTCATAAGGGATAGTTGTCCTTGGCGTGGCATCCAGCTCTCTGGCCGGTCTCCGTGGTGGGGGCCCAGGGGCAGAAGAGACCATAAGGAGGCACAGAAGGAGGGGCCCAAGGCCCTCCCACATCTTCCTAGGGGGCCCAAGGATAGCCCAGACCCAAGAGAGCCCCCAGGAGCCTCCTGAGTAGGGGACTAGGGAAAGAGTAAGGGGGAAGCCAGTGGTGGGGAGACGATGTCACAAAATCATAAGGGGTCACAGTTCAGGGAAAATGAGGCCCTGGGAGCCGTGGTCACATTCAGGTATGTCCTGGCTTTCTATGATCCTGTGTCCACAAAATAAAAAGGGAAAAGCACTGTCTCTCCTAGTCCAAAATTGAGCCTCAGTTTCTCTACCTGTTGCAAGAGTTAATTCTACAACAACCCTCTCCCCTCTCCACTTCACTTACTCACTCACAAACACACACACACACAGACACAGACACACACCCCCAAAGAAATCTGCAAACCCTTACCCCTTTGCCACTATGGGAGGCTATGGCCACAGCCTCTTCTTTCCCACTTTCCCAGGTTTTAATTTGTTCTTTTGTTTATTTCTCTCCCTTTGCTCTGTTTTTCAACTATGAATTTTTAAATTACTATTACAGCCTCTGGCCCATCAGCTTCAAGGGACTTTACAGATCATCCAGTTCTTATAAAGAGCAAGAAACAGGCCTTGGGAGAAGTTTCTGTTGTTCAGTTGTTTCAGTCATGTCTGACTCTCTATGACCCCATTTGAGGTTTTCTGGGCTAGTCTGTCATTTCCTTCTCCAGTTCATTTTACAGATGAGGAAACTGAGGTAAACAGTTATGTGACTTGCCCAGGGCCACATGGCCAGGAAGTGCCTGAGGTCAAATCTGAACTCAGATCTTCCAGACTTCAGGGCCAGAATTCTGCCCACTGCACCACCTAGCTGCCCCTAAAGAAAAATACCTTGTCCAAAGACATAAAAGGACACAGTTGGAGCTAAAATTTAAGGTTTTTGATTCCCAGGCTAGGGCTCTGTGTAACATTTACCCCTTCATTTTAATCACCTAATATGCACAAAGAATCACAGGTGCCTATTCACACTCAGTGTGCTGCCACACACCTACATGTATATATTCATACATCTCTTTGTACAGTAATGTGTATATCTACATCTCTGTAAATCTGTAGATGTTCCTTCCCTGATCTTCAGACTTCTCCCTATGAACCCTCAGAACCTCTGCCAAGCTTTCCTCTGGCACTGATCACTTGATGCTGTGCTATCTATACACATGTCTTCTTTTACCTTTGTCCCCAACATCTTAGGCTGTTTGCCCCCCTCCCCCACTCCAAGAGCAGGATGTGTGTGGTTTCCTCCATGAACCAAATACTCAGAAAATATTCATTATCACTATTAATAATAGTTAGCCTTTACATTCAACTCATCAGGCATATTTTAGACACTCTGTGCAAGGCACTCTGGTGTCTAATACAATGGAAATCAAGAGATGAGACTCAGAATTTGCTCTTAAGAAACTGACAGTCTGCCAACAATCTAAGAGAGAAAGACAGGTGCAAAGGGGAAGTGCAGAAACTGGAGAGATCTTACCTGGGGGATGAGGGGATTCAGGGAAGACTTCATGGAGAAGGTAGCACCTGACATGAGCCATGAAGCCAAGGGAGAACTTTAACACAAAGAGATGAGGATGGAGTCCACTCCAGGCATGGATATAGCCTGAACAAATGCATGGAGATAGGAGTCAAAGTAGAACGCAGGGAGCGTTTTGCCCAAATCCCTCTCCTTATCCTGTGAAGGGCATTACTCAAGCACCATTATTTTAGGTAACTGAGGATCAGAGAAGCTTAGTGACTTGCTCTGGGTCCTGTAGGCTCTACATTCAGTACCTTTTCTTCTCTACTACAGTCCCTGGCTGAATTGTGCGTGTCTATCCATGTATGGATTATTTCTGTCTATGTATGCCCATGTACACTGGAGTCTTCACAGGGAGCCTAAATTAAGGGTATACTGCTGGTTGGGGGCTAAGACTCCCTGGGGTGGGGGAAGAGGGCCAGCTGGTCTCTGATCTACTTGGGACTCCTCCGGGGAGGAAGAAGGCCAGGACCATCTAATACTATTTCTCACCCCTCCTTCCCACCAGCATAAGCTATTATTACCCCCCTTTGACGTTTGGGGAAACCGAGACATAAAGATAAAGTGACTTGCCCGGTCACCCAGCTAGTAAGCGTCTGAGGCCACATCTGAAGTCCATTCCTGACTCCAGGTCCAGCAGCAATCCACTCCACTCCACTGCACCACCTACCTGTCTCTATACAAAGAGCAGCCTTAGGGCCTCCATTCCTCTTGGACCGAGGAGTGGGAGGTTCCCAGATGAAGACCTGGGAAGAACTGGGGTCAGAGCCCAAGGATAATGCCTGGAACCACAGCCCACAGGGATAAACGAAGTGCCATCCATCCCCACAGGCTTCGGTCCGTTCCTCAGTAAAACATTAACCAGCCTGCTTTGAAGGAGCAGGAGAAGCTGCTGGAATAGCCATAGGGAAGTAGTGAAACGGATCATGTCATGTGTGGGCACCAACGGAGTTTAATTAAAGGGCAAAGGTTGGGAAGGGTGGAGGATCTGGAGAGGTGTGACTGTTTGCTGAGGGAAGGTACACGGTCAGCTTAGTACCATTGGATACAGGCAGCTCTGACCTACATACGCATGTACATACATAGACACATACCTGTACACAAACACACACGTGTGTGAGCACACCAGCATGAACAAGATGTGTTCGTGAAGAGAGCGCTAAGTTCTGGGCTGGGGGGGCTCAGCCTTCCACGGAGAGGGGAAAGGGGATAGGCATGATTCAGGACAGTAAAGGCGGGAGGAGAAGGGGGCTCATTTAAAAAGGCTCAGCTTCCTTCCCCTGGCAGGGCTGCTGGGTTGGGACCAAACGTCCCCAAATCCTCCAGAGCGGTACTGTCCTAAAAATGTTCTTTGGAATCCGGAGAACAGGCTGTCTCTCCCAGGGGCCCCTCTACCTTCGCAGGGAAGGCCAGTCCCGGGCCTACGAAGCAGCACTGCCCGGCAGCGGCCGCCCCTCACCCCACGACACTCCTCTGCCACCAGGGTGGTCTGGGGTCTGAGCTCCCCCGAAGCAGTCCTGCCTTCCCTTCCTCCAGCGTGCACCTCTCCAGCCCATCCCCGGGTCCAAGGAGAGCCCCAGGCCCCTCCCGACCCCCTGGGGCTGCAGCCGGAGGACGTCCTCTGGGGCCTGGACCTAACCCGGACCTTGGGGAAGACCCTCCCGGTGCCCACGCCACGCGGGGCTGCATGCCGCAGACCCCCGCGGGAGGGCCGGCGCGGGAAGGGACCCCGGCCCGGCCCCTCCGTCCCCACATCTGCCACGGCCTCGCTCCGCTCCCGCCCCCCACCGCAGTCCCCAGCCCGTCCCAGCCCGTGCACCTGCGGCCTCGGCTCCCGCACGAGCCGAGGCATCCAGGCCGAACGACGCCCGCCGCCGCCCCCGCTCCCAACCCCGGAGGTCGCAGGAGGGAGGGTCGACACCCCCGCCCCCACCCACCTTTCGCGTCCTCAATCCGGGTCCACGGCGACACGGACACTACGGCTCCGGCTGCACAACCCTGGCCCGGAGGGGGCGTGGCCGGGGGCGTGGCCGGAGCGGCGCTGCGAGGCGGGGGCGGGGCCGGGGCGAGGGTAGGGGGCGGGGCCGGGAGACGGCCGACTACCTTCGTTTCTCCGGAAGCCCGACCTTGCCTCCCGCGACCCGGGGGTCAGAGCCTCGGCTCGGGCCACGCCCCCCCCGCCCCAGCCGGCGGCCGAGGCACCTATCGGACTCCGCCTCGCGGGCGGTGGGCCTCCCAGGGAGCCCGGGCTTCTCCCGCTCCGGGTCACCGGGACGGACGGGCTTCGAGCCGTGCCCACGCCCCGCGCGGCGTGGGAAAAAGCGTGGGCCCCAGCGGCCCGCTAAGCTTTCGCTGCCTCGTGGCGGGGCCGCAGTCCGCGCCGAGTGCCCAGCGGGCGGGAACCTTGGGTCGTTGGCTCTCCGAGCGCAGACAGGAGCCCGGAGGGGACGTGGGATCTCCGCCTCGGAGCTGCGCCCCCTAGCGGCCCGCCCTGCCCCTGCGCTTTGGCTTAGAGGGGAGACGGAGGCCCTCCCCAACCGGTGACCGGCGGACTCGGCTCGGCCCCCCGTGGCGGCTCAGGACGGCCCCACCCCCGCGAGCTTGGCCTAGGTGGAGGCTGACTGCTGGTAACCTCTTGGGAAGCCTGGTCTGCCTGCGACCTCCCGCCCGGATCTTGGGCACATCCCCCCATTTCTGCCTCCGTCGTGAGGGGGAGACTTCCCCAGTGCCAGAGCCCCCGTGACGCGGTGCATCTCGTCCCGACTCTCACGGTCCCCTCCACCGAGAGGCTGATACGCCCAGCCTTCCGTGGGGGTCCGGAGGGGTAACGGACGGCCTCGAACCCTTCCTCTGCCCCTCGGAGTCCGATCTTCGGGGCACGGAGCGGAAGAAAGGTCTCGGACCCTCTTTGCGATGATCCTTCCGCTTCACCCATAGCTCCGGCCAGCCAGCCTCCCACTCCCCCGGAAGACTTACTTACGCCTTTAAAAAGCATCGCCCAATACACCACCCCACATGCCTAACTCGCCCCCCTTCCTCAGCTTTGGGCAGCTGTGCACGGGGTGGGGGGAGGATGTGGACAGTGCTCCCACACACGAAAAGGGAATGCCGCTTCTCGGAATAACTCTTACTGAACCTGCAGACTGCTAAAAGCGGACCAGATGGGCATGCAGGGTGCGGGAGCCCAGCAAGAGAAGCAGGAGTGAGGAGCTGGCGAGGCCCGAGGAGAATTCTGGACAGAAGGGGGGCCGGATCAGGGGCGGCCCTAGTTTTTGTCTCACACAGCATCACTTACTTAACCCCGCTAATTAAATAAGGGGAAACCTGGTTCCAAGGAAGGGAAGTGATTTGTTCCAGTTGCACAGCAATACTGAACGCAGGGCCCAACTCGAAATCTTGTGCTCTTTTGACCAAGACAATTACCTCAAACCCGGACTCAGAAATTCAGATTTGGTGGTATTAGGAAAAAGGGAAATAGGGAGAATCCCCGATGAAAATCGTGTTTAAGGTAGATAATTCTAGCAATGATGCTGAAGCACCTACCCCAAGGGAACACAAGTTAAACTGACCCGCCTTCTAGTGCAGGAGCAGCTCGCTAGGATCCTGTAGGACCTAGTGCTGCTCAAGAATGGGTAGAATCAGGCTTTGGCAACAAAACCCAGTTCGCTTTATTAGAGAGCAGAGTGGCTAGAGCAATGGGCTTGGAGTCAGGAAGACCAGAGTTCAAATCCAGCCTCAGACACTTTGTTTTTATTTTTAATGTTCATTTATTTTTGATATTCATTTCCACAAAATTTTGAGTTCCAAATTTTCTCCCTATCTCTCCCTTCCCCCCACCCCATAACACCTTGCCTTCTGATTACCCCTTCCCTCAGTGTGCCTTCCCCTTCAATCACACCCTTCCCTTCCCTCATCCCCATCTTCTCTTTTCTTGTAGGGCAAGATAGGTTTCTATACCCCATTACCTGTATTTCTTATTTCCCTGCCGTATGCAAAAACAATTCTCAACAATCATTCCTAATACTTTGAATTCCAACTTCTCTCCCTTCCTCCCTCTCCACCCATCCCCCCCCCCAGAAGGCAAGCATTTCAACATAGGCTGTATAAGTGTAGTTTTGCTAAAGACTTCCATAAAAGTCGCATTGTGTAAGACTACATTTCCCTCCATCCTATCCAGCCCCCCATTTGTTCTAGTCTTTCTTTGGACCCAGCCTTGGACCCTTACTAGCTGTGTGACTGTGGCCAAGTCATTTAAGCTCTCTCATTTTTAACTGTAAAATGGGAATGCTAACACCACCACCTACCTGACAGGGTTGTTGTGAGAATCAAATGACATAATACTTGTAACCTGCTTAATACAGTGCTTGGCAATGTGGTAGTTAATACATGTTTGTTTCCTTCTTATCTTTAACCTTTTTTAAAAAATTTAGGAAAATCTGCAATTTCACTGCATGATAATCACTGATGACAATTCGACTTTTTAGGGGAAAATAAGGCCTACTAATGGATCTGATTGCAAAACCAAGTTTTATCCCACAGGGAAAAGAAAGAGGTTATTAAAAACAACTTCCTCCAGAAAGCTTCCCTCGATTGCTACCAACTTCCCTGGGTTATTTCTTTACCAAAACCTTTGAATCCTTATTGTCTCAGTCTTTTAGATGAGAAGAACTAATTTTGTGGTCCTAGGAAAAACAGTAGCTTAGGAGTCAGAAAGGTTAGATTCTAGTCCTAATTGTCTATATGAGTCAGTTAATTCCTTTGAGCTTATTTCCTCACCTGTAAAACAGAGAAAATACTTAACATTTCTATAGTACCATACAAACTGTTCAAGCGCCTTTCCCACAATAAGCCTGTAAGGTAGGAAGTGGAAGCACTGTTTCCACTTCACAAATATAGAAACAGATTCAAATGCCAAAGAGGAATGTAAAATGATCACCTCAAAAAGAATTCATTTTTAAAAGACTTGAAAAGAAAGTCAACCACTGGAAAAGGAGATCTAAACTCTTAAGGAAGAAAATGACTCCTTGAAAATCAGAAAAGGGAAAGGGGAAGCCAGTGAAACTATAAGAGATCAAGAAGTAGTCAAATAAAATATAAAGAATGAAAAAATAGAAGAGAATGTGAAACTTCTCATAAGAAAAACAACTGATCTCTAGAACAGATCAAGAAGAGGGAATGTAAGAATAAAAGGACTACCTGAAAGCTATGATTAAAAAACAAACAGATACAATAATACAAGAAATTAGAGAAAACTGTCCTGAAGCGTTAGAACAAAAGGGGAAAGCAGAAATAGAAAAAATCCACCAATCACCACCTGTAAGAGATTCTATGAGGAAAACTCACAGGAATATTACAGTCAAATTCTGAAACTCCCAGCTCATGGATAAAATATTACAAGCAACATGGGGAAAAAAATATTAATATGGTAGTATCACAATAAAGACCTAGCAGCAGTGACACATAAAAACCACAAGTCTTCAAACACTATATATTGCAGAGCAAAAGAACTGGGGTTCTGGCAGAATATATCATGTCCAGTAAAGCTAATTAAGTATAATCTTGAATGGGAAAAAAAATGTATTTAATAGATTGTCAGACTTTCAGGAGTTTATTTAAAAAAAAAAACTGAACTTAATAGACATGCCATACAAGAGCCAAGAGAAATAGAAGTACATACAAAAGACTAATTACAAAGGGACTCATTAAGGACAGACTGTTTACCTTTTATGTATATAAAATGTAAAATGTATGTCTAAGATTGTTATTAGCAAATTAGGTAGATCATAAGGAAGACTGGGGTAGACCTGAGTATGATTATGTCTTTAAAAAGTAAAACCATTTAGGAACTGCTATAAAAAAAGTAATTATTTTATACAAATGGAGGAGGAAGAACCGACATAGAAATTAGATTGAGGAGAAGGGGTGTTAGTTCTGGAAACTTACTTTTATTAAGGAATAGGTTCAAGGGGGAACAATACACATACACACATGTAAAATGCAGAAAGAAATAAAACGCCAAGGGCATAAGGGAAGGGGGAGAAGGTGAGAGAGGGATCTCTAAAGGGGAGGATGATGGAATAGTGGGGGGGATATAAAGGATATTTTGATTAACAGGCAGAAGTAGAATTTCTTAGGGAAAGCATGTCTATGTATGAGTATCAATATATCTCTATATAAATATATCTGCACTTAATACAGCCTTCTGGCAGGGAGGGGAGGAAGGGGGAAAAAAGAACAAAGTAAAAAGTACACAGCAGGGAACAAAAGAAAACAAGGAAGTAAAGATGGACAGCTTTCAACACCATGTGTAGTGTTTTTTACGTAGGCTTTCTTGAAATGGAAATTTACTGCTATATATTTTGAATCCTCTCATGTTCTGTTGAGCACATGATATGCTTTAAAAAAATTTTTGTTATTTGTTTCAATATTTAAGTTTGTTTCTTTTTCTTTTCTTATTGTGCATTTAAGTTTCAGTAATTTAAAAAAACACAAAAAATGCCAAAAGTTATATGGTGAATTATCTGAGTCAGGTTTCAATCAGGAGTTCTTTCCATTACACCAACTTATAGGCTTGTTAAATCATATGAAAAGGCTTTGAAAATATGATGTAAGCAGTTAAGCATTTTGCAAAGGAGGCTGTGCTAAGTAACTTGTGCTTTCTTACCTTTAAAGCATTATTCATTTAGGTTCTGTCTTCTCCAAGAGACCTTTGAGAGCTAAGAAGGCAGAATCTTAGTCTTACTCTTGGTCTTAACTATCTCCCCCATACTCCCAAGGTGGGAATGGGAACCCCTGAAACTTTCCCAGTGGTTCTATAGGATGGAAAAAAGTATACCAAAGGCTTGCGGGACAGTTTCCCATTCCCAGATACATCTTCTTTTGACTATTTCCCTGGGACCTTTATTTGGGGTTTCACAAGGTTTCAACTTCTTTCACTGCTGTAAAGTGTAACTGCCTCTTGTGGAGGTGGTCTTGATTACAACATTCTCAGACATTCCATTATCATTCACCAAGTTTTCTGCTCAAACTCAAGGTGACATTTTCAAGTTTCACCTCTTTGCCTCTCTATGAACTCTGAGGGATACATTAGTCAGCTAAATGACGTGGCTATAACTTAAGTCTCAGGATGCTTCCATGGAGCTCACTGTCACCACCTATTTGTGGTTCTCTTTCTGGATTACAGAGAATATACAGTTCCTCATAACCAAAGACTTATTTATTTGGGCAGCTTGCCCCCAAACCCCTGACAACTACAAGACTGAAACATATTCTCACTTTAATGAGAATCGATGCATGAGACTTGGAACCAGTAGGTTCATATAACAACAAAGCTGCAGTTCCCTAGTGCCCTCTCTGTAGGTTATCCCTCTAATTTGCCTTTGGGTAGTGTTTTGACTGATGTGTAGCAGTCTTCAAAGCTGCTGTGAAGGGTTTTTTCCTAGTTTGCTCCCCTCCTCTCCTAAGTCTACTAGACAATCAGGAGGAAGAAACCTTACATCTGGGTACAGAATCTACTTAAGAGCAGCACTGGAGTCTGCCACCTGTGTGATAACTTCTTCAAATGAATGGATGCCAATAGATTGTTCTTTTCTATTTCTTGTTACATAGCAACTCCTAGAATAGTAGAAGGCTGCCGCAATTGATACTAATAATTTCTACCCCAAACTCTTTCTTTTCTTGATAATTTTGGTCATACACTTTGGTAACACACATGCACACACACATTAAAGTGGCTACTTAGCCCTTAATAATTACCACCAAATACTAGAAGCTCAAACTGGAAAAAAAATGAAGCTTTAATATCAAGTAACATACTTATAGGATTTTAAGCACTATGTAATACAAAACCTTCATAAGAAAGGGGAAAAAAAAGCTCTTTTTTTCCTTCTGGATGCCCTTCTGGGCAGCTGAATTAGTGGGCAATTAGAGCTACAGAGGCAGAGAATGGTGAGAAAGAAAAATGATTAATAAAAATCTAACCCCTAGTGGCAGTTCCATCTGAACCCTATCCCTAGATCCAGAGATATAAAACCAGGAGCCCAAAAGGATTTTCCAAACATTCCTGATACATTAGAACAGTCCTATGTAAATTATTATTTCCTTGTCATTAAACCTTCCTGTACTTAAAAATCAGTTCCACCCCCCAGCTTTCACGAATTCAAGTCCCAACTAAAATCCCTTCTTCTGAAACTTTCTCAATACCTCTTAATTATCTTTTATTAATCTTGTTTCTCGTTTGCTGATACAAAACTGTTTGTTTGCTGTCTTCCTCTTTAGACTGTGAGATCCTCAAAAATCAGGATTATCTGTTGTCTCTCTGTAACTTTCATTAACTGCTCTTTCCATCAACTGTATTTATGTTATTTAAACTGACATAGGCTTCAATTCAATTCAAACATCCATCAAAAGCACTTAAAGTGTGCAAGCACTGTGCACTGATTTCAGGGCTCTTATTGACAGATAATACTGATTCAGTTACCATTTTCTACCTGACACATCTGGAGTGACTGCTGCAAATCAAATTTAAACACTTTGCTTGTGACTGAAATTGTAACACCAAATATGTAAAATCTTTTCTAACACATCCTAACCTCTCACAAAGTGTTTTCTGACAGCTCCACCTCAGCCAGCAGGAGACAAATGGCAATACTGCTTAATGGATTTTTCACATACACAAATATATTCATTAATATGATCTCAGTAAGTGGAAGTTCTATTTTCTATTAACCACTACAACAAAAATATCAGAAAAGTCAGTTACGTAAAAGCAAAAACATTTTTAAAAAAATAAATACCTTTATTTTCTGCTTGTAATATGGATAATAACTTTAGCCTACTTAGAAAATTAGAAGTGTAGGTTCCTGGCATGATTAATCTTACCAAACAACACTAACTGGGGCACACTTTGTTTACAGCCTGATTTTACAAAGAGTATTTCCTTGGGAGAGTTTGCCTTAGAAAAATCTTTCCAGTATCACTATTATATTCACTCTGCACTTTGAGCAAATTCTGATTCTTTGCAAAATCTATCTTGTGAGCACACTCAGGCAAAAACTGTGATATAGGGCAGTACAAACAACGTTGATTCCTATGTCCATCAGCTCTGGCATGTTTACTACCTATGTGAC
This sequence comes from Potorous gilbertii, assembly GCA_028658325.1. Taxonomy (NCBI): domain Eukaryota; kingdom Metazoa; phylum Chordata; class Mammalia; order Diprotodontia; family Potoroidae; genus Potorous; species Potorous gilbertii. The sequence continues at coordinate 549,851,675 of CM053769.1, forward strand.
CTGGGATTAGGTTCCCTCCTCTGACAAATGAGGGGGATGGACCAGATGGCCTCTGAGGTCCTTACATTTTATTAGATTCACGATCACAAGATATTTACATGTTGACTCCCCCAATAAGAAAGAAGGCATGCTTCTTAAGGGAAGAGGTTAATTTGTGCCTTTGAGTCCTGGACACTTGGCAGAGTGCCTGAAATATACTAAGTGCTTACTAAATGTTTGTTGACTGATTTGGCAGGTAAACTGAAGGTCTACTTGTATAAAAACAGGACCCAAAACTTACAGTAGTGGAGTCCTACATGCACACTAATATAACGTATCATGACATAGAGACTGAAGTCAAGCTGCCTGTGTTAGAAACATGATTGTCATTTTCCCATTGGCCTTTTTTAAAAATCACATCTCCTTCCTATTATAGATGTAGAAGTTTAAAAATATTCATTTTTATGAGATTTATTAAATAAAAGTTTACCTAAGTGGTTAAAAAGACACAGGTCTGGCAGTTTATGTGCCTTAAATGCAGTAGAGAAAAAGGGAGGGGGGGGCATATAAAAAAAAACCCAATACTCCTAAACAATCTAGTTTTCCCTCCCTAAACTATCTAATCGAATGCCTTTAATGAACATGGTAAGAAAATATTTACATGCTTTAGTTACACAAAAATCAAAGCAATCTACTTTATACTCAGGAATTTTTACACTTTACACAATGGACAATGAGAATATATGAATGCTTATAAAATTACACATAACATGTTAAAAGATATGTACATACACATATATGTCTAGTATCAGCAAGCCTTTGCCTTTTGCCCAAATCTAAATAAACCCTTTCATTTTTTTCTACTAAAGATTAAGACATTTTATAATAAAACCTTGCCAGTGGACTTAATAAGGAGGAGAGAGAGAGTGTCTGTGTGTATATGTGTGAAAAATGTTATATTGCTTTAATCCCCATTCTACAAAGAAGGCTGACCTTAGCCTGTGGCACAGAAACGTTAACTGTCTGAAGTACTTAATATACATTCCACTCACTTAAATCACCTAATTTTTCAATGGTAATTTTCACAGATAATGAAAGTTTTCTTCTTCCATGCCTTCATTTGTGGGGACCAAGTATTTTTCCAAAAGATCTTGGTAAAGAAAGAAATCTAGTCTCCTGGATGGACTTTTTATTTGGATTTTTTTGTTTCTATTATGTTCTAACTCTAAAGTCACTCAGGATAGAGCTGTATCACCCAAGTGAATGATAAGAAACACCTACTTGGCATTCGGTTTTAGGAAATATTCATAGACACTGATGTATTGGAAAAACCTTTTTAATTAAACTAAGAGTGTCAATAGTTTATTACTATCAAAGTCCCTTTGGCTCACTAGGACATTAATAGAAACATATCCTTTAACCAAAGGCTAACATGGCAGTGTGTTAAATATTAAGAGCAGCCCGTGATTTTCAAGTGGAGTGAATTGTTCTCAAGCCCACACACCTTATAAGTAATTACAATCCAGAGTTTTACAAAGGGATAGCAACATGCATGATCTTGTTAAATCTATCCAAATTTCTTAGCACTTCAATTCAGGACTTTGGGTAACGTGTCAAGAAAAGATAAATCAGTGATCTGATGGGATTTTTAAAAAAGTACATTCATACATAAGACACTGTATTATCAGACAGGTATTCTCTTAATAAAAGAGGAATCAAATTCTAGCTTTGGCACCTCCTGTAAAGGGATCAGACAATCCTATCCAAGGTTCATATTTTACATTTTCTTGTAGAGTCTGGATGCAAATGGCATATTACTTGTCTGTCTCTCCATGCAAATGTTTCTATGTAAGTCTGCACCTACATTTACCACATTTTCAGGAAAAGATCTTGTCCTGTTCAATTTCTCTTGGGTCAACATTTTAGCTACTTCAACTAAGAATCTGGTACCCAGAAGTCATGCAGCTTTCCCTAAAAAGAAATGGGAAGATGAGGGGAAAAGGAAAGCTTAGTCAAATTAACAGTCATAAAACCATAGACCAGATTAACTCTAAAGTGTTTTGAAAAGAAAGGTGAATGCAGTAAGTGTAGTATTATATTGCCTCCTTACAACACTGTCTATATTCAAATGGTAGTAGTCTAATAAAATAACTGTGAATACTATAACGTTTCCCTCAGCACCATATATACAAAGAAAGTCATTAAGGGCATTAAGAAAAATGTTAAGTGGATCTTTGAATGAATCTTTGGAAATAAATTCCCATCTCTATCAATGCTATTTTAGTGTATGTACTGTTGACCTTGAAAGGAAAAAAAAATCTCACCAGGAGTTAGAAAGTAAGAAAAGAGCAGCTAAAACATTTCATCAATTTTCCTATGAGGATACTGCTTAAATATACTAAAGTTTTCTCCACAAGGAAGTACATGCCTTATTAGGTCATCTAATTAAGACCAGCGGCAACATTAAAGCATCAAAATATCAAGATAGCATGAGTTCACTTTTCACTTTTCTTCAGTCATTACCTCTGAAGATTCCCTTCAGTATTCCTAAGATTTAGATATCATCTACATGTTCTCAGATAATCTTACACCAGACAGGTAGGCATTAAGCAATTATGGCAAGGCTTCTTTAAGCAGAACTTACTACAAAGCCCTAAAGGACAATCTTCATAAAAAAATCTTTTCAGTGAAACTCAATTTAAATGCACCTAGTTTTTAATACATACTATTTGTATTTTTAGCAACACAATTTTAAACAAGTGTTCCCTTATGCACTATTCCTAAAACAAAACAAAAAACACTGGTACTATGAATCATCATTTAAGTAATATGCTGTAACAAAACATAAAAATAGCAACATTATATACACATATATTCAAAGCACGCTAGTATTCAGCATTAAGAGAAAGAATCACATAATGAAATGTTACCTGAATAGGCCGAGAATTTTGGATCATTTCTTGCCATTTTCCTTGTATTATGGCAACTAAATCTATTACCTTTAAAACAAAAACAAAAAAACTCATGGATATGGATAGCCTTGTAGGCTGCCAAGCTCAAGCATAAGAAGATTCAGACAACTGTCTTTTCCATTTTGGCTATTTCTAGTACTAAAAGCAATCCAAATACTGTGTTGTCTTTTTTTCTCTTCATATTGAGAGCATAACATATTTAACCAGTCTCTGTACAGACCAATGCACCAGAACGAAAATGAGGCATTCTTTTAAATCCTCGGGCCAATTAATATCACTGTTTGTTAAATCAGCACCTGAGATACAACCATTTTTAGGAAAACTTTTAAACAAGGTTAATGTTAGACAACTTACTGTAGTTGTCTTCCACTTCAGAAATGAACTTTTTCAACCTTTGGAATTCAATAGATTCAATTTTACTTAAATAAGTTGCTACTTTTTCTTCTGGTAGGTTTAAAGAAAGCATGACACTTGTCATTTCAGCAAGACCATCCTCTGAAGCAATTCCTTATATTATTTCTGTCACTCTCTACCCGGAGTAAATAAAAGAGGGGCTTCTGGCACCAACTTGGACTCAGACCCTCCACTTCAAAAAAGCCGCTGGGTGGTCCTCTTTGAACCTGTCTGTCAGCAAAAACCATAAGGTTCTACGGGCCAGTAACTCCAGTAAGTGTTCAAAAGAATGGGTTTCTGAAACCAAGGCTTTCTATTCTAGTACTAAGAGCTACTTATCCCCAATAGGTATTTGAAAATCTGTAACTCAATACAAAAATTCACATCTGTGCACTGTTATTTATTTCACTTAATAAAATAAAAATGTACTAAATTCAAGTGATCACTCCTACAACGGACAGACTTTAGGATGTGAAAGTTATGCACATGATACACATTACTGCATAGCTTCAGACTATCCAAAATATAAGAGACAACAAAATATTAAGTGTAAGTAACCACTAAACGTGGATTTAGGATTCAATATGCAATTATATTCAATATATACATATTTTTAAAAGTGTCCACTACCATTTGTTAAAAACGAATATTCACACTTACCTTTGTTCTATGAAAAAATCTTGCATCTTCTCTGATACAACATTTTATGTGTTTCTCCAGAGAACCACAGAGCTGCAGCAAATATTTCTACATGAAACAAAGAAAAGGGACTTAAAACAAATTAACTCTGAAGCATTATAAACTATCAAAAGATGCAAAGTTACAGAGTTAACCAGCCCAAGTGACAATCATTTCCAAATCTATCATCCTCCAGTTTTCAATTTCTGATGTTAATCAACCAAAACAATCATACCCCAACTCTGTCCTATCAGTGAAAGCAGTGGCTGCCAAGACAATAGGGCTATTATGGTTTCTTGCTAGTTAATATAGAAAAATAGTCAAAAATAAAAGTAGTGATTCTAAATAGCTCTTAGCCATGTAGGCATTAATGAAAAGTAGATCTAGAGCTCAGAATAGGCACTGAATTCCTCAGAAATATGAGAAGTATTCTAGCCCAATCTCCAAGGAATATTCAAGCTTCAATAGATGACCTGTTTTCCTCTAGAAACAAAACAAAGCTTTTATTAATAAAAGACCTATCACAATGAATTCCTTGAGAAGTTAACTTTAATTTCTAAGTTAACATTTTTTTAAAGAATTTGACAGTCCACACAAACACATTAAAGATTGATGACTGTTTTAGTTTATCATGCCTGAGTCAGGAAAGAGATCAAAGTTTACCAAGCTACTGTGGATACATTTGTTTATTTTTGTGAAATCAACATTTACAAAAGGGCAAAATCCATTTCAACTAGATCCAGACTTTGGCTAGTCAAAATTTATGAACATCTCTCTATTTCCTTGATAGGATAATAATGTTTTACATCTCACAACCTTAAAAAAAATAGGTTCAACCTCAGTGTTAAGGAAGATTAACGAGTGTTATCAACAGGATACTAGTTACAAGAAAGTAACTGTTATAGAACTCCGCTATTTTGTGCCCAATTCTCAAACACTTCTAAATCCTTTTTGTGTCATGGACTCCTTTGGCAGTCTTGTGAAACCCATGAATCCCTTCTCAGAATGTTGTTTTTATTTTTTTTTAAAACATATTGGTTGGTTAGTTGTTTTTTTAAACTTGGACAAATGTACTTTATTTTTTCTTGTGCACTTATTTTTAATTTTAAAAAATATTTTATTTTTCCACAAATTATATGTAAAGACAATTTTTAACATTCATTTAAAAAATTTTGAGTTTCAGATTTTCTCCCTCCTTTCCTCACCTCCCCCGCTTCCCAGAGATAGTAAACAATTTGATATAGCTTATACATGTTCAATCTCAGAATGCTTTTAAATGCATAAAAATTTAAAAAAGAATACAAAGAAAACCAATTATACTGAAATAGTTACTTTTTTTTTTAAAGTTTATGGACTCCAGGTTAAGAACTCACGTTCCATACTATTTGCTGTCCTGTTCCTTTGTTGTTCTGTTTCTTTCTTGTGGTTCCTCCCATTAATTCTAATCATTCTTTACATCATAACTAATGTGAAAATATGTTTAATATGAATGCATGAGTACAGTCTATAGCAGATTGCACAGGGGAAGCTAAGGAAGAAAATTCAAAACTCAAAATCTTGTGGAAGTGAATGTAAAATACTAAAAATCAACTAATTATTTAAAAAAATGCTTCAAAGCAAAGTCAAATTAAGTTAATTTCTGGTAACAGTTTTTCTACATGTGAAGTGAATTCAATTATCTTTACAAATACTACATTAAAAATACTAGAGATCCCTTACCCTTCGTTGAAAAGGGAAAGAATAGGAACTAACTTCACTGACTAAGTGAAGAAGCACATAGGTCAGGTAATATACCTAGAAAAGATTAAATTAATATATAATTAGTGTTCTCAGTGGGAAAAAAGGATATATTTACAGCCTGACAAACCAAAATGTTATTTCTATAAGGTACTAAAATGAAAGCAAATACACACACACACACACACACACACACACACAAATACATTGTAGAGGACATTAAAGGACACAATAAATTACTAACTTCTTAACTTATCTACACAATAGGAAGTCACAAGCCTATATATTAGGAAGGTTATTTGAAAGCTGTGTGACAGCTGGAGTAGAGGGCAGAAAAGTCAATTAAGTGACTATCAGAATAGACTAGCTAAGAAGTACTGAGGGCCTGAACTAGGAGGGTGGCAGCGTGTACAGAAAGAAGGAAATGGATTTAGAGATATTGTGCAAGATGAAATGACAGACCTTGACAACTCCATGTGGGTAGTGAAGAAAGAAGAAGAGGACTTTGTGGTTTTAAGCCTGAGTGATTAGGAGAATAGTAGTCTTATCAATAAAAATTGGGTATCCTATAGGAAGGCCAGGTTTACATGCAGAAGATGAGTTCAGTTTTAGATTTTGATAAACTAAGACAGACTACAACCTAAGAAAAGTAAATCCATTGGATACTCAATTCTACATCGCCAAAAGACAAAACAGGAAGAGACAGTCATCTTCTAATAAAAATTTATTAAGGTTCTTTGCTGATTATTCCCAAACCTAGACCTCCAGGTTACCCTCTTACCACTTTTTTTCTTGTCCCTAGGACTTCACATGGACGCCTTCACTTCAGAATTCTCAACTCCACTTTATTTTTATTTGTCAGTGGCACTGACTATATATATATATATATATATGTATGTATATATGTATATATACACATATATATATATATGTGTATATATACATATATACATACACATATATATATATATATGTTTCTAGTCTCATGTTTCTAGTCTCCTAAGCAAGAAACTTTGGAGATGTCAGCAACGCTTTGCTTTCCATTACATGTATATGTATTTTGAGTTTCAAATTTTCTCCCTCCTTTCCTCACTTCCCCCCTTCCCAGAGACAGTAAACAATTTGAAATAGCTTATACATGTTCGATCTCAGAATGCTTTTAAATGCATAAAAATTAAAAATACAAAGAAAATCAATTATAGTGAAATATCTTTTCCAGAATATTTCCTTCATTCCTCCATTCTCCATCTCTTCTGCCATCAAAGTTCAGACACTCATATCACGTTTTTGCTACCAGTCGCATAAGACAGTCTGACTATTTTGCCTACCAGGGTTCTGCTTAATAATCTACAATAGCGAGGAGCAAGCAGAGCCCAGCAGGCGGCAGGGACCTGAATCTCCGGGCGGCCGCGAAGGTCCCACCACCCACAGACTCACAGGTCAGTGAGAGAGACGGGCTGAGAGGGGAGCAGGGGATCTCTGGGATTCGGACCCCCTGGGAAGCGGCCGCTGCGGCCGCGGGAGAGGCAGAGGCCGCTTGGCCAGAGGCAGAGGCAGCTCAGCCAGAGACTCCCAGAGCGGGCTGGAGCTCCACCCCAGCTCCATTACAAAGGATCTCTGTATAAACCCCCTGAGGGAACTGAGCCTGAGAGGTGGCCCTGCCCCCACCTGAGAACCAGCAGATAAGCCCCCATGGAAGGCCTGCCGCCAAAAGCCCTGAGGCTGGGGAGCAGCATTTGAATCTCAGACCCCAAACACTGGCTGGGCGGATCTAGGCCAGGGGTAGAGAGGACTCTTAGAAATCAAGTAACTGGCTGAGAAAAATGCCCAGAAAAGGGAAAAAAACAAAGACCATTGATGGGTATTTCCTTGAGAAAATCAT